>OY763894.1:21753389-22443389 GCA_963667165.1 Barbarea vulgaris | reverse complement strand
GCATTGTATATTATTAAAAACAAATACTTTAATTATTAATATGGATTGGATATCTTGAAGTATATGTGTACATTTTTATTATATACTTTTATATATGTATTTTTGAAATAATGCAGCAAGAAGGTCCAAAATTAAATGGGACCATCATGTAGGGGGATGAGCCATCAAATTGCCAATCTTTTTCATAGCAACTTTGAAAAGGGAGCGACCTCTTTAAATTCATTCACAATTTTCTTTTTTTTTTCTTTTTGGTTTTAAAATTCATTCATAGTTTCACACTCACTCCCAAACAAATTATCTGGTTAATATATCTCTTTAAAAAAAAAAAAAAAGTTTCGTTGTTTATGCACATCACGACGCATTTCGGCATTTATTCGTTTTCATGCACGTAAATACATACACTATTGCAGCAGCAAACAAAATAGTAGGTAAATGTATATATAAAATCTTTATGACTGTATATATCTATTGCAGTAGATATACGTTCCTATATAAAGATATACATGTTTCTGGAATTCGCCTTAATTGCTTCTAGTCTTTGCTTTAATTGTAAGTTTTTTTAAAATGCTTTGAGTTTATTTTATAGTATTAAATATTCTATAATTAATTAAAACAGTTTATAAATCCTACAGGTCCCATATTTTCCCTCTAGAATTTAAGAAAGTTTAGAACTCAAAGATTAACAAAGAATAACTCTCTTTATTATGCTTTAGAAAATCACTCAAAACTAAAGCTCTTAAGTTCTCTCAATCTCAAAACTCATTAAGTTATGTCACACCTTGACATCTCCTTATATATTGAGAGACTTAGCCACAAACACAATTCAATTAGGAAAACCTCTAGGTTTAGATAACTCCTAATATATTTAGATAACTCCTAAATATATTTCCTAATCCTAATCTACTTTGAATAACTTATATCTTAAGTTATCTTCAAGCTTAATCCAACATTCCCTAATTCAATACAGTATATCGGTTATTAGAAGAAGAAAAACGAAAGCAAAGTTTTCTTCTTCCTAACATGCGATTTGAGTGTTTGCAAACTGCAATATACAGTATATTATAAATACGATATGTGAGAAAGTATATTTTTGAGACGTATAGGAGATTTCTTTTTTTTTTTTTGGACAACGGGGAGAATATTATAGTTAACTTGTCATGCTCAAGTATATAATTAACTAAATAATATCCACCGATATGCACGTCCAACTACAGGCGATATCTATATATATAAGTACATGTTAGTATGTGTGCATCCGTCCACATGGTCTAACAAAAGTCAAAGGAATCATCTAAATATATACTATATATTAGGTTTAATCAATTTTTTCGTTTCTTTGACAAAAAAAAAAAAAAAAAAAAAAATCAATTTTTCGCTATTAGGTTTAATCATACATTACGAAAAAAATCTTATTCTTATAATTCTTCTTTCTCTCCTTCTTTTTTTTTTCTTATTCAACGTCTTCCTTCTAAATAACTGAAATTTTAAAAGAAAATATTAATATAAATAAAAAATTTAAAAATAAAACATACTCTCTCCGTTTTAAATTAGTTGTCGTTTAAGGTTGTTTCACACATATTAAGAAAATATTTAAATTATCTATTTTAATCCTAATTAATATTTATTTAGTTTTATTTGATTGGTCAAATATTAAAATAATAAAGATAAAATTGGATTTTTTGCCAAACATTTGCATTGAAAACACAAAACGACAAATATTATGAAACGAATTTTAACTCTAAAATGACAATTAATATAAAACGAATGGAGTAGATAATAGTATAATACAGCTTCCAAGCTGATGACCAAAAAAAAAAAAAAAATAGATACACCTTCCAAGCGTACGTCAACTACTCTCAGTAATACAGTTTTATAAGTTGCTTCATTTATTTAGTTCATAAATGCACATGTGCCATTTCCGCAACATACTCTCTTTAAATCTAAATGGTAGTATAATTGTTGTTGTTTAGAGAGAAAGAACAAGTCTTGTAAAAATCATATATATAATGGGAGAGTTCTCTCTCCATTTAGGGTGTTCACATCATTATCTTAATCATCTAATAAAAATAAAACATGTCATCAAATAATATTTTTAAAATTTTATGTGTTTTTATTAAGAATTAATTACATTGTAAAAACAAATTTTTTATGAGAATTACTGAAATATAGTAGTTAATGAGTATTAAAATATTTAAAAAAAAAAAAAGTGAAAGTAAAAACAAAAAATAGTCGTAAAATGATTATAAAGAAAAAACTTTGTAACTACATTTTTATATTTTTATTAACATAATATAATGGAGGAGCTAAAATAAGATAAAATAAATTAAAATTTATATAACGATATTACAATATAAATAAATAAAAGACCAAATAATGAAAAATTATAGATAACCACATCCACTACAATTAAATAATTTAATATATAATGTAAAGTAAAACAATAATAACAAAAATGTATTATACTTATAATATATGTAAGCAACTTTTTTTTTTGAATTAAAGATAATTTACAATATTCACTTAATACATGTTTATTTATATTTATTAAATAAATCTAAAAAATATTTATAAAAAATAATTAAATAAAATGGGTAAGAATTAAAAAAATTAAAGATAATGTTAGTAATCAAAATGTTGAAAGGATTTAACAAATTGAGTGTGAAAAAACTATAGAGTAATGATAGTTAACTTTTTCGAAAGAGTAGAAATATCTACATCAATATTTTATTAAATACTATATATGAACATAAAAGTTACTGTTGAATTTTTTGAAAACATCTAAATTTTTTAAAATTTGAAAATATTATAGTCTTTGTATTTTAATTAAAAGATTCCAAAATTTTACATTTAAAATAATTAATTTTGAATCCGTAAATACAAACTCAAATGTTACAAAATAAAGCATCCATTTAGGATTGATACATAATCTTTGTAGTTTATCATGAGTGGAAATGTGGTTTTGTCTATGTTGTGATAAAAAAAAAATGTTTGAGGATATTTTTGAATCGAATGGTTTTAACTTTAAGGTATGCTAAGTTTTGTAAAAAATAATGATTGGCTTATAATTATAATTAATGATTTATTTATATTTATAAATAATTTAAAATTTCGCGCGACGCGCGGGTTACTACTCTATTCATATATATAATGGGAGAGTTCTCTCTCCATCTAGGGTGTCCACATCATCATCTTAGTCATCCAATAAAAATAAAATATGTCATCAAATAATATTTTTTATTTTGTGTTTTTATTAAGAATTAATTACATTGTAATAATAATTTTTTTCATTAGCATTACTTAAATATAGTAGTTAATGAGTATTAAGAGATTTAAGAATAAAAACAATAAAAGAAGTGAAAGTAAAAAAAAAAAGAGTATTAAACTGATTATATATAAAAAAAAAACACTTTTTAACTACATTTTTATATTTTTATTAACATAATATAATGGAGATGGGTGAACACAAACATAAGATAAAATAAATTAAAATTTATATAAACGATATTACAATATAAAGAAATGAAAGATCTAATAATGAAAAATTATAGATAGCCACAATCACTACAATAAAATGATTCAATATATAAAGTAAAGTAAAAAATAATAACACAAATTTAATATACTTATAATATATGTAAGCAACTTTTTTTTTGAATTAAAGACAATTTACAATATTCACTTAATACATGTTTATTAATATTTATTAAATATATCTAAAATATTTATAAAAAAATAATTAAAAAATGATAAGAATTTAAAAAACTTAAAGATAATGTTAGTAATCAAAGTGTTGAAAGGATTTAACAAATTGAGTGTGAAAAAACTATAGAACAATGATAGTTAACTTTCTCCACATAATAGAAATATCTACACCATTATTTTTTTGGAATATTGTATATAAACATAAAAGTTACAGTTAGATTTTTTGAAAACATCTAAACTTTTAAAAAATTTGAAAGTGTTATAATCTTCGTATTTTAAGTAAAAGATTATAATATGTTACTAAAAATAACTAATATAGAATGGTAAATACAAACTCAAATATTACACAATAAAACATCCAATTAGGGGTGATACATAATCTTTGTAGTTTATCATGAGTGGAAATGTAGTTTTGTCTATATTGTGATAAAAAAAATATGTTTGAAAATATTTTTGACTCGAATGGTTTTAACTTTAAGATATGCTAAGTTTTGTGGAAATAATAAATTGGCTTTATAATTCTATTTATAATTAATGATTTATTTATATTTCTAAATAATTTAAAATTTTTATAATATTTTAATATTAGAATCTAGCGCAACGTGCGGGTTACTATTCTAGTCATACCAAAAAGAGGAGATTACATCAATAAACATTACTATTATCATTTTTATCAACAAAAAAAAAAAACATTTATATTATCATATTTCGAACCGTACGTCATTTTTTGCCAGTTTGTGGATGGATTTTTAGTTTCCATTAAATGTATAAGTTGGTCACGTTTATTTTAGATGAGGCTGACGTACGTTGATTGTCAGCGTTATCACCACATGTATTGTGAGCGTTTGATCGCTAACTCTTGTTATGGTCGAATTTTAGAACCATTAATACAACTCGCACTCGCGTATATGTTAGTACAGTGGTCTGGGTTCTATCATCTATGATCAAGGAAGCAAACTCATTTCACTCTTTATCAACCAAAGAAACAAACAAATAAACAAACAAAAAAAGTGAATTTAGGAGTGAAATGAGTTTTTTTTTTTAAGTGTCATGTAAAACAAATTTTGGTGGACCATTTGACCACTTAAAATTCGCTTTAGATGTTTTATCACTGGTGGATTTTCAGAATATCTTTCTCAAAGGACATACTTGCCTTGGAAATTATTTGGCGCATCCAATACATCTTTTTGAATCAAAACCATTGAAAAAAAAAATTTACCGGAAAATGTCTCTAAAGATTGAAAATTCAAAAAGAATATAGCTTTAAACTGTTTTAACATTTAAACTCATGTATAAAATATAGAGATATTTTTAAAACTACCATTTTTTTAAGTTTTGTTTTTCTAAGCTACCACTAAATTCTATTAAAAAAACTATCACTAGATTTTAAATTTCTAAAATGTCACAATTTTTGTTTGAAAGTGTTCTTTAAATGTTAGACTCTTATCGAAATATTAAATAAAATAAAATAAAAAATGAGTAACGCCCTAAATCCAAACTTAAATAAATTAAAAATCAACTTACAATCAATTTAATTTTAAATTTTAAATTGGCCTTAACCTTTTAGCTAGAGTATACCAAAAAAACAAGAGCATATATACAAGAATAAAAGGTAGATATTCTGTTCTACTACGAAGTTTATTACTTTTAAATCCATGACAATTAGGGTTTGGTGAGTGACAACGAAAGCGTTAGAAATTACTACTTACTAATTGATCAGCTTTTCTTACCCAATAATAATAAAATATTAGTAATAATTAAGGTATATATAGTGAACTTCTAGCTGGTTAGGGTTTAAAATTGCGCTGATTAATAAACTGTATCAGAGAGACTTGTAAAGTTTGTGATTGGTCATCACTTGAAATTTTAATTCCACATATGTATAAGTACTGTATATGAGCTGTAGGAACAAAAAGTTGTGTCCTCCCAGTATTGATTGGTGCTTGAATTTCACATCCCACTCAATTTATCTCCGAAAACATCGGATACATAAAAATTTAGCTGTAGTTTGTATCCTTTGAAGGATATAATTAATATTTCCTCCATCAAGTTTTGGACCGTCTCACACACGGTTCATAACGAAAATATTAACTTATATATATACACACATATTTTTGCTACTATCAGAACTAACCGGATTGTTTTATCATAGTTGTTCTTTCTAACATATATATGACAAAAATAAAAATAAAGTAATTTTGCTTTAGTCTTTTCGGGAACATCCGATAGAATTAGAATGATGTAGAGAGAATTAGCATGGTTTATGCACAAACATGACATATACAATCGAGATATGGTTCAAAATAAATTTTCCTTTCAAAATAAGGTACTGGTGCTTTAAGCTTTCAAAATAAATCTTCTTTACATTTGTCATGATCTTATTAATTTGAATTTTGACACATGTCAAACCCAGAAAATGATCAAAGTTTATATAATAAGATTTAGAGAATTTTCAAGTTCTTATACAAAAATACATTCATTTAATTTGTTTGACTATTTGTAGCATTGTATTTTATCATTAGATGTTTTTAAATTATATATTAATTAAATTATGTTTTTAATATAAAAAAAGATAAAAAAAAAATATTTTAGTTTCTTAAATCATACTCCCTCCATTTCATATTAAGTGTAATTCTAACTTTTTAAATTTGTTTGCCGTTTTGTGTTTTCAATGCAATTTTTAACTAAAATTTCTAGTTTTATCCCAAATTATTTTAATTAAATGATCAATAATTTGTTTTATCTAATATATTAATGAAAGATAAAAAGAGAATTTAAATGTTTTTTTAATATGTGTATAAAAATCTTAAACGACGTTTATAATAAAACGAATTAAATATGAATTTAGTGTATGTATCCTATATAATACAATAAATAAATTATTATTTAAAGATAGCTCTTAAACGTTATTGACTGTAGTATATTACCTGACTATCTCACAATAAATTTTAGAAAATTATAAATGAAATAAATTGTATTTTCTATTTTTATTCTCATGTGAAAACAACTCTATTTTGGAGATCCCCTTGTGACTTTGTTGCTACTACTCATTACTCAAGTACTCATTTGGTCAAAAGACAGTAAAAGTATAACTAGAACTAAATTTGTTTTATTTGCTTTCATTTGAAAAATGCATGGCTTTAACTGTATTTGACATTTGAACTCGACCTGATTTATTACATAAATTCTATAAATCTAAAGAGTAAGGTTGTCTAAATTTACTTTAACAAAATAAAAAAGAGGTTGTCTAAATCTAACAATGTGAAAACTTTCCTCTTGTATACATTCACATAAACAAAAAGTAACAATAATGTCTGGTACTCTTTACAAAAGAGAAAAAAATCAATAGAAAACCAATTTCAAAGACTTTTTTTTGTAGAAATTAATATAATTTTAGTGGGCTACATATTCAATCACGGGCCTCATATTAGGCCCAAATTATACACCTTTTTATATTTGATTAACAAAATGGTCGTTTCACCCAAATCTCACTGTTGGACTATTTGTAACAATTTTTTTTTTTTGTCATCTAAATATAATATATAATATTAATATTTGTAAGAATTATGAACACATTAATTTAAATGCATATCTGGTCATGTAGAGGCGACTTATAGATTTTATTAGATTTATAATTATTATTATTTTTTAACAATAATAAGCAGATAATTTACATATACCTGTCAAAATTAAAAACAAACTCAGACTTGATCTCTACTTAAAAATGGATTTGAAATCACATTTATAAATATATATTTTTTTTTCTTTGAGAAAACATAAATTGTCTGTAAGAAAATAAGGTCCTTTACATGTTATTCTTCCGGATGAATGCTTAACCATTAACTCAACCACGTGATTACGAAAAGAAGACGTTTAGTTCCACTACATTGGTGTGGTGTGAAGTGATCACCATTACTTTAATTTACACGTCCAATATTTTATATTATTAAACTATGTATAGTACTATATATATATCATCAAGTGGTATTAGATCGAATCTCGTCAATTGATAGTTGAAGGACTATACCAATCACATATTTTAATTTATTTAAAAAATACTACCAATATCAAACAATAATTATGTTAAGAGAAAGATGAAATAGAGTAAACAAAGCAATTCAAACTGTAGATATTACTGTTTTTTTCGCAAGTATAATTAACTTAAAACGGCTTGGCAAGCTAAAATAGAGATATATTGGTTTGGTGTTTTACAATTTTCGTTTTAATTAGTTGAATCTTATCTTATAATTTAAAGTGGTCACGAGTCACGACTTGGTCCAACGTTTAATTGCACAAGTTGCTCGGCGCTAGTCATGTTAGTTAGCCACCGACCGCGAACTTAGGCATTTTTTTAAATATTTATCTTCAGAAATAGTCTTTGAAAGTTTTGTATTGTAAACTAATTAAGACTTCAACAGAAATTGTATCTCAACTTTTTCTTCTTCTGTATAGAATAGTATTGAAAAAATGAAACAGAAATTCAGCATATTCCAGTTTGGTATATTTTTGGTTTATATTAATCTATCATCCGAATGTTTGAGTTTGGCAGTTTCTTCCAAAAAAAACAGACCCACATTAAAAATTCAGTTTGGTCTTTTTATTAATATTAACTTTTTTGGGCTAACGGTACTTTTAGAAAATTTATTGAATTCAATTCAGACTAAAATGTAAACCAAAGATATATATATGCGCACAATTGTTATCAATACACTTTTCAAATCAAGAATGGGTCTTCTGTTGACCCAAAAAAAAAAAAAAAAAATGGAATCGGTCTTCTAACATTGAAAAAGAAAGTAGACCATAAAAAAAACTATATAATAAAAACAATAAACCCCACTAAAATATGTCAAAACGTTGACCAATTAAAACATTTAAGTCTTCGCACTACTACGTCTCTCTCTATATAAGAATGATACCAAAACTCCATCTTCTCACACACAACACAAGAAAACACAATGGAGAAACAAATATCTCTATTGGTATCTCTCTTCCTCTTCATCTTCTCAATATCATCATGTCTCCATGAAACCGAAGCTCGAAAACACTTCAATAAACCAGCACCAATCATGAGGCTAGTCCCAAGATCTCTCTACGACAAAATCTTCATCCACAAGGAAAACAACGCATGCCCTGCAAAAGGCTTCTACCCCTACGAAGCTTTCGTGGAGGCGACAAGGTATTTCCCGAGGTTTGGGAGCGTTGGCTCCATGAGCACAAAGAGGCGAGAAGTGGCTGCGTTCTTGGCGCAGATCTCTCACGAGACGACAGGAGGATGGGCCACGGCACCGGACGGACCGTACGCGTGGGGACTGTGTTTTAAAGAGGAAGTGAGTCCACAGAGTAATTATTGTGATGCTTCTAATAAGGAGTGGCCTTGTTCACCCGGCAAGTCTTACAAAGGAAGAGGTCCCATTCAACTTTCTTGGTACGTCTATAATATTTACTAGTTGCTAACCATTCCTATCTATTTATTTTCTCGACTAACCCGCTCGCTCGTATATAATATTAATACTCTTTATCATTTCAAAATGATTGTTGGCCACTTTTACGAATGCTATATGACAATTTTAATCCTAAATATTATAATTCTGACACCTAACCTTTTGATATCATGAAGTAATGAAATGATTCCCAAAATCCCCATATATGTATATACAAATAATAAATTTATATTTTATCAATCTATCATCCCACAATTTTTAGCTATATTTAAGAGTTGGCGGGACCAAAAAATGAGTTTTAAATTGCAATGATAAAAATAATTAAGCTATATTTTAAAAAAAATTCCAGAAAAAATGTGATTGTTAATCAAAGAAAAAACGTCATAATATACCATGATGCAGTTCAATCGTTTAGCAAGTTATCAATTAAAATTACTATCATTTTATTATGTGGTTTTTATACAATCATATCGCGTGTTAGCATTTGCTTAATTTTACTTCTTTTTGGGATAATATATATAGGAATTACAATTACGGGCAGGCGGGTCGAGCATTGGGTTTCGACGGTTTAAGAAACCCAGAAATTGTAGCTAACAACTCCGTTATAGCTTTCAAGACAGCTCTTTGGTTCTGGATGACCGAACAGACTCCTAAACCGTCCTGCCATGACGTCATGGTAAACCGGTACAAACTGACGAAAGCAGATTTAGCAGCGAACCGGACCATCGGTTATGGTTTAGTAACCAACATCATAAACGGCGGTTTAGAATGTGGGATTCCAGGAGATGGACGGGTCAGTGACCGGGTCGGGTATTTCCAAAGATACGCTCAGTTGTTTAATGTCAACACAGGACCTAATTTAGACTGCGAGAACCAAAGATCCTTCTCCTAAAATTACAATAAACTTTAAAAAATCTATGTATCAAATGAAATTGAAGTTTAACAATATTTAATAAAACTCTCGCAAGCTGAGAGATTTAATGTTTTTTACATTTACTTGTAAGCGTACCGTGACATGAAGTTGTTGACCTGAGTCGCGGTTTCATATGCTCCTTCTACACACCGGCCTAAGGCTACACCAGCGACGTAATTGCCGCCCAAAAATAGCCCTTCGTAGCCCGAAGATGTTAGCGATGATTTAGCCGTGTCAAGGAGATCATAGTGACCTACTAGAAACTGAGGAATGGCTTGAGGCCATACCCTAACTCCTAGTTTAAGTGGGTCAGTCGAATTAGGCTTGATCAGCATTTTCCTCAAATCCCGATCAACCGCTTCCACTAACTCACCTTCAGACTGCGAAATCAAACCCAAGAAACCAAAAGATCGGTTTTTCGGTTTACTTGTTTGAAGAAACATGTGCTACAAATGTTTGTTGTTTTTTACCTTGGATAGGATCCCAGTGTTGGTAGCACCGCCAATGTAGTTCAACAGCAAAATTCTTCCGGGTGGTGCTCGATTTGGAAAGAGCGAGGAGCTGTATATAGTTCCTGAAGAAATTCAAACAACCGCATAAAGCTTATTTGAACATTCTGACCAAAAAAAAAAGATTAAAACTACAAGATTTGTTACCCAGAGTTTCAACTCCTTGCGTGCGTGGATGCAGTTGCCCAAAACCCTTTAGTTCACCATCTATCAAACATTCTGTTCGGATTGCTTCTTTCGGGTACGAGACAGATACTGCCGCAACTGGTGGATAGTAAAGTTTTGAGAGTGCATTTGCTGCAGATTCCTGGGTAGATAACAGTTGCAACACATGATATAAGAACCCATTATTGTACAGTCGAATGAACCGAATCTACTGTTTTCTGCAAATTTGCAAAACGGGAAACTTACAGAAAGAGGCCGCAAGATACTGCTTGCAACATGAGATGGCACAGTCATTACAACACTTTTGCTCTGCACGGAAACTACACCATCTGGAGTCTCATAGGTTAAGTTGTATCTTCCGTTGTCCAGCTTAGTAATACTTGAGAGCTTCCAGGACAACTTAACTTTGCTACCTAGCCTGTCAAATTGCAAAAGATTTCAGAAAACATTATAAAGTGTTTGCCTTTTTCCCTTCCAATAGAGAGAGAGATAACTGCTGCATACCTTGCGGATATTGCTTCTGGCAACATTCTAAGTCCCTTCCTGAAAGAACCAACTGTTTGGCCCTTTGGTTTTGGCAACCGCCTGAAGTAGTAGGTTGAGTTGTTTTACAAATATATATATCAAAAGAAAAAAAAGTAACTGAAAAAGGTATGTTACTCACGGGTCTCGCTCTGCCTTGGGAGCATTTTTCCTTTCTTGAATTGCCTTAAAAGTACCACCTATGATGCTTCCACCATTTTGCTCTAGTTTCCAAACTTTCCCAAAAGCTGCTTTCATACTCAGTTTTGAAGGATCACCCGCATAAACACCTGAAAGCATAAAAATCGAAAACATCAGGGGTGCACTAAAATATTATGATAACAAAATGAACACTGCTGGATAACCAAACACGTTGATTAACTAATAAATGGTTCATCTGAAGTTTTATTTTTCACTCTACCTGAACAAAATGGTTCAATCAGGCGCTCAAATACCTCATCGCCAAGATTACGCCGTACAAACTCTTCCACAGATTCTTCACGACCCTTTGTCAAAGTTTTAAACATGAGCAACTTCTACCAACAAAAAAGCCTAAACTTTGCAAAAATTTATGGTCAAAATACAAACTGGAGGTGGTGGTCGAATGCCAAGTGCACCAAGCCCAGCCCTAATCTTCCCACCAATGCTCATCAAATCGAAGAACGGTAGGTCTGTTGGTTTCGATGGAACCGGCCTCAGCTTCCCATTCCACAACACAAACCTTGGCGCAGTAGGATCTCCCAACACCAAATCATCCTTCAAACCACTATCTACCTGAACTAACCATAAACAAAGAAGGCTAAAATTCACATATTCAAACAACTCTCATCTACAAGACAGTTCTCAGTAACTATGCAACATTCAAAATCAAATCTATAGCCTTAGTTTCGTGTGAAGCAAAATCGATTCGGATTGATTCGATGAGCAATTTCAAGAACATACCGCCATAGTGAGCATAGGATCAGAAGGCTGAAAACTATTAGGACCTTCTTCCCAAAGATAACCATTCTCTTCACGAGTGATAATGTTGCCTCCAACACGATCCTTAGCCTCGGTCACAATCAAATTCGGTGCAGCATCAGGATGCTTCGTAGCGAGCGCCTGCGCAATGCAAAGACCACTAATACCGCCGCCGACAATCACACAATCCGCCGTGACGGTGGTGCCTCCTCCGCCTTCGATTTTGGAAGATCCGACGGCGGCTACCGAACAACGGAGTTTAAGAGGCTTATAGACATTTAATCGAAGATGCGGCTTACAAAACGACGGTAGAAGCGACTGCGTCGTCGGACGGAGAAGAGATAACTCCATGAAAATCTAAGAGAATTTACAATTTTGTCAGCTTCTTGCGTTTTTCAGATTGGGTAATCTGAAGAAGAAGATGAAGATGAAGAAGACCATGAGAAATATTCAGCTGCATTTAGTCACACCGTAAGTTTTGTGGACCAGATACTTTCTTTGGTTTGGGTTTTGTGTTGGGTGTAACGTATAATATTTAGCTTGGCCCAAATTTGTAGTATGGTAAATATAAGCCCAGTACGCCTTTTCTTATTTTTGAAAATTAAAATAAAGCCCACGAACTTCTGAAGCTATAATAAGTAAACAAATACTGGCCTGTCACGAGTGACGACTTTGTCTTGTTAAGTTTTAAATAAATTTACCATTCCTTTGGTTAGATTAGCAAAGAGTTTTATTATATAAGTTTCTACTTAAATGATGATATAGTGATAACTTATTTTCATTTTTTTTGTTAAAGAACAAGTCATTAATTTTCATACAATTTTTTATCTATAAATTTTCAGATTTGATTAATATCAAATTTTTAATATTTTAAAATACTGTGATGCACAGCAGCAATACTAGGATACAACTTATAATTAGGGTTAATTAATTTATTTGTATTAGCTACAAATTTTGATATAAATAAATATAATTTTTAATTTTTTTAAAAAAATTGTTATATTTTTGTTATAGCTACTTTAACCATTCAATATTCAATTATTTTACTAAATATCGAACCGCAAAACTTAATAAAATCAGACTAATTAACATGAACATATAATTCTTGTAAAAGCATTAAAATATCTTCTTGTTTTTCTCTCGATTGCTTCCATTTAAAGTCAACTTAGCTACGTTAATCTCTCTAATCAACAAAAAAAAGTTGTGACACCTCCTTTTTTTTCTTATCATAATTATTGTTATTATTACTTGGGTTACTGTTAAAGTTGATAAAAATTCCTTAGATATTGAAATCAGCATAAGGAAAATAATCGATAGGCAGCATGCTTAGCTTAAAATTTACATTAAAAAAAAAAAAAAAAAAAATCACATGCTTAGCTTAAATTCGAGATAATTATATATTTTGATCGAAGTATTATGACCACTAGGTCAATCAAAGCGACGTCATTAGAGTAAACACCACATAATTAAGAAAAAGACATGACTAGTCCATGTGTTTATGCTGTCTCTAATTATTCAAGGTCCTAAAGATTGTGTCTTTGTCTCGCGTCATTGTCCACTTATCTTTCTAATTAAAATTTTAACAAAAGAAAAAAATACCTGATTGCGATATGAATAATTAGTTTTATTTTCCTCGTATAAATTATATAGGTTTTGAGAGATAAACGGATGGGATTTAAGCAATATGTATGATCAAATTATTTATGATAATCTTTCAAATCAAATGGGTTGTCATCCTTTATATCAACAAAAAAGGAAAATAATCTCAACTTTTAATTTATATTCCAAAGACATAATGAGATTAATTACGTTTTTTTAATTGCCTTTTTTCTTGATGTTTCGAGAACCGTTTTTATAATACATTATGACCTTAAATTATTTCTTGTTACTTTGTGTCGTGTTCACTTGTATCCCATCAAACATCTATTCCTAGTTAGAGTGAAATAAATGGATCGGTTCATAATTATGAACAAAACCTTCATCATAAGCAAATTCCGTTGTCGCCGACGAATTCTATAATTTAATCATAGCATTGGTTTAGCCAATGATGATCACCACTTACATTACAAGTGTGGAGTATTTGACGTGCTTCTTTCGTTTTATAAAAATTACATTGATTAAAAGAAAACTCGAAATTTTAAACATTTATTCAAACAAATGATGCATAAGTATAACCTCGAAGGGAACATTTTTTTAACTGTACTTCAATCTTCATATAAAGAATCTTACTCTATAAAATGTTTTAGAGATTTATATTTGTTTTAATTAATTTATTTAATTTTTTCATATATCTATGCAAAAAGTTTAATGTATATAATTCTAATGACTATTTATAGTTTGTAGTTTATTTTATTATGGGTTGAATCTTATTTAATATCTTGTTTTCAGTATTAAAATATCATATATACCCTAAAGAAGGAATATCATTTTTTTTTTGTTAAACCAAACAATCGTATCGCAATTATTCTTCTATCAAAGGAAAAGTAAAAAAAAATCAAGAAAAAAAAGAGAAAAATATATTAAAGAAATTACTTTATAAAAAATAAAATAAAATAAAACCTCGAAGAAACATGCACCTTAGGAAAGACATGAATGGAACATACATATCAAACAAGAAACTTCACTGCCACTTGCCAACAAATGCCACGTAAGCTGTAAGCATGAACCCAACCGTGTGGACAGCGATGCACCGCGATTAAATTAATATACTTCCTCATCCTGATCAAATAAGGTCGTGTGATTAATACATTACATTCATATAATACTAATAAAAATATATATAAAGGTATTTGACCATATCGAGTCCAAATATTTTAGGGCAATTCTCAAAAATAGCACAAATTATAGTTTTGTGACATATTTAGCACACATTCTCATTTAGGACAAAAATAACATTTTTATTAAAAGATATTTTTAAGCTCACATTTTTAAAATTTAGAATTTAGGATTTCGGGTTTTCTAAACCCTAAACCCTAAGCCCTAAAGCCTAAACCCTAAATCTTACCCTATACTCCGTAAAAACTATACCCTAAATACTAATATAATCAACCCAAACAAAAAATATTAAATTATAAGTTTTATAAAATGCTATTTTTGTCCTAAATAAAAATGTGTGCTAATTATGAAACAAAAACATCATTTGATGCTATTTGAAGGAATTTCTCAATATTTAATAGACGTATTTTTTTTGGTTTTTTACGACATTTAGTGGACGCTAATAATATTCATTGATATATGACATTAAATAAATGTTGAAATAATATTTGATACTCCCTCGGTTAAAACACATTTATAAACAAGTATAGTTTTATCTTTAAAATATAATTAGAATTTTTTTTATAAATAAATATCGTTTTATGATTATTTTTTGTTTTACATTAAATGTCATTTTTGATTGTCAATGCACATCTATAGAATTTTTAGATTTATCCATATTATTTTAATATATTAATCAATAAAAAATTTATATAATTTATTAATAAAATTATAAATTTTAAATAATATGTGTAAATTTTTTAAAGAAATTTATGAGAAATTTCTTCAAATAGCACCAAATGATATTTTTGTTCAATAATTAGCATACATTTTTATTTAGGACAAAAATAGCATCTTATAAAGCTTATAATTTAATATTTTTTGTTTGGATTGATTATATTAGTATTTAGGGTATAGTTTTTAGGGGGTAGGAGGTAAGATTTAGGATTTAAAGCTTAGGGTTTAGGGTTTTCTTAAAAATGTGACATTAAAAATGTGAGCTTAAATATATTGTTTAATAAAAATGATATTTTGTCCTAAATGAGAATGTGTGCTAAATATGTCATAAAAATATAATTTGTGCTATTTTTGAGAATTTTCATACATTTATTTATAAACAGAGAGAATATTTGATTTAAAACAATTTGACTATTCACAAAAGAAAAAAAACTGAAAAGTACAAATAATCATAAAATTTAAAAATTTAAAATTTGCATAAAAATTCACAAAATATCTTAGAAATTAAAATAAAAATAAATATCCAAAAAAGTATTATAATGAAATAGAGGAGGTAGTATACTATAAATGGTGTTTTTTGTTGCATATAATTAATTAAGATCCGTTTGTGTGAACTGTTTATTTTCGTGTATGATTTATGTATAATAAAACGTGATTCAGAAAATCAAACGTGTCGTAGTCGAAGTGACACGACAGGTTGGAAAAATAATAACAAAGACCAATAAATATTCAAATAGTACTATATTTTAAAATGTCACCGTCTTGAGTGTTTTGTTCATGACATTGTACACGAGAAACTTGGACGTGTGCATTGACACGTATCTTGTCTTGGACTCAGCCCCGAATTCTGATCTCTAATTTTATTTCCAAGTATTACTTAATAAATACTTGCAATAATAATATATGACATTAAATTATTTCGGCAAAATACAACGCATAAAACATACAGCCAGCCACCGACGTACAGATAGGCATTCTCTCTTCATTTTTGGTTGTATGTTTAAAAAAAATATATATAATTCATTTTGTTTTTGTTGTATGTTATCCAATGTATACCGTCGGATCACTTTTTGCAACATTAATTTTATAGTTAAAACTTGAAACTAACCCCTAAATTTATAAAATTCTTTTGATAATAGTAAATTATAAATATAAATATCATAAATATCAAATATAATTATATTTTAATTGTTTATCAAAAAAAAGTTTTATTGTTAATCAAAAAAAATTAATTATATAGTTCATATAATTAAACTATAAAAGTATAAGATAATAACAACACAAGAACAGTAATCATACTAGTTCATTCAAAATGTATTTCAGCAGACACGTCCACATAATTATACAATAAATCACTAATCAATATGTACAGATGTACTCCATCTATTTCATATGATTCAACGTCATTTGAGAATCTAAATTTTTTAATTAAACTTATCGTTTTAATCCTACTTTAATATATTAAATAAAAAATAAAAAAATATATACAGTATATTATTAGTAACACAGAAAGATTACATTTCTAATGTAAAAGAAGAATATATATATATATATATATATCAATATATTAGTGTGATCTTAACATGTAGTTTATTGAGTTGTAGACTTGTAGCAAGCAGTATGATTACATATTAAATTTAAATATATTTTAAAACTCGGTAGTGGGCAACTGTGAGCTATCTATATAAAAACAATTTGTAAAATAAAATTAACATTTTAATGTTGGATTTAAACTCTAACGCCACTATTTTGCGGTGTTAAACAATTGTTAACAAAAAATACACTATTTCGTGGCGTTAATGACGCCACTTTTTTTGCATTTAATGTGCTCACTCTTGTGTTTCATCATGCGTGACCGTGAGTCTATCATCTATGAGTGGTATATATTGAACTATTGTAGTATTAATGCCATTAAATAACTCTATTAACTTGGCTACCATTCAAAGATATTTTCTAGCTTTTCCTTCCCAACTATTTAGTTAGCTAACTTAACATTAAAATACTCGGTACTTCTTCTTTTTGATAAAATTTGTTGTATATAAAGTTAGTATTATAATACCTTGTTTTGTTTAGAATTAATTAAAAATTTACCACTAGTGTAGCAAATATGTTCCAATTTTTCCATTTACGGTATCAGTCTCTGAAATTGTCACTCTCCACCATTGTAAAAGACTATTTTGCCCTTCCATCATATGAACTGTTTTTTTTTCTCATTTCTTTTTATTTTGTCCACAGGTTTTCGTAGACAAATTTGTGTAATGCTTTTGGTCTATAAGAAAATTTTGTTTGGATAACTAAAATTTTTTGTTTGGGTTTCATATGTATAATTTAGAGTTAGATTTTGATAATTGATCAAAACCTAAGACATAATATTTATTTTGTCTATTTATAATATAGGGTTTAGTTTTTATTTTTGGTTTTTTTTTAATGTATAATTTAAGGTTTAATTTTATGTTGGGGTAGTTAAGATATAATGTTTGGGTTTTCTAAGTATAATTTAGAATTTAGTTTTGGGTTTGGGTTTTCTATTTATAATTTAGGGTTTAGTTTTATGTTTGGTAGACAATTTGCAATGGAAAAAATCTTTATGTTTTTGTGTACCAAACGTTTTTTTTTTGCTATAAGGTTAGAATTGTCATAAACAGTACTATTTTCATTAGAAAAAATGGTTTTACTGTTGAAATAGCAAAATTTGAAAATTTATAAATTTTAATAGCAAATTCTGAAGTCTCTTTTTTGTTTATTATAT
This sequence comes from Barbarea vulgaris, assembly GCA_963667165.1. NCBI lineage: Eukaryota > Viridiplantae > Streptophyta > Magnoliopsida > Brassicales > Brassicaceae > Barbarea > Barbarea vulgaris. The sequence goes on along the minus strand of OY763894.1, from coordinate 22,424,936 downwards.
GAATATATTATTTTCTTTGCAATATGTATATATCATATTTTCAAAATAGTATGCATCTTTATGGCCAAAAATTCACAAGCTCCGACGGGCAGAGAGCCGGCCCTGGAAGGATTTTGGTGAAACATTTGAATGAGGTCCCACTTTTTAAGGGACCCACAAAAAAAATAAAATTTGTATATATATATTTTGTAGGTGAAAGAGATGGAAAAAAAAATTATATATATGGAAATTGGAAAATTTGAGTAAATTTAGTAAAAGTTATTGACAAAATATTGTGTGGATCCCAAATGATTATTATTTAAATATTATATTACATTATTTAATTTAAAAAAAAAAAATTGAGTTAATCTTTTTCTTCTCTAGGTTTTCTTTTCTTTTTGTTTTGCTACGTTTTTTTTTTCTTTTTTTTTTGCTTTAGACTTTTTTGTATTTATCTATTGGAGAAAAAAATAAGAGATCAATTTTGCTCAAAAAAAATCTGAATCGTTTTTCTATTCCAAAGTAAAAAACTATTTGAATTTTATTTGTAAGTAATTGAAAAAAAATTATATGATAAATGTTAGTTTATTTATTTCGTTTGAGGTTCCAAATTTCTCAGTGCCGATTCTGGACGTGCATTGGATACTTTCAGTTATGTCCAAAACTCAAATAATTAGTATGTTTTTTTCCTTAGTATTTTTTTATGTATCTTGCATAAAATCTTTATAATTATTAGTCTAAGATCCAAACCGGGTCCCAAAAGATCGATCGACCCGGCCGGATTCATAAGAATCTATCACGTGAGGACCATTGTGGGTATATGTACGGTGGGAAAATGACGTAAAATCCCGATTTAGCTTTGCTGATATCGGAATAAATTACTGTTATCAATCATTTATAAAAATGTTCCAACAAATTGAAATAAAATTCAGCTTTCTTTTGATCATTAAAACCGTTACGACAGATTCTTCCGGCAAAGGTGATTTTTTTTTGGGGGGGGGGCCTACAAGAATTCTTACTCTTGTCCACTAACTAAAAAAAACGATATTTACTATCCACTTTTTCGATGTTTAAAGAGCACATACAAAGTAAGGAATGTAGAATGACAAAGACTAGTAATTGAATACACCTAAAAATTACATTATGTGTTTTCTAGCATAACAGTAACTTTGTCTAGCTAACAGCTAACATATGTTATCTAACTAAGCACTTCTATCTCAACTTGTTAATCTAAAAGTGATCTTGATTATATAATGTGAGGATTTTATTCAGCCTCTCTTATAAATATAATGTGACATATAATTCATGTGTGCCTTAGTATATATATATATATATATATATATATATATATATACATTTGACTATTGACAATTAGAACCATACAATTTCTGACAGGCATATATAAATGGGAAACTCATGAAATTTTCCATGGGCCAGATACATGTTTTTCGAACTGAGCAAAAGTTTTACTAAATATATATATATACACACGACTGATCTGACATTTTGACTTTTTAGATTTATATATGGCATATTTATTATTTAACAAAAAAAAATGGCATATTTTTTATCTGCACAAATGAAAATGAAAATGATATGAAAGCTTAATAATGTGAAATGGAAATGAAATAAAAGTTAATAGTCAAAGAGTTTCGATCTTTGACGTTTGTAATTTTTGCCGGTTGTTACTAGAATATACAATGGCAGACAAACATTAATCAATTGCTAAAAGAGAAAAAATCATGACTAACGATAATTATAAAAGTAATTAGTACCATTTAGCATCACTAACTGCAGCAAACTTGGGGTTTGCCGACAAACACTGGTCAACTACGTCATAAATAACTATCCGGCAGAATAGTTGGAATTTATAAACAATTTTACCAATAACACACACAAAAATGAATAAATTTTCCCTGCGCAACATAACTATTATTGTTAACTATTTTTTAGATGATAATAAACAATACAGTGACACCTTTATAAATTAATGCTCGATAAATTAATATTTCACTAAATTAATATTTTTTCGGTCCAAAATTAATATTTTATCTAAATATTATCTGTATAAATTAATAAACACGATAAATTACTAAAATTTTATAAAAAATATTAATTTATAAAAATTTTACTGTATATGATCTGATATTTTTGAAAAAAAAAAATGTTTACACCGTCTGTTATCAACTGCAACATGTTTTCTTATAAAAATCGTGTCTACAAATTGATACAGTAAAACAAAATAATTGCTAACAAAATATCAAAAGAAATACGAGTTCACCTTATCATTATATTTCACCTTAATTCTTCGTTAATATATGTTTTTTTCTTTTTTTTCTTTTTCGAGTGAGTGATTCTCGAAGGAACAACGCTGGGATTCGAATTCACTAACATAATGATTTCATGGTTAGTACATCCTTAATCACTATATCCATCACATCCAACGTGGGACCCACCTTTATGGCCCGCGATTCTCCTCTTGTTTTCATCATCAGCTTCGCTTTATGTACTTGGACCCACTACTACATCCCCGACACGTGTCGACTCTCTAGTGATCCATTATCATGCTCTTATATTCCCCCAAAATCCATTTTTACGGCCAATGCAATTCCTTTGAATATATAGCTATAAACTTTAACTAATTAGATTTTAGCGTTACCCTCTAATTTGACATAATTGGTTAATTTTACGACGAGTTCTAGGATGTCATGCGAAGTCATTTATATAATCCGTTTAGTTCAATCAAATTATTATACCTTCTGACCACAAGAATATACCTTTTATAGATTTAATTTTTTTTTTTTTTTTATAAACATGTAATTTACATTGACTGAATATGTAGTCCATTGGTTTATATTATATGCTCTGCTGCAAACATATTAAGTTTCCCTTTTCTCTTTTTTTTTTTTGTTAAAGAAGTTTAATTTATATCATCTTTCCTTACCTTTGGATTAATAAAAATAACAAAATAAATAATCTTTTCAGTATGTGGTTAACTTTAATACGTATAAAATTTAAAAATTCACATGAGTTCGTATGTGATTAAATGTATAGCTGCATTCTTAAATTCTTAAATAATATATCTTACAGAGAATAAATCACAGAAATTTTTATTTATGCCCTAATAATTCATTCGACTTTTTCATACAATGTATTTTGTCAATACCAAATTCTTTATTGGATGTCGTTGGTAAAGTATACACATCAAAACATTCTTCAACGTTGCTCGTGATTTAGATAATTAGGTCGTTGTCCAAATTTGAACCTTATATTCAGTATTTCTTTCTTCTCTTTTTTTGTTTTTCTTTGGTTTCCAAATCCTAAAACGTAATTATTCTCCGTGTGAACTATGTATCATGGATATATAATTAACATGTAGATTATATTCGGAAAATATATGAACTATCATTGTTATCCTTTTCAAGTGTACCTCTTTACTCATTTGAAAACTACGGAATGATAGATTTTATTTTCAAAATTCGAGATCATAAGAAATGATTGTTCCTAAAGAAATTTTCCACTTTATTGAGGAGGTTTGTAACTCTCTACTATTTTTATTTTTTTCAAATTCTCAATGATCTTTTCCCAAAAACATATATATGGTTCATTTTAATTCACTTATTTTGTTTGATAATTCTACTTAAATTGTCGCCCGTGTTAGATTTCCCATCGAAAATGTAAAATATATGAACGAACACTACTATATAAAATATATGAACCATTTAATTAATATACCGTCGTCAACTGCTATTTGAGTTGGAAACTCATGTTTTCTAACATGATAAACCTAAACGGATATAACTGACCATAAAAAAAGTTAAGCGTGTAGCACTCCAGTTGCTAAAAAATTATGTTATGCCCTAAAAAAATAATACTAGAATAGGAGAAATATGCTTTGCACAAAATTTCTTTTATATGATTTTACGTTTAAATAAGTGTAGTGGCATCAAAAACTAAACATGAGAAATCAAACTCGAGAAAACGAATCTCGTTGGGGACATTCGATGAAAAAAACAGGCTTGAGAAAACCAAAAAGAAGATGACAAAACATTTCTTTCTTTTTTTTATTGCACACGCATATAGTTATATATGTATATATATAGTATAAGACATTTCTTTGTTGGCACGACATTTAAATACTATTGTAAACAGTAGAATTATTGGAGTCTCGATCCTCAATGCGTAGGGTCCTTATAATAAGTCTTATATCACCATTAACCATTAGGATAGCTTCCTCAATATTTGACTTGTAAATTGTAATCTTGTATATGAAAGAAAATTAAAAAAATTCGATACTGAATATGCAAACATAGCTACCATACGGATGAGAGAAAAAGGTACTTTCACAATTCATATTACTAAATAATTGAAATAAAATTTGTTTGAAACAAATGAAAAAATATAGATCCTATATAATATATGAAGGAAAGAAAATACCCATCACGACCTTTCCAAATTGCATTTATTGTAGTATTATGTGACGCTGTCTGTATATGAACGTACGTGTGGATAGTTGCCCTACATGTCTTTGAACAATTGTTATCAAAATATAAATTTATTGAAATTATATTTCTGCGATTCACTTTTATAACGGAACAAAATTTTGGGCAAAGAGTTTTTCGGTCATTTTGTATTGAATTAAATTGTAAGAAAAGAATCGACAGATCGAATATAGATTGTTTACGCATAGTTAAACTCATCAATATAATTTGAAAAGGGTATTCCAATTTCCAGCTAAAACAGTAGATGTACTTATAGATGCATATGAAAGTACATGTCTAATTTTCCATTAGTTTGGTGCACTTAACTTATCGTAGTTTGTAGGCCATGCATGGTCATATAAATTTACTAAAATTAATGAGCTAGATGAGATTAAGATCGACTAGTTAATAGTACTACGAAAGTATAAAAAGTCACAAGCGTATAGATATAAATTTTGATTGACTTCATATCCAAAAGCAACTTAATTATCAAACGCAAATATTTTTAGCAAACACATTGTTCAAACGCAAGAATACAAAATTCGATTTATTTTCGTGTTCACGTTTAAGTATAGAAATTCTATATAAATATATACATTTTCAAAGGGAAAATATATATATTATATTATAGACTGTAATGGATAATTGATTAATTAATTCTTTAGAGAGACAATAGTTGACCGGGGAGAAAACATATCATGTGCTTGCATTATGATAAGCTCAAGAGTAAATGATGATCTCAAAAGGATTTTATTCCAGATTATATATTCATTTGATTTGTTAATTCATTTTTTAATTTGTCCATAATCTCATCTCCATTTTCGTACCAGACAATTGCAAAGGATTTAAGTAGCATAATGTTTAGGGGAATCTTTATATTTTCTTTATAAAGAAAAGTCTATATTATTATTTTCCATTAACTATTGCATGCATCTTATGCCCGAAAAAATAAAAGTAATACTGGAAGAAAATTTCAGGATTTATAAGGACATAAAATATTGATGTTTGAACAAATTTTCGGGATCTTTCAAATGTTTGAATTTGTTTGTCATAGAAAAATTGGCTGTGTTGATTGTCGATGAACTTAGGATATATATATATGATTTTCTCCTTGACTATTGTTTTAACATCACATTCCTAAAACATATGCATGATCAAGATGGTCTTTGGCAGATAAAAATATAATGCGACAATCTCAAGTCTTAATAGGGTTTTATATATATGTGGGTATGATCTATTTAATCATAGAATTTTCTCTAAACTGACTGCAAACTGTATTCGGCGATAGTGAAGCGATCGGACTATTTTCTTTAGTCTTCGCATTCTATGTTGTTGTTATTAATTATCATAAACTGGTGTACTAAATTTTTAAGAAAATAATTTAGAGACTCGACTCCCGAAAGAACACTATAAAGGGGGTTGAGCCGTGGAGACTCGTTGCGTACGTACTAAGCCTTCTAGAAAGTCATGTACTTCGCCTATTTGTTATCGTCGACTTGCTCAAGCATATTTCTAACAAAAGGTAATCCACAAGTTACAATTGGATTGACAAATAATATCTCAACTCACAATATCCTATGACTTGTTTATGTGGTATAATCTCACGATTTATTAAAAAAATAATTAATTAATATTAGTAGTTCATTAGTTGAAGGAATTATTTTGTTAGTTGATATATCAAAGTTTGAATATTTTTATTTGTAATTTCAATTTACAATATAAACGTTTTAAATAAAATAAATAACTGATTTTTAATAGACCTCAAAAAACTAGCTTGGAATTTCGTTTGAGATCTTCCAGATATAAACAAATAATGTATTAATAAATATTATATGACTACTACTTCGATCTAAAACTCAAATAAAACTGTTTATTATTGCATCAAAAACAAACAAAAAAAATAAAGTGAACAACGACCAAAATATATTTTTGAAACACTTCAAATTAAACTATATATAGTAGACATAAATAAATATATGTGCGGTAGATCGTTAAACCGAAACACATACTTTAGTGATAGAATTTGTTCATAGCGGCCTCATAAGTCATAACATAAGTGGAAGTAGGAATTACAAACAGAAATTTGTCATTTGAAGGTTCGATTGCTTTTCCAATTAATTTTTCAAACAAAAATAAAAATCTATAAATCATTTTGATTATCTCTAGACTTATCTTAAAAGGTTCGCTCTACGATGTTTCTTTTACATCTTGGAACAATCAAAATGAAAGCAATAGATAGTAAGTTTAGTGGAAGTAGAAACAATAACTTTCAATAACCAAATCAGTTTGGTATATTACTAATAAGCTAATTCAACCACAATAAACCAGTTGTAGTTAATACTACTCCCTCCATTTCAATATAAATATCATTAGTAGATTTTTCACATATATTAATAAAATTATTATATTTTATGTTTGATCTTTTATGAATATACTTTTTAATTTATTTTTATTGGTTAATACATTAAAAATCAAACTAAAACTTTCATTAAACATATATATTGAAAATTTAGAACGACATATTATAAAAAAAAATATTTTAATGTAAAATAAAGAACACATTATTTACTATTGAGTCATAATAAAATCAAATTTTTAGATTAGTTAATACTATTTCAAAAGGAAAATTAAAAGTAAAAAAAAAAAAAAAACGAGTTTTCAAAACTCTTTCCAAAATTTTATTAATGTGTACACGTGTAGTGATTAACAGGGTTTGAGACATGAAAGGGTCCTACAAGGATGAGTCAAGATACGTTATCCACCGCAGTCACAGTGTCGCACATGCGATTGCCTCTGTCCTTCTCCGTTTCCACTGGGCTCCACAATTTTCTTATTCCCTGCTTCGCGTTCTATGGTAATTGCTCCACACTAATGATGTTCCTACCGTTAGATCTACAGGCTGAGCCGTTAGATGTGACTATTTCTTATCAACATCGGTTGACTACAAAAAGTGGGCTCAAAGTGGGCTCAAAACGGGCTCGTCATGTGATAGATGTCCTCATCCCTTAAAGAGTGGTAAATTTTACCCACACTCAAGTAAAAAACTATAATACTGCACAAAATATATACTATAAGTAAACACATATAAACTAATAATTATAATTACAACGAACATTATAACATAACAACACTTTTTTCTCAAAATACCACAAATACATAAAATTCGCAATAATATTTGTAATATGCCTTCAAAAAAAAAAAACACATCTGTAATAAAACATCAAAGACGATTTTCCTTAAATTTTTTTATATATATTTGGAAAATAGATTTTTTATTTTGATACTTTTATATTCTAATTATAATTATAATGGTACGTCAATAATTGATGTTACATTTTTACCGAAGCCGCCTCTGAGACTTGGCTTATATTCCATGAAGATTCCTCTTTTTCTTATGTGAAGGCCAAAAAAACGACAACGAATCTTTTTTTTTTTTTACTTTTTAATGATAATGGACAACATATTTTAATAATACTTTTAAATTAAAAAAATAAGTTGACATCAATTTTCATATATTTTTCTAGCAATGTATGTCTTTTGGTTTTCTGAAATTGAGGGTCTTCAATCTATAATATTTTAAAATATTAGACTGAGTAGTTGGTACATGTAATGGTTTTAATACATTGTATTTTTAATCTAAACGTAATACGGTGTTCAAATTTGCTTTCTGCATGACATAAATAGACCTTCTACCTGATTTAAAACAAGCTAATTTTAATATTTGTTAAATAATTTTTAAATGACAATTATTCCTTGAGTACGATAAAGTAATGATATTTACTCATTTAGATGTCCTAGGTGTAGTTAGTTATTGTGTAATTCAAGTAATATAAAAGTTAAAAGGAGCAAAGGTACTAATATTAAATTTTAAAGCACATAAGTAAATTAAATATGTGTATAACCAATAATGGCGCGGAATCATTGTGTGTTTTATGCCTGGCACAATATAATATTGGTTCAAACTTAGTTAAACACTCTTCAGAAGTGATTAAATATTCAGCTGAATGAATATAAAAATGAATTGTTATGTTTTGTTAACTTTAATCATTGGAATGAATTATTCAATCATATTTATTAATTTTAAAAAGAATCCATTGTTTACATACATAATAAATTAATTATTCATATATGTATATATAGTAAAACTTCTAAAGGTTAATAATGTCGGAATTATGATAATTATTTAGTATAAATATATTAAATGGCTGATTAAACAATTCAGGAGTAGAGATTAATATATAGAGGTTTCATATGCTTTTAATATCAATCATCTAAACTAAATTTCAATAGTTATGTAAATTTTACTACAAATCTCTTACAATATATAAATTGTTTTATTGTTGCTAAAGGAATAATAATTTATTTCTTTGACAACGAAACTAGTAGTAATATTCATGAAATTTCTTAGTTATCCAACTTCCATATAAAACCCCCAAAATTTAATACATGGAATAGACAATCTTTTTTTTTTTAATGTTGAAGAACTTAATGGTTGGAAAATAATTATGTAGAAAAATTAGACGCGCCACACATTTATTACAAATCATAAATGCGAAATATACAAGCTGTGAACATCGTTCTAAATAAAGTTCAAATCCAATTTTCTGTAATAAACAAATAATAAATATATATCTATATACATTCCACATATATACGTTTATTCCCAAACAAAAGGATAGCGTGTGGTTTGTAAATCAAACCTTTAAAAAGAAACAATGCTAATAATTTTTACTTGCACACCAAAAGAAAATATAAGTTAACAGAGTCACATCCTTTTCATAGTTTTAAAAGTATTATCTTCACTTATATTCGTTTTCATAAGTTACTGAAAAGTGTTATATCCATACTAAGTTACCAAACCTATCAAATATATTAATGGTATAGATATTCATTTCTAAACAAATAGATGTATATATTTATTTTTACCATATAAAAGTTATGATTGATGATAAGTTAATAACATACAAAATTGCAAAATTATAACACAATATGAGCCATGAAATTTTCATACACTCTGCAAAATTTAATCACTAAAATATATTTATTAAAAAATCAATCATTTTCTGTTTTTGCATATTTTATAAATTTATACTTTTTTTTTATTAACTAAGCTACTCTACAATACTACCCAATCAGAACCAAAAAAAAAAAGCAGCAGCTAATTTGACTCCTGTAAACTTCAACGTCGCAAAACAAAAACCCTTTTGTTTATATTCTCCAAATCCTCCTCTCCTTTTCTCATCTTCTCACTTCAAACTCTCTCCATCTCTCTCTCTCTCTGACCTCATATTATGAACTAAAGATTTCTCTGAAAGCTGACTTCATAAGCTTTTTTTTTTTTGTTTTCTGAAGAAAACATACAAAGCCCGATCCATCTTTATATTTATAGATATTTAAATAGATGGGGAGACACTCATGTTGTTACAAACAGAAGCTTAGGAAAGGACTTTGGTCTCCTGAAGAAGATGAGAAGCTTCTTCGTTACATCACTAAGTACGGCCATGGCTGCTGGAGCTCTGTCCCTAAACAAGCTGGTAATTATTTTATTTCTCTTTTTTCTTTCTTTTTTTGTCTTTGATTACTTCTCCTTCTGATTCTTGAATTAATTTTAAAACTTTGTAGGTTTGCAGAGATGTGGAAAAAGCTGTAGATTAAGATGGATTAATTATCTTAGACCAGATTTAAAGCGAGGCGCATTTTCTCAGGATGAAGAAAATCTCATTATTGAACTTCATGCCGTTCTTGGCAACAGGTAAATAACTCCATGCCGTTTCTTTTCATGTATTATTAAGTACAGCTATGTCATGTAGTAGTATTTACTATAACTGTTTGGTTTTGTTTGGTTTGGTTTGGTTCAAGGTGGTCTCAGATTGCTGCACAGCTTCCTGGTAGAACCGACAATGAAATCAAGAATCTGTGGAATTCTTGCTTGAAGAAGAAACTGAGGCTGAGAGGTATTGACCCGATTACACACAAGCTCTTAACCGAAGTAGAAACCGGTACGGATGAAAAACCTAAACCGGTTGAGAAGAGTCAGCAGACTTACCTCGTTGAGACTGAAGGCTCCTCTAGTACCACCACTTGCAGCACTAATCAGAACAACACTGATCATCTTTACACCGGAAATTTCGGTTTTCAGCGTTTAAGTCTAGAAACCGGTTCAAGAATGCCAACCGGTTCAGACCACGGCATCTGGATTCCCCAAACCGGAAGAAATCATCATCAACATCTTCATGTCGATGAAACGGTCCCTAGTGCAGTGGTGCTACACGGTTCAATGTTCTCCTCCGGCTTAACCGACTCAACAACCGGTTATAGATCCTCTAATCTCGGTTTAATCGAATTGGAAAACTCATTCTCTACCGGGCCAATGATAACAGAGCAGCAACTTCAAGAGAGTAATTACAACAATTCCACATTCTTTGGCACAGGGAATATCAATTGGGGACTACCAATGGAGGAAAATCCATTCACAATATCGAATAATTCGTTACAGAATCATTCAAATTCTTCATTATACAGTGAAATCAAATCGGAGACCAATTTTTTCGGTACAGAGGCTACAAATGTTGCTATGTGGCCATGTAACCAGCTTCAGCCTCAGCAACATGCTTATGGCCATATATAAAAATCTTCTTGTATATTATAAGGTGTGTGAATCGTATATTTCTTCTTTTCTTTTCTCCAATATCGATTTTTTTTTCTTTTTTCAATGGGTTGTGTATATATAGTTTGTGTGTTTATATCATTTAATTTAACAGTATTGTTTGTTACAATTTTTTATATATGTATTTGATGTACTTTGTGAAGCACAGTTTTCTGGACTATGGATTTTGTTTCTCTATTGTTTATGGGTTAAAGACATTTATTTCTTATATTTCTGTTCATTTTTATGCCCTTTAATCAAGTTTATTGAACATATACATAAAGACAATAACAGAATGAAAAATGATACTTAGATATAAAATGGTACCCCTTTTAAGCTTTTTTTGTTTTTAATAAATGAAGTTTTGGGTTTATTAGTTTCTTATATTAAAATTAAAAGATATTTACTGAAGTCTACGTATGTAATTTATTTCATTTTAACTTTTAATAAAAAAAAAAGTTTACAATTTTTGAAGATCGAAAGCGATTTTTTCAAATAAAAAGTTTATCAGAAAAAATTAAAAATTATCTTGAAGATCAAAAGGGATATTTTCAGAAATAAAAGTATAATTCTAATCCGCTAGTTTTCCGTTGAACGGAGAAAATATCACTTAATAAACATAACATAAGTCTATACATGATGACGTAGATCTTCTTCATTTTTCGTTTTTATAATGTGAAAACAAAAAAAAACTTATAATATGCCGGCAAAAAAAACGTAAAATGTACACTTTAATGGAGCAAATGGAACAACAAAAAATCGACGATAATTTTATCTTAGAAGGACTGAGGAATCTCTGAGGTTAATTCTGACAATTGATATTGAATAATTATGGTATTATGTTCCTTCTTAAGTCCCTTTTTATTTTGTATATTGATTGATACTTTGATAGACAAAGCATTTATTCGATTGACTATTGTAACATTTTTTAGGTGAAGCTTCTAAAAAAGGCTAGTGTATCTTTATATAGGGACAACTTTATTACTTTATCTTTTTCTCTCTTTAATTTTAGTTTATGTGCTTAAGGAACAGTTTTTACTTTTAGTTGTCTTTACTCAATTTTAAAATATTATATACATATCTAGGTGTTTTAATCAGACGTTTTTTAGTTTCCTTCAAAATAGTTTCTCTTGCATTTGGTCACGTTCTTTGCTATTTTTGGTAACGTTAAATGAACATTAAACTTAAGGCTGCTGACATGCCTAAGATATTATATAATTTGATTGTTTCAATGGAAGCCCAATAAAGATTACATGGGCCTATAAATCAGTCCATCAAGGGATTTTAAGCCCCATAAGTTTTCCTCTCTCACATTTCTTATTTGAAGTTTAGTCTCTTATATTTCTTTTCCACACTCTAGTTTACTTCATGGGAGTGGAAGGAAGTTGACAAAAATAAACAAGCAAACAATACAAGAACATTTGATTATTGCAAAGTCAGAATATTCAGATGAAAAAGGGTTAGTTTAAGGTATGTGTTTAGATAATAAACAGTACAAGAACAAAAACACTTATTTTAAAATATGTGTTCCAAAATACTATCCATTCCATTCGGTTAAAGAGAAATAAACGATAGAAGGTATGACGAATAACCATCACCAATAAAAAAGTCTGAAAAATTGATCGTTAAATTTTTTTTTAAAACCGGTTAAACATAATTCAAAATGGTAGAAACTTGAAGCATGATGACGGTTTGCAACTGTCGTTTGCATCAAAACAATTTTAGTTCACTTCTAACTTTCCGTATGCTAAGTTTTATAATTTGTAATTCTGGCGTTCACGAGAAAACTATCTTTCTCTTATATTTTTATCCTCTTTTATACTAATTTTTTAAAACCGACTAGGCGACTATATCGAATATATATATATATATATATATATATATATATATATACACTTATATATCATTTTCAAGTGTGGTTTTCTAATAATATTATCAATGGCCGTCAATATGTCTTTGTCTTCTAAAACTAAATCTCAATGCCCTCGTGGGAGGCATTGATTGGTTTGCCTTCCATATAAATCTTATTTGGGTCGGTCTCACCAACTATTACTTTTATTTATTAAGTATTCAAATGATAACATTCTTTGCATATTGCAACATATATTGTTTCTCACGAGTTTATATAAATAAGTATGCTACCATTCTATGAATTAATTAAGTCCATAAAGAAGGAAACGGTTTGTTGAGACTTAAGCTTTTTAGATGCCTTTAACACATATATTTGGCATGATCACAACCACACAAAATTAAATAGAAGTAATATGGAACTTTCATTGATATTTTAGTATAAAATTTATAGTTCTAATGGATAGCAAAGTAATAAAAAGTTGAAAACACATTAAACTAAAAAGATGCATAAAAAAACATTAAGTAAATTAGCCGTTTTGACGCAGGATTAAAACTTACAAGATATCAAAATAATATAATACATTGGCAGGTTTTGTAAAATTGTGTGAATGTTCAAAACATGCAACAGTGGAGAGTTATCTTTTACAAGTATAAGATAAGAAATTACTATTAAAACCGTTAACGAACAAGAAATTTCTATCAGCAATTCAGAACCTAATTAACTACATTGGGATTTTACTGCTTAACTATTAATAAAGAGTTGATAAAAAAATTAAAAAAAAAACTATCAATAAAGCTGATGCTATATAAAAAAAAAAATCTATGTTCCTGAATACTTATAGAGTTATAGTACATGTTTTTTTTTTTTTTTTTTCTGGACAGCAGCACGTGCGATTTCCCATTAAAACCAACCATTAAAATGCAGTGTCAGTGACACATGTGTAAGACCTAATCAAGGCCGTCCATTTGCCCTCACAAACACCAAAAAGCCGGCCTTAGAATAACATCGATAGTCCTTAAGGTATTTTCAGTAAAGAAGAAACCTAGCAGAGGTTTGGACTTTGGATCACTTAAGTTTTTTTTTTTTCTTTTTCTTTTTCTTTTCCTCAGTAGGTCACGACGACTCGTGACTCACGAGAAAACAATTCTTTCCGAAAAGAGAAACTTAGCTCCTTTACTAATTCAATATTGATTGTAATTTATAATAAATAGTCTAAAGTATATGAAGGTCATCGCTTATCATGACATGTGTTATCAGTGGCATCATCACATTTTTTTAACAAAATAACATAACGTGTATTTACGACATAGCATGTTTATAGCTTCATATACATAATACATATACATTTCTCCTTGCAAAAGAAAAAAGGAATTCTCAACGAAAATAACAACTAAACTTGGCTTTAATTTTTTTTTTTTTTTTATTGAATTACTTCATGTACAAACTACAAACCAAACTCCCTTATATTCCGAACTAAATACCTTAATGGCAATTAAAAACTATATCCATATAACGAGTAAAAATCGTAAATCAAAACTGCAATAAATTAGATCTTGTACAAATTCTTCAATAAACGAAGTTAATAGAAAAACACATCTAGAATAAAAATTAAATAAATTTGATATACGTTAAGAGTAAAGATGTTTTGGACAGCCTCGTCGTGCGGACTAGTCTTGGGTCTATCTCTTTCTAAGCTCTTACGTGTCAGAAGTCGGTTGGTTTACGTAGTAGCTAGTCAATCTCACTTAGATCAGCAGAGACCATTTCTAATGTTTTTTAGTTACTGTTAATACTCTTAGTTAAATTAATTAATCAATGAATTTTATTGCTAATCCTCTAAAGTTCCCACCAAACGGATATACCTTAAGATGCCTAAATTACAAGATTATCCTTGTAGTCATCAGTCTCTAAACGAGGGATTGTGCCACGTTGAAATTAGCATTAGACTGTTTGCTCAAGATAGTAAATAATTTCTTGCATTCAGTATACCACTACAATTTACATATTTAGGAGCAAATAAATGGGTGAGCAAATATAACAGTTGGGGAAGAAGTGAAAAATTTATGTTCTATGAAAAATTTAAACCAAAGAAAAGTGGTAATTTTGGAAATTCATTACATATCATTTTTGTGATAAAGCTAGGAGCGAGGGCAATTTCGGAAATTAAAAGAAAGGGGATAGGATATATAAGGCCTCCATGTCGTTTATCTTTTAAAATTAAAACATTTTAACAAACAGAAAATCAAAATCCGAAGCTAAAAACAGATATATCAGATAACTGAAAGATAAATATAAAAAATATACAAATTTAGAGATAAATACACATTTATCAGTTGCAAAGAGAGGAGTTACTATGACGTTTGATGAAGATATGAAAATGGCGTCTTTCTTAAGAGAAGAAGAAGAACAGCACTATTCGTTGTCGAGGCTCTCCGTCTGTTCCAACTACGACGGCGATGAAGCCGACGATGAACCTTCTGATTCCGACGAGAAACTTGTCGGCGGAGGAGAGAAATCGATGGAGGAGCTTAACTTTTCTGATTCCGATAAAGGATCAACGGGATGTCAATCGCTTCCGGCGACGCCTCCGAGACGGAGACGGCGGCGCGGAGGAGGAGGAAGTTTGGCGGTTAGTTCGCCGGTTTCCGGCGATAAAGCTTACGCGAGCGAGAACGAAATTCAAAAGACGGATAACAAACAGAGGAGGCGGAGGAGGTTGCGACCGGAGTATCCACCGTGGGTGGATAGTATGAGGAGGAGCTGCGTCGGCGATGAACAGAGTGGTCACGGTGGTTACGGCGGAGGAGTGGTGGTTGTGACGAGGCCGATAGGAGGAGGAAGGCCATTGTGTATGGATTTAGAGGAAGTGAAAGCTTGTAAGGATTTAGGATTTGAGCTTGAACCGGGTCGGGTTTCGTATTCCGGGTCAACGATGGATACTAGTAGTGGCGGCAATTCTCCTATCTCCTCTAACCACCGTATTTCAAGTCCCGGTTAGTCCAAACAACCAAGTTTTTCTTCTTTTTTTTTGGCTCTTAGTTAAAAATCCAATCTTTTAAAATTTGTTTACTTACTTTTCCTTTTTTTTTTTTTTTTTGTTGGCTCTATTTGCACTAAATATCTAAAACTTGGGAAGAAGTCAAAAAAAAAAGAAAAAGATATATTTGATCTTTTTGTTTTACGATCTTTTCCACTGGAATTTGTTTTACTTTTATCCATTGTTTGATAAATTGACTATAGAAAATTATAACCTTGTTTAGTTTGTTGTAAAAAAATTGATAACACACTATTAAACATGGGTTTAATTTGATATTTCAGGGGATGATCCGAAAGATGTGAAAGCGAGGCTTAAGGCGTGGGCTCAAGCTGTGGCTTTTGTCTCTACTACTCATCATCAACCTCCTAATTCTTTATGATCCCTCTAATACAAAAAATTTCACCAAAAAAAAAATAATAAAAAATTCAAACTTTCATGCATTTTCGAGTTGCGTTTTGAAATATTCTTTTTGGGGTTTTGATTCTCGTAATTTTTTACAGATTTTCTTCTGTTTTTTTTGTGTGTAGCCGATGAGATTTGGCAATTGATATGGCCATACGCCAAAAGTATAATGTTAAAATATATAAATACTAAGTTTGTTGATTGGTTTCTCCAGCATTGTAATATTCAACATTTTACATTATTGGTAAAGAAAAAGATTACTCTAATAAATTAAACTCGTATCAAAGAAAGAATCGTTTACTCCCATAATGGGGAAAAAGAAAGAATCGTAATATAATTTTTGTGTGTGAAGAGCTACGCAGAAACGGATCGTGTAGCGACCACTGGATCTTGTGGCTCATCGTCGAACTGATAATTGTTGTAAACTTGGAGCAAGAGATCACGGCATGGGACAGTGGCTCCAAGCTTGATACAAGCCAAGAAAGCGCCAGAGAGTTTGCGGTGAAGGCTGTAGGCTTCGTCGGGTGGTGGTGTGAGTCTATGTTTCAACATGGTTGATCCTAAATTGGAGATGCTCTGAGTAATGTTGTTGGCTCGGAAATCGTAGCCACCGGGTTCAGCAAAAGGTAGACCCACGATGAAACCGGCTTGGACATGAGCGTCTTGCATTACATCTGATTCATCTCCGGTCAAGAACCCAAGTCTCTTCGACATTTCAATCACTCCATTACTGTCTTTATCCGCACATGCCATCACCTGAAGAAAGCTTCCCACAAATTATTCTCAAGATTCAAGTTTTAGAGAAAGGCGAAACATGCGAAATGAGGATTTTTTACCATTCGTAGATAGTCATCGACGAATTTCTTAGGGTAATCACGAGCTGCTCCAAAATCGATAAGATTGATTGTTTTTGTGGCTTCGTTGTATAAGAAGTTACCCCAGTTTGGATCGGTCTGCATGAAGCGGAAGACAAATAGCTCCTTTAAAGTGAGTTCGAGCATCTTTCCCCCAACATAATCTCGTGTTTTCTGATCTAATAATGCCACTTTATCAATGGGAATCCCTGTAAGAAAATGTTAAAAAAGCAAACTTTAGTTCACCATAACATTAGTAACAAATTAATTGAACAGAGTAGGCGAGAAATGGAGTTACCAGATATAAGTTCTGTGGTTAAAACCTTTCTGCTTGAAATCTCATCAACCACAAGGGGAACGTAAAACCCTGGAGTGCCTGAAAGCAAATCACGAAAGTGCTTTTGACTGGTTGCTTCGATTTCGTAGTCACACTCCCGTGCCAACTCTTCTTTGGCAACCTGCAAAAAAAACTTCGTCATGAGTCTAATTACACGGATAAATTGATTGTTTGTAATGTGCATTGTCAAGATTCTCATCAGTGTTTTTTCGATTGTCAGAGCGCTTTCACTAACATATAATCATGTTGTCAGGCAGAGGAAACTGAATGTAACACAATACCTTTACAGCTCTGTCCAGAAAGAGTCCCTTTGGAATTAGATTTGTATAATTCAATAAGCGTCTAACATTTTCAATATCACTTTCGATGCTATCAGCAACGCCAGGGTACTGAATCTTCATCGCAACGTGTAATCCATCTTTAGTGACAGCTCGGTGCACCTAAAACCAGTATTAAAAAAACCCGATTCAACATAGTTACAAGGATGATGTATCACACGCAATTCTTCAATCAAAATACAATCACAGAAACTAAGTACCTGACCAATACTCGCTGCTGCAAGCGGTTCATAATCGAAACTAGTCAATCTAGATTGCCAATTTTCACCTAACTCAGCATCCAAAACTGGATTAAGTTGACTCCTTGGCATCACATCTGCACCTTGACGCACATATTCCAAAGCATTCAAGATCTATAAAACAAGAACCTATCTTTATGTCAAAAACTAAGAGATCAATCAAACTAACCCAAAACACAGAATTGAAGAAGATAGATAATTACCGGAGCAGGAACAAGACTCTCGTCCTGTATACTCAACATTTGACCAACTTTAAGAGCAGCTCCACGCATTTCACACAATCCAAGAGCTAATCTTTCTGCATTTTCTTTAGACATTAGAGACGAAAGCGCTGGTTGATTATCTTGTGTGGCTGGAGCTCCATTAACAATCCTATAAGTTGATTCTTTAACAGCTCCCCAAGCAAGAGCTGCTCCTAAATTGAAAAACCTAATTACACAAATTCAACTTGTTAAAAAAAACAAATGCTTCAATCATAGTTTAACCTAACTAACCAACGACTGATTGATTCTATTATACCCATAAGCTCTTGCTATAGGAGTTGATGGAACCTTTCGTTCTCTAGGTCTCCGTCTTTTCACCGGAGCTACTACCTCCAACGGTGATGAAGTCACCGTACCTAATTCGGCAGCTCTAACTCCAACATTATCCTCTGAAACCTTGGTCTCGTCTTCTCTATTTGAAATCTTAACTTCATCGTTTAATTCGCTACTCAGGATTTTCGAATCAACGATTTTCTCGCTTCCTACGCAGCTAGGTTCAATGTTAGAAGATCTAACCTCAGGCGTGGCGACGACGACGGGATCCTTGTTATCTCCATCGTCGAAGTATACGACGGAAGGTTCTTTAGATGGACGCTTCGAGAGATCGCGAAGCTTCCCGGAGGTAAGTCCGACCAAGTCGGTGGCAGCAACCAAAGCTTTTTTCCCTGAGGACGTAATTAAGCCTTCGAGATCTCCATTTCTCGCTCTCTGTAACTCCGGTGACTGATTACAGATCTCCTTCGCTACAAGCGATAGACCATTCACGAGCCTGCTTAGCTGTTTCCACGAACTCATTACGAATCGTGGATTTGACTTTACTGTTCTTCTTCGTTTTCCATTTTTTTTTTTGAATTTTCCCGAGAAAATTTATAAATATGAGAGTTCCTGTGTTAGAACACGAAGGTCGGAGACGAAGAACCGACGTTTACGTGGGGATACGACAACCATAAACTCCTTCTCCAAGAACTTTTAAATTTAGGCCCATTTAGCCCATTTACTTGTTATCATGTAAAGCCCATTGGGTCACTATTGGAGTTTTCACTAATAGCTTCCTTTAGCCATTTGTAAATTATTCTTGGTTAATATAAGGAATTTAAAACCTTTGAAGGATTTTTTTTTTTTTTTTTTTTGGAAGGATTATTTTTACAACAAACTTAAATTACATTTGTCATTAGTATGAAACAGAGTAGTACATTACATTTGGATAAGTGCAACTGTGCAAGGCATTCTAAGATATGTTTAAGGCTGAAGACACAATTGGCTGCTAATAGGTTTCGTGAGGTCTAAATTGATGTCTTTTTTGAAGGATCTAAGAAAAAAGTTTGTTTTTTTTTCTTTGTTGCTTTTGTTTCGAATTTTAAGTTCTATTTTTTATTTACGTTTGCTACAAATATTGAACTTGTCTCAGAAAAAGTTAAAAGAAATTACTGTATAAAGGACTGCTTTACGTTAATAGTAGAAAACCAACAATAATTGAATAGGAACAAAAAAAAATGTAAGCATTGATTATTATAATTTACAATAACCAACAAAATATAATATGAAAACATTGATTATTTTGATTAAAGTATCATTTATATTTTATATAATCTGTATAACAAAAAAAATATAATGGACATTTTGATTATTATAATTTATAATTTATAATACGTTTAATCTGTATAACAAAAAAAAATGTAAGCATTGATTATTATAATTTAGATGCCTAAGTACAATGCATCTCCACTCACAAAAAGTAAACCTCAGAAATAAATTATATAATAAGAACAAAAAAAATTGAGACCCGCAAGTAATATGAAAATCATCTTCTCTTTCCCATTGCTTTTGTTTTTTCTTTCTCATAAACGTTTTATGGGAGTTTTCGTCTTTCGGTGTTAAAAAAAAATGTCAGATTATTTTCTATAACGGCAGGGACGAATATTGTAAATTACTAATTTCGAATATAAAATTGGTCAAGCCACTCAGACTTGTCACGATAGTAATATAGTATTCAAATTTAATTTATACATATAAGCCATAGTTAATTAGATGGCATATACCTACAGGTGGTCATCATTTGTCTATATATATATATATATCAAATTTTATTTCAACCTAGTCTTGAGATCTTCAAAAACATCTGAGAGCTTTGACAGCAAGACGAAGAGAAAATGTCCATTAGAGCTCAAGAACATCAAAGTCTTGAAGGTATATTTACTCAATCTATTTCTTTTAAGTTTTAAGTAATTTTTTTTTTCTTTTTGAATCTGTTTTACATAGTTTTTTAGCGTTTGCTCATCTCTTCTCCAAGATCCTGAGATCCAAAATCATACTTAAGATTTTCAGCCACCTACTTTTTATATTTCCCGAAGTTTTTTTTGTTTTTTAGACTAGATCGGGTTTGGTTTATCGATCATATTATATATCTTAATCTTTAAGTAGAGGCTTTTGTTTAGGTGAAAATCCTTTGTTTGTTATCTTAACATAATTCCGTAAATGATGTCTATGAAGATCATTAGCACAAGTTCTGTAAACTTTGTAATCATTTGAATATCGCTAAATCTAAAAAACACCGCCAATAGGTTTCCCCAAAAGCTCATTTGGATCTAGAAATAAAGTTTGTTTGTCTTTTAATTAATAATGGCAAGTGGCAAATAGTCAATGATAGTTTAGTGAAAAAATAATAATAACTCTTGGTGGGTAAAGAATTTTGGCACCATTTTTATGTTATAGTGGAACTGATAATTATCGCATTTAATTTTTATAAAAGGATATATCACGTTAGTATACTTAAGAATATGTTTTATAATATCTAAAAAGTTACATCCTGATTTTTTTTTTACCAAAAAAAAGAATGTAGACCGAAAATGATAAGTAGGTTTACAAGTAAATTAGATTATTGGATGTAAAAATTGCAGATGTATTCTATAGTTCATGTATTTGAAATGGTTTACATGGGCCCATTTTGAGAAAAAGAGAAATAAAAGGCCCAAATAAAAGCCTATAGTTGAAAGCAAGCCTGTTTTTAGAAGGCATCTCCAGATCTAGAAAACTATGCAGTCTTCTCCGATCTTATTAGACTTCTCCTCCACCTTTCGTCACCCACGCGCCGCCGCGTTAGCCACCACTTCCGGCGTTTCAATTTCACATTCCCCAACGAGAAAATTTCACTCTAGAAACGTATCACTATCCTATTTCTCTCCTTCCTCGACACTTCTAGCTTCTTCTCGTAGATGTTATTTCTCATGCCGATTTGGCGATGGTTCTCAGAGATTCGATTCGAGCGAGGATGAAATCGAAATCGATGAAGATGATTATTTGGTTGATTGTTTAACAGATGGGAAGACAGAGGAACTTATAGGCGACGATGGAGTTCTCATTGAGGTTAAGAAACTGGAGAAGAGTTCACGGCGAATTCGTTCGAAGATTGGAATGGAAGCGAGTCTTGATTCCGTTTGGAGCGTTTTGACTGATTATGAGAAGTTATCAGATTTCATCCCAGGCCTTGTCGTTAGCGAATTGGTTGAGAAAGAAGGGAATCGTGTTCGTCTCTTCCAGGTTTTTACTCTCTCAAACCAATTCATTGATTTGTCAAAAAAAAAGTTATAAAATGTATCTTTGCATCTGTTTAGTTTCAAATTTGGTGAATTGGGTCTTACTAAAAGCTTGAATTCACCACGTTCTTTGTATCTTGTGATTGAGATTACTCAGCTGAAGTTGAAAATGGTGATTCTATGGTTAAGGCCTCCATTACTGTTGAGCTTTGGTTTGAATGCACTCATATTGGATCTTGGTTAGGTTCAAAATCTGGAAACTTTTGATACTATTATGTGAATGTGCGTTAGTGTTGTAAATGGGTGAAACATGGCTTGGTTTTAAGTGGTGGGACTTACTTAGATTGAGCCTACAAGTTAATGGAGACAACTCCATTACTGTTGAGCTTTTGTTTGATTCAAATTTGGAAACTTTGTTACTAAATGTGAATGTTCCGTTGTGTTCTATATATACTATATTTGGAAACATCGAGTGGTTTCTTTGTTATTCATGATGGACTACAACAGTCTCATTCTTTAGTTTTGTGGTTGTTTCAACAGATGGGACAGCAGAACTTAGCACTAGGTCTTAAATTCAATGCTAAAGCTGTTTTAGATTGTTACGAGAAAGAGCTTGAGATTCTACCATATGGGAGGAGACGTGAAATCGACTTTAAGATGGTTGAAGGCGATTTCCAATTGTTTGAAGGCAAATGGTCAATCGAACAAGTATATATCATATGAAATCTCCTTATAAGAACACATTCATTTCTTTCCTTGGAGTCTGTTTTTGATTTCTATCGGTGTTTTTTTCCGTATTTCTTACACAGTTGGACAACGGGATTAACGGCGAGGCGTTGGATTTACAGTTTAAAGATTTTCCGACTACGCTTGCATACACGGTGGATGTAAAACCAAAGATGTGGTTACCAGTGCGGCTTGTTGAAGGAAGATTGTGCAAAGAGATTAAAACAAATCTTATGAGTGTTCGAGATGCAGCTCAGAAAGTTATTGAAGGTGTTATTCATGATCTTTGAGTTTTGTCTTAAGCGCAAGCTGAGTTAGTGTTCTACATCTCTGCAAGTTAGATAGATACAATAAAAGTCTATATAGTTTATTTTTGGTGAATTTTTATTGATTATGTAACTGGGCGATACATACACTTTGAATATACAAGTTTGTTCGACATGTGATGGCTCTGACCAGAGATGACTTAATATATTAAACATTGAGGGTAAATTTGTAGTAACTGGAAGTTGAGAGTGAATAGGAAAAAGTGAAAGTTTAGATTCTTAAGTGAATCGGCAAAAAATGAAAATTAACGGTAACTGAAGTATCGGGTAAATCGGTAATTAACGGAAGTATCAGAGATATACAAGAGATTGTACTAAATCTGTTTTCTGTTACTTAAAAACAGAGTGCTCTGTTCCGGAAACAGAGCAATCCTTTTTCATTGTCAAGAACATTAGTGATATAACCCACAATTCGAATCAAATTCATCTTAGCTAGGAGGAAAAATCTTTACACATTAGAGGAGATTAAGATCAAATTATACAAAAGATACCACAAGAACTTTAAAGTAAGTTGTTTATGATCTCTTTCATATATAGTAAAAGTCTTCTTCTTTAAATATACAAATACAATCATCATTGCTTGAGTCTTCCCCAGATTATAAACTCTCTGGAAGCAAGACTATAATAAAGCTGTAAAACAAGCAGCTTATGGCAGATGATGATGATGCAACAGAGAAAAAAAAAAAAAAAAAAAACCATAATGAAAGTAAATACAAAAAGATACAAAGATAAACCCATTAGACGATCATATATTATTGATCTCAGAAGTTAATGTTGCTCTTGAAGCTTTGACCAAACTGCCAATTCGAAGGAACAACATTGAGAGCTGCTTTGATATTTCCATTACTGAGTTGAACTTTGAAAGATAGAGATTGACCATTAAGATAAGTATTGCTCTGAAAATTAGCTCCCCAGTTTCTTGACATTGTCTCCCATTTGTTGCTCTTAGAGCCTTTGATCCAAACTTTAGAGATCTCACCAGCTCCTCCTACGTTTGAGATGAGAACAAGCTCGAAATAGTTTCTACCGTTCATCGTAAATCTCATACCTCCACTTCTTCTACATCCAACTCTTTTGTAAAGAATTGGGACGATTCCAGCTTTGTACTTAGCAATCGTGAGAAAAGCTGGTTGAGCCATGTCAAAGTGAGGTCTTGGTGGATTACACCATCCTCCATTGTCACTTGCTTGAGCAAAGTTTGGTGGACAGAAGTTTGTAGCTGTGATTGTGATTGATCTGCCTTTAAGACACCATTGTGGCACTTTGGTCCCATCGCAGACGATTTGGTAACATCCACCACATGACTTGCCGTCGTTGAACAGTGCCGTGCTTAACGCTGCTGTGTTTGTCTTGTAACCGTCTGTGTATAGGTTTCCATAACCACAAGCTCCACCTGATGAAGAAAAAAATGAAAATCAAATCTATGAGAAGGTTTCTTGAGAAAGAAGAAAGCTTTCTTTTTAGAGCTCTGGTTAGGGTATAATCAAATCCAATTAAATCAAACCGATATTTGTTAAAGCTACTAAACCAAATTTTGCAAAACTGAGTGGAATGAAAATAAAATAAAATTCGTATTAATAAACCAAATTTTCAAGTTCACCTCTAGTTTTGGATTTTTAATATAAAATAAAAATACTGTATTCATGTTTTATTTTAAATTGAACTGAATCAAACCGAATTAATATTATTTTAGTTAATTTGGTATATATAAATTCTCCAAATTGAATGAAACATAAAATTTAAAATGTAAAACCGAACCGAGTGAAAAAAGAAAAATGTTTCTGAGACTTACCCATTGTACCAGAAGCATCACTTCCGCCATAGAAGGTCGCATGAGCTCGCAACCAACCTGCAGAAACTGAGCTGATCTTCATGAAGAACACTGTGGAGAAGATCACTGCTACTGAAAGAGATAAAATCTTCGTCATTTTTTTTTTCAATTTCAAAGGTGTTTAACTTTGATTCTTATGATTAAAGAAGAAGTTGATGATTGTAGTGTTGGATGATAAGACTTTGGTAGGCTTCAGCAGCTATTTATAGTAAAACTCACAGAGCTTGTTTCAATTATTATTATATATGTACAAATTAATTAGATATATGACTTGGAATTAGCGGAAAACGTTGAAAATAATAATTTTGATTTGGTGATGATTGATTCAATGATTATAAGAGTGCGAAAAATACGGAGTTTTCTAGGCATATGATAATTAAGTTAATCCTATAAGACATGTGAGTATAGGTGGGTTGCTTTTAGTTTCTTTCAAATATTCTAAACTTTTGCTCTCTTTTCTCAAGTTTTAAATTGTTTATCTTGTCAACCAAGTTTTATAAGTCTTTAATGATTTTTTTAGCTAATAGGTGGTTTGAATTACGTGTAAAAACGGCGTTTAGTGAACAGAGTAATGCACCAAATTAAAATGCCAACTATTTTTATCCACTTTAACCAACCATATATATATATATATATATATATATATTTGTTTTCTTCGATAAAACTAGTCCATAAAAAATAGAAAATTTGAAAAACAAAAAATTGAAGTGTAGAAACAGACGTTCCGCAGCACATAACATACTACGATTTTTTTATATTTTTTTTTATTTTATACATCATTAGTTCATTACTATGTTTTTTACATTACTATGATTGTTACATCATGCTAAAAACACAATTCTTAGTTAATTGTTGATGTGCTGCTAATAAACACGAAAATATAGCCATGGGGTGATCCAAATGCAATCACTACACAATTTAATAAATCAACATTCTCTTCATTTATCAATGAGCAAGCAGAAAATGAAAATTACAAAATTCAACATGCTATAGTTGGCAAGTTGTCTTGATAATCGATAATGAATGTAGAATACTAGAATTCGAATATTTTTAATGGAATTTTGTTGAAATTTCAACGTACGACATCAACTGATAAGTGCTCCTCCATTTACGCGAATTCCGTGGTACGTCGCAAGTTGCCCAACTTACTGCTCTTAAATATATTATTTATGGGATTAAGGTGTTCTAAGTTGTTGATTATGTACATAATTTTTTGGTAAAATATGTACATAAATTAGGATCCTGGTTCCCTATATATATATATTTGTTAAATGGATCCTTATATTTTAAAAATGAAATTTAACAATATAAAATATACATATTATTCATTTTCATCTACATATATCCCACTTCACAAATTGATATTTATAATATTACAAACATATTTCTAACTTGGCTCTCCAACCTAACCTTGAAATTTCTAAGATGGTCGAAGTCAAACGTTAATGTATAAGTGCATACGTAACATAATAAATTTACAAGTCACGTAATATAAATTATAGATACCCTAATATTATGGCATATCTAATGGTACTTCCATGTACTTATCACATGGGTGATGATGGGCTGATTCCATTTGATAAACTCACACATGGACCTACCCACTCTCCATTTCAATGATAAATCCAGATATATATATATTTATATAAATCAAGTCATTGACAAACGGATTAAACGGAATTAACTATAGGGAAAAAGAAAAAAAGAAAAGAAAAGAAAAAGGTACCATGGTACAGTACGTATAAGTTTGTAGATTACGATCATCTACACGTATAAACCAAGCAAAAATATTTATTCTTTGTTCTATTAATAATCGAATTTTGTACAAGTTCATAAAATGACTGAATCACCATCACCGTGTACCAGCCTAATTATTTATCTGCAAGTCATAAATGATTTGAGTTTATAGAATTAAATTTCGTCGATGATATATCAAACATTATCCACAAAAATTTTCTGTAAATTAAACTATTTAATTTAATGATGCCTAACTACCGATTGGTATAAGTTCCAAATCGTGCATGTAATCCACTAATTACATTTTAGGAATCTTTAATCAATTTTAGTATTTCAATTTAAGCCCTTAATTTATACTCCCTCCGTTTCAAATTACTTGTCGTTTAAGGTTGTTTCACACATATTAAGAAAACATTTAAATTATCTATTTTAACCCTAATTAATGTTTATTTGATTTTATTTGATTGGTCAAACATTAAAATAATAAAGATAAAATTAAATTTTTTACCAAACATTTGCATTGGAAACACAAAACGACAAGTATTATGAAACAAATTTTAATTTCTAAAACGACAATTAATATGAAACGGATGGAGTATTACCTAATAAGTGAAAAAAAAAGTTTTTGATAAGTATGAACATGCAAAAGACAGAAATTTCTCAATTTCCCTGCTTTTGTTTTTGCAAATATTATGGCTAATTAAAAGTGTGAAGCTTCTACTTTCCCTTTTCCTAAGTAAACATTTTTTTTTGGTTGAGGAATAAATTTAGGACAAATCAACCAAAGGAGTATAATTGAATTGGGTTTTGGTTAGAGATTGGCTTGGTTTAGGATGTACTTAAGAATTATGGAAATACAATTCTAGAGCTATTAATAAATGAAACGAAACGAAGTTACAAGATCCATATTGTATATTGCTTGAGTTTGAAGTATTTATTTCTATAAGATGTTCACAGCCAACCAGAAATCCAATTCCGGTCAACCGGAATCTTTTACCGGAAATAACAACCACCATAACATAACATATATAACATATATCTTACAAACAACTTTTGATCATTGATCTTAAACCGACACAACCGGAATATCATCCAAACCGGTTTTAACCTTGAACACATTCTTGCTTGAAGGCAAACCACCAACTGGTTCATCTTCAATTCCACATTCGTTAGTTCCTCTCCTAATCATGAAATAACCATCCTGCAAAATTCCATATGTAATGTCAAACATTCATTAAATAAATAAATAAAAAACCCCAAATCTAGAATCTTTCCAAAATTAATCATAATTAACAACACTTACATCACCCCAGCTTCTGTTCCATTGATTTGCCAACAACTACAAACAATTGAAAAACATACACCAAGAAAGTTAAAAATTTCAAAAAATAATTAATCTAAGAATTTCGATATAAAGTTTTAACATTTTTACCCAATAATCTTCGCCTTCATCGGTAGTTCCCCAACCAATAAGTTTAACAGCATGACCTCCAATGTTAGAACCTGTTATATGCTTATATACTCCAGATTTGTAATGAGCAAAATCCTAATAAAAAAAAAAAACCAAAACCATTAATAACCCATCTTTCTTTACCTTTTTACTCAAAACAATCTATAAAGAGTTTAGTTTTAATTACCTCATAAACAGTAAAAGAGACTTCAACAGGTCCATTCTTATAAATCTCAGCCATGATATCTTGTGGATTAGATTTAACAGTGTATGTACTAACACTGTAATGCTTTGATTCACTCCAAAGTTGGTTTCCACTAACACATTTCCTCAAACATGTTGGTGTTGGATAAGCCGGTTCACAACCCGGGTGAGAGCATCCGGTTGTATCAAAGTATGGATCACACTAAATAATATAATAAACCAATCACACAACATTTTTACAAAACTAACTTCCAACTAAAAACCAATTCCAAATGTGATTAGATTAATTAAATCTTTACCTCTTCTGTGACAACACCACTGTATGAAAAGTATTGCCAAGCAGCAATTGGGTAGCCACCGTCACAACCATCACCACAACGGAATCCACAACAAGCTAAGAGATCATTTACTGATAAAGTAATGTTCTGAATTGAGGAAACAAAACCAAAAAAGATTAGGTTTTGGGTTATATTAATCTTAAGTTGTTATTTAGTATTATTATTACCATGCCAAATTGGATACAGAATCTATCAGATAGTGATTCAACAGCACCAAATGCCCAGCAAGAACCACAATGTCCCTAAAAACAAAAAAAAACCACAAATCTCATAAAAACCGGTTTTTTCGATATGTAAATCTAATAGTTCCAAGACACACAAAAATATTAAAACTTTTACCTGATCTGTTCATAGAGGAGTAAACACACACACATACACACAAAAACCAATAGTTAGTAAATGATGAATGAAATTTAAATTGTGGAAAGAAGAGCTAAAAAGCAAACCTAAGATGTTTCCAATACTGGTGCACTGTGGCCAAGCGGTTCTAGCATCGAATGTTTTAGGTAGCTTTAAAGATGGATCATGGCTTACAATAGGAACACCTAAGAGAAGCTTCTTTGGTGTTGGTTTAACACCAAGAAGACGCTTAAACTCTGCAACCTGCAACATACAAAAAGTCTTTAAAGCACAAAGATTGTTGAATCCATCATCATTAGATTTGTGTTTGTCATTAAAGATCTTTACTGTAGCGTTTGAAAATCGATCATTTATAGCAGCTTTCCATCCAGCGTTTGGATTTTCGTTGACTTTCTTCACAATCTCATCCTGTTTTTTTTAAAAAAAATCAAAATCAAAATCTTGATTAGTGAGAAATCAGAAAAACAGAACAAAATTACGAATTAATTAAACAAAATTCAAACCTGAAGTATCTTCGAGTTCAGTCTCTGTTTGGAAAGATTCTCTGCTGTTATACCCTGATTAAGACAAAACCCAGAAAAGACTATATAGTCAACAAAGTTTAGATCTTTCTATGTTCTTCAGACAATAAAGTATACTTCTTTGTTACCAGGAACTAAACAATGAAAACATAAGTAGATAATATTGGATCTAACGAAACATAGAACAAAGCTCCATAACTATTACACAAGTCTAACTTGAAGAAAATAAATAACAGATGATTGTGAAAGCTGCTACCTTCAAGTCAAAAGCCAAGATGAGTCCTAAGAGCAAGAGAACAGAGGCCAAACAGAGTTTGGTATTGTAAACAGCCATGAGAAACAGAGTTTGCTCTTCGATGAATCTAAAATTAAAAGATCTCTTCGTACAAGTAAACTTCAGTGGTGAGGGAATCTGATTTATAATACCAAAAAGAGAGATAGAGAGAGAGAGAGAGAGTGGCTTATCTACTGCACGATGACAGAGACATTTCTTGGGAAACCGAATCAGCCAATGACTTGTTTAAGAGCCAATGAAAAGATCTTAGCCGTTGATTTGTTCGATCTACAGAAATCTAGGCCGTTAAAGGTATAAATGATGGCCACGTTGCATTATTACACATCTTCTTTCTTCGTATTATCTCATGGGATTGGAGTTGGACCCTTTGTTACGACATCACAATAGCAAATTAGCAAGTTAACAATCTTAAAGAAGTTTTACTTGTCGTTTATCAAACAAAAAAAATTTACTTGTGTAAATCAGGACTAACAAAGACTTATTAGTGATAGATAATAAAAGTCTTAATAGAATTTGGTTACATAACATTATCATCACAACGGGAATTGAGAAGAGCTTTGTTGAGACAGTTGAAAGCATCGATGTAGGAGACAAAGCCCATGAACCAAAACTCAAACCCATCTTGTGTAACCATATGAACATATCTCTCACTTGGCTTTAACATGTTTGATGATGAACCAATGCAACTAATCTTCTCCAACTCCATCACCACCTATCAGTACAACATGATAATATCACATTTTATAAATATATCATTTAAAACCAAAAAAAAAAAACAATTTTGTTGACAACTTAGGTTTTATTTTTATTTTTTAAACAATAATTTTCTATTTGAAAAATTAAAACTTGTTGCCTAACCTTGTAGTATGCGGGAGAACCGCTTCCACCGCCTGAAGAAGGACGACGAATGGCATAATCGCTACAGAAAGTGATCCTTTTGTTAGAAATGTATAACATTCCAGTCACTGGCCCTGAAGTGGTGGAGATGTAGCAAACAAACGAATCTATAAGTTTCTCTGCCGCTAAAACTCCAAATTCTCTTTGAAAAACTCTGTCTGCTCCTCCTTCAACAATCATCTTTGTACCTTGAGCAAGCCTAGCCATTGCTGCATCACTTATGCTAGGACTAAACTTCACTGTTCATGTCAAGTTTCATGCAGAACATATATAAATTATTGATAATTCAGAGTGTTTTAGTCCTTTATTAAGCCCACCAAAATTCAAGAAACCTTTCATGGGATCGATTATAAGAAGACAATGTACTGAATAAAATTTAGAAAACAAAAAAAACCCTCACGTACGGTGGTCCTTTAAACCGCCGGCTAAAGCTTCCGCTTTACGAGTTACGTCCTCCACTTTCTTCCCATACCGATTCAATACCTCAATAACCTTATCCTTGGACCCTAGAAATATCGATTCAATATATACCAATCAAGATATTTATCATCGTAGCTTAACAAATACACGAACTATCGTTTTATATATTAGACTTACTCTTATCAGAAGCTGAGGTGGGAGTAGTAATCTGGACGTAAGGATTATTATGACGACCGCTATAGCCGTTGGTGTTGTGCTTAGCTGTCGAGTCTAATTTATCGTTGACGGTATTGTATTGTGGACTCATGATATATATATTTCACTATAATGATTATGATGAATGCATGAGACGACGATATATGAGGTTAATATAGAGGGAGACGCGTAGGTTGTACGCGATTGTATATTGTTATTCACTGGTTTATAAGGATTCCGATAACGATGGTAAATTGGTAATTGATTCTCCATGGATTAATTGGTGTCGAGAGAGGTACTGTAACTATTCTTTTTAGGATAATGAGATTCTTATTCTGTCTTATCTTGCTGGAATAATTTAATGAATATACATATGTGGTAAACCTATTTCGACTTTAACATTTTTTCCCGACGACGAAATGAAATAGTTTGACTTTAGCACTAAGCCACTGTTTTGTACTTGCTATGCGGATTGGGCCTGATTTTGTAGTAAACCCGAACATGAACGAGTATGGGTCTGGTCCGCTTCTTCTCTCTGTGTAGTATATATGTGGAAGAGAAACATATTTATTTTCATCATTGCGAATTGCACATGCTCGAAAATGTATAAACGTTGGGATTGTATTGTAATGTACACATATAATAAATAAATATGGAAGAATAAAATTTACTAGTAATAATATATTTAAAACATTCACCTTAATGGTCTTTATTTATTTTCTGCTTGTAAAACCTTTTCTAAAACTTTATGACTAAATCATTAGTCATTAGTCATTAGTCATTAGCATTAAAATCAGAATAGAACCCATGTTTCAGAAAAACTATATAACTTGACATCGTTTATAGTAGTATACTTAACGTATAGTACCAAAATGCGGAAATGATGATAAATGATTAAAAAAGAGTTATGTTAATTGGCCAGAAAATGAAACTTTGAAAGACTGAAGGACTATAGTGCAATACTAATAATTAAAAGTAATACTACAGAAAAGAAAATAAACAGAAGCAATAGTTTCGTCGTCTTCTTCAATTGCTCACTGATTTGAAACAGAATAAGCAGATCGTAAATGTCTTATAGAGGCCGAGGCAGAGGCCAAGGAGGGTTCGACCGTAACTCCAAAGCCGAGCCTTTTGTGATTTTCCCTGTAAGTACAACTTTTAGGGTTTTTTTCCCTAAAATTAATCTCTTCAATTACAGATTCTTTCTGTTAATTTCATGGGTTTTTATTTTATTTTTTTCTGGGCAGGAAATTACATTACCTGATCCAAAAGCTATACCACTAGACTTACAATTAGCTTCGACCTACTTTAAATTCAATAGGTCTTGGATTAATTCTCCTTATCATTTAGGCGATGGTGTTCCAAAGCAAGGTACATTATTTGCAAAATTTAACACATTTTGTAAATTTCTCTTAAAGATTTGATTTTTATTCTGAAAGTTTTATGTGTTTTTTTTTTTTTTTTTTTTTTTTTTTTTTTTTTTTTTTTGTAATACAGAGAATGAAAGTTTAGATATTGAGAGGTATTCAGACTCGTTAAAGCCGAAGATAAAGTCTAATAAGAAAGGATCTTTCTATGATTTTGTTGTTCTTAGACCTGATAATTTCCCTAAAGAACTTATTGGAGGTTTGTTGAATTATCTTCTTTGGTTTTAGATTCATCTTTGTTGTAGTCATTTGCTGTTGTTGTTGATTGATTCTATATGCATATAATGCGGTTTTCAGATACTCGAAGAGAACGGCCTGTGAAGCGAGCTAAATGGAGTCAAGAAGCTGGTACATTGTTTTATTAGTTTATATATATGAATACAATGTAACAAGAATCTGAATTTTAATGTTATGTTTTGTAGATTTGCAGAAATTGGATGTGTTTGAGAAGCTTGAAGCTAAGTATACGGTATAACAAAAAAACAAAAAAAAAAACATTTTACACAGCTCTATGGTTTTTTCTCTTCTCATATATAAATTTGTGTTGGATTTGTTGTTTTTGGTTAGGCTGAAGGCAAGGAAGAAAAAGAAGAAGGAGAAGATAATGAAGAAGTAGAGGAATCAGAAGGAGAAGAATCCGATAACGGAGACTATGATCAGGTTCTCCTTATTTTCCAAATTAATGTTGAATTGAAAACCTTGTGATTCTTCTTTTCAAGTTACTTCAAACTTTTGTTCTTGAATGTTTTTGTAGAATCAAGACTTTGATGATGATGATGACGATTATAATCAGGATGATGGTGACTGTAAGCATCAATCTTTGTTCTCTGTTTTCTTACAAAGCTTATTATTCTTAAAACTTAAGAATGGTTCTTACTAACTATGTTTATCTTGTTTATTGCCAATAGTTGAAGAAGTGTATTAAGCCATCTTCTTCCTTTGCCCCAAGAGAATCAAGAGAAGCTCAGCCTTTGAAGGTGAAAAAGCTCTTAGGGATTTATATTGGTATTTATTTGTTATGTTTCTTTGGTACTTTGCATTAATACCAAAATTATTTTTGTGGGACGTTGTGCTTTCAGTTATTTTCTGAATTTTCTTTTAAGCATCATCAAAATTTTGTATGATTGTTGTAGCCAGCACTAAAATAATGTTAATTTAATTCAACTTTCAGATAGATTTTACATAAGAGTATTTTGATGATACTGCAAAAGGGTTTGATCTTGAGATCTGGCTTTCGTAGCATGTTCATCAGCTATTACATTGATCTTGAACGCTCTCATGATCGCCTTTGAGCTTGTCCTTGTTGGATGAAATTCGATGATCTTGTGTTCATTGGTAGCATTTTTGTTTTTTTTAAATTTAAGCCCAGTTTTATTTTAGGTTAGTTTCCTTATGGTTTTTAGGAACTTAACTTGTTTTTTACTCTAAAAAAAAATTAGAAAAGAAATTCATTATTAGGGAGAGGTGGGTGTGTCCCCCCATAACCTAGGCGCTTTCTGTTTTCATCTCATCTTCTCGATGGGCAAGAGAGTGAAGAGATCCACCGATGGTGAAGCAACAGTCAACAGATCATAAGGGCACCAAAGGTAAGAAATTTTGGGTTTCTTTATTGCTCGAGGGAACATATAATATCCTTGCTCATATGACTGCTTATTTATATATGGAGATGTTTTGAACTGTGCTTTCTTTTAGCAGCTGAGAGAGAGCTGCAGAACTCGGAGACCGATGTAAATCCCAAAAAACTCAAGAAGAAATCTGTATAATAAGTTTTGTATATATGTTTGTTTGTATAATAAGTTTTGGTAACTCTGTTGCTGACTGACTCAAAAATGCAGGAGATATTACTGACCAAGCAGGCCCCAGAGGACAAGGAGGTATTATACGTTTCTTTAAAGTTCATCTGTCTGAGAAATGATGAATATTGA
The DNA here is from genome assembly GCA_963667165.1 of Barbarea vulgaris. Classification (NCBI taxonomy): domain Eukaryota; kingdom Viridiplantae; phylum Streptophyta; class Magnoliopsida; order Brassicales; family Brassicaceae; genus Barbarea; species Barbarea vulgaris. The sequence continues at coordinate 22,390,323 of OY763894.1, read as the reverse complement.
TACTTGACACTTTATATGTCTGTAAGTAGGAGGAGGAGGAGAAAGAAGAAGAAGAAGCCCCAGAGGAATTAGGAAGATATGAGTGCTGTTTTGAAACAGAAGATGCGGATGGAAACGATTATAATTCTATTTTCGTTGGCGGATTGGATACTTGCCTTGCTAGAGATGATATCAAGACCGCATTGAGGAAACATTTTGAGTCATATGGTTGTCAAGTCACTAGGGTTTTTGTTCCTATACAGTGTCGAACCGGTGTTCCCTTAGGGTACTAATTGTCACTTGGTTCCTCTCCAATATATATATATATATATATATATATATATGTTTATTTTTCTACAGATTTGCTTTCGTTGATGTGGATGATGAAGAAAACGCTTTACTTGCTAGTCGTTTCTTGGGAAGACGATTGATTCTTATTACGTTGGCTGAAGAGCGACCGGAATCCACTACGTACCCTAACTTTGAGGGATGTAAGCGTTGTGGTGTTATTCTTTCGGAGCGCCGTATGAAAAGATTCCTCAATGGGAGCAGATTACGCAATGCCCGCAGCTGGATATAACTCGCTACATTATACTTCTATCTTATTATAAAAATGACAAAATGTCTTATCAGAAACTTTTCTACTTTTTTTTTTAGTTGCAAAACTTATATGTGTTTCTATTCCGCCGTTTAAAATTATGTTATGATGAATTTATCTTGAAAAGATGACAGCTTTGGTAATCATCTCATTGAACGAAGAAACTGCTTCATTATATTTCCCAATGTTCTGATCATAATCGTGTAAGAGTATACTCATCTCCTCTACAGTGTCTTTTCTTCATATATACCACCTTGGAAAACTTCTGACAAATTATACATGAAACTCAAAATTGATTTAACTTAGTAAGGTACCTTTAATTTTTAATCTTTATTAGAGTTTCATTATTGTTCACCCTTTGTCATGTAATAAAATCATAAATCATAAATCAAACCATAGTAGTAACTATTTTGTATTCAAGACCAAATTAAACCGTATTAGTACTTTGTATTGGACACCAAAATAAATCGTAAACCATATATATATATATAAGCCAAATTAAACCCTAAATTAAAAAACATGTTCTTCACAAATCAACACAGTGTACCAGTTTGGAGGGTACGTTTCTCCTCTCTGTAATCCTTGGTGTTGTTTCGGTGAATATCTCTGGATTTAATCGAATGTTTTCTTGATAAGAGAAAACAATAGCTACTTTGGAGATTTTAGGGTGTTATAGAACTCATGTGGTAATTTGAAAGCTTAAGGTTTTCTATCCTAGCATCTCAAAACCTGAACTATTGCAGACATAGGCTCTCCTATATCTGTGGCCACACTATTCTATGAAGTTATGTTGCAACACAAGTGTTTGAGTTTTGGATAGGTTTGGACTTTGGAGCTAGCAAATGGAATGATAAGTTGGCTTCATAATGTTGCTGCCAATTGATTTGATATATGAGTTGTTGTAGCTTCTATCAAATTATGCATAATCCAGAATCCAGAATAATGTCCTCTATACACTTTCTTCAGTTTCGAGCTAGATACTGGACATATTGTTTATATACTACATACACCTGTTGATAGATAAAGTTGCCACTGGGTCTTGTGAATTCTCAAGGCAAAATTGATAAAAACAATAAAACCAAATAAGACCTTTCTTCCCACCCCAAAACTAATCTTTCAGAGAAATCTAGAAACGATTCAATTGAGGAGATATTCGAATCTATCCAATAAAAAGGATATGAATTTAAGGGCAAAAAAGGAGAGCCTTTTCACTCACAAAACTGATTCGAGTTTTGATATAAGCCTCTGTCTGAACCAGAAGGTGTTCCTATATTTCACCTTCTCGTTATTCGGAGGCTATACATAATAATTGCACATATACATATTATCAATACACAGATTTTGGAAACTCATGTCTGCAACTTTTTTTTTTTGGGAAGAAGCTTGATTGATGACTCTTACCAAAAAAAGAACTTCTCCTCAGAAATAAAAAAGCCACAAGTCAAAACGATCAAAAACAATACAGAAAAGTATTGATGATCAGATTGATTTTCGCCTCCTAACTAAGCCTAAATATGAAATTGCCTAAGGAACTTAGGGTTCATAAAGCTACTCAAGGAGGCAGATTTATCCCAAAAACAAAAACATTAAAAAAAAAAACCAAAGAGACTGATGAATATGAGTCACAAAGAAGAGAGTGGCGCAACCCTTTTTATTTACTCTGATTTCTAGGGTTTTTAATGGGTTGGCTTTATTGACTATTTTATCCTCTTCAAATAACCGATTGTTTAATTTGGTCTGGTTTTAGAGAAAACCAATAAATCAACATTTTAGTTCGCATGTGTGTTGTTATTTTTGGTTCTCATTCCTTATTGATGAAGTGTGGATTGGATTCTTAGGCCCATTCATAATAGCTTAGAGCATTAAGGAGTAATCATTGTGATTTATACAATTGTATAAAATAAGTCCATAAACATTTATAGAGTCCACTATAATAATTTGACAATTTCACTAAATATTCTTTAATAGAACATTTTCTATTTTAATGCAGTTATATAATCATTTTTGTTAAAATTGTTTGACATTCGTTGCAATTAGATTAATATTAGATAGAATATATCTTTTTTTGGTCAAATAAAACAACAAATTATACTATTTCATAAACTAGAATTTATTATTATTATTTTTGATAAAAGGGTGTGTGTAAACTAGAATTATTCTACACGTAATATTAGATATACATAAATATATATATCCACAGTAAAACAACTTGTGATTACAGTCTTATAATATGTAACTTACACCTCAGCACATATTTAGATTTTTTCTAATCAACATTGAATAATGATATAGAACAAATCTGGTGATAGTTATACAATTTACTTTTTCCTTACATGCTTTGGACATTTGGACTTGATATAGATATAATTTAACTTTACACAATATCATCTGCTTGTAGTTTTATATAAATAAAATGAGATAGTGAATCACAAAATAATTATAATCTGTGATTGGTGAGTTCTTTTTAGTGAGAGTTTTTTTTTTTTTTTTTTTTTTTTTAATCTCTCTGTATATCAGCTTCGTTGTTCACTTCTTCAATTTGCACCGTGTGAAACTCACGCGGTTTTGGAAACAGCGAGAAGTTCATATGTCTAAAGTAACAACGGCACGAAGTTCTATTCTCCTTGTCTGAGTTCGACTTCGCATGTGGGAAGCCAACTGTTAAAAGCGTAAGCATGCGCGCTGTTTTTTTTTGTTGGTAGCCGTTATACCAACTGTTCCTACTCATACATTAACTTTGAAACATTCCTTTTTCTGTTTTAAAAAAGAAAATTTCCTTCTTAATTTTTTTTTTTTGGGTCTATTCAATTTACTTTTTATGCTAAATAAAAAAAATATATATTCTTCTCTGTCAAAGATTTTTCCTGAATCTTTCTTTTCTTTTTTTCTCTCTGCTTCGTTGTTTCCTTTCAGGAGAAGAGAGGAAACAACGTATACCTCAGATTCTTTACCTTCTTTAGGAAAAACCCAAAAGAGAAAATAGAAAAATTCACATCCAGATTTTAGGGTTTCTGACAGATTCTCCGGCGAAATTCAAAGATCCAAATCTCGGCAATGTCGACGTTTTTGCCGTCATTGGCCGCAATTGCGTTTCTTTTGCTGATTCTTCTGAATCTATCTTTGGTTTCGGCTAATCATTCAACGGAGATTACTAAGGAAGGAGAGATTAGGTTACCTTCGGAGAAGATCAACGGTGAAAAAAACAGAGGCGAATTCTGTGAAGGAACGGTTAAACCGGCTTCGTGTCCGGTTAAGTGTTTCAGGGCAGATCCGGTTTGCGGAGAAGACAGCGTTACTTACTGGTGCGGTTGTTCAGATGCTTTGTGTCATGGCGTTCGTGTTGCTAAACTAGGAGCTTGTGATATTGGTAATGGCGTTGGTTTGTCTGTTCCTGGACAAGCTCTGCTTTTGATCCACATTGTCTGGCTCATGCTTCTAGGGTTTTCTATTCTCTTTGGCCTCTTTTGATTTTCGTTCGGATCTTTTGAATCCAACAACATATAGAGATTGTTAGGTTTTGAAATTGCAACTGATGAATCATTTGTTTATAATCTTTTTTTTTTTTAATTTTGCTTTGTATTGAAAATTTTACAACATGAAAACTAAGAGGAAGAAATATCATTATTTGGTTTGTTTCTTACAAAAGAAGCCTTTTTGAATCTTGATTTCTCCATCTCTTTCCCAAGATAATCGAGGATTGTATCTGTTACATGATTGGGCAAACAACCTGCATCTAGCATCAATTTCAAGTACTTGTATGCTTCCTTCAATTTCCCTGCTTTGCTATTCACTTCGATCATCGTGTTGTAACTCACAACGTCCGGGTTTATTCCATTGCTCTTCATGTGATCAAACAGTCGTGTTGCTTCGTCTAACCGGTTTTCTTTTCCGAGCGCATTGATCAATGTGTTGTACATTACAATATCTAGATATCCACCTTGCTTTGTGAGTCTTTCGAGAACAGCGCTGGCTAAGTCGGCTCTACCTATTTTTCCTAATCCTTGGATTATCACATTGTATGTTGCTATGTCTGCTTCGCAAAAGTTCTCACCCATTTGGTCTAGCACTCCACGAGCAGTTTTGAAGTAACCCTTTTTGACAAACGAGCTCATCATGGAGTTGTAGGTGTAACTCGTGAGATCGGTAACACCCATTCCATTGAATATCTCAAACAATTTGCAGGCTAAGCTGAGATCACCTTTGGACAGATATATAGATAGGAAAGTGTTCATCATGTCCACGTCGAAAGAATCTGGCTTTGCTTCAACCCTCTGTCCTCTAGCTAAACCAAACAAAGGCTTAGGTCGATGGCTCTGGTGGGCTAATTGGTCCATATATGGAGATGATGACCAAGGGTCGTCTTCCATAGGTGATGATACTTCCTCAGCCCTAGCTCCATCCTCTTCCGAACCCACCATGCTCATGATATCTAGGAAGCTTCCTTTACTTGGAAACATTGGAGTGTAATCCTTATCTTTGCTCTGTGGACGTTTTAGTGAAGCTTCCACTCCAGCGTTCCATCTGAGAACATTAGGCACCAGGTTTCCTTCCCGTATGTGCTTCATTAGCTTCTCTTTCCAATCCCATCTCCCTTGTTTGTGAAATCCGATCAAGAGTGAACTAATTGTAACCAAATCTACAGTGAAACCTCTAGTTTCCATCTCCTCTACCAATTTCACTGCTCCCTCTAGCTTCCCTTCCCTGCAAAGCTGCAACACAACAATGCTAAAAGTAATAGCATCGACAAACTGACCCTTCTTCTTCAATTCACAGAACAGAGTAAACCCAGCCTCAGCCCTTCCGTTCCTAAATAACCCATCGATTAGAATGTTGTATGTCCAGCAGGAAGCGCTAACTCCTTCTTGAACCATCTTCTCAAACAGCTGACAAGCCTCAGTGACTTTTCTTGCCTTGAGCGTCCCGTCTAAAAGAGAATTATACAATATAATATCAGGGACAAACCCGTTATACTGCATCTCACCGAATATCCTCATCGCATCATCCATTCGGTAAGATTTACAACATCCTTGAATTAGTATACGATATGTCGAATTATCAGGCTCATGACCAGATACTTTCAGTTCGTCCCATACAATCAAAGCATCTTTGGCTTTTCCAAATAAACACAACACATGAATCAGGCTGTTATAGGTGCATATATCAGGACCAATAGAAGATCCAGAGACCAAGCTTTGCTCCTTCATCTCCTTAAACAAACAAAAAGCAGCATCCAAATCTCCCCAACAACCAAATCCATGAATACATATGTTATAACTCCATGTATCAAACTTGAATCTTTTCATTCCCTTTAACTTTTCGAAAACCCTTTTGAATTCCAACCTCATATCAGCTCTTCTTAGACCTACCAATAGCTCATTAGCAGCAACTGTTCCAGGAAGATAACTTACAATAACCCCACTACTATCATCACTATGGTTATCAGAAGCTTCTATCAGCTTAAAGAAAATGGAAAACGCAAGACGCAATTCATTTTTCTTCACCAGAGCAATAAGAACAGAATCATATAAACTAGGGTTTAAGCAATCTCCTAATTCCTCCATGTAATCCAAAACTCCTAACGCTGAATCGAACTTACCCGAACGGATTAAGGAATCTAGCAATACCTTAGACGTCGTCTGATCCAAATTAACGCCATCTTCCTTCATTGAACGAAGCAGATCGGGAACTTCTCCGAGAAGCCCTGTTCGGCAAACAGTGCGAAATATCTGAGAATAAGCTGATGTGGAATGTTTGTATCCAGGACGAAGAGAAAAACACCATCGGAAGAAATCAAGCTTCTTCGATGGATCTATAGAGTTTCTACGAAGGATTTGGAGAACGACAGGTTCCGAAATCGGTATCGAATTCGCGTCAAGGCTCCGTGTACCCGATTGAGATAAGGTCTTGGACAGAGACGCGACGAGAAGGACATTACAAAGCTGTGGAAATGGTGAATTTTTCGCCGGAGATAGACCGGAAATTGCAGCTGATACGGCGCTTGCTCTTCCATGGCGCATCGCATTGTGAACACACCTCAGAAAAATTGATAGACGAGAAAACAAAACGAAAGCTTCTAACATAAACACGGCGCCGTTTAGCACCACATTTTTTTAAAAAACGTCATCTTTCCTGGTTCAAGACCCAGGCCTAGGCCCAGATAATAGACTGATACAGCGTTGATGGGCCCAAGTAGTAGGCCCATTACTATTTTTAAAATAGGGTATTCAGTTTTCAGTCGATAAACCCTAAAGTTGTCTCCGTCGTCTTCATTCTCCGCTTCGCCGTTTTCATCGATTAACGAGAACGAAGCTTCGTTCGTCGTCGGTCGGTCGTAAAAATGGGTTTCAAGAGGAAGAAAGGTGACGGTGAAGGCGAGGAAATGGAATCAGGAGATCGCGGAAGGTCTAATTTCAATGGGATGGAGAAGAGAAACGTGATACTTCCTTCGATGATAAAGAACAAAGACAAGAGATCTAAAGTATACGCAAAGCAGAAGCATGAAAAGAAACTTGAGAAGCAGAAGAAGATTAAAGCTCGTGATGCTGCTGAGAAACGAGCTTTAGAGCTTGGAGAAGAGGTAAAAAGATCTTTTTTGGGGAAGTTTTTAAAGTTGTTTTTTGAATTTGAGTTCTGAAATTTTGGTTTATCTTGTTGCTTTTGTGTAGCCTCCACAAAAGATGATTCCGAAGACGATTGAGAATACTAGAGAAGCTGATGAGACTGTTTGCAGACCTGACGATGAAGAAGTATGTTTTTAGTGTTCAATAATCTCAATCTGGATTCAATTTCATTGGTGCTTGTTTATGATTTAGTGTAATTGAAATTTTGCAGTTGTTTGCTGATATTGATGCTGATGAATTTAATCCAGTCTTGAGACGTGAGATTACTCCTAAGATCTTGATCACAACATGTCGTTTCAATTCCACTGTAAGGAGCTTATAAAATGGTTTATTGTTTCATAAGAGATTCTTCAGTTTTTTTGTTGATTCATGTAAATGTTGTTGGGTTGCAGAGAGGACCTGCGTTTATATCTGAGTTGCTTTCGGTGATACCAAACTCTCATTATCACAAAAGAGGAACTTACGATTTGAAAAAGGTGTTGTGTTGCTACTTAGTTTCATAGAGTCACTGTTTTCATATAAAGTTCATCTCTTTTGCAATTATATGACCTTTTTTAGTGATGTTGGTTCTGTAGATTGTGGAATACGCAACGAAGAAAGATTTTACATCTCTTATTGTTGTTCATACGAATCGCAGAGAACCTGGTTAGTTTTCAATCCTGGGTTTCAAGTCTCTTTTGATGTCATCTTTATATTGTTTTGTTTCAAGATTTTTGCTATTTCATTATGTAGATGCGCTTCTTATCATCGGTTTGCCAAATGGTCCTACTGCTCATTTCAAGTTGTCGAATCTTGTTCTAAGAAAGGATATTAAGGTATGTTAACACATTATTCTTCTCTACATTTTGAGTATAGATTAGTGATTACTGAAATGGATGTTGAATTTATTAATTGCAGAATCATGGAAATCCTACAAGCCATGAACCTGAACTGGTTTTGAATAACTTTACAACTCGTTTAGGGAATCGTGTTGGAAGGTAAGTATATAGTTTTTTTTCGTAATGTTTAAAATATTTGCAGAAAAGAGATTGATTTTTACCTATTTTGTTGTTGACTTTAACTAATTTCATATGATTTCTCACTAATGTTATATCTTCTGATTTCTCAGATTTATTCAGTCACTCTTCCCTCCAGATCCTAATTTCCGCGGTAGGAGAGTTGTAACATTCCATAACCAGCGTGACTTCATATTTTTCAGACATCATCGGTACATACATAATTTCACCTTTTTCTTCTTCGAGTTCTTTCGTTAGGCTTGTTCATTGAAACTACTATTGAACAAATTCAACACTGTTTCAGTTACATATTTGAGACTAAGGAAAGCAAACAGAGTGAAAAAGGTAAAGATGGTGTTGCTGTAGAGAAAGTAAAACCTCGTCTTCAGGTCAGTTTATTATCCATGTTTATTCGAAATTTATATTTCTCAGTGTGTTTAAATCGATCAACATTCTCAAGTTTTGTATCTTATAATCTTGGATTGTACGTGTAGGAATGCGGTCCTCGATTCACGCTTAAGCTAGTTACATTACAGCATGGGACCTTTGACACCAAAGGCGGAGAATTTGAATGGGTTCATAAGGTAAAAATAACCAAAAGATATATATATATAAGTTTCATTTGCTATTCTTTAGAGTTTTGATGATTGGATGATTTATTAATTTGTATTCTCATGTTTTTGTGTTTCATTACAGCCTGAAATGGACACAAGCAGGAGGAGGTTCTTCTTATAAATTTTGTTGTCTTGAGGTTCACTAAGTTTTTGTTTATTTAATTTCATTTTCGAATTTTCCCCATGTCCGACCAAATTTGTATGTCTTTAAAACTTCACATTTCTTTTCTACAATATAGGTCCTCGTGTTTGAATCAAATCAAATCCGTATCCTCAATACTTCTTATAAATACGGTTATCTAATTGAATACTTCTTCTATTATTAAAAAAAAAATAAAGCCTGTGGAGAGAGCAAATTATGCTAATCTTCGCATATATTCAATTTTCCATTTATGCAATTATAGTTTTAGAAAAAGCTTTAATCCAATTATAGCTTGGTTATTAGGGATCAATTTAATTTATATAATTTGGCTATTGTATAAGCAAATAAAATTATGACATTGGAACAAGTTATGACGAAGATCATGATCCATAAATGGTTGTGAATCTGTGATGCGCTATAAGATTCGATTCGACCGTTGTTAATGACTAATGACTCTAAGTAACGGTAAAATATTCAAATTTTACAACAGTAAAAAATATAGACGTTAGAAAATTTAGCCGTTAGAAATAACAACAAATCCAAGCTTGCCTATATAATAAGAGAAGAAGAAACCTATACATCTCAAAGTCATTATTAAGTCTCAATTTTCTTTCAAAAAGCCAGAAAGAAACAAAGCCAAGTCTTCATCCAAATCTATGACTTGTCATCCACGGCAGGCGAAACCAGTTGCGTCGTGTCGGAGGATCTTCCCGTTGTCTATGGATTCATCGCCATTATCCTAAGGGTAAATTTCATCAAATCTTCTCTTCTTCTTTGTTTATATGCTTTAGATTTGGCGAGTTAGGTCTTTTGTATTTTATAGGTCAACTCGCTAGCTAGATACTAACCGCCATGTAATGTGTTATGTGTAGCTCGTTCATGTTGGATTTTATGCTTAATGGATCTAAACTCGCTGGTTATATTTTAATGTTGGGCATATTTCAACTCTTCAAAGTTATGCAAAACTGTATAGGTTTCTTCTTCTCTTATTATATAGGCAAGCTTGGATTTGTTATTTCAACGGCTAAATTTTCTAACGTTTATATCTTTTACTGTTGTAAAATTTGAATACATCTCAAACCTATACATCAAAGCTTGCCTATATAATATGGCTCTTTATAATTAACCTATAGTTTTCGTCTTACTGCAGATGCCCAATTCTTGATTCGTGAACTTATGAAGTGGAAGCAGCCCAAAACTACACGTAGTTTCATGAAATGATATAGAGGAGAGCTTGCTTGGCAACAAATTCTATTAACTGATTTGGTACGAAATCTAAACTAAATTTTGAGGTTTTTTTTAGTAAATAATGTTTTTTTTTAGTAAACAGTTATGATTTAAATAGAATATCAGTTTAAAAATATGTATATTTCAAAGAAACTTAAGTGTTGATTGAGTTTTAGAAATATGAGAATGTTGGTTTTTGACATTCTGACCTCACTCTCTCCTTAGATCAGATCTTTGGTTTCACTCTCTTTGTGGTCTGTTTCATGCTCTGTTTTGACATATGCACAAAGAGAACATTGCTCTCTCTTTACTCTCTTTTACTCAGTTTTAGTGCTCCCATAAAACACTAAAACTTTTAGTGATTAAGAGAGAAGAGAGAATACTTTTAATCTTCTACATCTTTATTTCTTGATCTCACGGATGGATCTTACAACACAACACACACATATACTTATACTACTTCTCACTTGCAACACACTTGCACACTTGCACTTAGACCTAATCATGACTAATACACTAGACCATACTTCTACAACTTAGGCATTCTTACACAGCCACACTACTGACAATAGCTCTTAGATCTTACACACTTGGACTCTAACAACTTTAACACTTAGTTGACTCTAACTAGGACTTAGTTAGCTTTAAACAAAACAAACTTCTTTCTTTGGGCCTTTAACCAAATCGTAAGTCCATTACCAAAAAACCCCAAAGTCCAACATCTCCAGGAAACAGACTTTGCCTCTTTCTTCTTGTGTCGTTGACCCTTTTGTCACGACTTCTTTTTCTTCTTCTTCTTCTTCCTTTTCTTCTTCTTCTTCTCCTTCTACTCTTTCTACGCTTTGTTTCTTCTCTGTTCTTTCTTATTGAAGCTTCTTCTTCTTGCAAGATTTAATGAAGAACTCAAATCTCAATAAAGAACCAACCGAATTTGGCATCCTGTTTTTAAAATTATTTTTGATCGGTTAGTAAGTTCAATTTGTTTTTACATATATAGTAAGTATATTTGAAAAAAAAAAAAAAATTATAACTGATAATTGATTTAAATCAAAACGATTTAAGTTAAATCAAAACGGTTTTGATTATAAATAAAAAATCAAAAGTAAAAAAATTTTCTTAATCAAAAAATCAATTAGAAACTTAAATGTTAAGTTTTATAATTGTGAAAACAAACCGAACTTTGACATTATTCATAGAATTTTCTTTGGTCCGTTAGATGTGTGATATTCAACATGTTTTCACATAACATAAATTGAACTTACTAATTATTATTTTGATTAAAACAAGTTTTTATTTTTTATTTTCTTCTTTGTAACTAAAATAAAACTATTTTCTTGCAAATAATTTATGTAAACCATTTTAGCTATAAAAGGTAAAATGTATCCATGCTACAAAATACATTTGACCTACAAAAAAGAAAATATAAGGTATTCTAAATGTTACTTGTTAAATAGATAAACATTTTTGGTGAAGCTTTTGAATCTACTTTGTTTTATGTTTCTTTAATAACTGAAAGCTTAAATTTATGTTTCCGCTAAGTGTTGTTCTGAAAAATATACGAGTTCAGTCTCTAACTTTGCCGGATCAACAACAACAAAAAGACTCGCTCATGCGTTATAAAAAAAAGTGGTTAATTTATATTTAAACATCGCTACTCTTTTACCTTTTGTTTATAATTTTCTATTTAAAATGTAAAAAAAATCAAATACTGTAGCCTTTTTTTTTTGTCGTCGATCAAATATAGCCGTAAGACCCAGTTTTTGGTTTTAAACGTACATATTTTTTTTTTTTTTGGTTTTAATGTGATAAACGTACATATTTTGGAGCCAGCATCGTTACTTTTACATTTTAAAAAGAACTACAAGTCAACAACCGGTAATATCAAGTTTTCAACATAAATCAATATATTTTTCCTCACATGTAAATATTTTTTTTTGTGGCAAAACGTTTTTCTTTTATATCTGTCATAAAAATTCGAATGTAGTTTTTCTTTTAAAAGAATTGTTACAATAAAAAAATAAATCGAATATACGATGGCTAGTAATAATAGAAAAAGAAAGTACCTACAAAGTTACCATATTAATTTGATCTTTACTTTCACGAACATATTAATAAAAATTTAAATAAATTATTCAACAATTATAATTTACAAATATTACTCAACGAGCACTTAAACTATATATATGAGAGGAGCAGAAGAGAAGAGACTGAGTAGAGTTGCGCCGCTCCTGTCCTTATCCTCGGAAATGTTCAGTTGTAGTGTCACTTTGCTTATTAAGTACTAACAAATGTTCAAATTAGTGTCATTAACAGAAGTCCATCAATTGTTAATCCTAAACAAAAACAATTTCTGCTCAAGAGAATTGTTGATTTTTTTCTGTTAGAAGTTAATTATTGTAAACCTAAAATATAAAATTACTCTAGCAGAAAATGATTACGTAGTGTCGTATTCATGGCGTCGTCAATTATGGCGGCTATAAGTCTATAACTATATCTAAAAAGATAATTTGAAATTAAAAATGCAAACTTGTGTTCGAAGCTCCGACAATTTTCATAATGAACCGTCAAAAAATTGCCACGTGGAAATTAAAAATGCAAACTTATGTTCGAAGCTCCGACAAAATTTGCCACGTCTCCGTTCACAACAAAAGTTGGATTTTCTCAACGTTTTAGAGGAGAATATCAATTAAATATTCTATTCGTGGAGATACATAAAGCATTTACTGAAGCTTATTATTCTTGATGGGAAATAACTACTTTCTCGTTTCATTATTAATCCAATTTCTGCGGAAAAAAAAATCCAATTTCTAAAATTTTTTACGAATATTAAAAAGTGATTATAAATATATCATCTTTTATGACTACTAATTTTAAAACATTTATAATTCCCCATAGAAGTTCTTATATGAATAAATCTAGTCAATTGTAAACATGTAGTTTAGTCATCTAAAATGTAAGAAAAATAGGCTTTTAAACACACACAAATATAAAACTACCAAACACAATTTTCGGTGAGACATCAAAAAAAAAAAAAAAAATCACAAAAATATAAAAAAAAAATCGCAATTATAAAAAAGATGTCGGCTTCTAAAATCTTAAAATGGCACACGTGCTTCGTAAGCTCGTAGCCACTAAGAACTTAACAGGTCTCATTTTCCTATATTTTTCTGAGAAATTACTAAAATTAAATTATTTTTTATTTTTTTCCAAATCGTTATTACAGTATAAATAGCCGTTTTTTTTTGTCTTCTCTTCACCCCCAGACTAGCCCTGCTTGTCTTTCAAAAAGAAGAAGAAAAAAAAAACAGAGAAAACCCCCTTCACTCAAACCCTAGAAAATTTTAGTTGAGATTCTGAAAATTTCATTTTTCCGGATCTATTTCTGTGAAAAAAAAATGGTGAAAGACCTGGTGGGGTATAGATTTTCTCCGACGGGAGAGGAATTAATAAACTATTATCTAAAAAACAAAATTCATAATAAGCCATGGCTCGTTGATGAAGCTATTAGCGAGATCAACATCTGTAGTTACGAACCAATGTTCTTGCCTTGTAAGTTTCCTCTTTAACTTCAAAATCATTATATCTCTCTCACTTATAATCATTTAATTTCTAATTCTTGATTTGGTCTTTTTGTTTTTGTTTGGTAGCTTTGTCGAAGATCAAATCAGACGATCCTGTGTGGTACTTTTTTTCTCCAAAAGAGTACACAACAGCGAAGAAGAAGGCAACGAAGAGAACAACAAGTGGTGGGTATTGGAAAGCTACAGGTGTTGATCGTAAAATCAAAGATAAAAAAGGAACTCGTGGCGAGATTGGGATTAAGAAGACACTTGTTTATTATGAAGGTAGAGTTCCTAATGGTGTTTGGACTCCTTGGGTTATGCATGAGTATCACATCACTTGCTTGCCTCAAGATCAGGTAAAGAAGACATTTCAATTTCAGAGCTTTTTTCCATGTTTGAATTTTGTAGCTTTGCTGGGTTTTGACTCATCTTTGAGGTTCTGTGCTTGGTTTGGTGTAAAGATTCTTAATTTGTGTCCAGTTTTGGCCTTTTTGCTTTTGCCAAAAAGAAAACAGTTCAATTTCAGAGCTATTTTTAGTGTTTACCCAAATTGAATTTGGTAGCTTTTGGGGTTTTGACTCATCTTTGAGGTTCTGTGTTGGTTTGGTGTAAAAAGTCTTAATTTGAATCAAAGTTGTGGCCTTTTTTGCTTTTTTGCCAAAGCTTGTGATAGAGTTGGTTGAGTCCTGTGTATTCGGTTTTCCCCATATTTAATTTGTTACCTTTAAGTATGTTTCGTTATTGCAAATTTTAGTCTTGTTCTTGTTGAAATGGATTTGTAGTTTTTGACTCAATTTGAGGTTCTGTTTTGGTTCAATTTGCTTTTGTCAAAGCTTGTGATATAGGGTTGGTTGAGTTCTTCTGTGTGTTCAATTTTGTTTTGCTGGCAAAGTACTTATGTGTGTTGTGTGTACCTTTTTGGAATTTGTTTAGAGGACCTATGTTATATGCCAAGTGATGTATAAGGGTGAAGATGTGGACGTACCATTACCATCTGGTGGTAATAACTCGAGTGAGCCAAGTCAATCTTTGGTCTCTGATTCGAATACTGTCAGAGAGTTTAACACACAGCCTGAGGTGAGTCCAATTTCTGAGTTGTTTCATTATTCATTTACTATCAATCTGTTACTTTACAGTTTGGTTGCGTCTAGTTTCTGAGTTGTGTCTTTTTCACAGTTTCAGGTTAAGCAGCCAGGTGAAGAAAATTTCTATGGTTTGTCTGTGGATGATTTGATAATCCCAATGAACGAACAAAAGGGTCTCTCTCTGTCTGATGTGTATAATCCAAACATGTACAACTACAACATCAACCATAACGTGCAGGCGCAGCCACAAACTTATGACGATGATGATTTTATTAATGGATTGTTGAGTTATAACGGAGGGAATTTTGAAGATGTGTTTCCCAATCAAGAACTCATAATGCAACAGAACCGCAACGAGCATAGGCCAAAGAAAGCTTTGTCAGGGATCATTGTTGATTCTAGTAGTGATAGTGGTAGCGATGCTGAATCGATCTCTGCAACGGTAATTAAAGCACTTATATCACTACTCATTTTCTTTTTATCATTACTTTCATGGAGTGTAGTAATCTAACGTTTTCCATTATAATATGGTAGAGTTACCAAGGAACATCAAGTCCAAGTAGTCCAAATAGAAACTTCCTAAGTTGCTCAAGCACAGACTCTTGCAAAGATCTTCAAACTTCTGCAGATCCTTCAATCAGTAGAAAGTCCCGGAAACATCAACTCCCAAGGCGCACCGTACCATCAATACAAGTATGTTGATATTGTGGCTACTTTGTATCTTTATAATCTCAATATAGATTGGATTTTAAAGATAAATGGTTGTGTGATTTTTCCTTTTCAGATGAAAGAAGGTAGGTCTAAAGCCGTTGTTGCATCCATAGACAAAGAGTCATCTATGGTGAAGACAGAGAAGAAGAGCTGGATTATTACAGAGGAAGCAATGGAGAGAAACAGCAAGAATCCACGATATATCTATCTCATGAACTTGATCATAGGAGTCATCTTCTTGGTGGCTCTCATTGGCGACATCATATCTGTTTTACTAACCGTTAAAACTTGAGCTTACTGATGAACTTTGATCGCAAGAGGCAAAGCAGATGGATCAAAGCAGTCGTTTTTTTTATTTGCTTTTTTTCTGATTCTGGTATCTTCTAAATGTGTGAAATATATATAAATATATATTGTATGATTGTGACAAGAAAATATATATATGTGTGTGTAAGAAGAAGAAACTTAACTGCTCTCAAGCCTGTATATCTTATAGGTCTTTCTTGTGCCTAGAGGCTAGAGTTAAATGTAATCAAATATATGTATAGTCTCGTTTCAGTGTGTAAGAGAGCTACTGAATCATCCAGAAAGGAGAAAGATGAAGCAAGAGTGTCTCCAGTTTTAGATTGCTTATTCTTTTTTACAATTCGGATTTGTTTTTTTTGGATGTTAAAAAAAATTCAATTGAACTGTTCCACAAGTCTATAATATGGTTGGAACTTGGAACACTCTTAATTAGTTTCCACAATTAATTATGTTCATTTATGTAGTTTTGGAGAATTTATATGTATTTGATGGCAAGAAAAACAACACATATCCTAATTTCAAACATGTATAACAAACTTCACTATTTAAAATCAAACAATCGTATACATTTCTACGATGATTTAATGCCTCGAGCTTAAAAAAACATATAATAAAAAAATTCTTTATCCCGTAAGATTTCACCAAAAGTCCCACAAAAAAAAATTGCATATTATTATTTTCTTTAAACTATTAAAACAACACATTTTCTTTATAAATCCACATAAAACTATATAGTAAGTATAAAATATTTGTAGAATCTTTATTTAACGTCGTCTACGTTTATTATTATTACCTACGTTAAAATTAAAAACTATCACATTTTCTTTAAAAAAAAAAGAGAAACGGAAGATACGAGAAGATTTTTAGTGAGTCGAAAAGACTCACGCCAGTGGTTAGTCTAATTACATCATCATTTATTGCACATCAATGCTTCTTTTTTATTTCAATGACCCAATTATTTTTTTCCAATAAAAGAATAAAATGGTTTCTTTTTTCAAATAATGTACAGCTAAAACGACCTAATTCTTTTTTCCCCCTTTCTTTTGTTAATGGTTTTTATTACCCAATTATTACAAAGTTAGTTTAAACATTAACAAAAAAAATGGAAGATAATAAACCCATCTATAGTGTTAAATGCTAATGACAAGATAATCTAGTTGCAAGAATGTTAAAAAAATTCAAAACTTCTCTAACGTCTAATATGTTCCCTATAAATATTGAAATCAAACAATCATATACATTTCTATGATTTTATATATATATATATATATATATATATTTGAAAGAATGTAAAATTCACTCAATCAAAATCTGTTTTACATTATATGCAACTTTTTCGAGAGACTTAAAAAAATATTGAAAGATCACCACGAACTTAAAACTATGACTCACTAAATTTATCCACGTGATCGAAACCAAATTTGAAAACCACGATTATTTAATGCCTCAAGGAAAAAAAGAGAAACGGAAGATACAAAAAGACTTTGAGTTAGTCGAAAAAATTCACGTCAGTGATTAGTCTAATAATAAAATAGCTGCTTATTATTTCACTGTCCAAGATAAATAAGAATTGTTATGTAAATAGTGACTGTTTTATAAGCATAGAATTGACCCATTTTTTTTATTAATAAAATAAAACAATATTGAAGAAATTAGTAAACGTATTCAAATTGTCGTCAATGACTCAATATGGTAGCAGCCAAAGATCCTTCGAAATAAAAAGGCTTCAAACTTAGCTTCGAAGCTCCAACAATTAATTTTGTATAATGAACCGTCGATAATTTGCCACGTCTCAATTCCAGTTATGAAAAATATATATAAATTATTATGTTTTTTTGTTTACCAAAAGAAAACAGTTTTATGTTTCTTTTTTTTTATTATTATTACCAAAAAATATAGAAAGAATTGTTATCCATATTAGAAAACAGACAAAAATTGGTCTATACTAATTGAAAATGTACTATGTGTACATTGCTAGAAAGTAAAATACCGTATTCATGTAGAGCCTCGTACCCACTGATAACTCGCCACGTGTCACTTTCAGTTTTGTTCGGATAAATTGGTAAATTGTAAAATGTTTGAGCTATAAATACTTTCTCTTCACCACTCTACTTGTCGCACTTGAAATTTCAAAAGAAAGAGAAACAGAGCAAAAACAAAACCCATTCACTCAAACCCTAGAAAAATTTTAGTCTCGATTCAAAGATTTTTCTTTTGTTGATTTTTCCCATCTGATTTGTGTGTAACAAATGGGGAAAGATCCGGTAGGGTATAGATTTTCTCCGACGGGAGAGGAATTGATAATTTATTATCTAAAGAACAAAATTTATGGTAAGTCATGGCTCGTTGACGAAGCTATTAGCGAGATCAACATCTGTAGCTACAAACCAATGTCTTTGCCTTGTAAGTTTTCTCTTCTCATCATCTCTTTCTCATTTCTGATCATTTCTAATTCTGGATTTGGTTTTTTTTTTTTTTTTTTTTTGTTGTTGTAGCGTTAGCGAAGATCAAATCAGACGATCTTGTATGGTACTTCTTCTGTCCGATAGAGTACAAGTCTGAGAAGAATAAGGTAACGAAGAGAACTACAGGTTCTGGGTTTTGGAAACCTACTGGTAACGATCGGAAAATTAGAGATAAGAGAGGCAAAGGTGTTGAGATCGGTCTTAAAAAGACACTTGTGTATCATGAAGGTAAGGTTCCTAATGAAGTTAGAACTCCTTGGATTATCCATGAGTATCACATCACTTGCTTGCCTCAACCTCAGGTAAACAAATTCAATTTCAAAGCTTTTTGTAATTTGAGGTTCTGTGTTGGTGTTTCAATATGTTTTCAGAGTGTTTTTGCATCTAACAAAGCTTGTGATTTGATGTGTGCTTCAATTTTGTTTTTTGCTGGCAAATGAACTTTAGATGTGTATTTTTTTTTGGAATTTGTTCAGAGGAATTATGTTATCTGCCAAGTAATGTATAACGGTGAAGCCGGAGACATTTCATATGGTATTAACTCGAACGAGCCAAGTCAATCTTTGGTCTCTGTTTCTAATACTTTCATAGCGTTTAACACCGTGCCTGAGGTGAGTCTAGTTTCTCAGATGGTTTCATTATTTATTCATTTACGATCCATCTGTTTCTTTACTCGTTGTCTCTCTTTTTTTTTTTACAGCTTCAGGTTGAGCAGCCAGGTGAAGAAAATGTGTTTGGTATGTCTATGGATGATTTGGTAAACCCTGTGAACGTACAAAAGGGTTACTCTCTGTCTGATGGATTTAATCCAAACACGTTGCTCAACACTAACGTGCAGCCACAGACTCCTTGCGATGATGCTTATTTTAAGCGATTGCTGAGTTTTAACGGAGGGAATTTTGAAGATGTGTTCAACACAGCGCCTGATCAGGTGAGTCCAGTTTCTGAGATGGTTTCATTATTCATTTTCACTATCCATCTGTGTGTTTTTCTTTTTCACTCGTTGTCTCTATTTTTTTAAACAGCCAAGTGAAGAAAACTTCAATGGTTTGTCTGTGAGTGATCTGCTAATGCCAATGAACGAACAACAGGATCACCCTGTGTCTTCTGCTGTATATAATCCAAACACGTTCTTGTTCGGCGACTACTACTACAACAACATCAACCCACAAACTCCTGCGGATGATGATTTATTTAATGAATTGCTTTTCAACGGAGGGGATTTTGAAGTAAGGATGCAAGAGAACCGCAATGAGCATAGGCCAAAGGATGCTTTGTCAGGGACTTTTGTTGTTGATTCTAGCAGTGAAAGTGGTAGTGATGATGCTGAATCCATCTCTGCAACGGTAATTAAACCACATGATCATCACTCAATTTCCATTATCATTACTTTCATGGAGTGTATCCTCCTCATCTTTCCATTATTATATGACAGAGTTACCAAGGAACATCAAGTCCTAGTGGTGGTAGTGTTGGTAGTTCAAATAGACGACAACACTTGCCAAGTTGCTCAAGCACAGACTCTTCAGTCAGTACAATAACCACGCAGCGCACTATACCATCAAAACAAGAGGTTTGAATTGCTTCTTTGTTGATAATGTGTATCTTATAATCTCAAAACATATGTTTGGATTCTAAAGATGATGATTATGTGATTTTCGTTTACAGGCGAAAGAACAAACACCAAGAGCCGTTAATGTATCCATGGATGAGGAATCATCTTTGGTGAAGACAGAGGAGAAGGGCATGTTTATTACAGAGGACGCAATGGAGAGAAACCACAAGAATCCACGGTATATGTATTTCATCAACATGGTCATAGGCTTCATTCTCTTGCTGGCTCTCATTGGCAACGTCATATCGGTTTTACTACCCGTCAAAACCTAAACCCGCTGATGGGTTTTGATCAAGGGAGAGGCAAATGAAGATTGATCAAAGCACTTTTTTTTTTTAACTAATTCAGCTTTCTTCTGAATATGTGAATAATATATGTGTATGTGTATGAGCAAGAGACGAAACTCGATCGTTCTCAACCTGTATAGCTTACAGGTCTTTCTTGGGCCTAAAGTTTTCTACATTTTTAGAGTTTTTTGTAATCTCATTTATGTAATAGAGGCAGAGCTTCTGCTTTCTGAATCATCAAAAACAGAGAAAGGTCAAGCAACGTTGTATTTTTATAAACATTTGATCATAGGTGGGTTAGAAAAATCTCCTATGAACATGATCATACGTTAACACTTAAAATCAAAAAAATTCTTGATTTTGTACGTGGCACAAAATCTTGATACGTAATTTTTTTTATTTTATTATTCAATTTAAATTGTAGGAATAAAAAGAAAGAAATACATGCCCAATAGAATCATGCCATAGTTTGTTAGGCATAGCCCAAGTAGCTCTAAAAGTAGTAAAGCCCAATAGTAAATTGGAGAAGCCCATGTTTTTTTGCATTGTTCGAAGAGAAACTGTATGCCGTTTTTACTTAGCAGATCCACCACCATTTCTTCGCTTATAACAAAGAAACGGCAGAATGTGTATTTCATCTTTCTCAACGGTCTTCTCTCTTTCGGTAGAATGAGAAGCCATGGCAGCAATTGGCGCAAAGTGAAAGAAGCGATACGTTTCTACTCTTCTTCTTCTGCTTCAGGTCTCTTGGAATTTCTTAACTCAGATTTTCCATCTACAATAAGAATCCGAGGAAGGCGCGAATTTGCCCGTCTCTTGCAGCTGCGTGCGCCTGATGATTTGTTTCTTCTATATCACAATGTAGTTCATGGTCAGATCATCGTTTCAGGTTTTGAGTCAGATACATATCTTAGCAATATTTTGATGAATTTATATTCGAAAGCTGGTGGTATGGTTTATGCACGTAAGGTGTTCGAGAAAATGTCTGAGAGAAACTTGGTTACTTGGTCTACCATGGTTTCAGCTTGCAACCAGCATGGGTTTTATGAGGAGTCTCTAGTGGTTTTCTTAGAATTTTGGAGAACTAGAAAAAACAGTCCAAACGAATATATTTTGTCCAGTGTTATCCAAGCTTGCTCTGGATTAGACGGTAGTGGACGTTCGATAGTGTTTCAGTTGCAAAGTTTTCTTGTTAAGAGTGGGTTTGATATGGATGTTTTTGTCGGTACTTTGTTGATTGATTTTTATTTAAAGGAAGGTAATATTGATTATGCAAGGCTTGTGTTTGATACTTTACCTGAGAAATCTACAGTGACTTGGACGACAATGATAAGTGGCTGTGTCAAAATGGGAAGAAGCTACCTTTCGTTACAGCTCTTCTACCAATTAATGGAAGGCAATCTTGTTCCAGATGGTTACATCCTTTCGACGGTTCTAAGTGCGTGTTCAATACTTCCGTTTCTTGAAGGCGGGAAGCAGATTCATGCACACATCTTAAGATATGGACATGAGATGGATGCCTCACTGATGAATGTTCTTATAGATTTTTATGTGAAGTGTGGCAGAGTCACAGCTGCTCGTAAGCTTTTCGATGGAATGCTCAATAAAAACATCATTTCTTGGACCACATTGCTGTCTGGTTATAAGCAGAACTCTCTTCATAAAGACGCCATGGAATTGTTTTCTGGTATGTCAAAGTTTGGGTTAAAGCCGGATATGTATGCTTGCTCTAGCATACTCACATCTTGTGCCTCACTTCAAGCTTTGGAATATGGAAGACATGTTCATGCTTACACTGTCAAAGCCAATCTTGGCAATGATAGCTATGTGACTAACAGCTTGATTGACATGTATGCAAAATCTGATTCTTTGACCGATGCTAGGAAAGTTTTTGATGTTTTCGCTTCCGATGATGTGGTTTTATATAATGCAATGATTGAAGGTTACTCGAGGCTTGGGACACATTGGGAACTACATGAAGCACTGCACATTTTTCGTGATATGAGGTTCAGATTGATTCGACCTAGCCTGTTGACTTTTGTTAGCCTTCTACGTGCATCTGCTTCTTTAACAAGCTTAGGACTGAGCAAACAAATCCATGGATTGTTGTTTAAATATGGGTTAAACTTAGATATATTTGCTGGAAGCGCTTTGATTGATGTTTACTCAAATTGTTACTGTCTCAAGGATTCTAGGCTTGTGTTTGATGAAATGAAAGAGAAAGATCTTGTTGTCTGGAATTCAATGTTTTCAGGTTATGTTCAACAATCAGAGAACGAAGAAGCTCTCAACCTGTTTTTAGAACTACAGTTATCAAGAGAAAGACCTGATGAATTTACTTTTGCCGACATGATTACAGCAGCTGGCAACCTGGCAAGTCTTCAATTGGGTCGAGTGTTCCATTGCCAGCTTATGAAAAGAGGCTTGCAATGTAATCCATATATTACAAATGCTCTACTAGATATGTATGCCAAATGTGGAAACCCCGAAGACGCTCATAAGGCTTTTAATTCAGCAGCTTCAAGAGATGTGGTTTGTTGGAATTCTGTTATCTCGTCTTATGCAAATCATGGAGAAGGCAGAAAAGCTCTTCAGATGCTTGAAAGAATGATGAATGAAGGAATAGAGCCTAACTACATCACCTTTGTGGGAGTTTTATCAGCGTGTAGCCATTCTGGTCTTGTAGAAGATGGACTTAACCAATTTGAGTTAATGCTCCGACTTGGAATTGAACCAGAAACTGAACACTATGTTTGTCTGGTATCTCTTTTAGGCCGTGCTGGTAGACTGAACGAAGCAAGGGAGTTAATTGAGAAAATGCCGACAGTACCAGCTGCTATAATATGGAGGAGCTTGCTGAGTGGTTGCGCAAAGACTGGTAACATCGAATTAGCTGAACATGCTGCTGAAATGGCTATTTCATCCGATCCAACGGACAGTGGATCGTTTATTTTGCTTTCTAATATTTACGCGTCAAAGGGTATGTGGACTGATGCGAAGAAGGTAAGAGAAAGAATGAAGTTTGATGGTGTGGTTAAAGAACCAGGACGTAGTTGGATTGAGATTAATAAAGAGATTCATATCTTTTTGTCCAAGGATAAATCTCACCGCAACACGAATCAGATTTATGAAGTACTAGACGATTTGCTTGTGCAGATGAAAGGAGTTAGTTAACTACCATACAAGAAATCATTTTCGATTGAGTGATTTGACTCTATTTGGTGAAAGACCAATGCAGCTAGAGCTGTCCAGAATTCAGATCAGTGATCACATAAAGATCCGATTTGATCAAGTTAAGGATGCCGAGCCTGAATGGATCATTGAAGAAAGAGTTAATCTCTCTATGTTAATGGAGTTGCAGGAGAGAAGAATAAGGTAAAGAAGAGAACTATACAGGTTCTTCTGGGTCTTGGAAACCTACTGGTAAAAATCGGAAAATCAGAGATAAGAGAGGCAAAGGTGTTGAGATCGGTCTTAAAAAGACGCTTGTGTATCATGAAAAAAAAGGTTCCTAATGAAGTTAGAACTCCTTGGATTATCCAGGAGTATCACATCACTTGCTTGCCTCAAAATCAGGTAACAGTTCAATTTCAGAGCTTTTTGTTTCGTATGTTTCATTTTGAATTCTGCTAATTTTAGTCTTATTCTTGTTATCGATCTGTTTTTTTCTTACTACTGGCTTCTCTTTACATATCCAGGTCACTCAGTCAGTTGATGGTTTGTCTGTGAAAGATCTGCTAATGCCGATAAACTTTAGAATTTAAATTTTAAGTGACGAAATTTTAGACTTTAAGATTCTTCTGAATGCGTAAAATAAATGATAGATATGTGTCAGTGCATGAACTAGAGATGAAGCTCAATTATTGTCTACTTTACTGTCTCTGTTTCTCTTCAAATTGGGACAATATGTTACCTGTGCCTTACGTTAATGTATTTTAGGGTTTATCTTTTATATTCATTTTCACTGTAAGAGAGCGGCAAAATCATCCAAAAGGAGTAGGATTAAAAAAAAAAAAAAAAAAAGTGTATCAAGATCCTACAATTTATCTTTATGAACATATGATCATAGGTGGATTAGAAAAAATATGAGATCACACGTTCGGTTAGATACATGACAGACCCTAAGTGTTTCAACGAGCTTGCCCCAGAGATTTGATCCACCAAGAATCTAATCGAGTGTGCCATGAAACACGTAGCTAAGCATCTGCTCGTTGTTGATTCAGTCATCACTAGTCAAAATCATGAGGAAAAGAAACAAAACCAACATGTCAGGCATAAGATCAATAAATGTATGCACGACAAGACAAACTCAGATTCAAAGATCTGACCTTTAAGAGCAACTGCATTTGATGTTAAAACGAGCATATCTATGATGAAGATCACAGAAACGGGTAATTCCCACACCTGTAACCAGACTTATCATATTTTAGCATTTACAGACAAAAACATTGGTTAAGAGACTTATGAAACATACCGGCATAGCAAATAGAAAGATCTTGACATAACTCGAGATTAAGATCGCCAAAAGAAGCTCTTTTCCTCTGTATATCATATGACTAACTTATTCAGGGCATACAAAGATAGACTTTGGTGAAATTCACAATAAAGAAAACATATATATACCTAGAAGTACTGATTGACATAACCAGCATAATCTTAGCAGCAAGTGCAAATGATAAAACAAATGCGAAATTCGCAGATAAGACATTGACAAGAACCTGTAAAAATGCATATATAAGTTTATGTTAATAATTTCTCATAAACTACAAATAATATGCAATGTTCAAGAAAAAAGAACCAACCTTTAGAGATGCAAGAACAAAGCTCATCGACACACTTGATTCGTCATTGGTTCTTTGCAGTAAGAAGCTTCTATCTTTTGAAATTGTTAAAGGGTCTCCAAAATGAGAATTTTAAGCTGATACTATATAATATAACAAAAGGATACAAGTATCTAGAAGAAGATAAGCCAAGACCAATCTCCACAACAGATGCTGCCAAATTGTGAAATCCTCAACTGTAAGATTCATTCATCCATATCTATTTTTAGAATCAAACTTCATAAAAAACTAAATTTCCATAAGCATTTTGAGCATTCTAACATTTATAAACAGAGATCTCATGTTTAATAACCAAATGTAGAGAATTCACGAAAGTGAAATCAAATACCTGAAAATTTAGAGTTTCTTGATTAACCATATTGTAAAGTAAGTGTCTATATGCCTTTGTTTTGTGAAGAATCAAGTCGATGAAAATAATCTGATTTAAAATAAAAAAAATCAGAAAAATCAAAAGTTTGATGAACACTAAAAACATAAAATTCAACAGTTGAAAAATGGGAAATTATAGAAATTACCATTAGCTCACACTCGACATATTCGTCTGCTACTTCCTCGCAATTCTCCTATAAAAAAAAAAAAGTTTTAAACTTTGCGAAAATTAGCAGTATAAATTTAGAACCCTGATTAATTTTGGTTAAAAAAAAAAAAAAAAAGAACATACGCATTTCATAAGGCGAAAATTGCCAGGAGAGTATTGAACGAATAAAGATTTAACGTTATGGCCACACTCCACACACCTCTTCTCTCTCGCCATCTCTCTTCTCTCTCTGCCTATTTCATTTACGGATCCTTCGTCTTCCCGGGTACGAGATCGGATCCTTATTCGCCTGTCAATTTGGGCTATAATGGGCCTTTATTTTATCATTATTTTAGGTCGCAGCCCAATTTAGTTTTTGGACCGCAATTTTTATTTTTATTTTATTTTTGGGCCGCAATTACTTATTACTAAGCTAGTTTTTCTTATATAAACCATTGTTAATGTACAAGGAATTACACTCAGATAATAATAATATTCAGCAGCTTCATTCTGTTCTCCGAAGCTGCTGATTTAATGTCGAAAATGGAGTTAGATGAGTCTGTTTCTTTTCAGTTTCACAATTATATTCCTGTCTTGTTAACCCATGTATTACATAAAGATTATGTATTTTTTGACTATGATTAATGAAAGTTTCTGCAGATGGTTAAAAAAAAAAATAATAATAATATTTTGGGGACTTTTTGTTTTCTACGACATTAGTCAAGTGATTAACAGTTCAGTCGGAGTTCGACTATAGTTTTATCTCTATTAATTTAGTGTATTGATCAATAAAAAATTTATATAATTTATTAATAAGGAGTCAACCCATTGTTATCAGTTATCACTAAGCTATACAAACCAATGTTGTAAAATATGATCTGTCCGGTCGTATATTCTTTATATGGTGACAAGCCGTACTGTATTTTAGCTATACAGTAAAATTGTAAGGCCGCATATACAGCGTTTATACGTCGTATATACAGTAAATACCGTATATACGGTGTTGTTTTCAATTCAAAAAAAAATTGTACCATTTTGTGAATGTTTAGAAATTAATAAAATTATACCGTTTTTTCTCTAATAAAAGTTAACCTTGAACAAAAAAATGATTGTATGGTCCACTTTTCTATTATTTCAATTTTTATTAATAATTTGATAATTAAAACATTTTGCTAAAAATTGGAAAATTAAAAAAAAAAATTAATACTCATATATATTAATATTTGATAGTATTCATCATGATTATTATTTTTATATTCATTTATTTAATATAATATTATAGATATATGTATATATCTTGACTATATTTTATGATTATATATTATCTTTTATAGAAAATATTCACCCTATAATCCTCATATAAACGGTCGCATATACAGCTATACGCTATACGATGATCTACGGTACGTATAGCATATTTTACAACACCATTGTTAATGTGACACTCAGATTATAGTATTTTGGGGATTTTTTTTGTTTTTTTTACAATATTATGATGGATAAAGCGGATCCATAACTAAATCCCTATTATGCGGGGTAACGCAATTTATTGGAATCAAACTTCAGGTAAAGTGTTAATCACTTGATTAAATACATTTTTTAAGGGGGGTTTAGTGTAATATATCCAAGTTAAACGGAAAAAAATTGTTTATAAACTGTAAATAAAAGGAAGGGTTTCATTATCAACATCGAGGTCAAGAATCTGGAGAGAGTTAAAACCTTTATTTCATCGGAGAAGGTTGCTGCTATATTCTCTAACTCAAACGAGAGAGACTAATCATGTTGATATCCTAATTATGTACTACTTTAGTCATTTTCAGTATTCTTGCCCTCATATAATTCTCTGATTTTATATTCTCTTCCCTAGCAAAGCAGTCGATTCAGATTAATATTTTTTAAAAAATTCTCTATTGCTTCCAAGGCTTTTTGTTTCTCTTTAATTTCATTTTCTCTGTTTTGATTTTGTATCATACACTGTTACTCTTTTATTTTTTATGTTTGAATAAAGTATATACATCCAATAAATAAATTAAAAAAAAAATATCCAAACAAGACACGTACGGTCGGTCGTACGGCTGAACCGTTACAAGCAATCAACATAACAAGAAACCAACCAAGTAAATGAAAAAAAAAAAAAAAAAGTAAAAAATGAAAGAACATATCATACCTTTCTTACTTCTTTTTCTAAATTATTATATATACACTGAAATTTGCCATCCATAGCTTCCCTTTTTTTTGTTCTCTCTGTCCATAACCTACAAATCTTTATCTCTTTACACCAAACGAAGACAATAGTAACCAGACAAACTAATATTGGACCATGGGTTTGGGTTAGAGAGAGAGAGAAGATAGAGTTTTGAAACTGCCCATTAGCTTAGAATGTACCATGAAACTTTGTCAGCTTAGCTAGAGATAGGCACAGATAGTACAATTTATAAAAGTTATGCTTTTTTCTCCTTCCCAATTATACATCTCAAACAGAAACAAAAAAAAGTTGAGATAAGAAGATGAACACTTTTGATTTAGGGATTGGTCTTTGATTCATTTCAATATAACTTAGTATAGTTAAAAAAAAAAAAAAAAAAAAACTCGATATCATATAAAGATGATTATTTATGTATATATAAACTTAATACAACATTGAAATATGGGGGTTTTTCTTTTCAACATGGTAACTAGGGTTCAAGAATCAACATGTTGAAACAAAAACTCAATACCAAACAATTTAAAGATATAATTAAGCCCGGTTAGTTTTCTCACTACATTCTAGTTCCCCCAATTGCCAAATGACCTTAATGATATGAAAAATGGAACTGACTAAAAAAAAAAAAAAGAGGAGATTAAAGAAAATGATGGATAAAATAGTTCTTATTTATATTATCTTCAAAACTCTGAAGACTTCCCTTTCCTTTTATACTCTTCATCATCGCTTAGCTGCATAACCGAAGAAGACGATGCACCCATTTCGCCACGTGGCGACCTCCAAGATCGTTGATCATCGTCTCTGATCACAACCGGAGACGACCCTGCAGCTCCCATTTCGCCACGTGTCTCCCCTGAAGAAGAAGACTCCTCCACGTCAACCCCAAACAGCCTCAGCTTCTTTGCCGTCGATGTTCCCTCCGGCGGCTGAGTAGGCGCCGATTGAGGTACCCTCATAGCCGGAAAAACAGGAACCGAGTCAAAAACCAACGGCTCAGATCTACCAAGATTCCAATGATGATGATCCAATGGTGTTCCCGCGTAGTAACGCCCTCCATTGACAACTCTACCATTATAACCATACCCTAAAATCTCCCTTTCTTGAAATTGGTTAGGATAAAACGGAGGAAAACTCCGGTAGCTTGGCATGGAATATTCCGTCATCGGATAATAACTAGCCGTTGGATATGTCGTCGGAGACCCGAAAATGAAATTGCGCTGATTAATGTTGTGTATAAGGTTTATCTCGGCTCTATGCCTCCAATCGATGAACATTATTTTCCGTCGTAGATCCGGTTCGTTGTCGTCGGGGATGTAGCCACGGTGGAAAGAGACGGTGTCTCCGGCGAAGAGTTTCTTCTCTTTGACGAAACGGCTCCACCCTTTGGTCATCACGTAGCTTTGGCTACTGTTCCAATACGAGTAACGAAACTTCCACATCTTGCCGTTTCTGTCTTGGAAATCCAACACTGTGCCGTTTTGATTGTCGTTTAACGGGAAGTAGTTCTCTGCATGTTGCTTAGGAATCACGAGCCGGTTTAGTTTACCGACGTCGCTTGGTGTCAACACTTTGTCGAACATGTGTTCTCTCATCTCCGAGTTGTAGTAGTAGTTATTGTTGTTGTTGTTGCCGGAACCGCTAGCTCCGATCTCGGTGATTTCTTGGTCAGAACTCATGGGTTCTTGAGAATGATGATGACCCAATTTAGATCTTCAAAAAAGTATCCAACTTTTTTTTTAAGGAATCTTAGTGGGTTATTGAGAAGATTGTGACCCAATTCAAAGATCTTTAAAGAGTATCCAAGTCTTTTATGGGTTCTTGACAAGAAGATGACCAATTCAAGATCTTTCAAAAAGCATTCAACTTTATTTTTATGGATCTGATGAGTGATTCTTGACAAGAAGATGACCCAATACAAAATCCTTCAATATAGATGAGATAATATTATTAGAAAAAAAATCAAAATCACAACCCCAATACTAGGAAAATAAGTAATAATTAAAATTAAAGTAAAATAAAGTGAAGAACAAAACCCTAGAATCCAGAAGAAGAAGAAGAAGAAGACAGACGTACTCTATGTGTTTGGTTCTTCTTCTGATCTTTTCGTTGACTCCAAAAGATAAATAAATGAAAATGAAATCAATGGTATCGAGTTCTCTCTCTTTCTCTCTATATGACTTTTAAAGGGTGAAGAAAAATAGTGGCTTGAGAGATTTTCTCGATGATAGAGATGAAGATCACATACTAGAGAAGAGTAAAGGGGCCCATGAATGATGTGGTTTGGGTCATGTGAGAGCTTCTTGTCCTTTTCAATTAGCTATAGACTTGGGGTAACTCTAGCTATTTATATAGATACACAAATGTATACTTACATGTATTGTGTATAGGTTAAGGCAAGTGTGTCAATGTTTTGTGAGACTATTTCCTCTCTTTTTGATATCTGTATTTTTAATTTGCTCTTTATTCATATCAGATCTTTTGTATTTATTGTTTTTGTTTTTGTTTTTTTTTCTTGGTTAATCTTGTTTTTGTTTGTTAGTTTCATCTAATTGCTAGTTATGTTTAGCTAATAAAATTAAATTCTCATATATTATAACTAATCTGTGTGCACAGAAAATAGAATACCGTACAATAAAATGCTACTAAAGTATAAACTTATAAGATATTGCTCCATGCAGATGCGGACACGTGGAAATGGTTAGTTTTCATATTTATACATGCATATCATAATTATGTAAAAAGACCATGAACAGATTTAATAATAAGTTACAAGATACACACTGAACCATAATAATATTTTTTTTCCTTTTTTGTCAGAAATATTTTTTTTTTTTTTTTGTCTATACATGTAAATAAATCACTAAAATTTTTAAGAATATATTACTAGAAGATATCAGACCAGACCAACAGTTTTGTTAGGGAAATCATATAAATATGTACCTCAAAAATTTTATTTAAAAAATCTGGAAAAACTAATTCTAGTAGTTTTGAATGTGAAATATTTTTTATTTTCTCTATTTTAAATTTATAAACATTAAATTTTTGATAAAATATATAAATTTTGATGTAAAATCATAATGAGACAGTCTAAAAGTACATTTATCTTTTCTTTTTCTTTTTTGTAAGAAAAATACAATTTAAAAAATCAAAATACCAAAAGAAAATTCTTAAAAAAATTAGAATATGGTCTTAAATCGATTGTAAAAAAAGGTTCAAAATAATTACTGTAAGAAAGAAGAAGAAATTGTAGTATTTCTGTAATTTATTAAAGTTGTGATAGTTTTCAATTTTTTTTATTGTGATAGTTTTCAGTTATAAATGGTAAATATATATTTTACGTACAAATGAGTAAATATTTTTCAGGTGATAACCTTATTGTTTGTCTACAGGTGATAGATAAACCAATAAAGTCTTCAAGATATTTTTAAACAGAATATTTATAACAGTTGTTTTGTTTTTGGTAATTGGTTTAGTAACTCCAATTTTAACACGTGGACTTCAATCTAATATCTCAATTAAAATATGTAAACTTTGTCTTAATTTGTCAAAATGTAAACACGTGTAAACTTCTAAAGATTTTCTTTCACCATCTTAATTAGTTATTTCATATGGGTACGTTATGAAAGAAAAATGTTTTCTTCTGACTTTTTTCCCGTAGTTAATTAGCTTTACCTGTCAGAACTGAGCAAATTTGCGAGAGAGAAACGAATCGATAAAGGAAATGTTCAATTATATTGCTGATAATCTTTATGTAAGAAAAAACATAACAAATTTTGTCCAATTCGTCCGGTTATGATTATTACAAAAGTCAAATGGAAAGTAGCTCTGGTTTTCTATGTGTGTCCATGTTTTGTGGTACCCAACATTATTTACATCAACATCAAAGCATAATATAGCACATCCAAATTCCAAAGTCATCAATGTATATGTAAATCAATCCATTGATGACTTTAGGTCTAAAGTTTTTAATAAATCCAGGAATGCATGTTAAGATTTAAGAACAAATAGAAGCTTATAGCTTATATGTTTGCCTTCAGTTTAGATTTCGGTTGCTAGCTTGCTTGCGTTTACCTGTTATAAGAGTGTATGTGTTTCCTAATTTTGTTTGCATCTTATACGTTAAAAAATGTTTTAACTGAAAAATCAAAACGCAAATATTTATTTTTTAATTTTTTGTTCACATATAAATGTAAACGCAAAAATTGGTAAGTTAAACAATTACAGACTTGCTATTATAGCGGTACAATATATGAAACTCATTTTAAAAAAAAAAAAACATAAATGCTTTTGCTGCCTGGTGTTTCTGTGTCTGACCATATTGCGATATAAGTTACATAAGGTATCGCACATTAACTTTTTTTTTTTTAATATGGTATAAGTAAATATGAATTTTCAAATTTTTTAATCATATGAACATCTCTAAGCACCTACATATTTAAGAAACATATGATTTTGATCAGGGTAGCGCATATTGATTTTTAAAGGTCAAAAAAAAAAAATGACCATTATTGCGTCTAAGTGCTTACATATTGGATGTCAACAAAAAAAGAAGTGCTTATATATTTTGTCAAAGTGGGTGGAGAAAAACAAATTTTCTTAATGAAATTCAAGATTTTACATGTACATACTGCATACACAATAAATTGATGTAGACATTATAACCTCGTTATGGTTGGTGTTTAATTTAGTAAGCATATACGCAATATATCATATTAAATCCTAAAATCTAAAACTAATTTACAAACTTTAAACCCTAAAAACTAATAAATTGAACTTACATAAGTACATGTTGATATAATATATAGTTGAGATAGCATATAAAAGCAAAACATGATGTATTGGTTATAGATGTATTGGTCTATGTTATGATTCGGGTTGGGCCAACGTATATGTTCATGCTTTGTTACGTTAAATTTCAAAGATTTTCAGCTAAGAACTAACTGGTTATGGATGTATTGGTCTATATATGTTATGTATATATTAGTTGGAAAATTGCTATAAATGTCATACTCCTTCTACCACTTTGTATAAATACCATCCATTTGTAACTATTTGTATAAATATTATCATTAGACTTGCTAATTGACATGAATACCTTTAATGAATTTTTAAAATAACTTCATCTTTTCCACATTTAATTCATGACATGATATATATTATTCATTTAATTTTTTTTATTTGGATTAACTATATTAGTATTTAGAGTATAGTTTTAAAGGGGTAGGGGATAAGATTTAGGATTTAGAATTTAGGGTTTAGGATTTGAAATTTTTTTATTTGGGTTAACTATATTAGTATTTAGGGTATAATTTTTAGAGGTAGGGATAAGTTTTAGAGTTTAAGGCTTAGGGTTTAGGGTTTAGAAAATCCTAAACCCTAAATCCTAAACCCTAAAAATTACGGATACATAATTTTTCTGCAAAAAACGGATCCTTAATTTTTCCGCCAAAAATTTTATTCCGTAATTTTTTCAACCAAAAACTTGATTTCATAATTTTTTCGCCAACAAATTTATTACAAAATTTTCTCTCTAAAAATTTTATTCCGTAGTTTTTCCCGCCAAAAACTTGATTTCGTAATTTTTCCGCCAAAAAATCATTCCGCAATTTTTCCGCCAAAATTATTATGTAATTTTACACTAAAAATTAGTTATGTAATTTTAATTAAAATAATTAATTATTATATTTATTTAGGGTAAATAAGTAAAAATACATACCCAAAATGATATTTATGAAAATAGACTCTTTCCAATGGTATTTATGAAAATTGACCCCTACATAGTGGTATTATTGAGATTCCCCCATATTAGTTTGGGTTATATTCTAATAAATGTGAGTTATTCCTAGACAATTATAAATTTAAATTATGATTTTGTTGTTGTTAAGTTATTAGAACTAAGCTTTTCAAATTTTTAAGTTTCGTGATAATATGAAGAACATTTAATATGTTTATAAATTTAGAGTACAGTATTTATTAAACTGATATCAACTATTTTGTTTGGATCATCATATTTATGGTCCTCATGGATATACTTTCTGTGATATTTTGAATTCCCAAGCTCTATCTTCATCTAACTTTGTTTTCTTTTGTTCAAAAAATAAGTACGCTTACAAATCATATTTCAATACCTTGACCTCAATGATAGTAGTCTAGTGGTACTTAACTTGAATAAGGGTGTTAAACACACACAAAAAAAAAAAAAACAAAAAACTTGAAATCAGTTCGTTTTTTTCCGGTTCGACTAACTTTGAAGCAACACATACTTTTATTGGTTAGTTAATCCGGATGTTTTACAAGTATTAGTACTCCTAATTTAGTCGGACTCCGACCTAGATTATTCAAGTTATCCTTCTTCTTTTTCTTTTTTTTTTTCAGTATCTTCTTTCATGATTTAATTTCCCGATTAATAAGTACCTAAATTGATAAGTAGCAACATCCCTATCAGGGCCAGCGCTTAGCATAGTGAGACGAAACATTCTTCTAGGGCCCCCATTTTTTTGGGCTCATTTTAATTTTTTATGTTATATATGTATATTAATTAGTTGTATAATAAAATAAAAAAATTAAGAATATATCCAGTATATTTAAAAGGTAACAAAAAATGATGATGTGGAAAAATATATATTTAAAAATCTAATTATTATTATTATATTTTGGATTATTCTTTGGTTTTGGATTATTTTTTTGATAATTTGTGTTTTAGTATCAATTTTTTTTTTGAAACTATATTTTTTGGATGATTTTGATTACGTTTATAAGAGCTCCATATTTTATTTTGCTTAGAGCCTCCGAATTTTCACAACCGGTCCTGATCCCTATTATTATTACATATCTAGTTTAACCCTTTTGGTTTTCTAATTATCCTAGAAATTAATCATTCTTTGGCATATCTCGTATAATAAGATAATATACTATTAAAGAAAATGTTTGCGAAATGATAACATGATAAACAAACGGTTAGGGTGAGGACCAGTGGACCAGTGCGTCCATGTAGAGTTTGTCGCAAATGAGCCTCCCACGCTTTTCCTTCACAAATTTATATATATATATCTATTTACTTTGTTCAACTTGGGGGATTTTTTCCATTAATTATTTTCGACCTTTTTTGTTATAGCCATCGAAAAATGTTAGGGATTAATTTGGTCCCCTTTAGGAAGCAATGCTTTATGAAATTTCGTAGTACGTGTAACAAGAGAAATGCTATAATTCTGTTTAAAAAGAGTCTTTCTTATAACTTAGCAAATGTCTACATGATTTTTGAATTAAAAACTCCGTATACACAGTGGCGGAACTAGAAAATTTATTTATGAGGGTCAAACTGTAAGAAAATTATTTTATGGGGGTCAATATAACAATAAAATTAGTTTTATTTTAGATTTTTTAGCAAAAATACACCAATTTTTTTTTTTTTATAGGTGTCATTTGACACCCTTCCTCCTTACCTCCCTCCGCCTCTGCGTATACATCTAGGAAGATAAATAATCTTTAATTATGTTATGTATAATATAATAAAACCTCTATGAATTAATAACACTGTAATTACAATATTTTATTAATTTATAGTATTTATATATGTGATATTTAGATTAAAATATCAATTTAGAACAAAAAAAAATATTAATTTATCGAGTATTAATTTATAGAAATTTCGCTATATATAATTATATAAAGTTTTGTCGACATATGTTGTGTGTATAGTCATAATATATATTTGTTAAGAATCTTAAGATGGAGACATTAGCGGAAAATAGCTATAGCTATGATCTGATACGAAAGTAGCCGGTCCAGAGTTTCATTCTGGGAACCAAGAAAATAACTAAAACAATAATAATTAATGTACGTAAAAGGCTGGAAGCGTGAGTCAATCATAAATTAAGTTTGAAATGTGTACGTATATGGGTGTGCATAATATGCAGTATTAATGTATGGGGATGGGTTATATATGCCTATTTATATGGGTCTTAGAGTAATGGCCATGGTAGGAGCAAAATATAGTCCATTTGCATGGATGGAGGAGAGGATTCTGTAAATTTCTGTAATGTCCGTTTCACTCTGTTATTAGTTTTGATCGGATTTAACAATTCGATAACTGTAGTTTTACAGAGCAAAACAATTGTTTATGTATATTTTCTAATTTATTTTACAAATATATTTGTTTCATGCTTTGAGCATGTTTAAACTTTGGTTTCTTTGGTATTGCTATAAAATGAGTTGACAAAAAAAAAAAAAACAGTCTAAATAAATGTTTTTAAAAATAAGTAAATCTGGATTTTGGTTTGAGCTCATTTGGTTAATTAAGATTTTTCCGATGAAAGAAGGTTTGACACACACGCGCCGCCGTAGTATTTTGGGAAAGTGACTGTGGTAATTGATTGATATTTACTGGGCCAAGCCCAGTTTGGGTGGGCGGCAGATCCAACTATCTGACAAAAGGAGAAAGAAAAAAGTTCTCCACCACCTGACAATTCACAATTTCTTGTTCTGATTCTGCAAATCTAATTGGGATTTGGATTTAAGTGAAAAAAAAAACAAAAAATGTGGAATGGGGGACTCTTCTAAACTGACAGTGACACTTATTATAAAAGTCTGGTTTCATTGGAACGAAATCGAAACTTGAAATTATTTATAAAAAAAAAAAAAAAGATCCAAAGACACTGTTACAAATTACAATACAAAGTGAGAATAAAAAAACTTAAAATGGGATTAATGTTTCAGACAAAAGATCCCACCAGAACAAAACAACAACAACAACAGAAACAACAAAGAAGCGTTAAAGCACAAATATCAAACCAGCTCAGGAACACGTGCTTTATTCAAAACCCAAATATCAGACTTTTTTTTTTTTTTTTCGTTATCAGACAATTTCACTGCAACAAAATCTGAGATTGCAGAGCCAAAAATTGGCAGGAATGTTCTTAAGAAATGCCTTTTTTTTTTCATCTCCTCAGGGTGTGAAGAATGTACTCAGCATAAAGGTCCCTGTGATGATTTCAAAAATCAAGATTTGTTAAAATATGAAACAATTAAATAAATAAATTTTTAAAAAGGAGTTTTGAAGAAAATAAGAAAGTTAATTAATTACATTGAGTATTGAATGGCTTCAATAGCAGGACCAGGTTGTAGAAAATCATTCACTGCAACTTCCTTGTTCTCATTCTTCTTGTCTGTTATTTTTTTTTTGGGTTAAAGGTGGCAAAAAGAAGCAGTGATAATGTTTATTAATGAATATAATTAAGATTGAATATATAAAATAATTAAGGATACAGTCTTCAAAGAATCGGCGGATTTCAGAGAGACGATGTGGTGGAAGTTCATTGATATTAGTGTAATGCTTATACTCAGGATCATCAACACAAACTGCAATGATCTTATCATCTTTTTCACCCTTTTTAATTTATTTATAAGACAACAAACACAAAATTAGCTATAAATATACAATGCTAATTACACAAACCTTAACCAAGAAAAATTAGAGAATTAGGATGTTACTTGGTCAATCATGGGCATAAGACCAATAGCTCTGGCGCGTAGGAAACAACCTGGAAGCACAGGCTCCTGTACATATATATAAAATCAACTTCGTTTAAGAATGTTTTAAACAATATAAATTGGTTTTCTTATGGTGTTAATTAAGACTCAAACCTGCATAATAACTAAAACATCCAAAGGATCATTGTCTTCGCATAATGTGCGTGGGATAAAACCGTAGTTATGAGGATACACAACTGAAGAATACAGAATCCTATCAACCTGAGAGACACAAATCAAAACATTGAGATTGGTTTCCCCTACAAGATCACATCAACTACATATAAATAAATTCAGATAATTCTATTACCTTGATAAGTCCTGTCTTTTTGTCAAGTTCATATTTGACTTTGCTCCCCTTTGAGATCTCAATAACCTGATTTTTCAATTTTTTTAAAAATCAAATGATTTCAGTTTCTCTTTTTGTATTCTTCTCAGTTAAGAAACGTCCATCGTCAAGCATAAGACTTACCACATTGAAAATCACTGGAGCTCCAGGTCCTGCAAAACAAATAATAATTTAGTTAAAAAGACTCTAATCAGCATCTATAAAAACTCAAAACGCATTATCTTGAACAGTTTCTTATATACCGATTTCAAGATCATGCCATGGATGTGCAGCAACTGATCTCCTAGACAAAGATGAGAGGATCCTCTCGTTTAAGCGTGGAGTAGGTCGCTGAAGCCTCTCTGATTGGTTCTGTTTCACTTCTTCTTCTCCACTCATCTAATAACAGAGCAAAACTAACCAAACGTAAGAATTTATAAATCGATTTTTTTATCTGTTCGCACGTCTTAATCGAATCTTTTAACTAGTGATGCTCATCATACGATCCATCACTCAAAGATTTAACATCTAAATTAGATTTTACTACGTCAAGAATCAACAACACACGATCAAAGATTTACATCAATCATCTTCGGTATTCATTTCATGATCATATTGAATGAGAAAATCAAAATTGAAGTCTCATCGATATATTTCAGCTTAACACTAACAATTTGTATCGAATTTGTTCATTTCTTGATAAATCTTCTGTTATAAGCATAATTCCAGAGCATCAAACATCGATACGTATCAAAATTTGAGATCTAAGAACAAGAAAAAAAAAAAAAAAAGTCGTACCTTGGAATTGTTTCAAGAAACAGAACAAGTTTGCGGAAACTGTGGAGCAAGAAGATTGACGAAGAAAAGAAAACAGTGAAGCGCGTGATCTTCAGTTGCGAACCATAATCGTATTTATAGAACGCGAGAAAAACGGATTAAGCTTTTAATCAATTTTTAATTAAGTGATTAATTAATCGTAGTTAATAGTCACCGTTCGATCATCCAAAACCTGGGGCCCACCGTAAAACACTAATCTCAGTCTCTTGAACGATTCTCCAACACACACGTGGCACTCCCGCTTTAACTATATAAACTTAGTGAAGAAAAAAAAGAAAGAAGAAGACAGCAAGAAACCAAAAAAAAAAGATTGTAACAATGGCTATCAACAGAATCGCGATTGGAACGCCAGGAGAAGCTAGTCGTCCTGACGCGATTAGAGCGGCTTTCGCGGAGTTTTTCTCGATGGTTATATTCGTTTTCGCGGGTCAAGGCTCTGGAATGGCTTTCGGAAAACTAACCGGAGACGGTCCAGCCACACCTTCCGGTCTCGTGGCCGCGTCTTTGTCTCATGCGTTTGCGTTGTTCGTGGCGGTTTCAGTCGGAGCAAACGTTTCAGGCGGCCACGTGAATCCAGCGGTTACATTTGGAGCTTTTATCGGTGGAAACATAACGTTGTTAAGAGCTATTCTTTATTGGATCGCTCAGTTACTTGGAGCAGTCGTAGCTTGCTTGTTGCTCAAGGTAAGTACAGGTGGGATGGAAACGGCAGCGTTTTCGCTCTCCCATGGAGTGACGCCATGGAACGCAGTCGTTTTCGAGATTGTTATGACGTTTGGGTTAGTTTACACAGTTTACGCTACTGCCGTGGATCCCAAGAAAGGTGATATTGGAATCATTGCTCCTTTAGCGATTGGGTTAATCGTTGGCGCTAACATTCTGGTCGGTGGTGCCTTCGATGGTGCGTCCATGAACCCGGCGGTTTCGTTTGGTCCAGCCGTGGTTAGCTGGACTTGGACGAATCATTGGGTGTATTGGGTTGGTCCTTTTATCGGTGCAGCCATTGCAGCTATTGTCTATGACACTATCTTTATGAGTGGTAATGGGCATGAACCACTTCCTTCAAATGATTTCTAAGTTAGGGATTTTTTTTTTACTCTTGTGAAACAAGAAATCTTATGTTGTGCCCTAGTTACTAAGGGTATTTTGAGAGATATTATTATTCATGTTATTTATTCTCTCATAGTCTCATGTGTCTAATTATTATATTTTTTAGTCGTGTGGCGAAGATGTTAATTTTACTACTTTGTGGTTTTTAAGTACTTAATAAATCGATTCTTGGAAATTTTTACACTAATTTAAATTAGATTACTTAATAATTATGCGGGGTTTACGTAGTATGTCACACGTAGGATATCATGTACAACGGAATCTATTGGAGGGCATATTCTTGAGATTATGCTTCAATGGTGGTGAAAACACATATAAATATAATAATGGGACCCGCCATTATCAATACTACGATGATAATTTATGGTTGGTCCATGCACGTTCTATATATGTGAATCTTTTAGTTAATGATAATATAGTGGGTTTAAAGTATTTAATCTATCGACGTCAATTGACCAATCGAAAGTGACTAAAAGACTTGCTGACAAAAAAAAGGAATTCAATAAAAATGTAATTAGAACGCAATTGTTCAATCGATCATACTATCACAAGATTGTTGCTTCGACGCTCGCACATATTAAAAAATCAATAATTTACGTTTTGTGAAAATGCCGTTCATTAAAAAGTGGTTTCAGATCTAAACATGTAACGCCTTAATTATTATTATTATTTTTTTTTTTTTTTAAAGTAAATTGTAATATATATGAAAAAATAAAACAAAGAACGTATTTCGGTGTCCCGGTTTTTCCTCTAAAACGCGTTTGGCAGTTGCCTGCACGTTCAAGCCAAGTGCAAAATCAAGATTTGAATCATTTGATACTCTCCATGTATAATCCGTCAATAATTGTGATTAGTTTTATAATTCATCGTGGATTTAAAAGTGATGCTAGTGGATTGATCTTACGTAGTATATAATTTTATACCATGTTTATTCACATACTTATAATATGGGAAAACTCAATATTTTGTATGAAATACAATAGTCCCATCGACGACAATATCAAAATCAAAACTTTCGAACCAAAAAAGTATCAAAACTTCGAGTTCGTTAATACTTAATAGGCTGGAAAG
Organism: Barbarea vulgaris; assembly: GCA_963667165.1. Taxonomy (NCBI): domain Eukaryota; kingdom Viridiplantae; phylum Streptophyta; class Magnoliopsida; order Brassicales; family Brassicaceae; genus Barbarea; species Barbarea vulgaris. The sequence goes on along the minus strand of OY763894.1, from coordinate 22,349,681 downwards.
TGGAAAGGCCCATTAAAAACTTAACTTTCACGAATATGACTCATAGGGCCTACTAAAGAATAAAGCTAAGGAATCTTTTGCTCCGAATTAGAAAAACCAAGCGTGACATTAACGCGTAACGGACACGCGCACGTCAATCTCACGTGGGGTCCATTATCTGACGTGGTACTTGTCTACGTTGCTCGTTGGGCTCTTCTAATCTGGGCTTATCCAGGACAACGTTTGTAGCTTCACTGCGCTTAAAAGTTAAAACCCTTTATAAAAATATATGTAAGGCCTTTTTGCTGTAGCCCAAAAAGAAAATATGTAATTTATTTGATTTTTCTGGAAAAACTTACAGTAAATTTGACCAAATTGTTTGACTTTGACCAAAAGTTTTGAGGAAATCAGAGTTGTTACGAGTAGATGATCTCTGACGTTCGATCTTGTCGTTCACTGACAAACAATATTTAAATAAATGTACCGCTGCTGTGCTGTCTGTATAATACTTTTTTAAAAATTATTCACCTATTGTAGAATTTAAATACTATAATGCGAATCATTAAGATGTGAAAAAAAAAGTTCGATACATTTTGTTCCGATTCTAGTTTTTTCTTTTCCACGTTTTTATGAGTTTTCTATTCAAATTATAAACGGTAAATATGTTTTCTAAAAGTAGCCGAAAATAGGGATATTAATAAATTTTGTTTTTACAAAAATAAAAAGTTGTTTGAGAAAAAGTCATGTGTAGCAGGCTGAGGTTTACGTTTTACAAGTGAGACGGATATGTCAATGAGACTCTGGCCATAGACTTAATTCTACGATGCTTTTTTATCTTTATAATATTAAATTTTCTCTGTCACCTTTCTTATCGATTTTCTAAGTAAAGATAAAAAGTAAATATGTGTCATTATAAAATAAAGAACTATATATAGTCTATAGAAGTAGATGAAAACAAAAGAAAGAAAACGAATAGGTTTAAGCGTAGTGTTGTCAGACGCATGGACGATATAATAATTAATAAACGTAAATAAATACAAAAATTTAATAGGAAAATGCGAAGACTGAAGGCGACATTTTCTTTGTAATAATGATGTTCAGCTTTAATTGTATTTGTTTCCACTTCCGTAACCATTATAATACGAACGACGAAAGTCATATTTCTTAACATCTATACTATTAATCGAGAGCGAGGGGTAAAAAAAATTACGAGCCGTTTAAGCCGTTTACAGATAATTACGGCTTATGCCATTAGTTTATAGTTATGAAAAAAAAACAGGAAAAAAAAATGTGGGGCTTAAGCGACAATTTGCATCCGGTTCATAGCCGACCCGAGCCGTTTTTTGTTTCCGACCCGGTTAGGCGGGACGCGGATCCTACTTTGCCGACCCAAAAATTCAGTTTCGATTCGTGTTGAAAACACGCGGACCTTATACTGTAGAATTTTTAGAAAAAAGGGAAATTATGTATCCAATTCAAGGAATTTTGACTGGAAGACATATAATTTGTCTTTTGACCTAATCAAGCTCTCCGATCCATCTCCTCTCGATCGTCATCTCCCCAGATCCCCCTTTATGTTTTCTTCTTCTTTGTGCTTCCTCTCTCGAAATTCTCTCCCTCATGATGTTGTGGCGAGTTTGTGGCGGTGGTTGCATAATCATGTGGATGTGATTAACACATAGTCTATTGAGTGTTCTTCTCTGATCATCATCACAATTTCAAGATGATAAACTCAGGCTCAGAAAATTAAGGTTACAATGAAGAATCAAAAGCTGTTTCAGAAAAGAGCAACGAGCACGAGAATCGTTAAGGCGGATCCTTTTTGTATTATGGTTTCTGCAATTCTCTCTGAATTCGGCGAAAGCTTAAAGTTAACTTGGTGTGCTTGAGGAGATTGTGAAAGATTGGGATGGAAGAACCCTTCGAAAATTCAGGCTGAAGCTCTTCCTTATGCTCTTGAAGGTATCTCTACGACCCTTTTTGTTTTTGGTGGATTTTTCCAATATCTTATGATTTGATTATTAGGGTTTATCATTACAATCAATTGGTGTTGATGTCTATTTCAGGGAAAGATCTAACTGGACTTGCTCAAACCGGTTGATTCTTTTATTCACTATTATATTTTGGCTTTTCTATTTTTTTTGGTTCGTATGGAAGCTGGATTTTATCAACGTGACTCTCTTAGTAGCCATAGAATATGCTTTTGATTTAATTATGTGTCTTTTATTAAGAGATCAAACTGAGAAATTGTTCTCTGATTTTGTCTATACTCCTATACTAACTCAGTATTAGTAACTCTAATACTATGTTGTTTCAGGGTTCATAAGAAGAGAGAAGTGGATGCAACCTCCTTTCACAATGCTGCAACTCTTTTGAATGTTTCGTTTCTTGCTGCTTGAATCCATCTCGGGTATTCTATTTCCATGGGACCTTTGGTTTTGTCTCTCTCTTCTTGCTACATCTTTTTTTAAACTATCATTGAGTATCTTCTGCAGATGATTCTTAAGCAGATGATTAAGGTACAAATTTCAAAGTCAGCTACAACAGGTAAATTGTGATTTTCAAAGCTTAAATGTATTTGCATTTTGCAAGGGACTTATAAGACTGTATTTTTATTTTATTTTTCTGGGAGATGGCGCCATAATTTTGAGAGTGTGGTAATCGATTAATTGTTTTTGTTTCTGTTAAAAGGGATTTTTGTTGGGGAAGTTTGTTGAGACTATAATGAAGTTGAGTAATTCAGTGTTGAAGAAAAGTTCTCTCTGACAATGATGAAAGGTTCATGAAAATATAATGAACCTGACTAATGAGATAATATCGCTATAAAGATATACGTCATTTAATTTCTTTTGTTCCTGAAACTTCCAGGTTCATGAAAATGCTTACCACATCAAGTTTCACCATTGTTTTTCCCTGACATAAATGCTTCAGGTGAGCTTCAATAACCTACTTTTTTAAGCCATTTACCTATCACATTCATCAAATAACATAACTGAAAACAGGGGCTAATCTCACACAAGTTGAAACAAGACTACTTGGCATTGACGTTACTGTGGGAAGGTAAAAAGCACCCTTCACTTTTTTACCCGTTTGAATTGTATAAGCTTTTAGTGAGACTATATTCTTTGACTATTTATTGGATTGGTTTCACAGTCAAGTAGATTAATGCGGTGCAGTTTGCAAGTCAAGTCAGGAGACCATATTCTCCATGACTTAATTTTTATGGGGCTTTGGACTCCAACGCTGAAAAACAAATTAATGTTGTGGAGATTCATGATGAATTGGAGGCTATTTACAGTTATATCTCCCACTTATTTTTTGTTCTCACTCACTACTATGTCCACTTACCGAGATTGGATTTGCTTCTCTCATGTGCTGCAGCTGATGAGAAATCTTATAACACAATCATCTGGGAAATCTTATACAGTGAACAGTGGTGGATATGGCTGTTGATTTGGTATAATGTCATTGATTTGGTTACCATTTTGACTTTCGGTGTTGGGTTTAAGTTATCGTTATGTAAGTGTCGTTTCATATGTGTCACTTTTGTTGATTATAGCTTTTTAATATCATATTTTAGAGGATGAATAAAACAAGATTTGTTTCTCTACTCAGATTGATGTTGTTTTAAATGAACCAAATGGTAAAGATGAGTTTGTATTTATTAGAGATTCTCTAAATTTCTCTGGTGAGTGTATATAGCCTAAGTGTATAATACCACACATTAGATCCTTATTCCAGCTTAATTCAAAACTTTTTTTTTTTAATTGAATGTAAAATTATATTCAAACCAAAAAAAATTCGTTTTTATTAAACTGCTTTGCTTTTTATTAAACTGCTTTATGATTACAATTATATTTCTATGTATTTAGAAGAGGAAGAGTACTCGAGCTAAAACTTTGTAATCATAAAACAATGTTAAAACTTTATCTATCAATCTAGATTATTAATTAATACTTAGATTATTTACGGTCCTAAAATACATACTCAAAATTTAAAACACTTACATAATATTTAATATATACAATTAACACACATTAGTTAACTCAACCACTTTATTAACAACTCATATGCACTATACTCTAAAACCAAAAAATAGTTATAATTAAATTAATTTATGTATAATAAATAACAATATTTTAAAATATTACACCCGGGCATAGCACGGGTTATATATCTAGTCCTCTATATATCAATGGGAGATATTTAAAGAATTTGTAGATTAGATGGCCAACTAATATTGATTCATGGGTTGTAAATAACCTTTCATAATGTTATTGTAAATCCCTGCGACTAATCTAAAAGCTAAAAAGTAACAACTAATACAAACCCCCTCCCAAAAACTCAACTCGGGTTTTTCTTTGTTATTTATTATACTTTACCTTTTTTTGTAACCTAAAGTTACACACATTACTAAGAACAAAGAATCAAAAGTCAACTAAGTTCGACTAAGATTTGACCATATCATCATTTCACCGTTGATTTGCTCGAAGATCTGATGAACCGCAGTCGCTATCTCATCTGCTGATCCTAATCGACAACCATCTTCTATCTGCACGCACAGCACCATACATTTCTCATCTATTAATTTTTTAAAAAAATTAGTAACTACTTAAAAAAAGCTGTTAAAAAAAATGTTTCTACGCTTAGAGTAATAATATAAAAAAAAACACATATAGTATGGTTTCTCATGCAATTTAAAGTTCTTAAAAAAACAATTTCTAAAAATGCAGATTCCTTAATCATCCTCCAAAAGTCATATTACTAGCTAAACAAGGCTACTTATAATGATGCTTAATTTGCCTTAACAAGATGAAACTAAAACAGTGATATATAACAAGAGATTAAAGATTTTAATTTACCTTGAGATTAAAAGAGTAGAAGACAAAGTCAAAGGAAGAAGAGATAGTGAGATGCAGAATCGCAAGCTTTAGGTTTTCAATGGAGACGATAGCTCTCAAGATATGTCCTTTTCCTCTCTTACACCGAACCTTCAAGCTCACATGGTTCTGTATCACCGTTGCTTCCACTTCCGTTGTCTCTCCACCGCCGAATCTCGCCGTGAATCCATCTTCCGACGTCGTCGAGACGCTCGAAACAGAAGAATTAGTACATGCACGAGACGAAGAGGAGGAAGAACACGACGCCGTTTTCGGATTTCTATTTGTTACTTCGTTTCTTTTCTCAGCCTCTAGAGATTGCAAGAGTTGCTCCAGTTCCTTAATGAAATCTATGGCGCCTCCTACGATCGAAGCTTGATCACCCTAATAAAAGAAAAAAAAAGGAAAAAATTGTTAACGAAAGATTAAAACTTTTTATGTTCTTTTAGAGAAAGATTTGATATTTTGGTTTAATAAAAAAAAAAACCCTAAAATTTTTGTTACCCGATGAAGAAACGAAGGAGGCATGAGAGATCGGAGGGAGTTTAAGTGTTCATTCATTAGTCGTCTTCGATTACGCTCGACGGCAATGTGAGTCATTCTTTGGTTTTCAACTTCTTCTTTGTTCTTTGGAGCTCTTGTCCGTTTCCGTTTTCGTCTTTCTTTGACCGTTACTGCTCCGTTTTCTGTTCTAGGATCCTTTTCCGGGTCCGGATCTCTTTTGATGGTTTCAAGTGTGAGACAGCTCTCTGGTTCTTGTGTTTGGATCTGAAGAAGTGATTGGAGAATCTGATTTGGTTCCGTTGTTGCAAAATTAGGTTCCATGCATTGAAGCATTTGTAGAAATGGGATCTTCTCTTCAATTGTAGTGTCTGAAGCGAACTGTTCTTCTAATTCACCAAATCTCATTACTCCGTCCATAATTAGCTTCAACAAAGAAAATAACAAAAGATTAGTTTCTGAGACTTTGAATTCTTTTAATCAAATTAATGGAGACAAAAATATTGAAAGTTTTAAAGTGGTTGTTGAAGAAATTAATGGTTTGGTTGGTGGATGGATTCTTAAGACAGAACAAAGAGGAGGTACGAGGATAGAACATTAAATTATGAGAAATAAAGAATGTTTTTATTTTTTGTTAAAGGTTTTCAAGAAATAAGGAATGTTGGTAAGAGAGGAAACAACATTGAATGTTACAGAATTTGGATAAGTTTTTGTAAAGAAAATTTGCATTGAATGTTAATCATCTGAAAGTAGGAGGAAGATGAAGAAGAAGAGAGTAAATGCATAACACAGATCCCATGAGAAATCATTTTTAATATATGTGGAAATTATAGAAAAATGTAAAAAGCTTACAGGAGAATCAATTGAAGCTCTGAGAATCTCTCCAATGGAACTTCTTCTCAAGTACTAATATTTTATAAAATTGGATTTATATAGGTATCTTTCCCTCAAAAAGTCTTCAACCTAACTACTTCTTCTTCTTTTTCTTCTTCCTCTTATATCTCTCCTCTCAACCAAAAACATTCCTTTGGGTTAACACTTACTAAACAGTTCTTAATAAATGCAGCTTCCACATATATAAATGGAGAAGACAAGGGAGAGAAGGAGAGGTTCGGTTCGCCGGTTCGGTGCATGTATAAAATTAAAGGGTAATTAAAAAAAAAAAAAAAAAAAAAGAAAAAAAGAAAAAAAGAAAAAAAGAAAAAAAGAAAAAAAAACTCTTAACCTTACACTTATATAGTCGTATATTTTCCACACACATACATATATATATGTGCTATATTACCCAACCCACGTTTATATATGTATTTTAGTTTAAACGTTTATATGTATTTTTAAATATTAATGTAGAAAACTATTTTCTTTCGTTGGCTACTCTATTTGTTTGCTCTTACCAAATTTTACTTTGGGTACATGCGGGTCAACTGAAACGTATAAGATGTATTTCATCTTGAGACGTTTGATATTTCGCTCGTCCAAAAGAATATATGAAACAACTTTATCCAAAACTATATTCAAAAAGAAGATTTGAGGATTTAAAAAATTACTAAAGATAGTTAATATTGTACATGTTTAAAGCATCAGTGATGACCCCAAAAAAAAAAAAAAAAAAACCATCATTCAACTAATCGTCTTCTGCGTGTTGATATGTAACGGCTTCATTCTTGTTACATACAAACCGTATTTATATTTCAATTTGTTACCATATAGTAACATATTAGGAAGTGGCTAGATCCACATAGCTTCTATACTATAATATACTGTGTATATAAACCACTATATAGACACAATGAGACGGTGCGTTGGGACTAGGACGAGAGAGGTCCCGTAAAGTATTATTGAAGATGGCAGTGAAGACAGTTTTGTTTGGTAGGGCACACATTTTACATGTACAGTACTTTTCACTCTTATTAAGACAGTTTCAGTATCAGAAGAGAAGACCAAAGCCTCTGTTTCTCCTCTTCTTCTATTTCTTTTTTCTTAATAATTAACTTTCTCCAAAAAAGGGTTTTCATGTCTTTTACTTCAACAATTTCATTAATTTTGTTTTCTTCTTTTAATCGAGCTACAACATAGAACCTTCTGGAGCTTCTAAGTATTTCCCAATTTGGTGTGTCGACGTTAGTATTTTCAATACTTAAGATGACAATAATACCCTTTAAGAAGAGGACGCACAATGCACATGGCCCATGGGTGTGCCAAACGTTAAGTGTCCCTCCTAATAATACCAACTCGATTTCAGTGCCTTGGTCTGTAGGGCAAACAACAGCACTCTCCTTCCAAAAGAAATTTGCTTTCTCTTTGTTTCCTTCTCACAAACTATAGATTTTTGTTCTACCTCAAAGTATTTTTTTTTTTTAATTGAAACTGGACTTTGTAATTTGTACCATGCATAAGTGAGTCCAAAGTTCACATGTACCCTAACCTAGTGGAGTATATATGAATCCATAGATCAAATTTGAAAGTAAATATCATAGACAAGCGTTACGAGTTTGCCCACTTGTGTTAAGAATTTAGATCAATTCCATGTATTGTTTCTCAGTTCTCTTTATCGATTTGACTTATTAACTATTAAGGGAAGGCCTAGAGTGGACGAGTTAGGTTTCTAAATTTGTCTATACAATCTTACATCTATTCTGAAATTAGCAACAAATAGAAAGTCGATGTGTCATTCATATATGAATTTATTACTATTTTTCTTATTAATAACAAACTAATTAAAATTCTTAATCAAAATTTCAAGTTGTTTGATATAATGTGATGATGGATCATAAATAACAACAAATTATGGAATGGTTTAATTGGACCTAATATTAATAATAGAAAATTAAATTACAAGGTGTTTAGCAAATTGAATAGTCATGTTGCATCTTTAATTTATACTTAGGAAGTAGATTTGCAAAACAATATATTTAAAATCTGTTTTACGTAGCCTTTGTAACCTTTATTTCCATAAGTTTAATATAAACATGTGAACAAAATATTTAATAATAAATAAAATTGAGTTTTACATTTATTTTCATATGATAGAGTAAAAATTTATCTTTGAAATTAAAATCGATGTTATTTTGTCGATTCCACTGCAAAAAAAATTTCCTGTAAATTTTTTTTTTTTTTTTTTTGGTATCCTTCTGCAAAATTTATTGTACCACACTGAGACAAACTGAAAACCGACGTACGTATTCTTCGAATAGAGTACCTACTTCGTATAAATCGAAATGTACATATTTATCCGCACACACATATGAATCAATCATCAAATACATAAATATAAATACAAATATACAGACATATATGTCGACATAAACAGAGGGATCGTATAAAGACAAGAGAAGGATAATAAGTTTAGATCTTCATATGATATAATTGTATTAAAAAAATATCTTATCCACTGCAACACCAAATCCAATGGAAATCACGGTCCGATTTTTTCTTTTATTTTCAAAATAAGATATATGAAATTGAAGAATCTTATCTCTTTTTTTTTTTTCATATGATAGACCTTCGTAGCCTCAGATAAGTGTTAGTACCAAGGGAATAGACTTTTGGCCACATATCCATTTATCTTTCATTTTTTTATTTCCATGTCTTGAATTAAAATTTACTAATACAATTACAACCACCAAATCGCCAATGATAAAGTCTGTTTCTTTTTTTGTTTTGCTCGTGGATTAATTTTTCTGAAAATCTTTTTGTTAATGTTCGTGGATAAATTTGGATTTGTACTAGTCGTTTGGTGATATGACTAATGATAGATTGGTGGTATACAATTCTAATTTGAATAGTACAGTTGCAGTGTCTCAGACTTCAGACTCATAGTTGTGGTTTTGTTCTTTTAGATTGGCCCAAAGCTTTCAAATCAGGCCTATATTACATTAACCAGCGTCAAAATGCCCCAATATTTCTAATTGCAAGCCCATATAGTATAAAGGTAAACATCGATTAGGCCATTAAAAGGCCTTCTCGACCCTTTTTTTTTTTTCTCTTTTTCTTGAGAAGAGTTGTGTCTACATCACATCAATTCTAAGTTTCTAACCTGAAAACTGAAAAGACCTGAGACTCGCTTATTCATATGTCAACCCGAGAATTTTTTACAACATGGTCCAAACGTGAACGTTTGCAGAGTGTTTTTTTGTAATATGTTATACAACTTTTTTTTTTTGTTAAAAGGCTTACTATGTTATATAACTTTTCAAAGGGTTTTCGTAAGATGTTTTACATTTTTATAAAGAACTTTTTGAAATATTTATATACTTTTAAATTGTGCTTTGATCCCGGTGAAAGAAAATTATGGATCTGTCAACTTCTAATATAAAAGGCTATCAATAAAAATTTGGAACGAAAATCTAGAAGCAGCTTCTTTTTTGTGAGAGGGTTGGTGGATAATGGCGAGGAAGAAAGGCCGTCTTTGAATGAAATTTTTTTTTAAAAAGTTAAAAGGGTATTTTGTAAAGCAAAAACTATTGATTTATTTTTTTTCCCTTCGTGCCAATTTTATAGTAAATTATTACCAAATTGAAACTTGATCGATTTTCTATTCATATAATCTACAGATAACATAAAAGAAGTAAAGAAAAAAAGAACTTTTTCAAATCATCAAGTGGACTGGAAAATATTTACTAAACGAACTAGTTCATGATTTTAACAAAACAAAACAAAACAAAAAAAACTATCCAAGATAAGGTGGCTATAATTTAACATACAATATGAATCAATTAAGGTGGCTAAGATTTCGCATGTTTATACTGCCTCGGAACTGTCCGGTGGCTACTAACAATTTCGCAATTCTATTGCTATACTACCAAAGGTGTGTGGTGGCCTAGTGGTAATACAAGAAGGTTGGTTCTCTTGTGTTATGGGTTCAAATTTCTGTTAGTACGGAGATGCATTCTTTAAATAGGAATGGACTAAAGGTTGGTTTCGGATACTGAGGGAGATTACGGGCCAAAGGTTCAGAACTCCTGCAATTTAAAAAAAAAAAAAAAAAAAAAATTTCTATTGCTATACAAAATCGTTTGATTGGAATGTAAATGTTTGGTTGTCAACAATATTTTTTTCCAACATCAATTCGTTAAATTTATCAAATCATGGCGACAAATTTTTTGATAATATCAATTCAGTTTCTATTATGTATGATAAGCACGTAAGTTTTCGGGATGAAAAAATATAGAGAAGAGAGAAACACTTCAACATAAAAATAAATAAATTAAAGTTAAAAGCTAAAATATTATCATATATAGATATATATATATATAACACTTGGTGCTTCGTCCATTACCACTTGGTGGCTAGTTAACGATTGATATTTATCTTGTTTCGAGTCAAAGCATTGGCTCAGTCAGGCAACCATTACTTTATCTATTACTCTATAGCTTTAATTAATTAAACTTGAATCATTTTGAATTTCTTTTTTAAAAAAAATTGATACTTTATTTATAGTTACGTCATGCGTTCTTGATTTCTGTACAAATATGTATTGCTTTCTTTGATTGCATCTAAATTCTATAATAGTTTGTACCAAATTTCCGAGACTTGTCACTTTCAAAGTGAACAACCAAAAGCTCCAATATGACCAAGCTTTTTGACGCATTTCGGTTATAGACTAATGGTTCATTTCTCTTTTCATGAAATATATATTTTCGATCTCGTCCATTTGCAAATACTTTCTAAATCCACTAACTTGAGTTAGAATTGTATTAATGTATCAACTTGCCTGTTCTTTCCATTTTAAAGAAATCAAATTAATATTTTACAATAGAATCATTAAAAGTTAGCTGATGAACTACATAATTGGTAAATCGATCCTTAGAGATGTCTTGAAACTAGGCATGGATATTCGAGTATCCGTTCGGATTAGGTTCGGGTAATTCAAGTTTAAAGTTAAAAGTCTCATTCGAGTATTTCTATTTTTTGGGTTGGATTCGGTTCTGGTTTTTTCGATTTTAGATCGACTGTAAAACATTTTGAGAGAACCGAAATTGGTTATGGTTTGAACTAAGTAATTTTTTTATCCGAATTACTTTAAAATATCTAAAATAATTAAAAAAATACTTAAAATACCCCAAAAAAACTATTTAATGTAACCAAAAATGTATTCGAAATACGCTAAAAAGTACTCGAAATAATCTAAAACTACCCATAATAAAATATCTCATGCATATCTTATGCATAATATTTCGAGTACTGGGTATTTTTCGTGTTCGACCCAAACCCAATTTTGTTTGGTCGGGTATGATTATTTGTGCCCAAGTTATTCGAATTCAAATATTTTGATGAAAAGAACAAATACATTTATATTTGAATAATCTATATGATATGATTTTGTGTCAGATTGAGCGTGATTCAGTTTTACTGATTTCCTATGCATTTTATATGCTACATAATATTTTGAAGAGTACGTTCTTAAAAGAACATAAGTTTGATTTCTTTTTAAAATGATAATTTAGTAAAAGCTGATATTGGTTCTAACTCTAAGTTTGATTTCTGTTTAAAATGATAATTTAGTAAGAGTCTAAGAGATATAGGAGTCCAGGCCTGGAATTTTTCTGTTAATAAAAAAATCTTAAAAGATATCCCCTCCAAGTAGATATTCTATGTCGTAAACTCAATAATTTTGATGTGGCTGAAAAAAACCTCAATTTATTAATTTTTATTTTTGATGTCATTTTACACGGTTAACACTTAGCCATTCATGGGGTAACCTCCCTTTAGAAAACTGAAGAAGTTAGTCACGTAATTAAGAGTCGGTGGTCAATAAAGAGTTTCAGTGTATAACAACTATATCAGGCTATCACCTCCTCTTTACGTGATCCTTTGTAGATTAAAAAAATAGTATACATATATTATGCATTTTCGACTTTAATTACTTTACTATTATTATGATGCATGATTTAAGCTGTAGAAACCGGATTCTAGGTGATTCTGACATGTGTACTTCCTTTCTATCTAAAAGATAAGAAACTCTCGTAAGGGTTCGCCATGCAGAAAAGCAAAGCCATAGAATATAAATTTAACAAGCGCACCCACGAAGTAAACACGAGACGATTTCAAATATATTTTATTACTCCATAAATAGGGTCTTTTTTTTTTTAATAATAAAACTCATACTAATTACGTAACTATGACTGCTATATAAACTCATACCGCGCTCAAACAGTCAAATATGTTCATAAGATAATCAATCGCTCATTTTAACCATCACATCACGTAGTATTACATTTCTTGGGTCTCATAGATTTTGCATCATATAATATTATTGTGAAATTAGTGACCAAACACACTTCTACTTCGGTGAAGTTATTGTTTTGTCATAATGGTGCATATATCTTCACTAAACATGTTTTCCTAGCCACGGACTCTCACCGGCACCGTATTGTAGGATTTGAAAAAATTATGTATATCTTGATATTAAATATTTATACAGTTATACGTAGTCAAAATAGATCACGTGGTACAAAAATTAAAGATTGGAAAAAAATATTGTACTATCAAAAATCAAAAATATCGATAATCTTTTTTAGTTACATTAAATATCGATAAAGATTCAATACGAATGGCGTAGAAAAAGAAGCTCGTCATGAATACACATTCCAAAGTGTTATAGTTACGTTGTGGGTGTTATTTAGTTTGACAGTACAATATCTAAATAGTCATTATTAATCATGACATCATTTTAGTCAAAACAACATGACAAAACTGAAAGGAACAAAAAACTAATTAAGCACATAAATATAGTTATGGTGGAAAACGGAATTAATGATGAAAACGGGGGGGGGGGGGGTAACGTCTCTAAAGTTAAAACCAAAGACATTGAATATTTATTAAGAATAGGCAAGAAAAAAGTATATTCCCTAGAAACTTGATTTTTGTGAGGAAAATAATGTATTTATAGTTAAACATTAGTTCTTTTCTAATTAGTATTTAACAACAGAGAAAGGGGGAAAGAGAGAGTAACTTGAGTTTTACAAGCTTTACGAGAGTATTCAAGGGAACATGTATGTATGGTGGAACATTTGTCCTAAACACAATGATAGATACTATGAATTAATCTGCGTCGATCTGACATAATGTTTTTTGTTTTTGTTTTTGTTTTTTTTTTTTTGATAACTACGATCTGAAGTAATGTTGAGTCAATATGATTAGGTGACTCTGTGAAAACTAATCATAACAATTTATAGCAAAACGTTTAGAGGCTTGGAGAATCCAACAATTGTTGGAATTGTGTATGTCTCTAGAATAATATAAAACTTTTAAGCATAGAACTATAGAAGAGAATTCATGCTTTAATAGAGAGCACTTGGTAGAAACCTAACGCAACGATGCGACATTTATATATTTATTATATTCCTCACCTGTGACTGCTGAGTGAGAGTCACATATCGTTTATTTATGTTTTCGATATGGATTTTTTTTTTTTTTTTTATTCGTATGGATTTTCATTTGTTTGGATCCTAAAAAATATTTTTGAAGTGCTTGAGCTTTCACTCCTTTCGTGTGCCATTTCTCAGCAGTATTATAAAGAAAAAGCAAAGCATTAGCAATTTCTTTTGTATGGTTGTAATGATTTATAAATAAAGAAATATTTAATAAGTATAAAAAAAAAATATATATATATATATAACATGAAAAATAAAGTAAGACGAAGGCATAGTAGCCTAATTTGGAGCACTTCTATTAGTGAGATACCCATGAGGGTATCTCAAGTATAAATTAATAATTTTTTTCAAAAATTTAATTACAAAATTTAAATTTAATTTGTTAAAATTGTTTGGACTAACTAATGCTTAACATGTGTAGAGACTTTCATGTGAGAGTCTCTCATTTGAGAGACTTCTATACTCTCTTTCCTCCTTTTTTTCAATTTTTTTTATAAGAAGTCTCTTATTAATAGACCCCCAATAAAAGTGCTTTTATCCTGATCGCGTTTATTGTTAACATTTAAAAATTATTTTCAGATATTGCGAATATTCGACCGTTGTCTATTCTCATAAATAAGGGACACATGCACTTCACATCATCCACGAGAAGTCGAGACTCGAATTAATTCAGCACATATATGGGTTTCTTAAAAAATTCAACTATATATGTTGAAATTTATTTATTTATTTATTTTGAAGATTAAATAGAGGTAATCGATCGTTCACATTTGACAACAATCTCTTGCAATTTTCTTTTTTCACATGTTAATTTACTTCCATCCTCATTTATCTAAAATGAAGACTAAAACCGTCACCTGACTCACCTCAAAAAGTTGTCACCAGTATAATATTTTTTTCACATAATTGGGAAAGCGTTGAAACTTCCAAGAAATCTCATACTACATACTCATCAACCGTCTTAGAGAACGGTCACTGAGAGTATTTAAAAAAAAGAAATTGATATAAAATTGGATGTGTATGAGTGTATCTCAAAGTGTTGAGAAACCCCACCAATTGATCATTTTAGAAGACCGAGATTCCAACAAAACTGAGTTAATTTTGTGATATCACTATAAGGAAACCACTTAAATAAAGTGGTCTATTTATATTTATATTTAGCTATGTAAAGGGAATGCATATTGAAGCCATATATGTATCTTTCACGCAATGAAGTTCCTATTCGATAGTGTTTATTTATATAAACAAATTACAATATCGAAATGAAGTACGTGAAAACTAAAATCGAAAAAAAGAAGAAGTTAAACATTGCAATAACACAGGTGGTGAAATAGTCCAATAAACAATTCAAACGAGCATTTTCTTCTCTTCTTCATGTTTTAATTCGTTAGAGGATATATCGGGTCCCTTTGGATGAAAAAGAGGATTTGAGGAAGTAGATTAAGGAGTCATCGGCATAACCAAAAGATGGCCTTTGTTAATATTTGTACGGCTTTCCTCTTCCTTCTCTTCTTCCACCGTATTGGTTGGTATCTTCATAATTTTACAGTCATCTATTTGCTTACTCTTACTCCATAAAAATACATATAACCCGATCACAACCACCAAAGATCCGACAACGCTGCAACAAACATAAAATTTTACTCCGTTACATGCACACGTATATAGAGTTTCATATTAAAATCAACTGAAAATTAGTGAAACGATCATGTTTGTATTTATTTAACTACGTCTACTCTTTTTCTAACAATTTTGAATATGACTAATTTTAGTTTAAAAACACATATATACCTTCCCAAATAAATCGAACGATTAAGAATCAAGACATCGAACAAGGTGGCAGATATAAGCACGAGAGGACTAAATGCTGAGGTTAAGACAGGTCCTCGTTGTTTGATACACCACGATATTCCAACCGTACACATTCCTTGTTGAACCACACCCTACAAACATACATACATACATAGACACAAATAATCAATATTGTCTTATTATCATGAATCCTAATCATTCACATGTTGACGATGGATCTATATAATAAATATGAATGTACCGCTACAATGATGGTTACGATGGTGAGCTCGTCTCTGAGGATCCAATCTTTGACATTACGAGTCTTGATCAAGCTAAGAAGAGCGCACTGAAGCGTACCAAAGACCGACAAAATAACGGTACTCGAGTATGGACAAGGGTAATTCAGGTTGATCTTGGCTTGTATGAGCATCCAAGAACTGAAAAATATAACTCCTGTCAATAAAAGCAAACAACCTTTGATCCAATGCTCATGTCCTGTGTGGGTGTTTGAAATGGTTCCATGCTCATGAGACTTTGTTAATGGAATGCCTTGATACATCGTAAGAAGTAAAGCTCCTGCTAAGCTTATCAAAGTTCCAAGAACGATGCCGTATCCTATTTTTGTTTTAAAATTTAGCTTTTCGAACCTACAAATATTTTTTATCAAAACAAAAAAGGTGCATGGTTAATTAAACTTGAATTGATAACATATAAACATTAGTTTTAGATTTTAATGATTTTTGAATAGTAAGTTTACCCAAATATTAAAGCCATAATGAAAGTGAGGGCAGGCATTATGGCCCAGAAAGCAGATCCCAAAGTGGCAGATGTGTAGGAAAGTCCAAGCAAGTAGAAATATTGCATCAAGCTCGCACTGAAAGAAAGATTATTAGTATATCTTAAACACCTTTTTGACCCATAAAGCAAAAAAAAAACAAAGAGGGGGAAATAATTGTAATTAAGAATGAAAGAGCCGGGGGATTATAACAGTGAAACTCACCCAAAAAGGGCACTGAAGAAAAGCTGAGACGAGATGCTTATGGTTAGCTTCGGTCTTGTTTTCCTGACAAAATCATGAAAACATATTTATTTACTTAGGACTCAAATTCTGATTCCATATCCCAAATAGAAAACAGCCACAAAATTCTCATGCTCCTTTTGGACAGGAAAAAAGAAGAAGGTTAATTAGTCTTTTTATAACGAAAATAAAAATATTAAAGTAGATAAGGAGAATTATAAAAAAGAATAAAAATAAAAATAAGATAGAGATAAATCGACTTAATTAGAGATGAAGAATCAAACGTTACTCTTTTAGTTTTAACAAAAAATAGTAACCAAAATTCAGTTTTTGAAAACAGTGACTTGAAGCAGTAATGAAGAGGAAAAAAATGAAGGAAAAATAAATAAATAAATAAAACCCACCGTTCCCAGAAATAAGCGATTGGAAGAAGAAAAAGGGTGGAAATACCCAAACGATAAGTGGCAACAATCATATGATTAATGCCTCCATCAAGAATTTTCTTAATCAAAGCGTTAACCATTCCCGCAATCATGTTTGTCATAATTATGACGATCACCGGCGTCCATTTTCCATCGATAAAACCCATGATTAATAAGTTAATTAACTATAATTACTTAATAACCAAAGATTTTTCAAAAAAAAAAAAAAAAAAAAAAAAAAAAAAAAAACTTAATAACCAAAGATGATCTCTCTCGCTCGCTCTCCTCGTAGTTTCTACTCTCTCTCTCTCTTTCTTCTTTAGTCTCACTTGTTTTGAGTAGTGAAGGATAGAGACCAACTCGGTGGATATATTTATACACATCATGTATGCTGAGTTGGATCTCATTTTTTTTTTATAAAGAACAAAAATAGAAAATATTCATAGAAAAAATTGTTCTCTATTGATTCTTTTATTACTACTCTAATGAAACAGTTTTTCTTTTTAAAAATGTTCGTGTATATGCTATGTTTTTTGGGTGGAAGCGAGTGGCAAGTGGCAACCTATATATATCTATACAACATACTTTATGGTGATGTACCTGATTGCATATATGTATTAAATATATATATTTATCATATACTATTATACTGTGCGGGGGCATGAACTATTTTTTAAGAAATCAATTAAGTAAATTATATACGAATATGTAAAACTAATCATGCTAACCAAGTATAGTTTTTTTTTTTTTTTTTTTTTTTTTTTTTGGACGTGCTAACCAGTAAAGTTTCGTTGTGTTAACACATTTATATAAAATATATAAAATTAATGTAATTAAGGACTAAAAGAATATTGTATCTGAAGATCAAAAATTAACTTAAGTTTATAATTAACTTTTACTATATATTTTTATCCTTAACACACTTTCGGATCTGAACAAATCAGACAAAGATAATACTTTTTTTTTTTTTGTTCAACAGACAAAGATAATACTAATACAAACAACTAATACACAAGCCAATCTAAACTTGAGTTTGTTGTCTATAAATCTTATTATATTTATCAAACTATGTAGCACTAATTGAAATTTACAATTGTTTTGTATTTGCTCACGTTGTTAATTAAGAATTTAATGTAATCATTACAAAAAGTTAAAGGTAAAGCTCAATCATTTTCATCAAATAAAAGCAAAATTAAGTTTAATTATCTCTAAACTTAGATGTTAAGACACCTTACGAATTTATATATATAGTATATATTAAAGAAAACTTTTGCTATATACTGTATTGTATTCCATCATTTGCGTTACAAATTAGGTAAAAATCTTCTTTTATTATAAATCAGAGAAAGGCAGTTCTGTCATATAATATTTGTTGGTTACCTACAAGATACTTTACTATGTTTATACACAAGTATTGATTTTTAGATTTAAAATAAAATCTTCGAAGGAATATATATGTTTTCCTATCCATTTGTACCACTAGGAAAATATTACTTATTTTGTTCTATTTTATTAGATATTTTATCTTTTTTTTTTAATGCAAAACTATAGTTTTAGATTTAAAGTAAAACATAAAAAATATATTTTTATAAAGAAAAATAGATTTTGAAATATGTGTACTTTTAATGAAAACATCTAATAAAATATAATGGAGAGAGTTTCATTTTCTTTAGTTTATATATCACATGATGACTGTTTTAATGTATGACGCTGTTAATTTACATATTCAATGATACTATCATGTTATTTACTATGTTCTACCAAAAAAAACTTCGAGTCTACCTTGTATGCACTATCTTTTATACTTTTTATAGATCAAGGAATGCTATAATTATTATATTTTCATCATCATCATTTCCCTTACTGATAATATGCTTACATGATATCTTGACAACTAAGTTGGAAACAGAAGATCTACCATTCACAATCAAGGGATAGGAGATATGATGGTTGTATTGCACACTATTAACAATAAAATAAACAAAAAGAAGCACTTATCTCTGATTTATTTAAATTTGTAATAAAAAAATGATAAATTATCTGATGCACTTGATTAAAAAAGTTTTTTTTTGAATAAATTTTACATTTTATTCAAAAAAAAAAATGCTTACATGAAATATAGTACAAATAAACAGAAAAGTCAAAAAAAAAATTATATATAAGTTAAAAGCTGATGGAAAAATATATATAGCCACAAAGTAAAAAATCGTTGTGAATGTTCATTTGTACAAGATTAAATATATAGTATAATTAATAAAATCATGGACACATATCAAGTGGTTAAACAAAGTTTAATCCGTTTTAAGTGCATTTTTTTTGTCCTCCTAATTTGTTATATTATTATGTTTTCAAATTTTCACATATTCAGATATTATGTTTTACCTATTTCTATTTTTTTTCTAGAACCATGAGTACTAGTTCATAATTTAGAAAAAAAAAATTGTGTATGATTTTTCAAATAAAATTTTTTTAGATGTAAGATTTTTATATCATAATAATAAATATTGTTACATGATATCAAATGATTCATGTATGTTTTTGGACAAAAACAAATGGTATCAAAATATATAATTAATTAAAAATTAATTGACTATTTTACTCATTTTAAAATAAATTTAGAACATATTTTAGACTCCTTTTTTTGACGTCACGTTAGACTCCTTTTAATGTGTGAAACAGTAGGGTATATATTAATATATGTATAGGATTTACACGAGTCTAGCTTGTATACCGAATCATAGACCCAATATTGCCTTCAATTAGAGCAGTTGCATTTTGTCATTGATTCTCTCATGCACAAAAAATTATTAAAAATTTAAAAAGTAACAAAGAAAATAAATAGGATCACTCAAAATCTGATGAAAGACTCACTTGACACATGTTCCAATAGGATTGGTTTTGAATTTTATTTATAAATTAAATTTTAAATAAAAAATAAAATTATACAAAATCTCTTAAAAAAATATATTTGAGAGACTGTAGAAGGTTCTCCCCACTGCACATGTTCTTAATGAAACCTACTGGCTAGTGGGCTACCTCAGTGCTGCATACGTGGAAACTGTCTGAATGGATCAACCTTTGCGTGTCTATGAATCTATGATATGGCCCACCTATTTGGCTTGGTAGATAGAGGTTCCGATTCCATTTGAATCTTACAACTCCGTCGTTTGACATGACCTCCGGGAAGGGCTACCTCACAAGGGTTAGGTTCGAGTCGGAGAGGTCTCTTGAAACAAAGCTGTGAGCATCTTCGAAAGGTGTAAAGACATAATATTTTTAAAGAGAATCTTCCACATAACCACACGTCCATGCGTCACGACTCACATGCTGTTTTTTTTTGAGAATCTAAAACCAGAAACTTATTCTCAAACACTAGTGACGGTATTTTCTTTCAATTCTAACAAAGAAATCATGTATATATGATATAATATGTCAAAACTTTTAACAGCTAATATACATTACTCACATTTTTAAATAAATTACTTTTATATAATCGACTACAAAGCATTAATTTTTGTGTCTGAAGTTCCATCTTCACAAACTCAAAGAGTTTATAATTCTGTTAACTTCTTTTTGTTCTTCCACACATTACCAAACTATATATTTTTCCAACGATTCAATATTGTTTTCACCTAAGTTATTCTTTTTTAACTTTTTTCTTTCACTATATTTATTTATTCTGTCTGCCTGACATATAACAGCAGAACCATAAGAGTTTAACTACAAATCAAGCCAACCGGCCCAAGCCCACAATAAAAATTAAGCTCTGTTATTTTATGCTTTACCATTCTACGTAATCTTCACAGGATGAATGTAATCATTGAATAATCTTTTCATTGGAGTTTTTAGTGAGTGTAATAAAGCATGGCACTATTGATTCCATGGTTGTGGGAATGATTAAATCAGCCTCTACAACGTTAGATACTGTTTTGTGATTTTATGTTACTTTCTCATTATTACTAATATTTTCAATGGTACAATTTTATTGTTTAAATTGATTGAAACAGTTCACTATGTCAAAGTCTTGTATTTGATTTTATTCATTAGAAATTGCTTAGATTTTTTTTTTTTTTTAAATGTACCCGATCAAAGCCACATTCTCAAGTTTTGTGGAGTTTTCCCTAGTATTATATGTTCGCGAATAATCTACAAAGTTAAGTAAACAAAAGAGGAGTTTCATCAAATCAATTTAAAAATAAAATAAATGAACATTGTTCACCATCTACCCCTACAATGAGAACTTCTCTGCACATTATTCATTCATTTGCCTGAATTTTCCCCAACAAACACATATATAGTCCGATTGAATATAAATTCAACGTACCAAGATGTTAACGCCGTACATATTCATTGTGCTACCGCTCTCTATATCGTGTTTTATATCATATAATTTACTAAGATTGATTTGGAACAAACAAATATTGCCAAATATATAAAACCATCTTTTATTTTAACGAAAAAAACTTCCTGCATAAACAAAGGTTTACTAGAACAAAGGTTTATTTAATTTGGTCATGGGCATTCACATTACCTTCTTTGGACCCTGAGAGGATTATGGGCCTCGCCCCAAAATTTTCTGGTTAAAAAAAAAAAAAATTATTAGAAAGGATCCTAGCTGCGATATCTTTAGAAGTGAGGAGGCTTAAATTAAAGCTAAGGCGCTTTGATTAATTAATTGTGCCAACGGAGGATAATTATGCTGCTACTCGACTATTGAAAATGTTAATTTTCGTTCACTTTGGATTCTGTTACCAGCTACAAAGCCTACAACCCAAAATGGTTACTACTCGCGAATAGAAGCACACATCCATTATCCAATTCTTGGATTTCAATTCGGGTTTATTGGTTGTACGAAACTAATTAAAGGTTTGTAAACTTTATTCAGTCAGATTAATAAGAAAACTTAGAAATTAAGAAAAGGCATTCGTCTAAGAGAGGGCATTCATTTTCATCTTTTCCGTTTTAAAAAAAAATATATATTTAAAGTCTATTTATTTGCCCAAATTTATAACAAATTTAACTAAATAAATGGGCTGAAATGCAATAATAAAGAGCTTTGGACAAATTAGAAAAGGACGAAACAAACAATAGCACTTAAGAAAAGCTAAGCTCGAGCCGTAAGTTTCGGTCTTGTAAATAGCAGTTTGGGTTCATTAACCTAAAAAAATAATTAAATATAATTTATATTGTTTGTATACCATCATATATATACTCTGTATTACGTGACGGATCAACGACATCAAAAATTATATAAACAACCTTTGGTGTCGACCTTAAACACTCCTTACTCTCTTCACGTATCTTCTCTTCTCTCTCGCTTGGGTTGGTGTCGATGTTGATGCCATCTAAAGCTCTGTCTTTCCATCTTTTAGCCATGTTTCTAGTGCTGGTCCCTATCATCCTATTTCTTATGGTTGTGCTGGTTTATATGTGATTCCCTTGTAAACATTCTCTATTTTTAATAATTGAACAAGACCATTTACTCAAAGAAGAAATCAATGAGTATAATATTTGATGTGGCTAGAATAGAAAACTCAATTATTCTGATGTCGTTTGTCGCCTTATCGGTCACGTAATAAAGAGTCGCTGGTCAATAAAGAGTCAAATGTATAACTACCACCCCTTTTTACGTGTTTCTTTATATATAGATAGATATATATTTTTTGAAAAATAGTACTATTAAATTATAACTATTTATTTATAGACAAAGGAGGATACGTAATTCCTTTGTCGACTTGAATAGCTTTTATTTATTTATTATAATTATAATATATGCATGAATCAAGCGGTCGAAATCGGATTCTAGGTGATTCTGACATGTGGTATGGCTTTATTATTAAATAACAAAGAGATAAGAAACTCTCGTGGGGTTAGCCATGCAAAAAGGAAGTAGGCATTGGTTAATTATCCGTTACATTGACTTTACATTTTGGAAAACATTCTAGGCGATCCGATTTAGAGTACATCTAAACTATAGTCTCAATGGAGATGTTCTGAGTTTAAACGTCGAAAAAGTACATGAGCTATATGAAAAAAAATGTTAATTATCATTTTCTCCTTTTCGATTTATATAAGATGTTTTAGCTCTCTTATATATATATATATATATATATATATTAGATGTTTTACCATTTTTATGTAAATTTTTAAATTTTGTTGTTTGAATGAATTTAAAATAAACTATTAAATAATATTTTTGTAAAAAAATAAATTTTTAATTTGCGCATTTTAAGTAAAATATCTAATAAAATAAAACCGAAATAGTATAATTATATTTTAAACGAGGACAAATAAAACTAAAGTTTAGTTACTTCATTTATCCATGTTTTTCAAAAAAATAAAAATTACTCATTTCGCACATATGTTTTTGTAAAACATTTAATTTATATGATAATACAGTATTTAATTTGGTATTACTTTACTCTGACAGTGAGGTTTTTTTTTCCTTGGTTGCAAATTATTATCCTGAATATGGTCATTTTGCTAAATGACCCGTGATTTAAAATTAATTGTAACAAAATATAGATAATATGTGATTTCTTTAATCCGAATGACGTGTGAAATAAGCTTTGCGTGATTACACATTCCAAAGTATTCTTGCAGTACGTGTTATTAGACCATATATCTCCAATAATAGAGATTACTTTTGTTCCAATGTCAATTTCTATTTTTTTCTTTATTTTTATTTTAATATTAATACATTTTATTTATAAAAGTTGCAAACTAACCCATTATTTTAACTTTTTCAAAACTTTCATAAAACTATGATATTATTTTAATATCATATTTATAATAATAAAAATACATTACATCATATAAAAATAATAAAACATAATAGATTTTGTTAACCCAAAATTTTTAAAATCAACCCAAAATATTATACTTGGTCAAAACTAACTTCATAATCAATTACTCTATTAATATACAAAAATCATAAGAAGATCTTAAAAAGTAATTATATTATTATTATTAATATTTTAAAAATTCGTTTATATTATTAATTATTAAAATATTTATTTTATTTATTTTGATCATAAATAGAAAAATGTTAAAAGTTAAAGAAGTATTTTACAAATAAAAATGTTTAACTCTATTATAGAGGAAAAAATAGAGTTCCTCTATATAGAGAGAAAAATATAGCAATCTTTATTTTAAAGATAAAAATAGAGATAGATTGGAGTAGATGTTACTCTAAAATAGAGTTTAAAAGCAAAAATAGAGATATGTTGGAGATGCTCTTATAGCACTAGTTTTACAATTTTATTCAGTAACCATTACTATTAATCATGGCATCTTTTTCGACAATACAAATTGACAAAATATTTCTGAAATAGTATAAAGTATAAACTTTAATGCATAGAAGAAAGACTGCTTTATAGAGAGCCATCTTTGTCACTTGGTATAGTCGTATAGACATTTGCAGTGTAACGATACGACAACATTTATATAGATACTAAATTATCTTTTCCTTGACTTGTGACCGGTGAGTGGGAGTCATATCTATATTTATACTATTTATGTTTTCTATATGGATTTTAACTTGTTTAGATCAGCCAAAATATTTTTTGAAGTGTCTTTTCGTGAGCCATCCCTCAGCACTCAGCAGTATTATAAAGATAAAGCTCAGCAATACCAACTTCTTTTTTCGCTGTAATAATTTATAAATAAATTAATATTTAAATAAACTATAAATACATAGAACAAAAATAAAATAAATGAAGAATAACGCATTGTGATTGGGGCTAGCAGCCTAAGTGCAAAGTTCATCCATGCCTTTAAACAAAAAAATATTTTTTTGATTTTCTGTAACGAAAAAATATTGTTTGATTTTACTTTTAAAAAAAATCAGGAACGCATGCAGTTGATTGTTAACGTTTTAAAATGTAGTTTTCTTAAAAAAGACATAATAAATTGTGAATATCCGACCGCCTCGTATTATGATTATCAAAGATAAAGGTCACACAATCACGAGAAGTCGTATTTTAATTTTAATGAAAAAAGTATAGGTAAATCGGTAGTTCACAAGACTCTTGCAATATATATATATATATTCTTTTTGATAAAGACTCTTGCAATATTATTTCCAAATGAAATTAAAACTATCATCTATGAAAAGTCTTTTAAGTCAAGTGATTGACCAATAGTTTTATAATATTTCGAGACCAAATTTGGAATTCAATTCGAGAGTATGTGTATTACCTGCACTGGAAAAAGAAAAAAAATTTCCTTTACCCGCACTGCATTCTATCGGTAAACTCTTATCTCCATGTCTTAAGGCATCACCGTTTTTGCGTTATAAATGGATAATGGTGATAAATATGGTTAAACGCCAATTAGGTCTTCCATGTCAATCTCACGTAACTTCAGCTTGGGGGACAAGAAAACGACAACTTTGTGCATCTGATTCGCTGCTTAATTCAAATTAAAGATCTTCAAATTCACATAGCCAACATTCCTACTCCAAATGCAACGAACGCTATTAACACTTATTATTCGAAACTTGAGAGGCAACATTTCATCACTTCCCTACTAAAAAATAAAACTTGGGGATCAGAGACCTTGGAACGAGGCATACTCCTATACTGGATCGGTCATGGGTTCAAGCATGCCAAACTTATGCTTGCGGCACTCAAATAATGATATATACAATCGATTCTAAATTTTTTCATAAAAATCTTTGTAGTGTAGTGGTTCAGTAGTCCAAATTACTATTAGAGATAAGAAATTCTCATGATATAAGTGTTAGTCACAATTTTTTATTTTTTTTTTAAATTAAAAAATCGGCCCAAAAGTAAATTGGACTTGCGACCCTATTACTGTCAGGGTCGGCCTTGCTCCTAAACCTTGGATACACACTACAAGAAAAATTCACTATTTCGATCAACTTTTCCGACCAATTCTCAATGGTCGGAAATTTTCGACCAATTTTTGACCAATTTCCGACCAAAATTAATTTGGTCAGAAATTGGTCGGAAATTGCCGACCATTGACAAGTGATCTGAAATTGGTCAGAAAAATGGTCAAAAATTGGTCGGAATAATTCAACTAAAATTTTAGTCGGAAATTGGTAGGAAAATTGGTCGAAAAAATGGTCGGAACAATATAATCAGAAAATTTTCAAAACTATCATATCAATTTCTGACCAATTTTCGACCGACCCGTAAAATTGGTTGGAAATTGGTCAAAAAATATTTTTGACCCAATTCCGACATATTTTTCCGACCAATTTCCAACCGGTTTAATATATTTCCAATCAATTTCCGACCAATTTTTTTTTTTTAAATAAAAAATAAATAATTAAATAATTAATTATTTGGTCTGAAATTGGTCGGAGATTCTGAACTAAATAATTAAATAATTAATTTTTTATATATATAAAAAAAATAAAAATAAAATATATTTGGTCGGAAATTGGTCGGAAATATATTGAATCAGTCGGAAATTGGTCAGAAATTTTATATATTTAAAAAAAAAAATAAAAAACTTAAAAATACACAAATCACAAATTTCCGAACTCTTTCTGACCAATTTCTGACCAATTTTACGGGTTTGTCAGAAATTGGTCGGAATTTTTTTACTATTTCCGACCAATTTCCGACCAAATTTACGGGTTGGTCGGAAATTGGTCGGAAAATTTAAAATTTTCAAATCCCGCGTAAAAGAAGTTTCCGACCAATTTCCGACCGATATATTTTCTATATAACCCAAACGATTTTTTCTTCCCAATCACTTATATTTTCTAAACATCTCTCTATCTTCTTATAAATATCTCTCTATCTTCTTCTAAAATCACTTATATCTCTCTATCTTCTTCTAAATCTCTCTAAAATTTCTCTAAAATCTCTTAAGATTATAAATCTTATAAACTTTCTATAATTATTGTATATATTTTATATAATCTTACAAATCTTATAAAAATTATAAATCTTATAAATCTCTCTATAATTATTGTATATATTTTATATTTTATATTTTTAATTACTATTTCATTTTTAAAATTTTGTAAAATAATTATGATTTTTTTTTTAAAAAAACGCATATATAAGATATTTCTAATTTTTTATTTTTAAGTTTTTAATTTTTTTTATAAATATATAAAATTTCCGACCGGTTCAATATATTTCCGACCAATTTCCGACCAAATATATTTTATTTTTATTTTTTCAAAAAAAAAAATAATTAATTATTTGGTCGGAAATTAGGTCAGAAATTGGTCGGAAATGACGGTAATTTCCGAACAAAAAATAAATAAATAAATAATTAATTTTTTTTTTTTCGAAAAAAATAAAAATAAAATATATTTGGTCGGAAATATATTTGAATCGGTCGGAAATTGGTCGAAAAATGTTGGTCGAAAAAATGATGGTCGGAAATTGGTCAGAAAATTCCGACCAATTTCCGACCGATTTTGATTTGCGACCAGCATATTCCGACCAATCTGTTTTGGTCGAAAATCAGTCGGGAATTCACTTTTCCGACCAATTTCCAACCGATACGGTGGTCGGAAATAAAATGTTTTCTTGTAGTGACATACAATATGGTTTAAAGTTGCGGTTCATAAACATGGTGTTTTCATGCGTGGATCACCATTTGGATATATAGATTGCATTTCCGCTCTTGCCTCATTTCATAGGGTTTGCAAACCACATATGGATGTTGTATATGCTCCACTTAAAGATACTCAAATCCATCAACTAGAACATCCAAGTTACAATCATCACAAAATCGAAAGAATTATATTCCGATCTCGTGCTGCTTTGGCTTCTCTCCCTATTAACTAAAATGCAGTTTGTTAAAAAAAAAAAAAAAATGCAGTTTGTTAATAGGTTTTGAGTGAAACAAGAGGCTACAGTACTCAAGTTTGACGACTTCCACACACTCTGTCGAAAAATTAAAATCATCATGGTTAAAAGACTCAGCTTCACCGACGTCCCACTCTTTTTGGTCACTTTGGTTCAAGCGACTTAATCCCTCTTACTAGCAAATTAATTGGATTAGTGTTGTATATCTTCCACTCATTCTAAGATCTACTTTTGCTTTTCTTAAAATTTTTTGTTTGCCTTTTTATTTTAAATGAATACGTTTAAGAAGAAAAAAAGAAGAAGTTGTACCTTGTTTATAATTTTTTTTGGCAATGAAACTAATTAGCTAATCTAGCTATTTTCTAAATACGAACTATTTCATTTAGAAAATAAATATTCATATGCATAGAAAAATAAATTTCAATTGGAAGGTAAAATCTAAAAGGTCATACATTGCAACACATGCATGACAATCATAAGATCATTTCTTTATTCTTCTTCATAATACGAGCCAATTTCTTGTAGTGATCGGTCATCCTGGTTGAAAAAGGGTTTGGGAAAGTAGATTATGGAGTCATCGGTATAACCAAAAGATGGCCAAAATTAACATTTGTGCGGCCTTCATCTTCCTCCTCTTCTTCCACCGTCTTGGTAGGTAACTTCATGATCTTACAGTCATCTATTTGTTTGCTCTTACTCCATAAAAATATGTATAAACCAATCACAACTACCATAGATCCGATAACGCTGCAACAAAAAAGAAAATTTTAGTCCATGACATGCACATGGGTATATATATATATATATATATATATATATATTATTTGATTTATAGAGTTACATATTAAAATCAATTGAAAACTAGTGGAATGGTCAATATATGTTTAGTATAGATTAAACTAAGTATATTATTTTCCATATAAAGTTTCTAATAATATTAAATATGCATAATTTTATTTTATGTATACATGTATACCTTCCCAAATAAATCATACGATGAAAGATCAAGAAATCAAACAAGGTTGCAGACATAAGTACGACAGGACTAACTGATGAGGTAAAGACAGGTCCTCGTTTTTTGAGACACCACGATATGCCCACCGTACACATTCCTTGTGCAACCACACCCTACACATATATCCACAATTAATAGACCAATTTTAGATTATCGTGAATCCAAATTATACGTTCACGATAGATCTATATATATATATATATATATATATAATGAATGTACCGCTATAATGACGGTGGTGATAGTGAGCTCGTCTCTGAGAATCCAATCATTCACATGTCTAGTCTTGATCAAGCTAAGAAGAGCGCATTGAAGTGTACCAAAGACCGAAAAAATGACGGTACTCGAGTATGGACAAGGGTAATTCACGTTGATCTTGGCTTGTATAAGCATCCAAGAACTCAAAAGTATAACAGCTGTCAATAAAAATAAACAACCTTTTATCCAATGCTCATGTCCTGTGTGGTTTTTTGAATTCGTCGTCGCATGTCCTTGAGAGTTCGATAATGGAATGCCTTGATACATCGTAAGAAATAAAGTCCCGCTTAAGCTTATCATTGTTCCAAGAACGACGCCGTATCCTACTTTTGTTTTCAAATTTAGCTTTTCGAATCTGCAAATGTTTTACAAAAAAATAGTAAGTTCAACTTGAATGATAACATAGATGAAAATTTTAGTTTCAAATAATGTTAAACCAGAATGATAAATAATAAACTGGATGCTTGTTTTTCTGCCATGCGCGCGACACTAAATCGTTAAAATATATATATATATATATATATATATATATATATATATATATATGAAATAAGTTATGGGATGTAAAATTAATCCAACTTAATACTAAAGTTTAATAGATTTAACCACCTATTATATAACCATGTAAAATTTATATAGTTGAAGATTAAAATATGGTAATTGCAGGCGAAATGAGGTATGTATTTATTATATTATTATAGTAGAGACATATAGTGTAATTTCTTACATAACAAAGATTATTTAAAAAACTCAAAAATTATTGTGTAATAACATGTAAGAATTCTTTTTTTTTTTTCCTCTCAGCTTGTCAATTAGTTATATATAGAAGATGTACCCAAATATTAAAGCCATAATGAAAGTGAGGGCAGGCATTGTTGCCATGAAGGCAGATACTAACGTTGCAGAAGTGTAGGAGAGTCCAAGCAAATAGAAATATTGCAACAAGCTCGCCCTGGTAAAATATAATTGATTAATAATAAGATCTTATACACACACGAAACAAAAACAAAAACAAAAAACAAAAAAGAGGGAGAGAATTGTAAGAAATGACTTTAGGGGATTTAAAACTAAAACTTACCCCAAAAGGGCACTAACGAAAAGCTGACACGAGATGCTTATGGTTAGCTTCGGTCTTGTTTTCCTGACCACATCATGAAATCAAATATCTAATTTTGTCCAGAACACAAAATTCTGATTTCATATATGTACATACATAAATTCCCATAAGTAATTAATTTTTATTGCGAAAATGAAATATTTAAGTAAACGGGAATTGTAAGATGGAGATAATGAATTAAGAGATGAAGCATCAAACTTTGTATTTTTGTATATATATTCACTGCATAGTAACCAAAATTCAATGGAAAACAGTGCCATGAACTTTTAAAAATTTGTTTAGTTTATTAAGCAGTAACAGATTAAAGAAACGAAGGCTATGTAATGAAAATTGATTTAAAAAGAAAAAAAAGAAACTTACCGTTCCCAAAAATAAGCGATTGGAAGAAGAAAAAGGGCGGAAATACCCAAACGATAGGTTGCAATGACCATATGATTAATGCCTCCATCAAGAATTTTCTTAATCAATGCGTTAACAATCCCCAAAATCATGTTAATCACTGTTATCATGATCAATGGTACCCATTCTCCGTCGATACAACTCATGGTTAGTATAAGTAAATTAATTATTTATTAAATTACTTATATAAAAACCAAAGCCCCTGATCTCTCTCTCTTTATAAGTTGTTTTCTCTATCTCTTCGTTAATAATGTGTTTGAGTAGTGAAGCAAAGAGATATATAGGTTGGATACATTTATATATCATATATGCTGAGTTGGAACTAAGAGCAGGTGCAGTGGAAGTCTCTCACATGCTCTAAAGTATGTTTTAAATTTTAATTTTGTTTATTTAAGATAAATTTTTTCTTTTGTTCGATGATAATGATTTTGCTTTATCCAACTTTAATTTTTTTAAATGATAACATTGGAATATACTATTAATTAGCAACGTGATCAAAATCTCACATCATTAATTAATCAGATGAAACTTAATATATTGCCAACTGATTATAAATTAAAATTTCATGAAA
Organism: Barbarea vulgaris; assembly: GCA_963667165.1. Taxonomy (NCBI): domain Eukaryota; kingdom Viridiplantae; phylum Streptophyta; class Magnoliopsida; order Brassicales; family Brassicaceae; genus Barbarea; species Barbarea vulgaris. Next base: position 22,318,550 of record OY763894.1, on the reverse strand, counting down.
TTTAACATTATAACAGACCTCATATAACTCAAATAGGATGATCTTAAAGTAAGATATATATATATATATATATATATATATATATATATATATATGTTTTCCCAATTATAGTGTGAGATTCCGTTATATATAAACCAAAAAAATCCATTATCTCGAAATGGCATGTTAAGTGTCTCACATAATAATTGAGATAAAACTCAGAATAATATAAGAGATTAGCCAATCCACTCGTTTGTTTTGAGTTCAAAACATTTCAGAACAAATCGCCCACCCGATCCATCTTGTTCACTAGATCCGAATTATATTATTCCGACATTCAACAATCAAAAATATGAATAGACTAACGTACGTATAAGACCTCTAGGTAAATTTAGGACTCGACTGGTTTAAACGCAGCGGTTGCGGTTGTGAGTTCGAGAGCTTGCGAAAGCGAGCGGTTGTGGTTATAAGCGTTATTAAGCGATTTATACGACTGGTTTAAAAATTATAAATGGGTGCGTTTGCAGAAAATTTCTGACTGATTGACAGCGATTGCGGTTGCGGTTTAATATATAATATATAAAAATATATTTATAACATATAATTTCTATAAGAAAACAAAAATTGTATTTATATAATAAAATTTAGGTCTAAATAAATTATGGAATAAGTAAGGTTAAAAATATTTTTTTTCCTATATAAAATATATTTTTTATAAAGTATTTAAGATTTGAATATCATAATATTTGATAAGAAATATAAAAAAAAGAATTCATTATTTATTTTAATTTTTTGTAAATTTTTATTAGTATTATTGATTTAAAAAAATAAAAAGTAAAAAAATTTAACCAACTGCAACCGACCGCAACCGCAAACGTTAGCTGGAATGGGCTTTTGAAATAGAGAGATTACAAGCAGTTTGAAGTCATCTATAGTGATTTGCATGATTGTTGTAAAACGTTTGCACCCGCAACCGTCCGCAAATGCTATGTTTGCGGGTAGTTGCGGGTGAACCAATCAAACTTTTAACGGCAGAAATTGTCGATTCAAAATAATAATAATAATAATTAAATTAATTAAATAATTTAAAATATTGTAGCACAAAATTGAAATGAAAATATCACACATGTAAACTTATAATAAATCATCAGAAAGTATTATTAAAAAAATTAAACGAAACCAAAACATGCATCAATGTATAATAATACAATACAAAGTTAAACTAAGTAACCTTTTTTTTTTTTTTTTCCGAAACCATTTTCATTGCTTATAAGCAAGTAACTTGTACGCTAGAAAAAGCAAAAAAAAACAAAGAAGAAGTAACTTGTGGACTAGTCCATGTTAATTCACTGGTATTACAAAATAGTGTACGAAGAGAAGAAAAAGAGAGAGAAAGGTCTAATGAAATTAATCAAGGAGTCATTGGAACAACCATAAGATGACCCTTTCTATATTGTTCATCATCTTCTCCTTCTCCTTCACCACAATGAGATGGTAACTTCTTTTCGCATTCTGCTTCCTTCATTTGCCTGACTTTTCCCATCAAGAATATGTATAATCCAAAGATTACAATCCCCGATCCGATAACACTACACATGTCAAAAAAAAAAAAAAAAAACATTCACAATTCAAATTCATGTATAATACATACATATGTGTATATTATATATATAGATATATAATTAAACGTACCTTCCAATGAAAATTTGACGATGAAGAATCGAGAAATCAAATAGTGTTGCGAATATAAGCGCCACCGGAGTAAAAACAGAAGTAAAGATAGGTCCTCTCTTTTTGATACACCAAGACATTCCCACCGTACATATTCCTTGTGCTACTGCTCCCTATAACAAATTTTTACTCTCATTTACTATAAAAAAATTTCTAAAACCAAATTGTAACAAAATTTTACTACCAAATATTTAAACTTACTGCATAAACAATGGTCATGATATCGAGTTTGTCTGTGAGGATCCAAGCAGCGACATCTCTAGATTTGATGAGGCTTAAAAGTGCGCATTGGATGGTTCCAAAGAAGGATAATATGACAGTACTTGAATATTGACAAGGATATTTCTCGTTGACTTTGGATTGTATAAGCATCCACGACCCGAAACAGCTAGTACCGGCGAAGAGAAGCACACATCCGATGACCCAGTTCTCGGGTTTCATTGCGGATTTATTGTTCATCTGCTGATGATGATGATGAGTTTCTAGTTTGTGAAGATTTGTCATCAAGGGAATACCTTTGTACATTGTGAGTAATAAAGCTCCTCCTACGCATATCAAAGTGCCCATCACCATCCCAACACCTGCTTTGCTTTTCATGTTTAGCTTCTCTATCCTATACATATATATACACACAGAGAAATGGGTTTAAATATTAATTTTAATTTGTTAAGCTATATATCTATATGTACTTGAAATATCAGACATATACTTTTTTTACCTGAATATTAGAGCCATAACGAATGTTACAGCAGGTGTCATGCTAATAAAAGCACATGCTATCGGAGCCGATGTATACGATAACCCCAGTAGGAAGAAATATTGAGTCAAACTTGCCCTAGACAAAATAAAAATAAAATTATCTTAGTTATACTAAAAAGGGTTAGAATGATACAACTACAAGTGAAAATTGTCTAAATTTTATCATAAGTTTAAGAAAATAGTCTATTATATTTTAAAAAAAATTAAGAAAGTCTAAATTCCAAATTCACACCTAAAAATTGTAAAAAAGTAAATTATAAACCCGAAACCATAAATCATGATCTCTAAATTTTAATTTTGCAAGAGTTAGCCTGCTTTTATTAGTATAGATTTCTTTTTTTCTTCTAATTATTCCTATAGAGCTGTTAAGAGTTGTCGGCGCATATTAGAAGAAGAACGAACCCAACAAGAGCACTGAAGAAAAGCTGAACCAAGATGTTGAGCGTAAGTTTCGGTCTTGTTTTCCTAAAAAATAAATGATGAATAATGTTTTATCGTTAATCATTACAATATTTTAAAAAAACACCAAAATTATTAATGAATACTAAAATATACTTACCGTTCCCAGAAATATGCGATTGGTAATAAAAACACGGTGGAAATAGCGAGACGGTACGTTGCGATGATCATATGGTTAACACCACCGTCGAGTACTTCTTTAATCAAAGCATTAGCTAAACCGAGCGCCGAATTAATCATAACCATAATGATAACCGGCGTCCATTTACCATCGCAGTAACCCATTATTAATTGACTGCTTATTGTATTGACAAGAAAAAAAAGTAATTAATTATCACTAAGAACTAATCTGTCTCAGCTCTTTCTTTTTTTCTCTAAGGAGAATGTGTATATGAATGACTCCGAACGAGGAAACTGGTATATATAGAGATATTTTCGCTATTCACATTACTTACATTTTGAATTCTTTTTATTTTAGAATAGAATAAAGTAAAAAAATTTATTTGTAAAATTAATGCTTCTTCTGTTTCTCTTTAGATTGCCATTTGTCACTGACATATGACATTGACGTAGGCGATGGCCATTTTAATTAAATTTCTAAGAATTCTTCTTTTGTTCTCTTACTGTAACCGCTATAGTTCACATGCTTCATGCACGACGTTAATTCTTTACTAATATGAAACAAATATCCATTGTATCTGACGAACTATAATGGTATTTTTCCTTTTCCGTCTTTTAAGTATAATTATTAGTATATTATATGTAGTTTATAAAATTAAATTAAAGACCAAGTAGCCGTGTTCCGGTGGCTATACCTGGTCGAAGATTTATTCTGGATGTCATTTTTTTTTGCAGTGTGAGTTTTTCGACTGCGATTTTAACTATAATAAAATCTCTATAAATTAATCATGTAGCGAACAATGTATTATTAATTTATAGAAGTGATATATAAACAAAATTATAAATATAAAACTAAAAAATTATATAAATTTAAGGATATATTAATGTATCGAATATTAATTTATAGAGGTTTCACTATATTTTAGTCATCCAAAAATATTTTTAGTGAAAAAAAACACTCGAATTTCTATGAATAAATTCCGGTATAGAATTTCTTCAGTTAAGAAGTAATATATAATTTTCTTAAAAAAGTAATATATATTAAGTTAGTAAATTTTACTTTCTAGCTTTTAGCTATATAAAAATCATTGACGAATTAACTGGACTAGGATATCATAGAATTAATATAATCAGAAGAGTGGTAACATTGTTAAATCTTTTTATAAACCATATATAGTGAGTGGTGAAGTGGGAATGTGGTACAGAATTCACGATAGTGTCGAGGTCATCTGTTTTGGGAAACGTATTTGGAACCGTGAAAAAGCTAATTGCTTTACCCTTTTTTTAGTAATTTCCACTAGAACCGTAGCATGCACTCATATGTGCCCAAAAATGAAAGAAAGAGTCAGATATGCAAAATATTATAAACAGTTAGTTTAATTTAACTAAACAACGTAAATGAGTTATGTGAGAGAACTTAAATATTTTCGGATGTTCGGTCTCACAAAAGCAGAAAATGATTATGTGTCGATTTTTTTTGGTTATTAATGTTTTGCCCGTTTTTTTTTTTTTTAAAGAACTACATACGTGGTATTATGATGTGTATTGATTACGAATGATTTCGTATCATTAGTCTGATCATCTACACATTGATGAGCCACATTTTAGTTTTGATTTTTCATAATTGATTTCGGTTTTATGTCATTAATCAAATATAATTCTGCTGGTTGATAATATATCCCATCGGTTAATGAATCTCAGAGAATGTATTAGACTAAATATATATTTAGAGAGATTTGAATTTAAGTGAGTTTTTAAAGAATTTGGTTAAATTTTGATGAATTAAAAATTTGGTTATTAAATTCTCTTAAATCTCATGTAAAACCATGAGATTTTGATCTTTATATTTTTAACTAAAAAATCCCCTCAAATCTCACTTAAAATTTTTAAATCAAATTCTAATTTTGTTTTCAATAACAGTAGATTTGATGTATATTTTAAATCATTAATTCAATAACACTACATTTTTAAAATTCATATTTCAATAACACATAATTTATCATTTTAACACAAAAAAATTTCAAATACTCAGTCCAATATATTTTCTTCAAAGTTTTGATCCTCAATTTATCATTGTTATTTTAAAATTATTAAAAAATTTAACTAAACAACGTAATTATGTCTTTTCATTATTATAATAACTAAATGTAATATAACAGGTAATTAGGTTATGTCTTTTCTTACTTTCATTTTCATTTTTCCTTTTCTTTATTTTTTTCTTTCCCATTGATAAATGTTGGCTTTTATCGTCTTTCCGGAAAGCAAAGGAAAGATAAAGTGAGATAAAGCGTTTCTTTCTTTCAGGTATAATATAGCTAGTCGGCCAATTTGATTTCTTCGAAAGATAATGGACATTTTTATATCAGATCATCATGGGCTTATGTATACCACTATACGAGACCACAATTTGCATATAAAATATAACGGAATTATTGGCAATATGTAAAAGAACTTTTTCGAGTTACGAAGAGATTGGGAATGCTTATGATATGTAAAAGACTACAATTTTGCACTTCATTATAATCATCTTGTAAACTCAAAAATGTCCCGTTGGAGGAAGAAAAAAATGAATAAAGAGTATCATTCAGTTAAAAAAAAAAAAAAAAAAAAAAAAAGAGAGATTAATTGGAAATGCTTATGATATGTAGACGACGAGGCAAGCCTTGGTTCGTATTTCGAATTCAAGCAGGACACTATAACATCTCGACTGTCATTGTTCGTATGCTTCACGTCTGTTTTTTTTGTCAATGGGTTCCAATCTTAATTTTTATCTTGATTTGTTATGAAAATAGTCAAATTAATATTTTCAAAACTCTTCACTGAGCTACTACTTTTATGGTTGTATACTTGTATTCTAGGCTTAGACATTATATGGGTCGGGTATTCTGATCCTTTCTGTATCTATTCCAAATTACACGAATCCGTTTGTGTCAAGAATCTTTTTTTTTCTAAATAGATAAAAATCCGGTCGATCAATTATCTAGAATATCGGAATTATCCGTTTAGGTAATTATAAACTTTGAAATTTCTTAAATTAATTATATTTTTAAAATTTACTCAAAAATTTTCTATATCTGACAAAATTATTTTAAAAATATCCAAACTTTTATTTAAATTATCTAAAGATTTTTAAACTTTTTATTATATACAAAAATCATCCATAATTATTCATTCGAATAATAATTTTAACCCGATCCCATTCTTGTCTTATGTTTACTCGCTATTATCTGATCCTTATATTAACGGATATACTTTAGATTGTAATTTCTGAAACCTGAATTGTCCTTATTTAACTCTTACTGGCGATTACCTAACCTATACTCTTGGTAATCAGGCTTAGTTATATCGGTAACAAAATGCTCTTAGCTCCGCACTCTTAACGCTTTACGGAAGAACGAATCAAAAAATAAATTACATGTTCCCTCTCCTATCAACGGCCCAACCCCAACATTTTCGGGCCGTTTAGTCCAATTAAGGCGCGAGCGAGCTTTGTCTCTTAAAAATATCACTACTTAAGTTATGTGACAATTTAGCATACTGATCTGTGTATCCTTATCATCCACACACCAAAAAAAAAAAAAGAAAAAAAAACATAATGACATAAACTAGTTTCGAACCTCTTTTATTACGATCAAACCAATCCAACTGGTTACAATTTTACGGGGCTATATTTAATTTATTGGAGTCTCCATTGCGTGAACCAACCTATCTCACTCCGAAAAAGTTGAAAATACAAAAAAAAAAAAAAAAGGTCTTATAGTAATAATAAAGAGTTGATGAATGACAGTTATCACGATTATGATAGCAAATATATATATCTCCATCACACACACAACATATAAAAATATATATACACATATATGTATATATCAAATGGGCAATTTAGAATCGTTATCATTTGTTATCATATGGTCTTCGTTTTCAATATTCTGACAAAACTTGGAAGGGGGCAAAGTCCTCAAAACAGACTGACCTGTTTCACTCTTCTTTCCCCAGAGAAACACGTAGAGACCAGTTATAGTCACTACCGATCCAAGTATGCTGCATTTTTTTTTTAATATAAATCATAAATAAAATATAAACATATCATCAGTGCATGCGTGGACGGTCTATACTATATGATATGATTTGAGGATAAAACCTGCCGAGGTATAAAGGAGAGCGTAAGATGAGGAAATCAAATAACGTAGCAGAGACTAGACTGACTGGGCTGAATGTTGACACGAATACTGCTCCTGTCTTTTCTATTGACCATGACGTTACCACTGTCGACATCGCTTGTCCCACTATTCCCTGTTTTATTTTTCATGTTATACCAAAATCATATAAATTGTGTTATAATTAATCATGTTTTCAAAAACTCATCTAATAAGCTGTGTTATAATTAATCATGTTTTCAGAACCTCATATAAGTTGGAAAATTTCATATAAACTACGTACTATGACAGCGTATGAAAAAAAAATGATTAACAGGCAGTAGTTTTTACCGGGGAAAAAAAAAACAGGCAGTAGTTGACAATTATCATCTGCAAAATTTATTGTTTTAGGAATATCCTATTTACGATTACATGTTAAATAAACCGATAAAATACTATAACAAGTATGTACTAACATAAAGCGTACATGGAGTGAACATGTTTTATGCAATATATACAAATTCAACGTAATAAACCTAATTTGTTAACTAGAAATTTGTTATAGAATCTTAAAATGATATTGTATGAATATAAGAATCAAGGAAACATCTAAAAGGAGACATATTAGAAAAGCGGAGGTTGTAAAATACTACTCCATTTATTCCAAATTAATAGATGTTTTGCCTAAAAGCACATATATTAAGAAACCTATTTTTTTTTACAAAATTATCATTTAATGTTTTATTTAAAATTTATTTAGCCAATCAAAATGTAAAGTTTGCATAAAAACTAACAAAACATCTAATAAAAATGGAACAAGAAAAAAAAACTTAATACTTCTATTAATTTGGAACAGAGGGAATATCTTTTATAAAAAGGTCACAGACTCGCAATAGATAAGAGATGACATTTAGATATCAAAGAAAAGAAAACTTCCAACTCCTCGACTTTTGTTTTAACAGAATAACCCAACATTTTTATCAATCTCTTACAAGCGTACCCTATAGTTTCTTTTGTATTTTTTCATAATGCTCATTTCCCTTTAAGTGATAAAAATAAGAAAAACTTACAGCGTAAAGGATTACAAAGATGACGAGTTTGTCTTCGATGATCCAAGCTTCGACTTCTCTACTTTTATAAAGACTCAAAATGGCACATTGAAATGCTGCGAAGATTGACATAAGACAAGTGCTTGAATACTTACTGCAAGGATACTTAACATTCAGTTTCCCTTGAAACAACATCCATAGTGACAACAGCAAAGTTCCAATAATCAAATAAAGACATCCTAGAAGCCATTTCGTTGTTTGGTCGTGGCCATTGTTATGTAATGTGTTGTTGTTGTTGTTGTTGTGAAGAGCTTCATGGTGAGAATGAGGCTTTGATATTTGTGGGCCTTTGTAAAATGTCAAAAACATTGCTCCGATTATGCAAATTAGGGTTCCTAAAATCTTGAGGGCACCTGCTTTGCTCGTCAGGTTTTGAGTGTTTTCTATCCTGCATCAAAAAAAATAATAGAAAATTTGATAAGGCTTTGTGATATCTAACGTTTTAATAAATAATCAATAATTACAATTAAAATTAACATTACCTGAAAACAAGGGCTAACGCAAAGGTAATTGCGGATAACATGCTAACTAGAGCCATCGAGACAGTTGCTGACGTGTAAGATAGTCCAAGCAAAAAGAAAAATTGCATCAAACTTGCCCTGCGTTATTTAAAAAAATTGATCATATAAACCAAAAGAAACAGAGTAGAGCTTATAATTACTAAGAGATCTAACGTGTTAGCCAACTCTTTTATTTTTTCTTTATCAAAAAAAGAGAGTTTTTTTTTTTGTTTTTTTTTCCTTTAAAGTAAATAAAATCATTAAAAACAGAGGAAATTGCGTAGTATATAACAAGAACAAGTGAAAAGGACAAACCCAAGTAATGCGCTGATGAAATGTTCGCACAGAAGCATGAACGTGAGTCTTGGTTTTGTTTTCCTATAACAAACTCATATAAATAGCAAACTTCATTACAAAATAAAAAAAGGGTGGATATATATCAACATTACAAACTTAGTTTTATCATTCTTAATCAAAATATATAGGATTTTGACAGATCAAATCACACATTAGAAGAACAGTTGTTGTATTACTGCAAGGCTGACGACAGATTTGAAATCCATGGTTAGTTTATTGGCGCAGAAAACACAAATCATATATGAAAACAATCCACGATTAGTCCGAATTTTAAACACTCAAATTATCTAAATTTATAGTTAATTAAATTTCGAATTCTGAAAATTAAATCCTACAAAATACGAGAAAAATGACCAAAGAAATTGACTTAAGAAGAGTATCAAAATTAATATTCATACCTCTCCCAAATAAAAGAAAAGGGAACCAAGATGAGAGCAGAAATAGCCATTCTATAAGCACCAAAGATCATATGGTTGACACCAACATCGAGTGCTTTCTTAACGAGAGCATTCACTGATCCCATGGCAACACTTGATATTAACATTACTACTACTGGTGCCCATTCTTCTTCTTTCATCATCCCTCGATCTCTCTTGATTTTTTTTTTTTTTTTTTTTTTTAAAGTTTGTTTTTAATAGTTTTTGTTATCTGTAATGTCGAATGTTTTTCTTTGCGTTTGGTAACCACACGCCTTCCCATCTGCTTATATTTATAATAAAATTTGTGGATGGTTGCTACGTTTGGATATCTTTTTTTTTGTTTTTCTTATAAATCTTAGTTTAATAATTATATAGCTTTTCTCTAGCGAAAAAGTATAAATTTTGATTGTTAAATTATGTTGAAGATAATTTCCGAATATCTTTAACTCAAAATCGGATTCAAACGCAGTTTTACATATGCAATTTAAATAAGAAAAAAAGGTGACTAAGTTCTACTTTTAACAGAAGCACAAAAAGTTTAAACAGATATTTAAGTCTGAGCATTTTGTTATATATACTAAATTCGGCTTATCATATGTTCTGTATCAAATTAAAATTGTTATTCATATATATTTTATTTACATATCCATTAAATTTAGGAGATTAAATTTGAGAAATAAATAACGAAATATTAGAATGTCCCCTATATGTTAAAGGAGAAGACATAGAGAGAAAAATTAAATCATACTAGAATAGTAGAATATAAGGTTTTGAGAAAATTAATATTTATAGTACCAACAAAATATTTGATATTATTGTTGATAAATATGGCTGTATTTTTAATCTACTATTCATATATTTAAAATATATAGTTTGTTCATGACAGAGAATTACCATATATTTAAAGGAGATAGCTTTTAAAGAAACATTTAATCTGGTTATAAAAAAAAATTTAGTCTGGTTATATTTAAATCCCATGCCATTCGGAAAATCTTTGTTTTTAAAATTTTTATTATTCATATGTACATTGTGCGGAATAGTGATTTTGTAATTTAATAGTAAAATAAGTAGTATATCTTTACCATAATCACAAGTCAAATTTATTTCATTTTACTATATTAATAATTAAGTCTATACAATATATTTTTAGAATGTTTTTATATATTTCTAGGAAATTTTGAAAAGACGTAAACTCACTAAACAGATAAGATGAAATTAAATGCTCTCAAAATGGAGCTAAATTCCGTAGGATAAATAAACGATTGTTTGTGAAAAAAAACAAATTTCCGTATTTTACGTTAAAACACGATGACACGCACTTTGCTTCTCACATTTTTGTTCGTGTCTACTTTACATATTTTGCTTACCTTAATAATTTTTTTCTTTAACCAACACAGAAATTTAGGCTTTTAGTATTAGAAAATATAATATTACAGTATAGTGTTATATTAAACAAAATCTATTTTTTTCTTGTTATTCGATATGACAGTGAACCAAAATTTCTCCTTATTCGTTAGCTTATCATATAATAGATCGGAATTTTTATTTGATAGTAGTTAATAGCGTCAAGCCGTCAACTATATATATACAATATTGGACTATTACTTGCTTATTTTGTTTTGTTACCAACAAAACATAACGTTTCGATTCTTTAACAAGAAATACATGTATAATGTTTTACCAAAAAAAAGAAATACATATACTCGGTGATTTATTAGTATAATATCCATGTTCCATTTGCAAATATGTTATTAAATCAGAATTCAGTCTAAAATATCTTAACATATCATGTTATATATTGCGTGTCAAGGTTCATTGTTTTTTTGTTTATATCAAGCTTTTATTTTACATGGAAAGAGACTGAAAGTGCGATCAAAAGATTTACATAAAGGTTGAAAATTCTACTACGACAAGTTTATATATTTTTTCCTTTTCAGTTTCGCTTTTTTCTTCGTAATGAGTAACTGATGCGGTTGTGTCTACAACTAGACCAAACTAGTATAACTTAACAAAAGTTACAGAAATGCAAATAGGTATGAACCTGCTGGAAAAAAACAGGTGAAGCAATTATATTTGTTTTATCTGGTAAAAAAATAATATAACATTACTTGCAACAATTAGGAGGATAACACTATAGATATTCGCAAATTTCAAGCAGACCTTCAAAAAGTGCTGGATGAACAGAAAAACCAACGAAATGATCAGGAATAATCTTTTTCTCTTTTATTGTAGAATTTTTTCCCATGTCAATTTTTGTTGGTTCGTTTTCATAAAAGAATATGTGAATTTAGTTTAATAACCTCGCCTGAATAGAACACAAAAAAATGGTTATTAAAAAAAACATATTATTCTCTCTCTTTTTTCTGATAAACACTAAAATTTTATTATTACCTTGTCAATCTTATATGTTTACTGTAAAAACAAATATGGGAAATCTGTAATGAAACTATTTCTATTTAATTCATATAACTAATATGGAACTTTTTTTTTTTTTTTTAAAGCATCCTAAAGATAACACACATTTTCCTTCATGCAAATGTATATATCATATTATACTATATTTTATTCATAAAGTATGAATATATAAGAAAAAATTAATTAACTGTCGTGTTTTATACTATTGAAATAAAAATAATACATATTAATAAGTAGAAAACTGACAAAAAGTATTGATTGTTTTGATGACGAAGTTATAAACTACACAACATACGATAATTTGTAAGTACAACAAAATAAGTGTTTAATAAAATAATAACTAGAGATATATACTTATAAAATACTAAAGTCATATGTTAGTGTACTCTCTTATATACAAATATATATATATATAATTAGTAACTAATAATACCGATGAAACCATATATATACTTACGTAAATCATTTTATTTACTTTTTGTTTTGTCATTTATTTCTTAAAAAAAAAAAAAAAAACTTCCCTTTCTCGGTTTTTTCCTTTGTCTCCGAGCTAGCCTCCGTCAATGGATTCTTCACTTCCACTTCATCGCCGTGCCGTCATGTTTTGTCATCAATAATCACTGCCGCTTACTCACCATGAAGTCGCTCTCAACACAATTAATACAAGATCAGTGGCGGAACTACATGCATATATGTTGAACCTACCATTTTATTTCTTCCGTCAATCTCAAAAATCTAATTCCACATTTCTCCATCAACGCCTTGAGTTTGAGGGAGATGATCTAAGAGATAACTAAAATAATATGAATGAATATATATTGCATTTCTATTTCTATTAATTATACAGATGATTATAGATTTGTATCCATAATAATTTAAGAAACTCTTCTACTATATTATGCCAAGCTTATGAGTATGAGAGTGATTAAATATAATATTTTTTTCAGTCTCAAAACTCTCATTACTCTACCAAACAACGCCTAAAAGAAAAAACTGTTAAAAGTCCAAGAAAAATGAAAGTTCAATCAAGATCTTGAACGCACAACGGTAATAATTAATTGGTGTGCTTTCCCCGGTAAATTGGTGTGTTCTTCCTAGATTTTTTTCCTTAAAGAATTTCACTTTCAAAACGAAGTAAGATTTTTGTGCATTTTTGGTTACTAAAGAAAATCTTGTATATTGAAATATAAGTTGAGATTTGGTAGGGTTTAATGTAATGAAACAATATAAATTATCATAATTTTTGTTTGTGAAAGAATATAATCAACTTTTTTGGTTCTGGTTCTATACGATTGGTCAATAATCGAAATTCAACAATAACCAGTAGCAATTAAAAAGACAAAAAAATGAAAAAAAAAAAAAAAAAAAAACAGAAACCATTGAAAAAGAATATAATAGCACAGAAAATCAAGTTACATAGAAAAAGAATTAGTATCAAATTCCAATATAAATTATACCATTTGTCTCAAGCTTCTTAAACCCGGAATGTATGAAATTCCTTCAACTTACGAATTTGTTCCTTCAGAAATAGATTAAATATTCCACAATCTCGCAGCTTCGTTAATGCCCATATATATAGACACACACAACGTACGTAGCCTTATGTTGGAAATTTGTATTGATATAGTAAAATGGGATGTGTTTGGAGTAAGCAATTAGGAGGAACAAGGCATGAGGACATTTCGCATCTTGCTTCTCAAACATTTTGTAAGTCATATCTACTCAATTATCTACCATAGCACTCTCTACCTATCCATACTGACGCACGTCGGAAGGTGTAGTCACTATATTGTGTTTACTAGTATATATTGCATGGGAAAATATTAATTTGAACTGTTTTGGGTTTGCAGTTAGCGAGGCTGAGGTTGAAGTTCTGCATGAATTGTTCATCAAACTCACTTCTTGTCTTAGCAACGACAATCTTATGACCAAAGTTAGACTCCAAACTAAATTAATATTCTTTCCACAATGTGAATATTATTACATCTCAATTGTTACAGCGTTTTTATTATATATAACCTATGGTTATATTGTTGTAATTAAATTGTTATTGTAATTATAGAGAAGGTGTGCTATTATGTCGAGTTTGGTTGGTTTCAGGAACAATTCCAATTCGTCTTAACCAAGGACACCAAGAGACGTAGTCTTTCGGCAGAACGGGTAAAATTTCTAACAATTTTACCAAGTGGACATCAGTCTAGTGGTAGGCAATGGCCATCCAAAAGAATTAATTAAGAAATCTTTCACCCTAGTCCCTAGGTTCAAGGATAGTTTGGGAGGGGACTGTTTTAACCTTGTTCATACCTAACTCTTCTTTATTTTGTTTTAAAAAATTGTTTGTCTAAAATATGCAGATTTTTGGACTGTTCGATATGAGAAACGACGGGGCTATAGATTTTGGAGAGTTTGTACACTCTCTCAACATTTTTCACCCAAACTCATCCCAAAGAGATAAAGCCCTATGTATTCTTAATCACTCTAATATATTTATTTAGTTATTCTATATGTTATTAATTTTCTATTTTTATGCTAAACATCATGAACAATAACCATCAAATTAAATCTGCTCACTTGTTTATAAACAGTTGCATTTCGATTATACGATACTCATCAGACGGGATTCATTGAACCGGAAGAGGTACGTCGTCGTCCTCGTTTCACACAAGAAAATATATATATATATATATATATATATATACCGCAAATCAAGCATTTATAATTTAGTTATTCCCTTAGTTATATTTGACGGTAATTTTCGACTTGGAGAAAAATAAAGGTGAAAGAGATGATAATAGACGTTCTAGAAGAATCAGAACTTATGCTAACCGAGAGTGTCATCGACTCTATTGTATCCAAGGTATGTAATTGTTAAGTTAATATGTACCGACTCTTTAATTAAAAAAAAAGAAGAAGAGAGTTTATGTACCGGTTTAACATTATTGTTACTTATATTTTTGATGATGTTATATTTTGGTAGACATTTGAAGAGGCTGATTGGAAAAAGGATGGGAAAATAGATTTGGAAGAATGGGAGAATTTTGTGGCCACCAATCCTTTGACCCTCAAGAACATGACCATCCCTTTCTTAAAGTAATTCGTTTGTTTGGTTTTTTCCTAAATATATAGTATTTTCTAATATATATGCAACAAAAAAACCTTCGAAAAAGATGTAGTAATTTTCGTTGATGAATGCATTTTTTTAGAATACACCATTCAAGCACCAGCTTCTATATGTGTGAGAATGTATTATATCTAAATACTTTTCAGTTTTTTTTTTTCTTTGAATTTTGTATCTCAGAAAATTTCCTTCCAAAACTAAGATATTTAAGTTTTTTTTTCTTTCAGGGACATACCGAGGATTTTTCCAACTTTTCTTCAGTAAAATATAGATAAATTTATGTCTATTGCATACACAAAATCATTTTTCATATATTTTGTTCGGTAGTCTGAACCGCATAATATCATAACAAATTATCCCATTAGAAATGCAAAAATTTAAGATGACAATTAATTTAGGCTTTTTGATTCATAAATTATATTTATTATTAAATTGACTACACCCTTTTAATTTTGAAATTTTAGAAGAACTAAATCCATTATATCATATATTTATTCACCCTATTGTATGTATATAAACCAATTAGCCATTAATCAAAACTAAGAAACCTAGACAAAATCTGAACTGAAATCCAATTATTGTGTAGTGACCCAAATATAAACCAATGTATTGAAATTTACATTTAAATTTCATATATACATGTATATAACTATAATATGATATCCTAAATTATTAATTTATTTTGAACAAATTTTTTTAATTTTTTTATTATAGTTTTATTTAGTTACGTTTTAGATAAAATAGAACCATATCCACAGTATTTTTATTTTAAACGACATCGTATTTATCTTTTTTTTAGTCTCTCCCAATAATAGAGACATCATTTTATCCACACTATTTTAATTTAGACAGAACTAAAACCAAACTGAATAGCAAATAGTTTTATATTTAAATATAAAATTATGAAATCTAAATTCTAACTCAAAATCCTAAACCCAAAACGTCGTCTTAAGTCTCGTTGATGCATCGGTTTAGGCTACATAGAATCCGCAATGCAACGATTTTAATCATCACTGTCGAATCTTATCTTAACTGCTTTTCTTTCCTTTTGTCACACAAGCAAATCTTATTTTAAAGATGTTCAAAACCTAGATCACAAGAAACAAATTAAATGATTAAGAATTAAGAATATTTTTGTCTATAAAATAAAAAAGGCAAGTTATATTTATTTTTCAAAAAGAAAGGGTATACTGTATATAAACATAAACATATTAAATTATATTTCAAAGACTATAAACATCAAATTAACAAAAAGAAAAGAGGCAATTCTTACCTAATATCTCTAGAAAGCACTTGTTTGTAACCACAAAGCTAAAGATTTGAAATGTAAAGTTTAAAGCAGAGATCGGCTCGTGGAGGAGACAAAAGGGGTTACAGAAAAGGAAAAGAGAAAAAGAAAAAAAATTGTGGAAGTTCGAGTAAAATGGGAACACAGAGAAAATTGAACATGATCTAAGCATCCAAAAAGAAAAAGAGAAAATTGAACATGATATAAGCATCCATAAAGAAAGAGAGGAAATGGACATGACATAACAATGTATTGTTGTTACTTGTTTACTCATCAAATTTTTAACTAATCAAATTCACGATAATTAGAAAGGGGTTTGAATAGCAGTGACTTAAGAGTTAAGATCAGTGAAGCAAGTTAATTTATTTTTTCATCATAAACAATATTAGGCTTTGTTAAAAAAAAAAAAGTTAATGAACGTAAATATTGAGATACGTAGAATCATAGATGTTTTTATCGAATTATCTGAATACACAAAAGACTAATATATAAATCGTATCGTTTTTAATTGCAAATATGGCCGAAGGAAAAAAAAAAACGCAGCTTAAGGTTGTAATTAAACACATAATTTTAGTCAATATGCCACCCACGTGTCCACGAAGATTGTTCTCACAAGATATTATTAGAATTAGCAAAAGATTACATTGAAGAGTTCCGACCATTCATATCTTATATTCGAAGAAGAATAACTCGGCTTTTATAGTTCTGTGTCATAGTAAACCAACTTAACAGTATAAAATCAATCAGCTTAACAATAAATGGCTCTTGGTTTACTAAAATCCATATAAATAACTAAGACTTCTGAGTCCACTATTTCCGGAAATACTGAAGCTGCTTCCGAAAGCACAGAAACTTTAAATTCGTATGAAAATAGTTCCATAATCATGGAAGGATCTGATAAAATCCAAATGGGATATGCATGAACATGCCACATATGTCTGACCAACACGATGAGCTGTTGTGTTTATATATTCGCCATATGCCACGGAGGATACACTATTGCCGACAAAATAATTTATAATCAAATACTAACATTAATAAATATCCACAGATCCAAGTCCAACGACTGAAAAAAATTAAGTAAATTACAATAACTGTATCATTATATCTGGCTTATGCCTCTGGATTTATTATTACACTAGAACGACGAGACCCAACACTTAACAGTACAGAAAAAAAAGAAGACAACAAGTAAAAATTAAAAAAAGAAAGATTACAAACTCTAGTTTCTCTAAACTCTTTAAACATTTTTTGTTTTGTTTTGTTTTGTTAAAACATAAGATAATATAAAACAAAGAAAACATTACAAAACAAGATTTAAGTAACTAGACATCAACTTTACAAGTTGAAGGAGCCAGAAGTGGAACTTGTCCATTAGAAGATCGATTAAATCTCAACCACACATCACACCTGGCATAAAATCCGTACCGTCCAGTCTTAATGGCACCGGCTTTCCAACGGAGCCTCCCTACAATGACCACTCTCATCAAAACGGCACCGTATGCTTCATCGTTCTTCAAACCGTTAGCTACGTCAGGCGAAACAGGGATCCCGGCGGCTCCCAGCACCGGAGCTATCACCACCGTAGATTTATGTCCTAAACGTAGCGGTGGAAGCGGAAGCGGCGGCGTTATGATCTGATCTTTGTACGTCACGTACATCGAGAGCCTGTCGTAGTGAATAGAGACTCTCCGGTTAGGATTTCGCGCCAAAACGCTGAACTGAACTGAGGTTGAGATTAACGGCGGTGCTGTGAAGTTGAGGTCGTAGATGGCAGCTCCGACGACGGTGAGACGTGGCTTGTGTGGACGGTAGACGAGGTAGAGGATTAAAGCGATGATACCTAGTAAGAGGAGGATGGTGAAGATCACGGCGCAGATTGCACGGCGCGCGTCTCCGCCGCCTCCACCGCCTTCTTTAGAGTAAGATTCCGGCGTTGAAGAGGCTGAGGGAACATTCTTGTGATCTGCTTTGGCTACATGATCTGCTTTTGCTTCTCCTTCTCCCATGGCTATATATAGGTGTGTGTGTGTATACACGAGAATCAGAGGATTTTTGGGTTTGGTGTAGAGTGAGGCTTTAGAAGAAGAAGCAGAAGATAAGTAGATGCAAAGTTTTTGTCTTGTTTTCTTTTTTTTTTCTTTTTCTTTTTCTAGTTAGTTTAGAGTACATTTTAATAATTATTTACTAACCTAGAAAGCTTATAATTGTAATTATATCTGTCCGTATTTCTTATGTGAGGCTAATCTTTTTGTAAAGCAGCACTAAAATTTGATTAGTGGCATTGGGGTTTACTGTTAATTAACAATAATATATTGATGCATAAGTACTTTCGAAAGAGTCCAAATCTCGGTGCCAACCGTTCACGTGACGGATCTGGTTTTAAATGAATAAATATTTCAAATTTTAGAAAAGTATATTATATAAAGAGATGCAACGTACTGTATATGGCTATACACTCTATTTGTTGTCTATTATTGACTTATTTTTATGACTTCTACGGTTTTCGTGCAATGTGATGATAACTACAATCTTATGGCCTTGTTGAAAGTTAAAAAAGAAATGAAAATTATTAGCTTACGGCTTGTGAAAGTTAGAATGTTGAATATTTGTTTGCATGCGAATACGAAAATTATTTGTTTATTAAAGTTGTATTTTATTGGTTCTGTTGCCAGAGTTTATGTATTGGAATGAAGCAATTTTCAATCAAGCTACCATTTTCAAATTATCTAATCAACTGTATTTTAAATTAATAAAGCAAACTAACTATACATCCGTTGGAAGGTACAGTAACAAAATTGGGTACCACAACATGTGTAAAACTTGTTCTTATATGAGATTCTTTAGGTTTAGAAAAGTACAACAGCCTTTTATGTCCACATCTCCAACAATATTTTCTTAACATTTCTATATAATTAAAAATACATATAAAATGATTAGTAAACTTCCAAAAGAATTAATAATCACATATAAGAATCTGTTAACACACGACCCGAGATACCGCACCGACACTTAAGTCACCGACGATGATAAGTCATAGAGTGGATACTACATGGGCCTAAATATAAAGCCCATTAACGATAAGGGCCTAAATATTAATAAGTTAGGCCTTCATAATTTATAACTACAGTATTGTGTAAATCATTCGATTTCTACATCTCCCACTTCCAACGGCAGATTATTCAGAATTCCGACCGATGATTCACCGGCTGAGCTACGGCTGCTCCGCCGTTGCTCGCCTCCTAAATTCTCCATTACCAACATTGTCGCCTCTTCTAGTCTATTCTTCATCCTTTTCATCCTCTTCATCTCTGGTATCGAATCAGAACTCTAAATCCCCAATCGGGTCACCGAGTCGGGTTCAAAAGCTCATAGCTTCTCAATCGGATCCTCTTCTCGCCAAAGAGATCTTCGATTACGCTTCTCATCAGCCCAATTTCCGTCACTCTCAATCTTCTCATCTCATCCTCATTCTCAAACTCGGCCGTTCCAGATATTTCAATTTGATCGACGATGTTCTCGCCAAGCACAGATCGAGTGGGAATCCGGTAACCGGAGAACTTTTCACATATCTAATCAAAATCTACGCTGAAGCAAAGTTGCCGGAGAAAGCGTTAAGTACGTTTTACAAAATGCTGGAGTTCAATTTCACGCCACAGTCAAAACATCTGAATCGGATTCTAGAGGTTCTCGTCAGCCATAGAGGTTATCTCCAGAAAGCTTTTGAGCTTTTCAAGAGTGCACGGCTTCACGGAGTGTTGCCTAACACGAGAACTTACAACATATTGATGCAAGCTTTTTGTTTGAATGATGACTTGAGTATTGCATACCAACTGTTCGGTAAAATGCTTGAGAGAGATGTTGTCCCTGATGTAGAGTCTTATAGGATTCTGATACAAGGGTTTTGCAGGAAAGAACAAGTAAATGGTGCTATGGAGTTACTAGAAGATATGTTGAATAAAGGCTTCGTGCCTGATAGGTTGAGTTACACAACATTGTTGAACAGTTTGTGTAGGAAGACACAGCTTCGAGAGGCTTATAAGCTTCTATGTAGGATGAAGTTAAAAGGTTGTAATCCTGATATTGTTCATTACAACACGATGATTCTCGGGTTTTGTAGAGAAGGTCGAGCTATGGATGCTAGGAAAGTTGTTGATGATATGGTATCGAATGGATGCTCGCCTAATTTGGTCTCGTATAGGACATTGATAGTAGGATTGTGTGATCAAGGAATGTTTGATGAAGGGAAGAAGTATCTACAAGAGTTGATATCGAAAGGGTTTTCTCCTCATTTCTCGGTTTGTAATAGTTTGGTAAAAGGGTTTTGCAGCTTTGGTAAAGTCGAAGAAGCATGTGATGTTGTAGAGGTTGTGATGAAAAACGGAGAAAGATTGCATTTAGACACTTGGGAGATGATTGTTTCTATGATCTGTAAAGAAGATGAGTCGGAGAGGATCAAACAGTTTCTTGAAGATGCTACAAAAGTAGAGATAAGCGGTGATACCAGAATCGTCGATGTTGGTATCGGCTTAGGATCTTACCTTTCTAGTAAGCTACAGATGAAACGTAAAAATGTTAGACAGAGGAGACATTTATGGGTTCCTGATCCTGAGTAGTAGGAGGACTCGTCATCTTCGTTGGTGGGCCGTATTTGGGCTTTATCATTAGTTTAAGCCCATTTAGCTGCATATCAGATTTTTGGTCGATTAGTAAAAGTGAGAGTGGTGGTGTTGAAGCAGATCTGTGTTTCGCCGATTAATCAGAAAATCATAAAAATGCCGGAGATAGAACAAGACGATGCGGCGGCGGAGTCGGTGGATTCCTCCACCGTTAAATTCGGTACACCGGAAGCATTGGAGTATGTACGGTCGCTCACTGACGTTGGCGCGATGACGCGTCTTCTTCACGAGTGTATCGCTTACCAGCGTAGTCTAGACTCAGATCTCGATACGCTTCTATCCCAGCGAACGGAGCTTGATCGGAATCTCGTTCAGCTTCAGAGATCCGCGGAGATTCTTGATATCGTGAAGGCGGATGCAGATCACATGCTTGGAAATGTTCGATCGACTTGTGATCTCGCGGATCAGGTCAGTGGCAAGGTACGAGAGCTCGATCTCGCTCAATCTCGTGTGAATGTTACTCTCTCACGCATAGACGCCATTGTCGAGCGAGGGAATTGCATCGAAGGTGTTAAGACTGCTTTGGAATCGGAGGATTACGAATCCGCCGCGAAATTCGTACAGAGATTTCTCCAGATCGATTCACAGTACAAGGATTCTGGTTCCGATCAGAGAGAGCAGCTTCTTGCTTCGAAGAAGCAGCTTGAAGGTATTGTGAAAAAGAAGCTCTTGGCGGCAATAGACCAGAGGGATCATCCTACAATTTTGAGATTCGTGAGACTGTATTCTCCTCTGGGAATGGAGGAGGAGGGACTACAACTCTACGTTGGTTACCTGAAAAAGGTCATTGCGATGAGAGGGAGGATGGAATACGAAAATGTGGTTGAGCTCATGGAGCAAGGACTCGGACAGGTTGATTTCGTTGGGTGCTTAACTAATTTGTTTAAGGACATTGTTATGGCTATTGAAGAAAATGATGAGATCTTGAGAGGTCTTTGCGGAGAAGATGGTGTTGTTTATGCGATTTGTGAGTTGCAAGAGGAATGTGATTCTAGAGGTTCGTTGATCTTGAAGAAGTACATGGAGTTTAGAAAGTTAGCTAGATTGGCGTCTGATATAAACAATTCTCCCAATCTGAATCTTCTTGCTGGTGGTGCGTCTGAAGGACCAGACCCGAGAGAAGTTGAGCTGTATGTGGAAGAGATACTATTGCTGATGCAGTTGGGTGAGGAGTATACTGAGTTCATGGTGTCAAAAATCAAGTCTTTGACTTCGGTAGATCCTGAATTGTTGCCAAGGGCTACAAAGGCGTTTAGAAATGGAAGTTTTAGCAAAGTGATTCAGGATGTGACAGGATTCTATGTGATACTAGAAGGATTCTTTATGGTCGAGAATGTGAGGAAAGCTATAAGGATCGATGAACATGTACCAGACAGCCTTACCACATCAATGGTGGATGATGTGTTCTACGTGTTGCAGAGTTGTCTGAGGAGAGCGATTTTAACTTCAAACATCAGTTCTGTGATTGCTGTTTTGAGCAATGCTGGTAGCTTGTTGGGCAATGATTACCATGAAGCTTTACAACAGAAGATTAGAGAGCCAAACCTTGGTGCTAGGTTGTTCTTGGGTGGTATTGGTGTTGAAAACACCGGAAATGAGATTGCAACTGCTTTGAACAATATGGATGTAAGCTGCAATTACATTCACAAACTAAAAGATGGAATCGAGGAGCAATGTACTGAGGTTAGCTGTCATTCTTCTGATACTTACGATTTACTTACCTAGGAAACTTAAGGAACAACAATGTGGGATTCAGTTAGACAAGAATTATCTCGCTTACCCTTACCCGACTATACATGGATATATCACTTTATGTCTCTCTGTTAAAATGTTAACATAGATAGTGATTTAAGAACAAATAAGTTGTTTGCTAGAGGTAGTGTAGGCTGCTCTGTTCATCTCATGAGGAACCATGTGTATTGACATTTTAGCAGCAAGACTGATTTCGTGAATGTTGATTTTGCACTCTTGAAGACTGTACATATCTATCTCACTTTCTTTATATCTCTTTTTGATAATGACAGGTGTTTTCAGTACCAGCAGAGCGAGAGAGGATAAAATCATGTCTATCCGAGTTAGGTGAGTTAAGCAACATGTTCAAGCAATTACTCAACTCAGGCATGGAACAGCTAGTAGCAACCGTAACACCAAGAATCCGGCCAGTTCTAGACACAGTAGCTACCATAAGCTACGAGTTAACAGAAACCGAGTACGCAGAGAACGAGGTGAATGACCCGTGGGTCCAACGACTTCTCCACTCAGTCGAAACAAATGCAGCGTGGCTCCAACCACTAATGACATCCAACAACTACGACTCGTTTCTTCATCTCATAATCGATTTCATAGTCAAAAGACTCGAAGTCATAATGATGCAGAAACGGTTCAGCCAGCTTGGTGGTCTTCAGCTTGACAGAGACACAAGGGCTTTGGTGAGCCATTTCTCGGGTATGACTCAGAAAACAGTAAGAGATAAGTTTGCTCGGTTAACACAAATGGCGACGATACTGAACTTGGAGAAGGTGTCAGAGATTTTAGACTTTTGGGGAGAGAACTCAGGACCCATGACTTGGAGACTCACACCAGCTGAGGTTAGACGGGTCTTGGGTCTTCGGGTCGAATTTAAACCCGAATCAATTGCTGCTCTCAAGTTGTGATGTGACTTGTTGTTTTGTTTATGTCATCTATAATGTTCTCAAAACAAATTTTTTTTTATAAACTGATACGTTCGACAAATATTTAAATCGCATGTAAATATTTAGTGAAAACGAACCTCACCAAATCTATTATCTGTATCTCCAATTCTCCATGATGATTTATACCATATTGTTGATTACTAAAGTATTTACTAAATATTTACATACCATAATGAGAAAAGAGACACGAAATTATTTACAAACGGCGGTGCCACGTGGAATACTATGATGGTGTCACGTGGTTTTGTTCTCCCGCCAGCATTAAAAATTAAATTAAAAAAATGAAAAAAAAAGCAAAAACAAAAAGATTTCAATTTCCCCCGCTTACACTTCCACTGTCTTCTCAAATCTTCCCCGAGAAGCTCTTTCTCATTCACTCACCAAATACCTAGTGGAAGCCATAATTTTGATTCAAAGCTTTGTTTTTGATTCAATCCAATTTCTGTTTTTTATTCAATCCAAATTCCGATCTTCCCCTTGGATTTCGCCACCCTAAAACCCTAATTTCTTCATTGAGAAATGGAGGATTCGGGGTTTTCTTCAAAGACGTTTTTTGGTGTCCGATTCGCTCTCCTTGGATTCAATCCCATCGATGGAAACTCGGTACGTTCTCTATTTCCCAATCGTCAATCAATCTTCGGTGAAATCGTTTTCGTCTTCTCTTCTGAAATGTTTAATTTTTTTTCCCCTGTTTCTGAATTCTGTAAGTCTCTCTGATAGAATCTGTTAGCTTGATTGTTTAATTAAAGATTTGAACTTTGGGATTACAGTTACGGAGCAAGCTCGTGAGTGGTGGTGGTGTTGATGTTGGCCAATACAATCAAAGCTGTACTCACCTCATCGTAGATAAGCTTGTTGTTGTTTTTGTAAGTCACTCTAATAATATCTCTTATAATCTTTTTGTTCTCTCTATTCAAATATTCTTACTTTTGATTTGATATAAAATGATAGGATGATCCGATTTGTGTTGCTGCTCGAAGCAATGGGAAAGTGGTTGTTACAAGTTCTTGGGTTCATCACAGCATCGACCTTGGAATGCTTATTGATGCTAATTCTGTAATGATTACTACTTCCAAAATAAAATAAATAAAGATTTCAGTAACAAGAACGTTTTTTGAAATGGTTTTATCTTACTTTTTTTTTTTTTTGATTGATTTAATTTTCACAGGTTTTGTACAGACCTCTTAAAGATTTGAATGGGATTCCAGGATCCAAAAGCTTAGTTGTGTGTTTGACTGGCTACCAACGTCAAGATAGAGAAGACATTATGGTTTGTTTCTTCATCTTTGTTATTTTGGTTAAATCTGTGTTTTTGTTTTTGTACCATGTTATGAGACTTGTTTCTTTGTTTTCAGGCTATGGTTGATTTGATGGGTGGGCAGTTCTCTAAGCCCTTGGTTGCACACCGAGTAACGCATCTTATATGCTACAAGTTTGAAGGTGAAAAGTATGAGCTTGCCAAGCGGATGAAGAGGATTAAACTTGTCAATCATCGTTGGTTAGAGGACTGGTAAGAGCCATACAAGCAAGTTTTGTTCTTACTCTTTTTTTGGTGTTTGATTTGAGGTTGCGATTCAAATTCTCACAATCCCTCTCTTTTTTTTTTTTTTTTTCTTTTTTTTTTTTAACTTCTTTGCAGTTTAAAGAATTGGAAGCTCCTTCCTGAGGTTGATTACGAGATAAGGTACAAGCGTACACATATCTGTCTCTATTTATTGTATCATTTCATTCTATAGAGATGGTATAGGCTTTTACTGAAACATGATTATATCTCTTTCTAAAGAAATTGGTTTCTAGGTTCGGTGCTTATTTCAGCCTCATTAATAGTTGTACTGTTCATCAGCTGGACCAAGCATATACTTCCACTATAATCTTAATCTTTTTTCTCTTTTCTTAGTGACTATGAGTTGGATCTGATGGAGGCTTCAGCTAGAGATTCTGAGGACGAAGCAGAAAATGCTTCCGTGAAACGTGCAAACACCAGCCCTCTTGGTCTTAGGGTTGCTGCAGTTGAAATGTCTAAGCCAGGAGGAAAAGATATCCCGGTTGTTCAAACAAATTCAGGTGCACAGGAAGGGTCATCATTATGTAATACGTCCAAAGACAATTGGTTAACTCCTAAGAAGACGGACAAACCTGTTGAAGCCATGGTCTCTACTAGTGCAGTCGTTGCTGAGCAGCAAAATTATCAGAGAGCAAGCACATTTCAGGATACTTCTAATTATGTGTCCCCCATTATGGTTTCAAACAAGTCTCCTGAGAAAGGTATAAGCAGAATGGAGACCGATGGCTCAACATCTGTTAATAGGAGTATCAGAAGGCATTCTTCTCTAGCCACTTACTCAAGGAAAACACTTCAGAGATCGCCAGAACCAGATACTTTGGGAAAGGAGTTAAGTTTTACACCACTGATGTTGCATGGCGAAGAGTCCCCTCCAATGTTGCCTCAGGCGAAATTGACAGATGGATCTATCAGTAGCAAAGACTTAACAAAGGTACTCCACAACAGAGAGGCAAGTATTACACCACTGGCTTGTTTGTTATCACAGGAAGTAAGACCAGGTTCGTCTAAAGAAAACCTTAGGCCCATACCGAGCATTAATGATCCAACTGAAAGTGGGGAAGTTGGCCATAAATCACCTGCGAGTGTTTTCAATACTAATCTGTTGAGCTCAAATGTGGTACCCATGGAAGATGCTGTTCCAACTGCAGAGAATATCATTTCGAAATGCGCACCAGATGAAATATCGGCGAGATCACCGCCTGAAGCAATTGTGGGGAATATGTTATTGCATGAACCAAGATCAGGCTCATCTGAGCAAAACCTTAGGGTTGTGCCAAACATCAGTGACCATATTGAAGGCAGAGAAGCTGCACATAACTTGGATCTGAGTGATTCAGCAATTAGGTTATTCAATCCAAGTAGTGTTGTGCCCATGGAAGCAGCTATTTTGACTCCAGAGAATATTACTTTGAAGGGTGCATTGGATGAAGTACCTGAACGATCCGTTACTGAGCCTGAGATAAGGAGATCTAGCACCTCTCCTGGGTCCGGTTTAATTGAAATGAAAGACAAGCTAGAAACAGAGCTGACCAAGAAGAAAACGGCTCCAAGAAAGAGCCTAGGCACCAGAGGCAGGAGAAAGAACCCCGTTAATCAAAAGGGATCTATATACTTGAGCGAACCTACCCCAAAGGACGAGCGCACTGATTGTCTAAACAATGGAGAAGTATCAGCGCCAGCAACAGATCATGTCAATCAGAAGGAGGAGGTATCAAGCCCTGTCCTAAATACTAAGGTTGTACCAGAAATGGCAACACATCTTGAGTCAGAGACTGAAGCCCTTCAGGGAATCGACTCTGTAGATAATAAATCTTATTCCCCAGAAGAGAAAGAGCATCTTGGGTTGGATTTGATGGTGAACCAAGATAAGCTGCAGGTTAAGACCCCAGAGGAAGCTGATGCAGAGGTGAAAACTACAATGCTAGAACCGGAGCTCAGTGATGTTCCAACTAAAGACCCAAGTGATGGTGCATTACAAATAGAGGCTGATAAGAGTAAAAGCAAGCGCAAAAGGGAGGCTACTGTGGCTAAAAATAGCTTTAACAGTAGGAAGAAAGAAAGGTCTTCTACAGCCAAAGTAGGAAAATCCAGTGTCAAGAAGGCAAAACAGTCTAGAAAAGAAGATGACGCCAACCCAAATGATTATTTGATGAAAGGTACAGGTGATATCTCTGCGGATGAGAAAGAGAGTTTAGGATTGGATCAAGAATCAGGGAAGGTCAGTTCTGGTGGAGACAAAAGCCCAGTTGCTGGAGAAACATTAGCGAGAAAGGAAGCTGCAACTAAAGATCCAAGCGATGCTGCAGTGCAATTAGTGGTTGATAAAAATAAAGGTAAACGCAGAAAAGAGGCTGCTGTAGAAGAAAAGAGGCTTCAAAAACCTGGTGTCAAAAAGGCCAAAAAATCTAAGAAAGAAGATGACGCCAAAGCAAACAGTACTGTGACAAAAGATACATGGATCCACTCTGCAGAAGTGAAGGAGAATGTAGCAGTAGATCAGGAATCTGGGGATGTCAGTTCTGATGGAGCCCAAAGCCCGGTTGCAGCGAAATCATTAGCAAGAAAGAAGGCTGCAGCCAAGGATCCTTCAAAGGAGGCTATTGTAGAAAGAAGTAGCCTTCGAAGTGGAAAGAAAAGAAGTTCTTCGAGAGCTGAAGTAGGAAAATCCACTAGTGTCAAGAAGACTAAGAAATCTAAAAAAGGACACTGTGACACTGCCATGAAAGAGATAGGGGATAACTCTGCAAAAGAGGAGGAGAAAATTGTCGTGGATAATAAATCTGGGAAGGTCGGTTCTGAGGGAGACCAAAGCCCGGTTTCAGGAAAACCATTAGCAAGAAAGAAAGTTGCAAAGTCAGCTAAAACGGGTACAAAGGCAGTTAAAGAGTCTAAGCAGCTCAGTGTTAAGAAGCCCTTGGCTAGTAATAAAGTTTTACAGGACCAAGCAGACGAGCCAAAGTTTTTTACTGTCAGTGGTCCTAGGTCCCAAAGAAACGAATACCAGAAGATCATTAGGCGTTTAAAAGGCAAATGTTGCAGAGATTCTCATCAGTGGTCTTATCAAGCAACGCATTTCATTGCTCCTGAAATCCGTAGGACTGAAAAGTTTTTCGCTGCTGCTGCATCTGGAAGGTACATTTACTTCAACCAAACTTGTTTAATATACTCTTTAGTAACCCACTTTAACTTTATATCTAATTGAATGAGATTTCTTATAGATATTTGGTTTTTCTTGGATGAAACAAAATAGATCAGTTACATGAGTTTCAAAACTTTCATTTTAATTTAATTATTATAATAAGTTTTATCT
The DNA here is from genome assembly GCA_963667165.1 of Barbarea vulgaris. Lineage (NCBI taxonomy): Eukaryota > Viridiplantae > Streptophyta > Magnoliopsida > Brassicales > Brassicaceae > Barbarea > Barbarea vulgaris. Next base: position 22,289,914 of record OY763894.1, on the reverse strand, counting down.
TTTCACCTATCTTCAGAAAAAAAAGTCATGTCCACTGTTATTAGATACTAAATTTTCTGAAAGGTAAGCTTTCAGATAAAAATTTATATAAAATTTTTGAAACAGACTTTTTCATACTTCATAAAAAGGAAAAAAGGCGTACTACATATCTATGTATTGTGTAGAATAACAAACTAAAGCTTGTTTTTCAAACAATTTGCTAGTTTGAGCTTCTGCTTTGATTAAAAAAAGGGATGTATCTCTTTCATTTTATACTCATTAGTTTCTTTAATGCAGTTGGATTCTGAAAACTGATTATGTGGCTGATTCAAAGGAAGCTGGGAAACTATTACCAGAGGAGCCATATGAATGGCACAGTAGTGGTCTTAGTGCTGATGGTGCAATAAACCTCGAGTGCCCAAGGAAATGGCGGCTTGTCAGGGAGCAAACAGGACATGGTGCTCTATATGGACTGCGTATTGTTGTATACGGTGACTGCACAATCCCTTCTTTGGTAAGTAATCTATTTACACAATAATTCAACTCTTGATATAATAAGTGAATTCGTCTCTTAATACAATAATTCTGTTATTTTTTGTTGTCTTTATTTATATGTTTTCTCCCTGAACAGGATACATTAAAGCGAGCTGTGAAAGCTGGGGATGGTACAATACTAGCAACTGCGCCTCCTTACACGCGTTTCCTGAATCAGAGCACTGATTTGGCGTTGATAAGCCCTGGGATGCCGCGGGAAGATGTTTGGATCCAGGAGTTTCTACGCCACGAAATCCCTTGTGTCCTCGCCGATTACCTTGTGGAGTACGTCTGCAAACCTGGATACGCACTAGACAAGCATGTGCTCTACAACACTAACTCATGGGCAGAAAGATCATTTAAGAAGATGCAGCTTAGTGCAGAGGTGTCTTTACCATTATAATTTAATGTAGATGAGTACATTTCCTTAAGTTATGCAAATGTGTAAAAAAATGTGCTTAATATTTATCGAAAAAGAATCATCACAGAGGGGTCTACAATAAACTTGAAAACATCATTTATCTTGCAAATATGTTATATTTTTGTAGATGAACAATCATTACAGAGCAAATACTCTTCAAGTACATGAACTTGAAAGGAATCTCAAAGAGAGAAGAAAAATTGCTCTTAAACCATAAAGCTTCATATGGAAACAATTTTTGTTAAACTATAAGTCTATAACAATATCATTAACACTTTAACATCAATATATCATTTAAGTTGATTCCAAAACAAGAAAAAACAATTTGTCCAATATCATAACCGGGTTGAAACACAAACAAACCAATCATTTACACTCCTAAGTAAAAGCAAACCAAATGAAAAATATTTAATTACCAAAAACATTTTATACCAAAAATATTTGATTGGACAAAGCAAATATAAAAATGAAAATACAAAACTCACTCATTGATCATCAACCATCGGTCCGACAAAAAAAAGATCATCAACCATCGGAAAAAGAAAAGAAAAGAATCTCTGACACGTGGGAGCTTACTAATGGTTGATTCCAATTGTTCCTGAAGAAGTCAGCTTTTTCCGTATCCGCAGAAGCCAGATTTGGTGTCGCTCTGTACTTTCCGAATTCCCGATCAGACATTAACACAAACACTTGGCGTTCTCTTCATACTACCCTTTGCTCTAGTTTCGTAAGGATCGGCGAATTGAGTAAATTGGAGAAGATGAAGTACGTATTGGTGACTGGAGGAGTGGTGAGTGGGCTTGGCAAAGGCGTTACCGCCAGTAGTATCGGCGTCGTCCTTAAAGCTTGTGGCCTTCGAGTTACCTCCATTAAAATTGGTTAAGATCTCTTCTCTCTAGAGTTGGAATTTCTCATTTCATTCAAAAAAAAAAAAAAAAAAACCCTTTTGACTAGAAATAGTAACAATTCGATAAAGTTTGAGCCTTTTATTCTTTTCTGTTGATATTGACTTTGTTAACTTTGTATTTTTGATCTTATTGGAACTCTTTAGTCTTCTAGACTTTGCTAAGTTTCTTATACTCTCCTCATTTAATGATACAGATCCATATTTGAACACTGATGCTGGTACTATGTCACCTTTTGAGCATGGCGAGGTTTTTGTGCTCGATGATGGTGGAGAGGTTTTCTTGTTTTAATGCTTCTTTACATTTTTGTTCATAAAGCATCTTATTGATAGATGCTAGTTGCTAAAGAATGGTTGCATACCGCCGTTTGTGTTCCGCTTAAGGTTGATCTTGATTTGGGCAACTATGAAAGATTTCTTGATGTCACATTAACCAAAGACAACAACATAACCACTGGGAAGATTTATCAGGTACTACTGATTTGGGACATTCTAATGTTTATATGTGTGCTGTTTACTTTAAACCGTGATTTTTTGCTACATGATTAAAGTTCTTACCTTTTTTTTTTCCTCATCAGTCTGTTCTTGAGAAGGAACGAAAAGGTGACTACCTTGGGAAGACTGTACAGGTAAAGGTTTGTGGGTTACTTAGTAGGTTGTGTTTAGATTTTGTTGTTAGCTCATGTTTTTCCATTTACATTGGTTTTTTTAGGTTGTTCCACACATTACTGATGCAATCAAGGATTGGATTGAGTCAGTCTCTCTGATTCCTGTGGATGGAAAAGAAGGCCAAGCTGATGTTTGTGTTATTGAGTTGGGAGGGACTGTTGGTAAGAGCTGTTGGTGATGGTACCATTCATATCTGGTCCTTGTTTACGTAAATCACAGTTTTAAAGATCCGTAATAACTTGATTTTTTTCTGCTTATGATAGGTGACATAGAATCAATGCCTTTTATCGAGGCCTTGAGACAATTGTCGTTCTCGGTTGGTAAGCTTGTGAATCCTCCTCCTCTGGGACAAGCATGCTTTCTTTCAGTGGTTCTCTACTTTATTCTTCATGATGTTGGTTCATATTTCGCTTGCTAGGACAAAAAAATTTCTGCCTGATTCATGTGAGCTTGATTCCTGTTCTGGGTGTTGTTGGGGAGCAGGTAAAATATTGTATTACCTAGACATATGCGCAAGCACTGGAATACTTTGTATCCCATTGAAATGATGGTAAAATTTAAAAGCGGTTTGAACCTTAGTATATATTCCTTCATGCAGAAATCAAAGCCAACCCAACACAGTGTCCGAGAACTAAGAGCATTGGGATTGACTCCTCACTTTTTGGCATGTCGCTCTGCTCAGGTATCACCTTAAAACTTACTTAGATCAGTTATAATTTGCATACCTTGGAAAACTGGTACCTCTCACTGTTGCTACTTGCTGCAGAGTCTTGACATGTCTTTTTTTGTTTTTAATGCAGCCACTACTGGAAACTACAAAGGCCAAATTGTCTCAGTTTTGTCATGTGGCGGTATAACTTTTATGTGAAGTCTACGTTATGTATTTACTAAACTGAGTATCTTATGCAGTTGAGATCTTATATGACTTGATGATTTCTTACAGGCGGCTAATATTCTCAATATCCATGATGTTCCAAACATTTGGCATGTTCCTCTCCTACTCCGTGTAAGTTAAATGCTTTTTTTTTGGCTCTTACAAAGAGAAGAAAAATGGCATTCGAAACTTTGTATTTTGTTTTTGAAGTACTTTTCCATGCGTGCTCTTGCTGCAGAACCAAAACGCTCATCAATCGATTCTCAAACAACTGAATCTAACTAGGTTAGCCTCAACTCTTATGGTGTTCATTGCTTCGATATCACATTTGAACACTTTCAGCATAACACAAAATTCCACAAAACTCATCTCTTTCAGCGTTGCAACAGCACCTGATCTGGATAACTGGACTAAGATGGCTGAAACTTTTGATAACTTGACCAATCATGTGAGTATTTACTGGCCAACACACTTTTTTTTCGAGCCTTGACTTTTCTTATATAAAAATATTATCCCGTTGTTATGCACAGGTCAAAATTGCTATGGTTGGAAAGTACATTGGTCTAACGGATTCTTATCTGTCTGTTGTTAAGGTAAACTTGGAACAGTGAATTCTATACTTAGGTCTTCTACCAATTGATTTTCTATCGCATTTGGTTTGCTTGGCTTTTCATATTTTCCTTCCTTTTATCGCAGGCCCTTCTTCATGCCTGCATTGCATGTTCATTGAAGCCAGATATCGAATGGATTGCAGCTTCAGATCTTGAAGACGAAAGTGAGAAATCGGTATATTCCACTAATGACATTCATCTCCTTGAATCTTTCTGATCACAGTTTTCCCTTTAAGCATCAGTTTCTCCTTTGCAGACTCCAGAAGCACATGCTGCTGCTTGGAAGATCTTGAAGGTGAGAATTTCAGTCTCAGCTTTCTCTGCAATATGTAAGATTCGATTTATTTCATAACCTCTCCACTTCTCTAGAGAAAAGGAGACATTTGTTTGCCGGTAATAAAGTCGCTGTTCTTTTCTTTTTCTTTTCTTTTGTAGAGTGCAGAATGCATTCTGATTCCCGGTGGTTTTGGAGATCGTGGCGTGAGCGGAATGGTTTTAGCAGCCAAATACGCTAGAGAGAACAAAATTCCTTATCTTGGGATCTGTTTGGGGATGCAAATTGCAGTAATTGAATTTGCCAGATCTGTAAGGAACATCTTTCAAACTCTGAAATAACTTCAACTTGCTGTCTTCCTTTTCCCTCCCTTAAACTATCTAAACTTTCTTCTTCTTATTGACATTGGCTTCAGGTTTTGGGTTTGGAAAGAGCAAATAGCACCGAGTTCGATGCTCAGACACCTGACCCTGTTGTTATATTCATGCCAGAAGTATGTAATCCGAAAATGTATTCAGAAACCTATTAATGGAGTCTGTTCTTTCACTCATTCGTTGTTTATAACTACCACAGGGCTCAAGAACACATATGGGAAGCACAATGAGACTAGGATCCCGAAGAACGCATTTAGAGAACCGAGATTCTCTCACTTCAAAACTGTAAGTTTAAACTGCATTTATCTATACCGTTTTACAGTTGATGATTTTAAGACAACAACTTATTTTTCTCCGGACATGTACCAGATACGGTGACGTTTCTTATGTAGACGAAAGGCATAGGCACCGTTACGAGGTTGGTTTTTTCATTATTGGTGGTTCCTTCAAAGTGGTATATTAACAGGATTGATCATAATGATGAAAAAGGTGTTTTTATTTGATGATGTTAGGTGAATCCAGAAGTAGCTCAAGTTCTTGAAGAAGCTGGTTTAAGACTTGTTGGTAAAGATGATACAGGGAAACGAGTTGAGGTAAAGAAAAAGGAAAAGAAAAAAAACATATTATTGTTGATCTCTGGTCTGGTCTTTCTCTGCAAAATCTCTTGTTTTGTTTTTGTTTGAGTAGGTGATTGAGTGTCATGATCATCCATTCTATGTTGGAGTTCAGTTTCATCCAGAATTTAAGTCAAGACCAACTAGACCTTCTCCTCTGTTTTTAGGCAAGTCTTGAGATTCTTTTTTTGAGTCTCTCATATTTCTGACAGACATTATCTTTAAAAGCTCATTAGATTTGTAATTTACATATTTTACAGGGTTTATATTGGCTGCGAGGAAGCTTCTTCAGGCTCATTTGAGCAATTGAGTTTGAAGCTCGAGCTCTTTCTTCTTCATCGATCATCATTATACATTTTGTGTATATTATAAGAAGAATAAAGCCGACATTTTGTTCCTTTGTCATCATTATAATAAGCCTTAAAATTTGAAGGCAAGCAATACTTATTCACTGATGACTGACACAAGTGACAGTAGAAGATGGACAAAAGAAGTGCAATACGAGTTCTTGTTATAATAAAATTATTTTTATTTGGGTATATAAGAATATTCATTTCATTTGGAGAAATTATTTACATTTTTGGACCGACACTAATAGAGAGGGGACAATTTCGTAAGCCATTAACAAAATGGTAAACAATTTTCTAGTTATTATTTTTTTTTAATGAGGGGACACGAATGTAGGAGTATCTGCACAAAATAACTACTAAAAGTTATTTAAAAAAAAACAAATTAATGATAGAAACAACAAAAATCTCATCCACATGAATAACCTAACTCTGTTTGGTTTTCTCCCCAACAAAAAAATGATCCAACCCGCCGGCAAACCACACACGAAAAAAATAAATTCTCACATCTTAATTGTGTCTCCGGTTTGACTAAACCAAACCCATTTTATCGGCAAAGGGTTTTCATCTTCTACAACAAAAGCTAACTTTCATTTTCTTCCATACCGGGCCCGGTCAAGACCAATGAAACCTTCCTCTACTCTCCTCATACAGAACCATCGGCTGCTTAAAAAAAATAAAAAAAAAGTTTAAAATTTACATTTCTGTTTCAGGAAGTTTTACAAATAAATTTTATAAAAGTATCTAAGGAATCAGATACTTTGTAAAAAAAAAAACTGATGATCAGAATGAGACCCACATGTGATTAGAACATAACAGCAGCTAGCTGGCTTAAGCCAATTAAGAGTTTGATTCTAAGAGAGAGCCATTGTCATCTCAAAAAGAATCGGTCCCCTTTGCTTTCGACATTTTTATAAAGAACAAAAGAGAGAACGTGGGGTCATCTACACTACACATATATATATATATTTTAGATACTACTAAATACAACAACATATAGACCAAATTCTTACAACTCTAATTAGCTGTTTTAATAGGGATGGTTAAGACAAGGTTGTTCACACGTCTCTTTTCCTTCCACCGACCCCTTTTTTTTTGCTTATAATTTTGTCTAATTAACCAAATATATGACACTAACGACGACCACCACATAGATCTCTCTAAATATCAGATACTCAAGTCACTAAACAAAGATATGACCCACACACACAAATTCGATAGTTTAAACAACAATGCACAATGTAGGAGCCACTCATTAGTGGCACTGTGCATAACCACCGACAGAACAACAATGGTTTTGTATCGACTAAGACAAAACAACCAAACTATCTATAGCTTCTCTACAGTTTCTCCACCAAGACTGAGGGGAACCAACTACATAAGTACAAACTAAGAGTCTTTTAAATCTTTAGATTAAAGTAAAACAAGAACAGGTTCCAAAAGAATCTAGTGGTTCAACTACTGATCAACAAACTAAACATAAGCTAACGCAGCTATTAAATTTAATTAAACTGGAAACAAAAAAAAAGATGAGAATAATTTACCGGCGGCGGCGTCGTCGTCAATGAGAGTGTCGATACAAGTCGTAAGGTGTCCATAGTGCATCTAACGGACAAGGCCGTTTGGAATCAAGTCTTAACCATGGCTTACCACTACCAGACCAATGAAGCAAACTCACTGGACCAGGATGTAAATCACGACAACTACCTCTTACATTATCACCACCAAGCCCATGCTGATTCCACCGGTGAGATATCGGAGCCACGTCACCGGCGAAAACCAAAAGAAACGGTGGTAACGAGCCAAGCTCATAAATCCTCTCAGTCTTTTGAATCTCCATCCATTTCTCGATACGTTTGGTGTAACCACCTCTTCTCCATTTCTTTAGATCTATCACCATCACACCTGTGTTGAAGTAACAAGGCTTCCTCCCTTTAAACGTACCGGAGAATCTTTCCTCCGACCAGAATCCTCCGGTGAAGTATTTCGTGAAATTCGCATGGCAATACTCCGGAGCTCCGATTACTCTCGAGCCTAGAGATGTTTTCCAGAGCTTGGCTATGTCATCGACGACGACGAGATCTGAATCCAAGTAGATGACTCGGTTCACGCATGGCTCGAGCAGATCGGCTAAGTAATTTCTAGCGTAATTCAATGGCTGCTCAAGAGCTTGTCTCACGGAAGAAGATATCAAACCACGAACCGTCTCAGGGGTAAAATAGTAAATGTTGAATTTTAATTCCGGGAAAGTCGATTTCACCAGCGACTCTAACAGGTTTGTTTCTTCCGAGACGACGACGATGAAGTGGAAGAAGACGCTCTCTGGACACATCGTGTGCTGAAGGATTGAATTAACGGCTGCGATTGAGCCACGTAGATACTCCACGTCTAACGTGATCGCCACGTGGACTAACGATGGATTACAGACGCCGCCTGAGGAGAGACATTCTTCGCCATTGTTGAACATTACTGGAGCTTTTCTAAAGATCGGCGACGGTGATGACCGGATTGCCGCCGCCGGAGGAAATGACTGAAGCGACGGAGATAAAACGATCACTGCCATCGCGGCGGAGAAAAATCCAGAAAATCTTGTAATCCAAAGCATTTTGAGAAAATAGCTGATTAAATCTTCAAAATCCAGAAATCTAAATCAATGGAACCTTAGAAATTATAAACAACCAGAAGAGATGTTTTCTTGGAGAGATTGAGGAGAAGAAGAGTCCATTAGAGACCGAAACTAGTCGGAGAAGAAGAATATCGGAGAAGCGCAGGTTAAGAAATCAGAGTGCCACACAGTGCACTCTAAAACCTTGCGTTCTCTCCTTCTCTGCTCGGAGCTCGGAGAAGAAGAAGAAGAAGATGATGATGATGATGAAGACGACGATGAAAGAGAGAATCGATGGTTTAATTAAATCTTTTTTTTTTAATATTTCTTTTAAATAAACGAGAGTGAGAAGTGAATGCTATATTAGTTGTTTTTAATTTTTTTTTTTTTTGTAGTATTTTTTGCATCAGTATTTGTAATTACTCGTATTTTTATAAATTTTGTTTATGTCAAGTTGGAATATATTTAAGAAGAAAACAAATAAATTTGTGTAAGTGTAACGATTACAGAGAAAGAAAGACCAGCTGTCATTGTCTGTCTTCTATTCTAATTTTTGCTATTATTACAACACAATCTGAATATTTTAGTACGTCAGGATTTAGTTCCTTTTGAAAAAAAAAAAAAAATCTTATATTTATTGAATATGTGATTTGTTTGGGAAAATGACAATAATTGTTTTCTTACCATATATTAAAATAAAGTACAGTAAGAAATTTAATGAATAGAAAAAGAAAAAAAAAACGTTTAAAGATGTAAATGGAATCTCTGTTACAACGTACTAATGGTAGTTAGGTTTTTGGTTTAGAGATAACACATGTTTATGTTTCGCTTTTGCATGTTAATATCAGGACAAAACAATAAACAAGATCTGTCAAGTGAATTTTTATTTAGTTGAGATTGAGTATTTAAATTTTTTTTTTACGTGGTTCTATATGAATGCATTCTTTAGTGGATTCTGTTGAATGCTAAATTTAAGTTTTTAACATACTATAAATGGATTTCTAGAAAGTAATTTTACCGAGAAAATAATCTAAACAAAAGAAAAAAACAGACACATTCCATATTGTCGGATCAATTATATAATTTTACCAAATTTTAATTTATAGTCAGTAATTTCACAATTGATTTATTGTAACCATTAAATTACACCATTATATTAAGTTCAAAAACTCACTTAATCATTTCACATTTTCATTGTGGACCCGTTTGTTTTGTTATCTACATTAATACGTTGTCGTTTAGTCTGACACAAGCGACACGACCAATGCGAATCTTAAATTTTCCTTTGTTATGCAAAATCTAACACGTACGTTAACGTACCCTTAAGTAGAGAAAGCTTTCATTTATTATTATTTATTTTTTTTACATCAGAAGCTTTAATTTATTTTATATTTGTTCTTTACAATTTGATCAAACCACCATTAATAATCCACCACATCTCCATGTTAAATCCAAAGCAATCGAGACCCATTTATTATTAAATGAAAATCAAAAGTAAGTTCCAAAAAAAAAAAAAAATAACCCCTACGGTTTGATTTTGTAATGAATTTTCTAATACATTGTGAAATGTGTTGTTGGTCTAAAAGCACATGGTAACAGTCCGTACGGTCTACATTTCAGAACCACATAGGTCCATTACAATTCAGTCCAGGCTGGCTTCCACGACCATCACTCGGGTCGTGACTCGGATTCTCACTCAGTCTCTGCCTCGTGGGTCCCAAACCGGACCCGGACCCGACTCATTTATGTTGATTCTTTACTTCTTGGAACAAAAATTATTGCAAGAGACTGAGACTTTACTTTTTCTTTTCTTGCCTCAATATAGATTTTTTTTTTCTTTTGATCTCGGCATAGATTCATTCCCTTTAAGACATGCCATAATTATATTGGCACAATTACTTGTCTGCAAATCAAATGATCTCAAAAGTATTATAAAACTAGTGAGGTATATTATGATCTCATATTCTCATGTATAATCGGAGATTTAAAAACCAAAGAAAAGGAGAAGAACATGTGTTGCCAAAGCATGTATGTTTGTCGAGCGGGTTGAAATGTAGATTATGCGGTGGAGCTAGGCCTCGACCATTGCATCGGGCAAGTGAAGTCCAAGCTTTAGACCACATATCATGAAAAAACAAATGTGGCCAAATGATGAAAATTGGTAATGGTCTAGTGCTTAGTGTTTCACATCACTTTGAAGTTCAAATTTTTTACTTTTTTTTGGTTGCTCTAAGCTTCTAATTATCTTCTTCATTTTAGTTTTACTAAACAACTATTTTTATTGTTGTAACTACTTTATTTTTACTTAATAACAAATCCAAAAAAAGAAAGTTATGGCGTTATAAAGTTTCCTTGCACCATCAATTCTTTACTGCCTCATTTATACCGGGTCATTTGTAGTATTTTATCTTACCCTATTGTTAGCTAGTGACATGATTCACAGTATAATCTATATCATAGCACCATAAAAATATGTAATACTAATGACAATAAAATGATATCATAAACATAAAAAGAAGCGTGTGAATGTCTTGATTCTAGGATATCATGAAACTTAATCTACAATTAGAGTTGATCGTATATTCATTTTGGCCCCAAGATATATACACATCTTTAGAAAGCAGATAACTTCAATAGTAGTTTTCCAAAGGTGGAAGAAGAAAGAACACAAAAGTCTTGTGATTTTTATTAAAAATATTTTGCTTTTCTATGTTGCCCATAAAAGCTTTCTTCTATTCTTTTATTAAGACCTCATCAATAGCAACTTTGGAATGTGATTCTCTTCATATTTACAGCTTGTGAGGAATAATAGCACAGAAGAACAAAATTAAAACCCTTTCTGGACCATGTGAAAACTGTCTCTTATCATCATTTATGCTCGAATCAAATATTTTGTGCTTAATCTCATATATCACATAAACTCCAAATACGAAGACACAAGACATTTGAAAAATAGAGCAAATTAGTTTCTTTAACCCCAAGAAAGCAGACAGAGTTAAAACAAAAAAAAAAGAATTATTCTCAAAGCTACTCAAAAGTAAACATTTCTGCTCTTAATTTCGTTTCTGTTGGAAATTGAGTTCTGTGGGTAGACCAACAGGAGTTGACTCAAGCTTGTGTGAAGTATCTCGCGGGTTTTTCGGCGGTGTTAGCGGTTCCTTCACAAAACCGGGTGGTCGAATCTCCGGTGCATCCTCATCGGCCGGAGTCTTCGGATTAGCTACATCATCTAAACCCTACAACATTATTAACAAAATATCACAATTTAGTTGTGGTGACAGCTAAACTTGAAATAAAATTTAATTAATGACAAAAACAACATATATCCGTTGCTAAATCTGAAAATAAAAATTAAGTAAAAATGATAATGATATATACTTACTTCGGGGTCTGATGGGAAAAGAGTAGGCTCGTCTCCATCGTTACGAGCATGAATCTTTGGATCAGCGGTTCGACCAGAAGAAGCTAGTCTCCTCGCAAAAAGACGACGACCAAGAGAAAAACGTGCCGCTGCAGAAAAAGCTGGTGAAGACAGCATTATATCTATAGCTATGTTGTTGTCTGGTTGAATAAAAACAGTTAAAAGTGTTTTAAATACACGAATTAGTCACAGAGCTAAACCCTACTTTCTCGCATAAAGAAACTATGACCATGATAATAATAACCTCTTAATCACCACTAATCTATCTCTCCTATTTATAGACCAAACCAAAACTCCACAAGTGTATTGCTCTTGAAGTTTGACCATTACCTCAAAACTCCTTATGTAGACCTATTCTATAGCTCCTCTGTTTTTTTTCTTTCTAAAAATTTCGGGTCAAAAATGATTTAATTGTCGAAAAAATCATTATGGTTTTAAGTGGCACTAACATATGAGGAGTTAAAAACAGAGCAAAATGTGAATTTTAACTTTTACTCGTAATAAAGAGATTAGTTTTAACGAAATAGTAGTAAGCCAACTTGAAAATAATTGTTTCTCTTTCCCAACACATAGTAGCAACATTTGAACAAACTTGGCCACAGAGAAAAAGAAAAAGCTAATCGTACGAATGTTTTTTCATATCCATGATAACGAGAAGAGAGAGATTTCTTCTTCTTTACGTTACCACCGTTTGGTAATGTGACTTAGAGTCCAAGCAACTAAACTTTGATACCTTTCACATAAAGTTGAATTGACCAGGAGGAACATTAGGGCTTCCGAACTGGAAACCAGATTGTGGAGCATGATTCTCATCGTTGCCGTCTTCTTCATCGTCTTCAGTCCAAAAGTTTTCAAGGATTTTCACAGCTTTTTCGTATATATCGTTGTTGTCGTGGCTCTGAAGATTCTCAATCTTCTCAAGTCCTTCTGCTTCGTCAATCATTTGAACGTAAAGATTATCATCTCCTGTGTGACCTAAGTTCTTCTCTGCTTCTCCAACCTTGAGAATGTTCTCTAGTGCTTCTAAGCAAACCATTATGACTTTTGGATCCGGGCAAGTCAGGAGATCGCATAATGGTTTTATACAGCCTTGGCTCACCAAAAACCTGAGAAAGAAGACATGGTTTTATAAATGACCTTTCTTTATTAAGGTAACATTTGGTTTTTGTTTTTTTTATTTATTTAACGTACTTGATTTGATCATGAGTGCCACCAGAAGTAGCATTTGAGATTCCCCAAGCAGCTTCTTTCTTTACATCAAATTCTGCACTATGAAGCACCAAAACAAGAGACTGGACTATACCTGCGTCAATCACTGCCTGCACACATTCGGGTTTAAAAAAAATCAGACACGGAAAATATCTATTTTCGATTTTGTTGTTAAGTGCCATATATATATTAAACTCACTTGTATCTGATCTTTATTCCCAGCTGTAATGTTTGAGAGAGTCCAGCAAGCTTCCTTCTTGATACTTTTCTTGTTAGGGTTTGTTAGAAGGTTCAAAAGAGAAGGAAGCGCTTGATGATCGAGAACCATCTGTGTTAGGAGAATATGTTAGAGACATTTTGCTTCTTAAGAACTTGGAAGTAGAGTTGTAAATGTATTATATATGCACCTGAGTCTGTTGATCATTGCCGGTTACAATATTTCCAATAGTACGAAGAGCAGGAATCAGCACTGTTGGTGAGGAATGACTAAACAGAGGAAAAAGGAAGAAGATAATTCAGATTAACATAATCATGCCTTGCCATAAAAATTAAGAAAGCTATCAGATGCTTACGCTAAGAGCTCGATGAGGCGAGGGACAACTCCTGCTTGGATGACCGCTTCGATTTTCTCGTCTGAACCATCTGAGAGGTATGACAGAGCCCAACATGCATCTGTGAGAACTTCTTCATCTTCTGATTGCACAAGGCTCTTAAGAACTGGTAAAGCTGGTTGTGTCTGCTCAAAAAAAGTATAGAAACAACATATCAGAAGCATGTTATAATATATTTTGGAGAGTCCAAAAATTCGGTCTATAAAAAGTGTGTATAATCTTTAAGGAAACCTGTTCAAATGAAGGCTGGGGCTTCCCTCTGCAGAAGTTTGATAACGTCCATGTAGCATTCCTCATCATTGAAAGCTTTGTATGCTCACTGAATTGAGCCAGAAGAGGCGTCATGGCATTGTAACTTAGGACAAGATCACGACAATTTGGTGAATCTCCAGCAACATTTCCTAATGCCCAAACAGCCTATACTCATGCAAAAAAACAGACCTCAGAATGGTCACAGTCTCATTGAACTTCCACTTAATCCTAAGGTCTAAGAGTTCCTCTGAAAGCAAACCAATGACAGTGAGGATTTAAGCGTATACCTGTTCACGGACATCTTCACTAGCAGAGCTGAGAAGTTGGATAAACATCGGGACAGCGCCACTTTCAATAATGACATTTGTATTCTCTGATGTCCCTGAAGCAATGTTTGTGAGCGCCCAAGCTGCCTCAAACTAAACACATGGCATAACAATACATCAAACTACTAACAATCAATCCAACCATTAAAAAAAAACACAAGTCCAGGTTTTTTTCTCACCTGAAGTTGAGGAAAGTCATCCCTGGAAAGAAACGTCACAACACGAGGAACAATACCAGATTGTACAACATCATTGATAGGAGGATTTTGCTCTACAAAAACACAAAAACACAAAAAAACTGCTAAAGACTCTTAACCAAAAACGCTGATTGTTGTTATATACAAAGTAATGATTAATAAGCATAAACCACAAACCAATCGAAAGAAGTTTCCGCAAGAGATTTGTTGCTTCGAGTTGTGAATTACTATCCTCTGACCAGATTCCAGCACACATAGCTGGTAGATTTTCTTTTAACTGTAATATCAAGAGACACTATGAATAATCATCCAAAAATTTTTGCTCTAGCTAAAACAAATTTTATAAGATTTCAAACCTAATTCTCTACAAGTCAAAATTGAACACAGCTCAAACTAGATTCCATATAGCAATCTTACAACCAAGATGTCAATACTTTTGCAGAAGTAGTTTATTTCACAATATACAAATATGTAAATATTATCAAATCGAGATCCTCCAAATACAATATCGCAAAATCTTCCAATCTAAAACGAATCGATCTTCAATTAGCTGATTTGATCAAATCGGAACTGGAAATTAGAAAACTAAAGGCAAAATCGTAAGCACAAGAAAGAATCACATACTTTCTTCGCTGAATCTTCCGGTTGTGCCGTGGCTGAGCCGAAAGCCATAGAAGCCGTGACTCCCTCGCGTCGCTTCTTCTGTAAATTTTCCTCTCTCTTGTTCTTCCTGATCTCAACCATGTTATCCTCTCGCCTTCGCCGCCCTTCATCCGCATCGACCGCCACTTTGTACCGATTCCGTCGCACCTCCGTCTTCGCGCTCGGTCTGAGAGACATCGCCGCCGCTTGATCGATTCAACAATCGGAAGATTCAATTGAAGACGAGTTCGATCGGTGAAATTTGATTTTGAGTAAATGTGTTGAGAGTATTAAGGGTTTTGGAGTTTGATGCGAGAATATTTATACAAGAGCGTACACACTCAAGAGGCCACGATTTAGGAGACTTGTTTTTAATCCAAACTGGCCCTAAGTTTTATGAATAATTACAAAAACTGCCACGCATTTGTTTTTGTTTTTTTTGTTTTTTGAATTTGAATCTTAACGTCTCTCTGCTTTTCTAGGTAATACACACCGACTAATTGGTATTTTATCGATTTACCTGTATTTTTTTCCTTTATTTCCTCCAGGCAATATTCTTTTCTTTTTTTCCCAGCAATATTCTAATTTAAGAGGCTTGAAAAGCCCAAAACAAATTAGTGCATAGTCCAAACTCAAATGTGGCCCAGTGTAACAAGGCTATACGTAAAAAGATCAATATATTTATTATTTGCTATACGTAACAACCCTTTGGTTTTTTTTTTTTTTTTTTTTTTTTTTTGCCTTTTTTTGGAAAATTACTACAACCCTATGTTGTTGACCATATTTTAAATTCAAGCAATTCTTATGTGGTTTTTCTCATCTTTCCAAGATGCATGGAAGAGTAAATTAAAGCATGATTAAGCATCTATAATTTAGCAAAATGACGATAGGCTACATTTTGTACTAAAGTTATATTAAAAAAAATACTCTATTTTTTTATTAGTAAAATAATTTAAATTTGATCTACAAACTTTAGAAATATTATTTAATATTTTGTTTCTTTTTCTAACCACACATTAATCGAACGTTTCGAAATAATTAAAGAAAAAGATGACCCTAAGAACGTTTTAAATGAATAAAATACGTACAACTCCATGCATGTATTCATGTAATACAATATTTTTTTGATGTATTTAGTTATGATATGCGATCTAGACCATCGTCATTTCTTTAGCTTGCTGGTAACGTCCTGTATAAGCCTGGTTTTGCATCCTCATTTGTTCATAAAATCTCACAATAAACTCCTCAGCTTTCACATCAATCATCTCATCACCTCCATCATCATCACCATAACATTCATCATCATCATCATCATAACCATCATCATCACCTTCATCAAGACAATCCATATCGCGCAACGACTTTGCGGATCCATATCCAGAGATTCCCGAGGAGGAAGAACTAGACGTTGCCGTGAAAACCTCAACCATCTCCGATAACTGATCGTCCCTACTCACCGGAGCTTCCTCCATCGTCGGAGAAGACAATGGTGGCATTATCGTAATATCAGACGATGGCAGTACTGTCGTAACATTTTCGTTTTTCAACAGCCGAAGGGACTCGACAAATCGCCTCCAAAACCCGTTATTAGACGGCTTTCTCCTCCTCCGCCGGCAAAGCATGTATAAAACGACACTGATCACGTGCAAACCACGTGACCGTTTCTTCTTCATCTTATTCTTGATCTCTTCTTCGCCACCATTAATCTGATTTTTAATTTCCATATAAAAGAAGGATTAATTAATGGGTGACTAAAAGAGATTCAAGAAGAGGGGGCTTTTCCCTGCAATGAGCAGGGAAGAGAGAATTTGAAAGAAGAGATCCCAAGGAAGAAAAGGTTTTTGCGTATGTCTATTTATATGAAAATAATTATAAGGGGGTCACTGATCTAGTTGAAAAGTATTGGGGTAAAAAATATAATATTGAAGAGTTTTAGGTTATTGGTGGAAGTAAAAGCTGTCTCCTAAGAGAGCGTTCACGTCATAACTAGAAAAAACAGCGTAGCTCCTGCGCGAGTTACGGGAAGAAGAAGTTGAAGAGAAGAAAGACAGCTAAAACTTAAGCAAAGAAAGATACAGACAGCTAAACTTATTTAATAAATTACAATTCTAATTATTTTCGTAATTAAATCTTTTTTTCTTGTTTGGTTTAGCCACTGCTTCCTTTGTTTACCTTTTAAACTTGAGTTGTTTCTTTGCCCTAATTAACATTTCAGGAGTATGAAGAAATCATATAAAAATGATTAATAACTGAAATAAATGAAAAAATAAATGAGTAAATCCTAAGTTACTTGCATGAAGAATAGCCAGAAAACATGGTTCCATGCAAAAAACGTACATCGGTGACACCCTTATAATTATTTTCATATATAACCCATATATTGACATTTGAATTTGTCCTCAACTTGGTCTGATCATACGTACTTACCCCAAATTTTTGGAAACCCGTATTAAAAAAATATTCCACCGAAATATATATAGTTTATTACAAGTCTTTTAAGTTTTAACAGAAAAATAAAATATATATCGTTTCTTACGTCTCATGTGTTTCATACGAAAAAAACCATGCACATATAGCTAATTAATCTTCTCATTGTCGCCTTATATTAGTTATAACTTATAACTAGCTAGTCTAAAAAAACTAAAAAAAAACATCAACTTAGACGATTGTGTTAGAGCTACATATTCACTACGTACTAATAATAGATTGAAAGCACATAGATTAATCGGTTATTAATTAACTCATATTAATTTAATTTTGGCCAGTTTGATGATTTTAATTTCTCGGATGAAACCTCTGTTGCAGTCGATGCACCTTGTAAAGTTTGATGTTGCAAACTTGCAGTAATAAAATAAGGCCCGTCGCACGACTGCATCGACTAAGTATAGATAGGTTTCAGCCGGGATCATTAAGAAAATTTTCAACAAACTCTTAGAATTCAACCTCTTCCCTCTAGTATACCATAATTATACTTTAGAGCCTCTTTTAATTATGTGACTTAAGACAAAGCCGGACCAAGATAATTATATAAATAAATAAACTAAAGTTGGAATACACTTAAATTATATTGTGAACGTATTTCCTTGTAAAGATCAACAACCATGACCTCTGTGTTTAGCCAGCTTAATTATGAGAAGAAATGAACAAAACACGTTATGTGCTACCAATTTAATTAGTCTTTCTTCAAAAAAAAAAAAAAAAAAAAATGGAAATGTTAAGTTAATATCAGATTTTTGTTTTTGACAAAATACAAAGGTTTTACAAAGAGAAGTAGAAAGACTGAAAGCTAAAATCTAAACAAATTAAACTACCAAAAATGCAATAAAACAGATGGAGAAAATGACAGAGAAGAACGACTTAAAGGGTTAAGAACGAAAGGACCGAGCTTCCGATCTCAAGAACTGCCATTGATGTTGCCATGAGCGTCCGTGAACCGCGAAGCTAGCCCTCGAACCTCTAGAACAAGCGTCTACAGCTTTATCAAGGCATTCACACTTGAACCTGCAAACTAACTATATTTTACAATATCATGTGTCAGGAATAACCAATTGTAAGCATATACTTAGCCATCATAGCTTTCACATGACTTCTTTGGACCTTGAGATTAGTTGGATCTCATGATCCATTAATCCGAAAATCAGTTAGTGAATAAACGTTCTCATGATCTAACTCGGAGTTTATGGTATCTATTGAACCGAATCACCGAATTATATAAAAAAAAAAACTTTGTAAGCATACTATGTTAGGAAATTTCAGCAATGGTAAGCATACTATATTTCTTCCAAATAGATGTCACGACGTCGCTAAGTCAGTTCCAGGATATTTTATTATTATAGTCATTAGTAAAACAAGGTTTCTTTGGCGGTGCAGAAAGACTTTTAGTTTTTAATATATATATATATACTGTATTTGATAAACTTTTAATTGTTAATATATTGGCCGGCATTAATTTACATGAGGATTGTTTTTTTTAAAACATTATTGTTTTTTTTTTTTGTTTTTTTCCGTCCATATCATTGTTCTTAATAAGAAAAATGAATATTCACATGAAGATACATATATCTATATAATTCTGAGATCCGACTAAAAACGCACGTTACAGTATCTGGAAATGGAACACAGTTTCGTGGAAACTAGAAACTATAATAAGGAGACAGCCGCAACATTCAACAACATGTTTCAACGACACACACAACTAAACTAATCCAGCTGGCCTTCTCTCCAAGGTTTAATTAGATCTCTCATTGCGTTTTAGTTATTAATTTATTGTCCTTGCTTAATTACAACGAAACTTTCATTTTTTCTGTATTATTTCCTTCTAATAAAACAATAACCCTAACTATCTAACATTCGCAAGTTCAGTAATGATCAACTTCATTAATTAATAGCTAATGTAGTAATAGACTTGGAATAATTCGGTAGCCAGTCAAAATATAATTGCATTTCAAAAAAAAGAAAAAATTTAGGCAATCATAATTTTGTCTAAACTTTTTTTTTTTGTTTTTGTTTTCTCTCATATGTAGCATCTAGAAAATTTGGATACAAGCGGCGAACCATGTATTTGCCGTAGACTAGCACCTATATTTCAATTTTAAATTGAAAACAAAAAAAAGCAATATCTAAACGATACACATCTCGAGACTGAAAACTTGAAACTAATAATTAAGTTGGAAACATCAAAAATACATTATTTGGACAGTAAATAGATATATGTATTTTTAAAAAGCATAACAGACAAAACAAAAAAGTGTAATTGATGAGAAACAAAACGGCTAACACAGCTAAGGTATGGTCCGCGTACAGCCGTGACCCACATGAACTTATTTGTAAAGTTTTTCTAAAACACAAATATTCACAAATAATACTAACTTTTTCATGATGTTCTTCTACACATAATATCAAAACATGAATGTGCTTCAATTTCCGGGTATTCTTGTCTATGAAAGTTTTTTTTTTTCATTAAATCAACTACAAAAACTAGCTTTTAAAAGTATTTTTTTTTTAAAAAGTATACCTTACTTTATGCACTAAATGCCAGTCACGTTGGATATTATACTTTTTGTTGGTTAAATGTGATAATTTATATTTATTTGTTACTCCGCGTTGGGCAAATTGCAAACAGCAAGCAATAGCTGCAAACTTTTGTGTATATATATATATACACACACACAATCATTTCAAGAACCATAAGCAACATACTGAAAATAATCTTCATAAAGAAAAGAAAAAAAACCCATCTCAGATCAAATCAGAATTAATATTCTGCCGATAAAGTATCAATCATCAATGGCGGATTCATCTCAGATGAAAATCAGAAGAAGGGCAATAACACATAAAGCTTGGAGTCTCGTGAGGATGGCTCTTCTATGGGGAAGAAAAGGTGGAGTTTTCAAAAGATGGCCATTGTTCGAACTACGTAGCTTGTTCTCCAAGCATCTCAAAGCCCTAACTCATCTTCATCTTAATAACGGTGACCGTTATCTCTCCCGTTATTACGGAGAACGCCAGCTTTCCTTTGATGAAACGCCGTTCTTTAACGTCAAGAAGAAGATGCATCGTCCTACCTTGTCTATGAAGTTCTTCATTCCCTGCATTGATCCTCCCGTAGATTTTGACTATGACTTTGCAATGGACGGTCAAGATTATTCCGATGAGGTAATATCGTACGGTGACGATGATTCTTAACGGAAGAGTGTGGTAATGCGGCTAAGGATGATGAGGAAGAAGAAGAGAAAGGGTTGGATGTGAGAGCAGAGGAGTTCATTGCTAAGTTCTATGAGCAAATCAAATTGCAGAGACAAATCTCTTATTTTGAGTACAAACAACGCAACGACGCCGTATCATTATAGATCTATGATGATGCTTATTGGAGTATTTATTTATTTATGAATGCAGTTTTGCTTTTTGTTTTGTAGATAATTTTGAGACTATCTTCGATTTTACTACAACACAAAGACGTTTCATTTTTGGTCTTTTTATTCACTTGTACTGTACTTCATACTTTTGTTCTTCCAATTTTTGTAAATATCCTTTAGACATTATTATTGCTTAAAATACTCAAAACAAATAAATAAGCACTTCATTTGATTGATATTAGTAGTGCCCAAAATGGAAAAGAGATATGATATATTGACGTTAATCGAGTGTCAAGCATCTCTAATCCCACTCTATAAACGACATAAATTATAATTTAACATAACAACGACTTTCACAATTACAATCTATTTTAACCGGATTTGACTATACACTACTAATTGATTCCAAGATATTTTACATTATATATATAAAAATTTATGTTGTGTAATGTAATTTTATTGATTTAATTTCAATAATATCATAATTTTACTGAATTTTTAGCATTAAAATAAGTGAGTTAAATTCATATATAATTTTGATAAATAATGGATATTTAAATAATAATAATAATTGAAGTGGAGAAAGAATATACTTCGAGTAAGAAATTGAAGAATGGATTGAAGTAAAACTCAACTCTATATTAGAGTTACACTATTTTAGATGAAAAATAAAGAAATAGATTGGATATGCTCATTCAAAACTTCAAAAAAATTTAGAATAAAAAATTGATGAGAAAAGACATAGTCCGGCAAGTAGTCCAAAATCCCACCGGACTAGTCCCAAAACTTCCGAATTTCGAGCTGACTTAATTCAAAACTTTAAAAAGTTGCAATATTTATCCCAAAAGAACTTGGTTCTAACTTCTAAGTTTCTATTGCACAAAAACACTTAAATTTCTAATACTGATTCTCAGTCTCTCATTAAAGAAACTAGATTTGTCGAACTAATTTAAAGAAAGTAAACAAAAGATTAAAGAGATTAATGAAGATTGAAGTTCTCAAGTCTTTTGCCAGTTTGTGGATGCATTCTAAGATGGGGATGATCTTTCTATTTACAGGTGTTTGAACTCGGTTTGAAAAATTCTTTTTTTTTATTTATTTTATGAGTTGAATTTTTTTTTTCTTGACATCCTTATTTTTCCGAAGTTAATATTTTAGACTGTTGGAAATTAAATGACTCGATTTTAATCTAAGTCGGGTTTATTAGAGGATGCGCAGCATCTAAACTAATAATAAGTTATCAAAATTGTCGTATAACAATTGCGTCGAAGAAAAAAATAAATCATACAAAAAATATAAGTTGAGTTGAAAGAGTCAAACTGTGAAGTGGCTAATCCCTCAAAAATCTATACATCTAAAAATAATACTTCTTCCGTTTTATTATAAGTGTCAATTAAGACTTTTATAGATAGATCAAGAAACCAATGAAATTTTCTCTTTTATTACTCATTAATATATTAGAACAAAATTTCATTAATCATTTCATTAAATTAATAAAGATAAAATTAGAAAATTTACTTTAAAATTAGAACACAAAATAACACTTATAATGAAACAAATTTTAAAAAGTATAATAACATTTAATTTAAAACAGAGGAAGTATCTTCTATGATGAAGCGGTTTATACGTGACCGGCTGGTTTCCCGCCCAAAGTATACACAAAATAATTATACTTATTCTTATTTATACTATTATATTATACTATATTTATTGACACCAACTACAATCTTACTACAATTATAAAAGTGACTTACAACTATAAAAGTGTGACTGACCCAAATTATACATCAAATAACAATATTTTATTATTGTTCATACTATTATATTTTATTTTATTGACACCAACGACACTCTTACTAAATAATAAAAGTGTGACTCTCCACCAAATTAATTGTGAAAAATGCCACTACCAACATTTAAAACGAAGAAATGCTACATTAACTAAACTTATAACCCAGTTGGAAAAAAAAAAAAAAAAAAAAACTAACCCGGTGAAGATCCTATCTTCCTCTGTTTGCAACCATTATTTGCAACCCTATCAATTTGAGTAAATGGGAAAGAGTTGTGGTATGAGTATGATTACTACTTTCCTCTCGCTTCTCCTTCTCTTCCTTCATACGCTAAAATATGTTCACGCCAGCTTCCTCTGCTACGGTGATGTTTTCAACGATAACTACGGCATCAATCGAGACAATCTCTTCTCTTCTCTTCCTTCTAACGTCGTTACTGACGGCGGTTTCTACAACGCCTCGCTTGGCAGTGATTCGAAAAACAACAGCGTCCACGTTGTTGCCTTATGCAGACGTGGCTACGAGAAGCAAGCTTGTAAGACATGTCTTGAACACGCGATTGCAAACACAAAAACCAACTGTCCTCGTCAAAAGGAATCATTCTCTTGGGTCACTGATGAATTTGACGATGTTTCTTGCTTCCTACGTTACACGAATCACTCGACTTTTGGCAACCTCGAGCTCTTACCACTTGTTATTAACGCTAACCCGGCCAGCATAAACTCATCAAGATCCATAAACATGACCATTTTCAGCCAAGAATGGAATGAAATGGTTAACCGGACGCTCGAGGTTGCTTCTTCCGCTGAGACTTCATCAGTCCTTAAATACTATAACGCCACAAGAACAGAGTTCACAGATATTCCAGATGTCTATGCACTAATGCAATGCACGCCTGATCTATCGCCAAGCGACTGCAACATATGTTTAAGAGAGTGTGTGGCTGATTTTCAAGGACAATATTGGGGAAGACAAGGAGGTGGAGTTAGTCGGCCTAGCTGTTATTTCCGGTGGGATCTTTTTCCTTTCTATAAAGCTTTTGATAATGTTTCAAGAGTTCTTCCTCCTTCTCCTCCTCCTCCTCCTCAACCTTCTCCGACTATACTCCATTGTGGGAGACACAAGAAAAGTCTTCAAGGAAGCAACATTGCAATCATTGTGGTCCCTACAGTCATCAATCTCTTGATATTTGCTGGTCTAATGTTTTCTTGGAAGAGAAAGTCGTCCAAAACCGGAATCAAAGGTAGAGATTTTTAAACAAAACTACTCAAAACCAATCGGTAATGAGTAGATTGACCTATATATTTTGTATAGGTCCATTCTCACTTCCAATATGAGAGATTTCTAGCAAGTTTCCTAGAAATGATGACTATTTTGTTCATTCATTTTAGACCGAATCCGATTTTTTTTTACTCGGTTATATCTAGTTATTGGGTTCTCATATACTATGTGATTAAATGAATAAAAAAGAAAATAGATAAACCCATTCTCAGATTTAGATTTTTGACATGTTTTGTAATGGATGATGTGCAGAGTCTTGTGATTCAGATGATGATCAATCTATGTTACGGTTTGGTCTTCAAATGGTTGTAACTGCAACCAATGACTTCTCTTCTGAAAATAAGCGTGGCCAAGGTGGATTTGGATCTGTCTACAAGGTAAAGAAACTTCTAAGAGTCCTTTAATAAAAAAAAATTTAGATCGGTTTAGTGATCTTATAGCATGAGAATTGGTTTTTCAGGGAATATTACCTAGCGGGCAAGAGATAGCAGTAAAAAGACTAACAAAAGGTTCAGGGCAAGGAGATAAAGAGTTCAGGAATGAGGTCTTACTCTTGACAAGACTCCAACATAAGAATCTAGTTAAGCTTCTTGGGTTTTGTGATGAAGGAGATGAACAGATTCTCGTCTACGAGTTCGTCCCTAATTCAAGCCTTGACCACTTCATATTTGGTGAGGCTTTTCGGAGACCGCTGCATCTTTGTTACAATATTTTTTTTAGCAAACAAAAGAAAAAAAAAAACTGTTTCCTTGAGATATGCAGATGAAGACAAACGCCAGCTTCTTACATGGGATGTGAGGTACAAAATCATAGAAGGAGTTGCAAGAGGGCTTCTTTATCTCCATGAAGATTCTCAGTTGAAGATTATTCACAGAGATCTGAAGCCAAGTAATATCCTCTTAGACGCTGAGATGAACCCTAAAGTTGCAGATTTTGGAATGGCGAGGTTGTTTAACATTGATGAGACTCGAGGAGAGACAAACATAGTAGTTGGAACCTAGTAAGTATGCTCTGTTTCAGTTTTTTCTTATTTTAAGATTCTTTGATCAGCATCACCATTAATATGATTTGGTCAATGCAGTGGGTATATGGCTCCAGAATACACGACATATGGACAATTCTCAGCTAAATCTGATGTTTATAGCTTTGGTGTTATGCTTCTAGAGATGATAAGTGGTAAAAGAAATAAATTTTTGGATAAAGAAGAAGAGGAAGAAGAAGAAGAAGAGCTTCTAGATTTTGTAAGGTTTTTACATATATTGATTATCTTTATTCATCTTCTTTTCCTCATCAATTAAAAATAAATAAAAATTATTTGCAGGTGTGGAAGAGGTGGATTGAGGGAAGATCTGCAGAGATCATCGATCCTTTGGCTGCTCTGAGTAACAACATATCAATAAACCAAGTTATGAAGTTCATTCACATAGGTTTGTTGTGTGTTCAAGAGAACGTTTCAAAAAGACCTAGCATTAATTCAATCCTCTTTTGGCTTGAAAGTCACGCTACTACCACCATGCCTGTCCCTACACCTGTTGCTTTTCTTACGCGACCATCACCATCATTATCACCATCATCATCACCAATGAAGCATTAAGCTGTATGTATGTATCATCATCACTTTCTGTACAATCAGTGATATATGTTGTGTAAGGAGATGCCGTATAGCGCAAGCTAACTTATGTTACTTATACATGGTTAAGACAGCATCACTTATCTTCTTTGTTTAGCTTTTATTTGTTGAATTAGTTAAAATATTAGAAAACAAAATTAAACTGAAACTTTATTGTATTATTTTAATTCACAATTCAACATTTGTTAAGATACATTTATATTTGTTATATTGGGGCCGTTTGGTTAGGACTGTTACTTTAGGCTTTCGCTTTAGACTTTTGGCTGTAGAGACTTTGGCTGTAGAGACTTTAACTTTAAAAACTGTTGATGTATAATAGTCTGATTGGTAAAAAAAGCTATAAAAAACTGTTAAAAAATTTTCTATTGTTTTAGAATGATTATTGATCGATTATTACATGCTAATAGTATTAATTCATTGAAAATCACTTAATAGTTATACATAAATTTATTATTTGTTTTGAATAATAAAGAATAAATTTTTTTGAATAATTTTATATATTTTCAGTGTAATTTTTCGTTTATTCTTTATATGTAGGATTTATCGTTTATTTTTCAACATAAATTTATTAACTGGTTTTAATTTATTATTTATTTTAAATTATTTAACTAATTATTCATTGTCACCACTAATTATTTATTTAATTTAATTAGTTAAATTATTTATTTTAAAATACTAAAATTTATTTTAGATTCAAATTAATTAACAAAACAAAAACCTCATTTAAAAATAATTGTTACGTAACTATTAGATTTTCTACAGCCTAAAAAGTCTCTTTTTTTAGACTTTAAAAAATTAAACTAGGAAAATCAGTTAGACTTTTAAAAAGAGCAGTTAGACTTTCAAGGTTTTAAAAGAAAGAATTTTTTTTTAAGTGTGATTGGTTGAAAAATGACTTTTAAAACTTTTAAATTGTCTAAAATCCTCAAAGTGTGAAACCAATCAGTCCCATTATATAAACTCAGACTTCGTTTATTATCTTTGTTTTGCTTGTTCAACTCATCCCGTGTTGTTAACACCAGTGGGAATTTAATTGATAAGAAGCTGGAAATTTAATCCGCGCTAAAATAATCTAAAAATTAAATTAATGTTAAGCATTAGATGGTGGAATCAGTATCTAGCTCGTCTAGTATCAGCAAATTTATTTGTTAATTTTACAATACAAAATTTTTAAAATCTGTGAAAATTTTAAAAATATGATCAATTAAGAATGGAAAAAGTATTAATTATTTAAACGAAAAAAAACAATTTATGCAGCCGTACACGAAGGATAACTATTCAATACTATCTTTTTTTTTGTTTTAAGAGAAAAACGTTTTAAGTTTATACGACGATATTAAATCTTTAATGTTTACTCTTTCTATACGGCTATTCAGGAGCGGATGGAGTATGTATAAAACAAAAGGGTCAAATTATACCTATGGATTTTTAAAAATTAGCTTAATTTTTATTTAAAATTTAAAATTTAAAATTGGCCCTTGTCCAATAGAAATATTGCCCCCTATAAAAAATTTAACTTCAATACAAGTGGAAGCTCACTAACTATATTATATCATACAGAATATTAAAGCAAATAAAATTTATCACATATAAATACAGTATAAAGCTGCAAAATAAAAAACATAGAAATAAGTCCACTAATATAAGTTAAACTAAATAGTTTAATATTTCTCATTAGCCTGATTTTTTTTTTTGCCTTTTTCTAGTTTTTTCTCTCTAAATTATCGTTAGAAATCAGGTTAAGATAAGATTATAATTCCAGGTAAAATAGTTGTATATATTGCGTTACATTGTAAATTTGTTTGCTGCTGCAAATACTTCGCCAATTGTTTTTTTTTTTTTTCAGATGCCCGAAAAAGAAACCACGTCATTTTAAATAGAAAAGGCTAATGAAGATGAGGATTGAAGTTGAGCTTTACTTGTTTGTCGTACCAATTGATTAGTGATACATTTTGGGTCCATTACTTGAGAGTTGAGATTTTTCTGTTATGTCTTTTCACTACTTGAGTTAGACTATAATTATTTAAACGACTTCATTTATTAAAATTTTCTGTTATGTCTTTTCACTACTTGAGTTAGACTAGATTTATTTAAACGACTTCGTTTATTAAATTTGTTTAAATCAAATTAATGAGATGGTGGGAAATTAATATCCCAAGTGGTAAATTCAAACTTAAACTTAAACCTTGTTTTTCTCTTACTTCTTTTTCATCCAAAAAATAGAAAAAAGTAGACCTGTCAATGATGCCCGATGCCCGCGGGCGTCTCCCGTTTAGGACCGTTACGGGGCGGGCTTGGACAGCTAGAAGAATGTCCAGGGAATGGCGGGCGTTGCGGACTCTGTCCATGCGGTTTGGCGGTTTTGGCGGACATATCCGCGGTCCTCGGCGGGCTTGCGGGCAATCCGCAAAATTGAAAGTTTTTGTCTCTTCTAGAGATTTTGATTCTTTTGAAGCTTGTGTGATGTCAATGAAATTTTTCATGCTATCAACCTATCCAACGGAACCAAAAACAGATCCTATTGGATTCTTACTGAAAATAATCTATCATGCATTTTTTTTTAGTTTTGTATATATTGAAGATGTGATGGTTCTGAACTAGTAACTTAACAAATAATCAGATTCTTGTGATAAAACTTGAAGGAAGTCTGAGAATTACAATTAGTATTGATGACAAGAAGTACCTGGGGAAGGCTGCTTCAGTGCTTATTTTTTGTATAACAGCCCACTTCCTCTCTAAATCATGAACTTGTTCTTCTATTGAACTCTAAAAGAATAAAATAATTGACACTGCTATCAGATATATAGAATTAGAGAATTACATACCCCATGAAAGGTAAAACGAAAACTAACCAAATAATTATTTTTGCTCCTTAACTTCTCTAGCATAACAGACTTCATGGCCTCTGTATCTGCTGCATCTTTTCCATTCCCATCAGGCTAGATAACAGATTCAACAGAGCTTTCGGGTTGCCTTACATCTAGAGAATCTTGTGCATCTTCCTGCTCAGTTTTAAGTTCTTCCTTCAGATCTTCTAGCTCATGCAAACCATGTGATATAACACAGAGCCAAGTGGTAACATGACCAGACTTTATATCTAAAACAAGATCACATACAAGAAATGAACTACTATCTATCATTAAACAAGAAAATTTCAATCATTTGATAACTAGCCTTCAAATTTCTAAGAAGAGAATCTGCTTCATTCCTTTTTTCTTCTATTTTAGTCTCACATATAGATATTGCATTCTCATATGCACTATTTTCTTCCAGCAGCGTCTGCTTTCTCATTTGTGCCTAATTGCATACCAAAAGAAGAATCATGACAATCGTAATTTTTTCCTCTATAAGATGGATAACTACAAATATCAGCAAGACTAATCGTATAATGCAAACACATGATTCCTGAATCAACAACAAATCAACACAATTGGTTAACCGAAAATCTTGAAATTTGATCGATTGATTTCAATTTTGAAATTGGAAAACGATCAAGATAATTCAATCTATCCCAAAGCTCGACTCAAGTATCAATTGATTTCATCTTTGAAAACTCCAAATATCGAAGATGAAGATTCAATCGAACAAGAAGAAGAAGAAGAACTAACCAATAGCCCGCGGGCCTGCCCGCATACCCGCTTGTCTTTGCGGGGCGGGTATGGACACTCCGATTCTTGTCCGCGGTCCTTTGCGGGTGACCCGCGGCGGTCTGAAAAAATGGCGGTCTCCGGCGGGCTTGTCCAGGCGGTTGCGGGCATGCCCGTCTGACAAGTCTAGAAAAAAGCTTGTAAACAAAAAATCTGAAAAACTTGTCCATATTAAAAGTAAATGACATAATTTTTTTTTAATTTAAAAAACAACATATTTTGTTTAGCTTTTATTCTTTGAATTAGTTAAAGTATTAGAAAAAAGTCAAACTCAAACTTGATTGTATTATTTTAAATCAAAATTCAACATTTGTTACAAGACGTTTATTTAGACGGTATTTGTTTAAATCAAATTTATGTTAAGCATGAAATGGTGGGAAATTAATATCCCTAGTGGAAAATTTTATAGAAGTTTATATGAGCTTGTAATTTTTTTTTTATATGTTGACCTTAATCAGGGACAAGATTTAAGATTTATTAAAATAAAACTTGATTGTATTATTTTAAATCACAATTCAACATTTGCTACGATACGTATATTTAGACAACATCGTTTATTAACATTCCTAGTGGAAAGATATATAATTTTTTGTATATGAATTTGTGTAAAAGTTTAATATGTTGACATTAATCAGGGACAAGATTCTCAAACATGAACTGAGATTTAAAATAATACAATCAAATTCCAGTTAAAAATAATACAATCATTTTCTCTCATGTCACCGAATTATACAAATACAACAATTATTCATTAACAAAAAAAAAAAGAGTTTATGAACAAATATCTAAACTTCATTTCTTAACAATAATAATGAAGAACTCTGCTGTGATCTTTCTCACTTCTTCTCTTCTTCTTCTTCTTCTTCTTCTCCTTCAATCCCTCCACGGCGTTAAAGCCAGCTTCCGCTGCTTCGGAGACGTCTTCCCCACCAACAGTAGCTACCAGACAAACCGTGACTCTCTCTTCTCTAATCTTTCTGATAAAGTCACCGCAAACAGTGGATTCTACAACGCTTCACTCGATAGCGTTCATGTTCTTGGCCTCTGCAGAAGAGACTACGAGCGGCAAAGTTGTATAAACTGCATCGAAAAAGGGATCCAAGAGACTAAAAAAGGTTGTTCTAATAATGTTGAATCGTTTACTTGGGACAGTGACGATGGAGACCATGTTTCTTGTCTTGTACGTACCTCAAATCAATCAACTTTTCAGAAACTCGAGCCTGGACCAGCTACGCTTGACCAGAGCCCCATTAGTATCGACACATCCACCAAGAACATGACCCTTTTCCGCCAAGAATGGGAAGCAATGGTTGACCGGACACTCGAGGCTGCAACCAATGACAGTTCCACAATGGTTCTCAAGTATTATGGTGTTACAAAAGCAGAGTTTATTGAGTTTCCAAATGTTTATATGATGATGCAATGCACACCGGACATAACTTCAGGCCAGTGCAAGAGCTGTTTGGATGACAGTGTTAAGTATTTTAAAGATCAGTTTTGGGGAAGGCAAGGAGGCCAAGTTTCTCGACCGAGCTGTATTTTCCGGTGGGATCTTTATGCCTTTTACGGCGCTTTTGCTAATGTAACAAGAGTTCCCGCGCCTTCTCGGCCTTCGGCTTTGGTACCTCGAGCACAAGCAATCTCTGTCACTCACTTGAAAGGTGTGAAAACAAATGAGTTGATAAACATGGTCACCTATGGAATTATTTGAGATTTTCATACAAATAAAAGAAGCTAATCTTGCAGGAGGAATTATCGCGATATTTGTGGTTCCTATCTTCATTAATCTTCTCGTGTTTATCGGTCTGATCAGAGCCTATAGTCGGATGAGAAAATCGAATAACAAAATAAATGGTATGTTCTCATGCTTTTCAATCAAATTTTGTGATGCATCATTGCTCATAGGTTGTTATTTGTTTTGGTATGTGCAGAGCAGCAGTATGATTCTGCTGGTCAATCTATGCTACGGTTCGATTTTGGCATGATCCTACTTGCAACTAATGACTTCTCATGTGAAAATAAGATTGGCCAAGGTGGATTTGGATCTGTCTACAAGGTAAATAAACTTGTAAAAATACTATCAAAATGAATCTTTAGATGGGTCAGCGATCTCAAAGCATGAAAACCTTTTTGCAGGGTACCGAATGGGCAAGAGATAGCGGTAAAGAGATTAACAGAAGGTTCAGGGCAAGGAGATGCAGAGTTCAGGAATGAGGTCTTACTTTTGACAAGACTACAACATAGGAATCTGGTTAAGCTTCTTGGGTTTTGTAATGAAGGAGATGAACAGATTCTTGTCTATGAGTTTGTCCCCAATTCAAGCCTCAACAACTTCATATTTGGTGAGCCTTCACTTAGATGGTGTGAATTTTGATTGTTTAATATTTGAGTATTGACGCTTATTGGGAAATGTGCAGATGCAAAGAAGCGTTTGCTACTAACGTGGGACATGAGGTCCAGAATTATAGATGGTGTTGCACGAGGTCTTCTTTATCTACACGAAGATTCTCAGCTGAGGATCATTCACCGAGACTTGAAGGCAGCCAATATCCTTTTAGATGAAGATATGAACCCTAAAGTTTCAGACTTTGGGATGGCGAGGTTGTTCAACATGGACCAGACTAGAGCAGTGACAAAAAGAGTAGTTGGAACCTTGTAAGTATGCTCTGTTTCAGCCATAGCTGCTCTGTTTTAACAGTATATTTGCAATGTTTGATACAAAAGACATAGATGCTCTGTTTTATACATGAATGGTTATTTTTTTTGTTTTGAATAGAATCTTTTAGACAAGACATAAATGCTCTGCTTCACACAGAATCTTTTAGACAGAACATAGATCCTCTCCTTTCTATTTACATAACTCTCAGAGATTCTTGGAATCAGAATCATAATTAAAATGATATTGGTTGAGATTGTTGGATTAGGATCTCACTTGTAATGTTATTGTTTCATGTGTTTAGAGGGTATATGGCTCCTGAGTACCTTAGGAACAGAAGATTTTCAGTCAAGACAGACGTTTACAGTTTCGGAGTAGTGCTTCTCGAAATGATAACAGGTCAAAGTAACAAGAAATATGTCGAATCCTTGGGGCTCCCTGCACATGTAAGCATATAATTATCAGTCTTGTTTCTTTACTTTGGACACAAATGAATCTCAAAAGCTATTGATTATAAATTTATGATGATGATAATATATAATAGGCATGGAAGTGTTGGGTTGAGGGTGAAGCTGCGAGTATCATCGATCCTTTCTTGAGTAGGAGCTCGACAAACGAAATAATGAGATTCATCCATATCGGTTTATTGTGCGTTCAAGAAGATGTTGCAAAAAGACCAACTATGAGTTTGGTTATTCAATGGCTTGGAAGTGACACTATCGCGATTCCTTTACCTACAACTGCTGCTTTCACCACATATCTTCCTAGCGAAACCGATGCATCGGATCAAGCCAAAAGTGAAGCTAGTGCAATGTCATTTAATGGGCTCTCAATCACCGAGTTAAGTCCTCGTTGAAGCCGAGGTCTCTCTATAAACTCACACATCTAGGAGAAAAGAGAGATTAAGCAAATGTTATCCACCTTAAATATTTTGTGAAATTCTTATTAAGTTCAGACAAAATAACATATACAGAAAACACTTTAAGCACATACTAGTGATATTGTTTCTGTTTAAAGAAAATATTGTTCAAAATCACAAGTTTTGCTAAAAGAGGTTTTTCATTTTTTCTTTTCTTTTTAGTTTTCTTGTGTGGAAGGGTCAGCTTGATGGTCTTATTTCATTTCATACAGAAATTTCTTATGGCTTGTTAACCGGTTTTGTAATATTTCGAATTTTGTTTTTCAAAGAAAAATATTTGTATAACATAACAAATATGAATGAATGGACGCAACCTTACGTTAAATAGACGCAAATGACATTTATTGAAATTGTTACTACTAGGTAAATACCGCACTATGTCGCAGGGTTTTTCTTCAATATTTTTACTTTTTATTATATTTAG
Source organism: Barbarea vulgaris (assembly GCA_963667165.1). Lineage (NCBI taxonomy): Eukaryota > Viridiplantae > Streptophyta > Magnoliopsida > Brassicales > Brassicaceae > Barbarea > Barbarea vulgaris. The sequence goes on along the minus strand of OY763894.1, from coordinate 22,256,848 downwards.
TAAATTATTTTTTATGGGCATTATTTTGGAAAATTTTTATGGGAATAAATATTCAATCTCCCTCCCAAGAGAATCCTTGAAATCAAATGAACTATCACTACTTGTTAAAATAACATAAATATTTTTTTTTATATTTAAAGTAAATTTTTTTGGTAAAATCAAAATATTATGACCTATTAAAAAATTAAAATTATAATGATTTCAGTAACAATATAAACAATATTAAATTATTCTATGTTTGAGATAATAATAAATTAAATTAACTCATGAAATTAGTATATTAGTGATAACACAATGCTGATATTTATAATAAAAGAATTATAATAAAAGAATATAAAAAGAAAATAAATAGTTCTGATGAATATCTCACCATAAGATCATGTAAATATACACAAATGAACGTATACTGAAAGAAAATAAATAAATCTTTTGAATAGTGATATTGTGTGGTTCTCTTATATTGCATTGAAGTTCTTGAACCATTAAATGGATTTTAGGAACATTTATATTGCATTCTTAGAACTTAAAGCAAGATAGATAAATATACATTATTATGTATAAAAGATTACAAGTGGGACGTTTTAATTTTATGCTTTTGATAAGAAGCTTTCAACAATAGAATGTGCAGTTTAATTTTTTCTGCATTTGATTTTTTATTCGTTGCACCAGCTTGAAACTTTGAGCTTCATGATTAGTATAGATCAGATGAGTGAAACTCACATCTTGTTCTTCGAATCCGTAGAGATAAAACTTGTTGTTCTTCCGTGATAAAGATATAAAGAATATGAAATAAAGAAATATGAGTCTAAAGTAAAGAAAAGTGATGTGAGCTTGGATCGACTATCATTATTTTTTATATAATTTCAGATTTATGTTTATGATGGATCTGAGAAATATTAGAAAACGTGCTAGAAAGAGGGAGAGAATGAGAGATGGATTTGGCTTTGACGTGAATTAATTTTTAGAGAAAGATAAAAAGACTTGAAAAATCTTGATAGAGTGTCAAATTTTCAAATATCATATAATCATAGAGTGGTGTGTCGTGTGTAAGAAAATTTAGAATTAGTTGGTTGTTTGTTTTTCTGATTTTTTTGTTGCTTAATTTTTTTTATTTCAAACTATGTAGAAAAATATAGAATATGAGTAAGTTGCATTTTTTTTTAGGTAACTTTTTATTAATTTTTTAAAAAATATAACACAAATTCCATGTGACATGTTTTTATTGGTCAAATGACTTTGTGTTTTATAAAATAAAGAATTAAATATGATGTGTCTAATTAAATATGATGTGTTTAATTAAAATGTTCTTATTGGATTATAAAGTTTATTTATTTATTGACATGTCAACACCAAAATCATTAAAAAATCGGATGTGTCAACACAAGGAGAACCATTTGTGTTATTATAGTGTCGATTATATAGGTTTCACTTTTTCATAATTGGTAATATTCTCAGAGGTTAATTAACCGTAACAGCCAAGTGGGCTTGGTTTACCAAGGAAAACCAGGAACCATAATTTGATTTCCCTTTTTTCATTTGGGAGAAACTCTTCTGGTCTAGACCCACCGAGACTACGGCCCCGGCCCGAACTTCGCCCGTTATTAAAAAAATAAAAAAAGAACTTCGCCCGCTCATCAAACGAGACCACCACCGCCATGGAACCCACTGCTAAAACCTTCACTGTCAACTAAAACAGCAACTTCACCAAAATTTGCAATAATTCACGAATCTGATGGAATCGAAACTCTTCTCAAAAAGTAGAAGAAGAACCAAATGGCGTTGCTACTTAAAGAGACAAATTTGGGAGTTTATCATAATACCAACAAGATGAAGATCTAACCACAATTGGGAAGAAGAAGAAGAAGAAGAAGAACCAAGGAGGAAAGAGCGATGTAGCCATGTAAGCGTTGTTAGTTTCACGTCACTACTGATCGACGAATTAGATGGGAATTTTCCAACCGTCGAAAATTCAACACGTTTGATCACGACGAAGAATAGTAGTAGTACAAAGGAAAATTTGTATCACTATCACATAATGGAGAAATTGGAAAAAGTGAAAGATTTTTATATATTATAATCACAAAAAGTAAGAAATTTTGCTCATTTTTAGTCTCTCACTAATTGAGCTTGAGTTTGACTTTAAGGATGATCGATTTCTCCATCTTCTTGATTTAAGGTTAAATCATTGAGTTATGGGTTCACTGAAGAACGAAGGAGAGATGGAGCAAACCGGAGAAGAGTTTTTGGAGGCGATAGTGTACATTAATGGTGTTCGTAGAGTGTTACCTGATGGCTTGGCTCATATGACGCTTCTTGAATATCTCAGAGGTTGGTATTTAGTTACATCATCACTTGATTCTATTATTTTGGTCTTTGGAATGATTGAAAATACTTAAAAAGTTTCTATTTTTAGACTAAAATTCTTGTTTATGAGCCAATTAGTTGATCCACTTATCTCTTTATGTTTCTTGGTTTGAAGATGATTGGTATGCATCTTTTTAGTATGACTGTGATTTAAGACTCAGATGAAGTCTTTTTTTTTTAATTCCAATATGGTAAAGTTTGTCTTGTTTCCTTTAGATTTAGGACTGACCGGGACCAAGCTGGGGTGCGGTGAAGGTGGTTGTGGAGCTTGCACGGTGATGGTCTCTAGTTTTGACAGAGAATCAAACAAATGCGTGTGCGTGTCTCTGTTTCTCTATATGTTGTTGGTTCTAGACTTGCTTAAGTTTAGGCTTTCTCCAACCTGATTTTTTTAATTGTAGGCATTATGCTGTCAATGCTTGTTTAGCACCTCTCTATTCTGTAGAAGGAATGCATGTTATATCCATTGAAGGAGTTGGTCATCGCAAACTTGGATTGCACCCACTTCAGGTATATTTACTTGTGCAGTGGCTCTAGTTTCTTCTCGTTTCTGGAGAATCTATATTGCGAAAATGTGATGTGATCCTTATTCTCCCAGGAGTCATTGGCATCTTCTCATGGTTCCCAATGTGGGTTTTGTACTCCTGGGTTTATCATGTCCATGTATGCGTTATTGAGGTCGAATAAAAACCAACCTTGTGAAGAGGAGATTGAAGAATGTCTTGCAGGAAATTTATGTCGTTGTACTGGTTACAGACCCATTGTTGATGCGTTTCGGGTTTATGCAAAGACAAATGATGCTCTATACAGTGGTTTATCTTCACTTAGCCTTCCAGATGGTTCAAGTATTTGCCCATCTACTGGCAAACCTTGTTCATGTGGATCAACAGCAACAAATGAAGCGGCCACTTGTAATGATGGTAGATTTCAGCCTATCTCTTATAGTGATATAGAGGGGGCTAAGTATACAGAAAAGGAGCTTATATTCCCCCCTGAACTCTTAATGAGGAGATTAGCTCCTTTAAAGTTGAGAGGAAATGGAGGCCTTATCTGGTATAGACCTGTAAGACTTCAGTACTTGCTTGATCTCAAAGCAAAACATCCGGATGCAAAAATAGTGGTAGGTAATACGGAGGTGGGAATCGAAATGAGACTGAAGAAGTTACAGTATCAGGTGCTAATATCTGTTGCTCAAGTCCCAGAACTCAACACAGTGAATGTCAATGACAATGGTGTAGAGGTTGGTTCTGCCTTTAGACTTTCTGAACTCCTGAGATTATTCAGGAGGGTTGTAAAGGAACGTCCTGCACATGAAACATCAGCTTGCAAGGCTTTTATTGAACAGTTGAAGTGGTTTGCTGGGACACAAATAAGAAATGTTGCTTGCATTGGTGGAAACATCTGTACAGCTAGTCCGATATCTGATTTAAATCCTCTTTGGATGGCTTCAAGAGCAGAATTCCGGATAATCAACTGCAATGGAGATGTTAGGTCTGTACCTGCAAAAGATTTCTTCTGTGGTTATCGTAAAGTGGATATGGAAAGCAACGAGATCTTGTTGTCAGTATTCCTACCATGGACAAGGCCCTTGGAGTATGTGAAAGAATTTAAACAAGCCCACCGTAGGGATGATGATATAGCTATTGTCAACGGTGGAATGCGTATATTTATTGAAGAAAAAGGCCAGGAATTGTATGTTTCTGATGCATCAATTGCTTTTGGTGGTGTAGCTCCAGCTTCTTTGTGTGCAAGAAAGACTGAGTTATTTCTAATCGGAAAGAATTGGAATAAAGGTCTTCTGCAAGATGCATTGAAGGTCATACAAAGTGATGTCTTAATTGAGGATGATGCTCCTGGTGGAATGGTGGAGTTCCGGAAATCTCTAACCTTAAGCTTCTTCTTTAAATTTTTCTTATGGGTTTCTCATCATATACATGATGTAAAGCCAACTATGGAGACCTTCCCATCTTCCCATATGTCAGCTATGCAATCATTTTCTCGGCAGTGTAGAATTGGAAGACAAGACTATGAGACCGTAAAACAGGGAACATCTGTTGGCTTGCCTGAAGTTCATCTTTCAGCGAGAATGCAGGTATGCTGATCCATCCAATGTACTCAAATTGTTTCTCCACTTTGATTCTCATGCTGGTTGTTTTCTTAGCCACTTCAATTCAAGTAGTATGCTTTGTTTTCATTTAGGTCACAGGGGAAGCAGAATATACTGATGATACCCCAGTGCCTCCTAATACCTTGCATGCTGCCTTAGTGCTAAGCCGAATGCCACATGCTTGCATACTTTCAATCGATGATTCAAATGCCAAATACTCGCCTGGTTTCGCTGGTCTATTTCTTGCTAAAGATGTTCCCGTAGATAATATGATTGGACCAATTGTTGCGGACGAAGAATTATTTGCTACTGACATGGTCACGTGTGTGGGACAAGTAAGAAAATTTGAAACTTCAATTTTCTCTTTCTTTCTTAGTAATTTTTTCCTTGGAGACTGATTGGGGAACCTTTTGTATATCTGTGTCTTAAAGGAAGTGTTTCAGATAAAACTGTTTTTATCACCAGAAATCAAGATTTATGCATGTATTGATAAAAATACAATTTTTTCTCATATAGATCTAGTTATTTTGGTTGGATATATTTCGTTCTTTATCTTCCCTATTCTTTCATTAAATTGCATCTTGCTCTTTCAGGTCATTGGAGTTGTTGTTGCTGATTCACATGAAAATGCAAAAACTGCAGCAGGAAAAGTTGAAGTTGAGTATGAAGACTTACCAGCGATATTATCAATCAAGGAGGCTATTGATGCTAAAAGTTTCCACCCGAACACAGAGAAAAGATTAAGAAAAGGGGATGTAGAGCTATGCTTTCGATCGGGTCAGTGTGATAGGATAATAGAGGGAGAGGTTCAAATGGGTGGTCAGGAACACTTTTACATGGAACCTCATGGTAGTTTGGTTTGGACAATTGATGGAGGCAACGAAGTTCATATGATCTCATCCACTCAAGTAAGCATACTAATTAGTAGTAATTGCGTCATCTAAACTTTTATTGGGATAAGAAAAGCTTACTTTCATATGCTTCATTGAATCAAATTCATTTCAATAATTGTTTTCTAAGACCAGTAGATGGCCAGAAGCTCTCTATAACAGAAAACCATCAGGGCATGAGCTAGACTATAATATTAAATGAAAATGTTGTTTCTGCTAAAGCAATATTGGTTGTTGTGATTTATATGTAGGATCCTCATAGGCACCAGAACTATGTTTCTCGTGTTCTCGGTCTGCCAATGTCTAAAGTGGTGTGCAGAACCAAAAGAATTGGTGGTGCCTTTGGTGGTAAGGAAACGAGATCGGCCTTCATAGCTGCTGCAGCTTCTGTTCCTTCATACCTATTGAATCGACCTGTGAAACTCATACTAGACAGAGATTTGGACATGATGATATCTGGTCATCGTCATAGTTTTGTTGGAAAGTATAAGGTATGTTCCTCTGTTGTTTCCAGTTAACTCTTATTAGTCAGCACATTGCATTTCATCTATCCAAAATAACTGAAAACAGTTGAGAAAAGAAGAAAGAGTGGGAATAGATCGTTAGTCAAAAGCTTTCCTTTTAATTCGTTTACAGGTTGGATTTACGAATGAAGGAAAAATATTGGCATATGACCTTGAAATCTACAACAATGGTGGAAACTCTTTGGATCTTTCCTCTGCTGTTCTCGAAATTGCCATGTTTCACTCGGATAATGTTTATGAGATCCCAAATGTGAGGATCACAGGGAACGTTTGCTTTACTAATTTTCCTAGCAACACTGCTTTCCGAGGGTTTGGAGGGCCTCAAGGTATGCTTATAACTGAAAAGTGGATTCACCGAATCGCAGATGAACTTGATAAAAGCCCTGAAGAAATCAAAGTAAGTTGAATGTTTTATAATCTTCAGATTCTTGAAAGTTGTAGGAATTGATCATTCTTTCCTTGGTTACCTGTTTTGATGTTTTCTTGGGTATTTACCAAACTTTAGGAGATGAACTTTCAAGTGGAAGGTTCTATCACACATTACTCTCAGTGTCTTCAGCATTGCACATTGCATCAGCTCTGGAAGGAGCTGAAAGTATCCTGCAACTTTTTAAATGCTCGTAAAGAAGTCGACGAGTTTAATAGTCATAATCGGTGGAAAAAGCGTGGTGTGGCTATGATTCCCACAAAATTTGGCGTCTCATTTACCAAAAAGTTCATGAACCAGGTAACTTTTGTTTTAAGTAGATCCCTTTTTTTTTTGTTCAGATTTAGTTATCTACCAAAATATTGAAAGAGTAGGAAGAATCTGAGTTTTTTGTATACTCATCCATTTTGATTTTGCTATTTAGGCCGGTGCTCTTGTTCATGTTTACACTGACGGTACTGTTTTGGTGACACATGGAGGCGTGGAAATGGGTCAAGGATTGCATACAAAGGTCGCCCAAGTTGCTGCATCTGCCTTTAACATTCGCCTTAGTTCGGTTTTTGTGTCAGAGACGAGCACCGACAAGGTACATTTTGATGTCAGCTAGTATTTTGAGATGTAACTAAGTTACAGGCAGAGCACAAAATTTTTCTTAGGCTCTTATTGTTTACGGTCTTTCTTGATAGGTTCCAAATGCATCACCAACTGCTGCTTCTGTGAGCTCTGATATGTATGGTGCTGCAGTTCTGGATGCTTGTGAGCAGATTAAAGCACGAATGCAACCTGTTGCATCTAAGCTCAATATCAACTCTTTTGCTGAGGTAATTCTTGATAAATCCAGGAATGCTTTTTTTTTAATCCATTTTGCTGAAGGACTCTCTTCGCCTGCCTCTGTTTGAGTGTTATGTAGCTGGCAAGCGCATGCTATTTTGAACGGATAGACCTCTCTGCTCACGGTTTTCACATCGTTCCCAACATTGGCTTTGACTGGATATCTGGAAAAGGGAACCCATTTAAGTATTATACATATGGAGCCGCATTTGCTGAAGTTGAGATTGATACATTGACTGGTGATTTTCACACAAGAACAGTCGATATAATATTGGACCTCGGATATTCTCTTAACCCAGCCATCGATATTGGACAAGTGCGCGCTCTTCTTCTCCTTAGAAAACCTACTGAAAAATCATAAGAAAAGAGTGTGTTTTGTGTCCGAGTTCTGAAAAAAGTTACCATTTTGCAGATAGAAGGAGCATTCATACAAGGGCTAGGTTGGGTAGCTTTAGAAGAACTCAAATGGGGAGATGCAGCTCATAAGTGGATTAAACCGGGAAATCTACTTACTTGTGGACCCGGAAACTACAAAATACCTTCCATTAACGACATTCCAATTAACTTCAAGGTTTCTCTTCTCAAGGTATATCCGTATATGTCATTATAAAAAGCTTTTTCTACTTGTTAGAATAGAAACTGACCCTTGAGGTTTCATTAGGGGAATCCAAATTCAAAGGGGATACATTCATCAAAAGCAGTTGGTGAGCCTCCATTTTTTCTAGCATCATCTGTCTTTTTTGCGATAAAAGATGCAATCAAAGCGGCTAGAGCCGAGATGGGTCTTAGCAGCAAATGGTTCCCACTGGACACTCCTGCAACTCCAGAGCGTATCAGGATGGCTTGTTTCGACGAGTTCACTTCTCCTTTTGTAAGTTTAGATTTCTCGCCCAAGCTTAGTGTTTGAGCTTTTAACTTTTCATCCACAGGGGGAATGATGCTCAAAACAGATTAGGATGCTGTTTTAGCTAATAAATAATCTAAAAATGCTATTTCATCGAATCAACAGATTCTAATAAATGAGTTTTTATTGATTTATTGGTATAAATGGCTAAAACAACAGATGCTTTGAGAACTAAAAGAGCAATCATTATGAAACAGAGTATAAGGAGTATCGTCACACATGTCACCATTGATCCTTCTCTTTTGTGTTCTCTCCGCCTATTCAAAAGTTGAAATATGTCTCTATAAGGTGATAGTATAGGCAGATGTAAGGAAGGCAACGACTATTGATTGGGAAAACTGAACCGCTCTAGGCTCTAGCTTGATAACAATAAGTGTTTCATAATGTCAATGCTATACTTTTACACAGTGATTAACTACTTACCATTTCACTAAGTTCATCGTCTTCATCCTGACCCTACAATTTGAGAAGCCAAAAATATGAATAAGATCATCAAATTGGCCATATTAGGGTGCATGAATGGTAGCAATTTCAGTTTGACCCAATAAAAAAAAAAGGAATGGCAGTAATTAAAAGATTTTTTGTAGATGAGAATGATTTAACCCAAATTTCCTAATCTGATTCTGTAAAAGCACAAACTCAAAACATATATTATCCCAAAGTTTGTTATAGAGAACGAAAGAACCCAAATTTACTTGATACGATTTTTGCAAACTGATAATGTCCACAAGATTTGGTATTCATATCTGATTGTCTAAATAAAAGCGACGACCAAAAGTCCAAAAGTCAGATGTTATAATATATCTATAAAAATTAAAATATATAAGAACATATATCAAATTATGGACGATTTTTGTTTGTTTATTTTGAAAGGTCATCATTTAATCGAGAAGATATTTCACAACAATTATTAATTCTCTTTGGGCTGAGAAGATAATGTTTGAGGGGCGAGAAAAAGAGACATAGCTCTGAGAATATATACATTCAACATTTTCTTCTTCTTTTTTCCTTTTGTTAAAGAACATTCAACATTTTCGTGTAGTTTCTCTTGTTTCTTCTTCTTCTTCCTTCGATCATGGCATTTGAGGGAGTGTCACTGCCGTTGATCCACAAGCATCTTATGATGCCTTGCAATGATCTGATTCAGAGGAGAGGTGATTGCTGTGGACGCTTCATCAAAGATATCAGTGATGGCTACTATTGCAAAAGCTGCGATTTCTTTGTCCACAAGAAATGTGGCGAGTCCTCTGAATACATCGAACATCCATCTCACCCCGGTCACACTCTTCAACTTCAAAGAAGAGGACAAAGTTATTGTGATTTATGTGGATGGGAAATAAAGGATATAGGCTATCGTTGTAAGATCGGTGACTTCGACGTGGATCTATACTGTGCAAAGTACCCACCACCACAGGTTATTGACATCTACGAGACACATCCCCATAAGCTCATCCTTCTCAAGGAGAAAACTGTGTTCAACTGTGATGCTAACTGTGGGAAGACTGGTGATGCGTTTCCTTACAAATGTCGTAAATGTGATTTATCTTTCCATGTGGATTGTGTATGGCTTCCGTCGGAAGTAAAAAAACCTTTAGAAGTAAACCAGCCGTCAGAGGTAAACCACTCTTACCACTCCTTACACCCTCTTAAGCTCCTTACCAATGGATTACCTGACTATTCTGATGGTAAATGCCGTCTTTGCGAAAGAAAGGTTGATGATAGATTGTTTTATCATTGTTCTTCTTGTAACTTCACCTTGGATCTGCCTTGCGTTAAACATCCACCACAACAATCTCTTTTGGATTCGAAAGCTCATGATCACCAACTCACCCTTCTCCCTAGACTCGATTCTTTTACATGTAACGCCTGCGGGCTCAAGGGAGATCGAAGCCCTTACGTATGTTTTCAATGTGGTTTCATGATCCATCAAGACTGTCTTGGGCTTCCACGACTCATAAACATTAATCGTCATGATCACCGTGTTTCTCGAACTTCTGTTCTTGGTGTTGTGAATTCTGTGTGTGGAGTTTGTCGCCAGAAAGTGGATTGGACTTGTGGAGGTTATTCTTGTGACAAGTGTCCTGACTATGATGTCGTTCATTCTAAATGTGCTACTAGATATGATGTGTGGAACGGGAAAGAACTCGAAGGTGTTCCTGAAGAAACAGAGGATATAGAGCCATATGAGGTGATAGATGACAACACAATCAAACATTTCAGCCACGAAGAGCATCACCTAAGACTCCACGCTAATGATGCTCTATGTGATGACAACAAGCGTTGCAACGCATGCACTCAACCCGTCTCACTCCAATCCTTCTATAGCTGTATGGATTGCGATTTATTTTAACATTTCCTTTGCAAGTTCAATTCCATTTTCCAAAACCAGCCGGACTGGATCGAGTTTGCGTGGTTAGTAACTGCATCCTACAAAAACTCGTTTTGGGGGATTTTCATCTTACAACAAAGTCTAATCCGATATAAATGTCAAGTTTGAGCATAGGAATTAGATTAATACGAGAAAAATATAGGCTATGGTAAAAGCTCGACCTTTGATTTACAGAGTAAAAAAAAAAAAAAAAAAAAAAGGTTATCTAATAACGTTGGAGTAGTGAAATTTATCTTTTCAATGTAACAAACTCTAATTCTAAAAAGTAAACTAAAACTCTCCTAAATCACCACCAAAACGATGAAATCTCAAAAACTCAGAAATTGAAAAATCTCTAATCTTGAGATTCTTCAAACGCGCTTGACGAATTGGTGACAGAGAAGTAGAAACGGAGGAGAAATTGGTAAACATATAATTCCCCAGAAGAATCCGAACAAGTTCATGAGGAGAAAAGCCAATGTGAAGAATCCATAGACCATAGCCATCTCTATGTAAATCCTTCCTGATGAATTATCGCCGTCGAACATGGCATTTACAGCGTAGTGAGTGTTACCTGTCCAATAAGCAAACGCCATCATCGATGCCAAAAGCCCCATTGTTGCACGGAAGGTTAAGTTTGATAACTCCAAGTTTCCGAAACCCATGAACTCAGTTTCTTCTCCCCGAATCATCCACAGTGAAATCAGCGTTGCGACTAAGATAATGTTGAATTTGATCGCGAATTTGACGAAATCTGAGTCCGATGGTATCAGTTTGTAGCTGAATCCGACTTGCTTCATCGTTTTCAACAGAGGAAGAGGAAGTGGAAGGATTTTGGGAAACCTATATCGAAGAGTTTTTTTGTGCTTTTTATTTTGTTTGCGCGATTAATAAAAGCCGTTGATGATTTATAATCGACGGTGGTTTTTTTTTTTTTTTTTTTTTTTTTAAACTTTATATTAGTTCAAATGGATCAACCCATTTAAATAATAAATTTAATTAATTAATTAAACATATTATATGCAATAATCTATCAAACACATTTATTTTAGAAAACACATTTGTTTTAATCATGTTTTTTTGGTTCGAGTTAGGATGATTAATCGAAATCTATGTTAGTATTATTAATTAATCGAAATCTATGTTATCTGGCAACAAGACTCAAATTAGCTCTCTTTCATTAAGACTTGTTATAAAAAAACACATACGAAAATCCAAAAAGGTTTCATAAAGACTACAGCCAAAAAAATTCCATAGAGATCATAATGATTCTACTTAAAAACCCAAAAACAGAGGAATAGTTTGATAAGCTCTAAAGAAACCACTTCACTTGGCAGCAGAATGCTTGGCCTTGTTGTGAGCCTCGAGCGCATTCCCTGAGTTGAACGTCCTGCCACAAAGATCAAAATGTTACTACAAGCAGAAATATCGAGCAGTGAGGAGAGAGTTAGAGATAAAGATATAGAGTGTCTACATGGAATAAAACGCGCTAAGTGCTTGGTAGACGGTGGATGAACGCCTAGCGCCTAACCGTATATGCGGATGCCTAGACGGGACTTAGGCGGATAATATATTTTTATAAATATTTAAATAATCTCATAATTATATAAATTTTGATAAATATATAGGTGTAAAATATTATTTTCAAATGAATAAAATTCACGAACCTTATAAAATAAATAAGTAATATCTTTTAAAATAAAATACTGTTACATAAATATATATAATTATACAATTTTTTACAAAAAATGTTAAAATTTCTTTTTAGAATTCGCCTAGGCATCCGCATAAACCGCGTAATCGGGTGCATAAACGCTATTAGACATCCGAATTATTCAAAACCGCATAAATCACTGTATAACATAAAATCTATACGTCTGGCCACCGTATAGCGTCTAAACGCTGCCTAGGCGTCCGCGTAGACCGCGTTTTAGAACACTTCTCATCTATTGGTTTTTTTTTATTTTTAACTAAAACATTATCTTTTAAAATTAGAGAGACTCATGTGAATCTCTAGAAATGTACATGCTCTAAAAGCCCAAAAGTGAAATAAGAATGTCAAGCCACGATTTTCTTTCAGATTTATTTTAACATTTCCTTTGCAAGTTCAATTCCATTTTCCTTATTGTATTACTATCTAAATTTGATATGATCGAGCTGTTCCTATCGTTATCACTCTAGTTTTCTCCTTAAAGTTGAAGAACACAACATTATCGAGTCTTGTCTGTTCAAAAAAATTTCATGACCAAAAACATGAAAAATGTGAGGACTACACTTACGACTCATCTAAACTATTGACGACCTACTCAAGGAATCGAACGGTATATAATTTCATTTCCATAAAGCTTTAACATGCTTTAAACTATTCAAGTAAACATCAACAAACATACAAAGGATTGTCACAAACATTAGAATGAATTATTTTGAAACCATGCCTCACGACTATAACTTTGTATACTGATTGGACTACACACAAGAAAATGAGAAAAATAAAACTTCTCAAAAATCAAAACGCTTGCAAAACTGAAAATTCAATAAATGGTCCAGGTTTGCTATGACCAAAGACGAGCAGTTTTTATTGATTTGTTGGTATACGACTAAAACAAGAGATTCTTAAGGACTAAAAGAACAATCATTATGAAACAAAGTATGAGGAGTATCGTCGCACATTTCACCATTGCTCCTTCTCTTTGTGTTCTCTCCGCCTATTCAAAAATTGAAATTTGTCTCTCTATAAAATGAAAAATCTGTAGTAGTCACAAAAAATTGTGAGTTTTTGGTAAAGAATCAAACCTTTTGTAGTTGTTTATAGCCTTCCTCGACCGATGTAGAGACATTTTGGATATTGTAATCTATTCGATCAACTATAGTGCCCTGGTTGATACAAGAACATAAGAAAAATAATCGTTGAGACACCAACAAAAACTCTGCATCCATTTATGTAACTCATATGCCTTTTAGTGAGTCAGCGAGAAACCTGGTCAATGACAAGAGCTGATAAGTCCTTCATTATCTGTGCAAGGTCATTCACCGATCCCAAAACCTAGAGGGGAATCTGAAGTTATTTACAATCGAAATGTGAACTAAGCAGCTTCGTAAATAAAATATGGTGGAGTAGCAGCTTCCAGTTACCTGCTGTATCTCTCTTTCCCTTTCGGCTGAGACATGTTGGCCTTTCTTCAACTTGATTGTCTGGTGTTCATCCAATCCCTAAAATTTTGTTGAAGACTGACTGGTGATTCTCATTATCGTATTATTGGCAGTGTAAGGAAGGCAATGATAAATGATATCCACAAAAAGTGTTTTTCTTTAATGTCAGTGATATATTCACTCAACAATCTAGCACTTACCATGCCACCAAGCTCATCGTCTTCATCCAGTCTCGACATCTTTCCATTCAGATTAAACTCCAAATCTACTCCATCCTGACCCTATGATTGGAGAAGTCAAATATAAAATAAGTAAACCTCTCTTTTGTTAATTTCTTGAAAATGAAGGAAAAATACATCTTTCTGCTGCTGGAGACGTTTCAAATAAGTAGATTGTTTTCTGCGGAGCTCCATGGAAAGGTTCTGAAGATCTGTTGCAAGAGAACGCTGTCAAAAACAGTATGTCAAAAGAGTAGGTCAAGTCCATTGGAGACAGAACTTTAACCTCAGGCTACAAACTTAAAACATATATTATCAACCCAAAGTTCGTTATAAGGGGCAAAAAAACAAATTTGCTAACTGATAATGTCCAAAAGATGATAATCAAAGAGTTTCATATGAGGATCATCTAACCACTTTCCCTCAACCTTTATCGATAACAAGCTAAATATTGATAAAAAGTCCAACAAAATACCTGGACATTTTTCCGGAGATTTGATTCTTCAGAAGGCCCTCTAGTTGATAATTTCTGCAATCTCTTCTCTGAGTTCCTCAAGAGATCTGTGATATCATGAGTGAGCATCTCGACTACACGTTGGTTCCCTTTGTTATCTCCAAAAGTAGGCATTAGAGCCTTTGAATGAGCCTTAGCAAGTTCACTCATTTTGTCTCTCACCTTCTGTATATTATATGTTATCTCCTCAGAATCATCAACCCAAGCTGGTGGCATACCAATTGTGAAGGCATCACTACTGCAAACATTCCCAACAACAAAATCAAATTTGCAATTCTAAAAGAGCAAAATAAATTCACCATTTCTCAAAAGCAAGAACACAAAGCTTTACGCCCCTAAATTCTCTATATAGTTCAATCCAATCACAAAATTTCGAATCAATTACATTTTGCAGAATCAAACTAAAGGAACAAGGAGCCCATATATTACCACGAGGGACCAGGATCATTGGAATTCAAAGGAGCATAAGAGGTGTGATTGGACCGAGTAAACGATCCGCTAACCATTTCGATCACCGGACCACCGAACGAATCAGACGCCGATAAAGATAAAGGAGCACGCGCGCTTTTACACGCATCCCTATGTTTCCTGTACACCGTCGTTCGATTCCTCGTCGCCATCAACCCAATTTCAATCTCAATATAATCAAACTCTCAACGAAGTAAATATTCCCGGAAAATCGGATTCGGAGCTCAGATTTCAGCAACTTGTGTCGTCGGAAAAAAGTAAGCGAATCTGAATCGCAATAACGTTTCTGCTTTAGCGCGTGTTAATAGACTTAACGACGAAGGAGATTTGACTTGGGCTTTATTATATGGGCTTATGAGGCCCATATATATTGGGTTCTTTTGGCCACTTGCTATATTACTTACGGTCAATATAAGTGTGTGGAGCACACGTTTTAAGACGATGACGCACTTAAAAAGCTTAAAAGGCAACAAAAAGACGAAAACACCCTGTAGATTCCTATGGTGGACTCGTGGCGGCTAAAAGTCAACAGAAGGGGGACGGTGGTTCAGGGCAAAAGCTTTGGTGACCGAATAGGGGTAGTTTGGTCATTTAACTTTACCTCAATAGATTCGTGTCCATGGATTCTCGCCAGACAGAAAAAAATGAAAAAAAAACCTCATTTAAAGGTCTGGACTTTAGGTGTGTTTCCTCGCACTTTCAGGCTCAACAAAGTACTGACAGGTTGTGTAATAAATACACAAGGAAGAATATCATTTAATTAAAAAGAAAGTGATCTGAGACTTTTTTTTCAATTCAGTTTTTTTTTTTTTTTTTTTACGGATTCAGAAACAGATGGAAAATGATTTGTTGGGCATTTGTGGGTTTGATTCTTCGAAGAAATATCGATTAGAAGAACTTGCCAAGTATCACTCTGGTTAGTTTTAAAATCCATTCCTTTTTCCGATTTGATTTTACGGTTTATGCTGGTGTTTTTAATTTATATGGATATCAAATTTCACTTTTTTTTTTAAGGTGCTTGTTATTTATGTGAAACTGGAAACTTTAATCTCTACTGGTTTTAAATTTTTGTTACTTGTTAAGGCTTTTGTTGTGAATTAATTGGTAAAAGTTTTGTGATTGTAAACTTTTTTATAGGTTCATGTATTGAGTTTGAAGATGTTGAAGGAGATGATGATGATGAAATGACAGTGGAGTATCCATGCCCGTTTTGCTCAGATGATTATGATTTAGTTGAATTGTGTCACCATATTGACGAGGAACATCAACTTGATGCTAACAATGGGGTAATTTCAGTTCATATCCATCTCCAAATTCATTTACTCTTCTTATGATTAGAGACATTGAGGCTTCACATGAAGCAGTTAGTTGTTAATTAGACCATATATGTTCATTGTAGTCTAGTGCTTACTTTAGTAGGTAGGATTTTGATTCTGTAATTAGAGTTGGTAGGGACTTCTTGGATTTTAGTTCAGTTAGATTATTTACCTGATGCTATGAGGAACCATTTTGTATTTGTGAATTGTTTGGTCTGAGAAATATTGTGCCTCGATCTCCGATACCTTTTTGAGCTTGAAGAGATCACCTTTAGAAAACTTATAACCAGTTCCAGTTCAGGATTCCAAGAAATGGAAGTAGTCTTTTGGTGACGATGAATGTAATATCTTCTTACAAAATGAGCTTTGGTTGTGATGTAGATATGTCCGGTTTGTAGCAGACGAGTGAAGATGCATATGGTTGATCACATTACCGCGCAACATAGAGATGTCTTGAAGATATCCTTTTTAATCTACTCTTCTTGCGTTAAGTTTTAACCATTTAGTAGAAAACTTGTGAATTTTTTTTGTGCTTGTTCTAAATGATGGTAGGCTTATATATCGATTTACTGACATTTGTGTTCCTTGATGAAAACTTACCTTGAACAAAAGCAGACACTTTACAAGGATGAGTCATATCCAGCATTTTCTCCAAGGACTAAGAAATACTTACAGTCTCTAATCGATGAGCCACTGTCTACTAATCGTACATCTAAAAGTGTTGCGGACCCATTGTTATCATTTATCTTCAATCAGCCATCACCAGACAAGACTAAGCTTGTACTGCCTGATTTATCAAGTGAAGCAAGCATAGAAGAGACGAGCTCTATTAGAGATTCAACAGAAAAGTAAGCAACTTTTTCACATTTTCTTATTCTGAGCGTCTTGCCTCACCTTCTTGAACCTTGTCTAAAGATACGTTTTGCTTTTCGCATGTGCACAGAGACGAGAAACTGCTGTCTCCCTTGTCAGATATGGAGCTGCTAGAGAAGGCAAAGAAGAGAGAGTTTGTACAAGGTTTAATATCATCAGCCATATTCAATCACATCGACAACTTCTAAGTTATTTAAAAAAAAGATGTGATACATTGTTTAAATCTTTGTTGCCTAGTGAAGTATTTATGTATGAAACTCTGGCCAAGTACACTAGAGTAGTCTATAATATAAGCCAATGAGCTTCTGTTTATCTTCAAACTTCTACTTTCTTTGTTTACAGCTTATAATTCTTAAGTTACTTGAGGTCGGAGTTTCCTTAACAACCACTTCTTGCGTAGTTTCACATCTAGAGCCACAAATGTTTTCGCTTTAAGTTCATCTTCAAGCAGATCACAAGCATCTAATATAAGTTCCTCGTCCATGTCTGGTAATGCTTGAATAGCCTCAACCACGTCCTCTATTGCCATGGTTTTGGTTTCATCTACTCTAGGCTTCTTCGGATTTATAGGGCTTGTATCAGTATTAGCAAGTTGATCTCTTTTGTTTTTGGGGTCAAACAAAAGAGAGTTGCTATCTTCTTCCTCAGCTGAAATAGACAAATCTGTAGTTCCACTGGACTTGAATTCTTGAAATTCAGATTCAGGGTCAAACCAATCCATAGCTACAAAGCAGTCATTTTCTTCGATCCCAGAATCGCCACAGAGCGCACACAGATCTCTATAGTATGGAATTGGCCGAGTCATAAATTGCCTTGCATCTCTGTGAGCCTATAAATGTTTCATACAGATCACACTTTAGAAAAAGAGACCAAACAGAATAACTATACACTTAGCTTACACCAGAGCAATTAATTTACCTTAATATAGTCTTGCCAGACATTATCATCAGCTGTAACCATTTGACGCTCATCATCCCAAGCAAACCCATCTGATCGAAGAAGACTCTTGATCGCATTGAACTGTCTTCTTAGAGTCTTATACCGGTTCTTCAACACATCAACATCAAAGTAAGACTCAAATTTCGCATTGAAGAGATTAACCATCTGAGTCCATGCTTGTTTCCGAAAAACACCTTCAATCTGGTTTCCTCTTCTCGCTTGGTCCAGCATCAGATCAATGAAATATCGGTCCATTGGCGGATGCCAAGTCGTCCTGGACCGTGTAATGCTGCTTCTTTTTGAGTTGGAGGATGACATGATTGTTGTAGACTCACAAATTCTATTGTAACCTTCATCTTCCTGAATCGATGTCTTGGTTTCTCCCTCAGTAATATTCTCCTGAGCTGAATCATATATTGTTCATCCACATATTACATATATAAATCATAGACTATTAATCTAAAGGCTAAAGAAGAATTTTTGTCCTTTGCTGACAAGAACCTATAACTCATAGACTAAGAATCCATAGTGTTTAGAAGAATCTTTACACAGGTCTGTTCACCAAATTCTGATAAATATTCTCCAATTCGAGGACAAAAGTCTAAAATGAAGGATTCAAGCTTCAGTACGTTAAAGATTGTACCTTTCTGCTCAGAGATTCCATCACTGTAAATCAAGCACAGATCTTTGTAATAAGGTATTGACTTTATCCGAAAACACCTCGAATCAGGATGAACCTTAAAAAAAATCCAAATTCTGTAAAAGTCTATCCTTAGACGAACAACAACAACAACAACAACAACAACAAAACGCAAACGCACCTTGAGATACTCATCCCAAACGCTATTATCAGCAATCACCATCTTTCTCGTCTCATCCCAACAAAAACCATCTTCTTTCAAAAGATTCTTTACAGATTTAAACAAGCTCCTCAACGTCTTATGTCTGTTTTTCAAAACATCTTTGCCATAAGGAAACTTGAATTTGGCAGTGAAGGAAGAAGACATGAACTTCCAAGCGCGTTTGCTAAACAAATGATCTTCAAATCTGTTGCCTTTTCTCACTTGCTCCAACATAAGCTCGATGAAGTACTGATCCATTTCAGGAGTCCACACTGTTCTTAATCGCTCATTGCTGTTTCTACTAAGAGAGCTCATTCTTTTCTCCTCTCTTCTTACCTGCAAAAATTTCGATTGCACGAACACAAAATTTGAAATCGAGAAATCAAATTTTGAAATCAGACTCATAATTAAAACTAAAATCGATAATAATTCATCTGAATATCTCCGATTATATTAGCTCGAGAGCAGAGAATCGTCGCTTACAGTGAACTCCGGTTGAGACAGAGAGATTCCGGTGAGTGGAAATTGAAATTCCGGTGAGATTTTAGGGATAGGGTTGTCCAGGATAAGGTTATACTTTTATTCGCAACCAGTTTAGAAACCTATATGGGCTTATATAACTTTATTGGGCTTAAACTATTATGGGCCAATACATTAAAACGACGTCATTTGACCTAGGGTTTATTTTTGGGCCTGCTTTCGTCGTCGTCGTCTTCATGAAAGCTGTCAACAAATTTGTGCTGTTTGAACTGAACTAGTGAAGAACATCTCCATTAAAGAGTAAAACCCTAGAATTCAGCTCCTTGCTTTGTTAGGCAGTCTTCATTTCGTCCGTTCAACTCAGAAAATACGATGAGTAGAATCAACGAAGACTCCATGGATGTATTCAAAGGCCTCCGAATAACTCAGCTCGATGATGATGATGAAGATGACGAAACTGCAACGGAGCCTATAAACATCGATGAGTCTGATGATGATGATGATGAAGACGAAGATTGTGAACCAGTGATGTTAGGTTTCGTGGAGAGTCCTAAATTCGCATGGTCAAGTCTCCGTCAAGTTTTCCCTAATTTAGCCGGTGGTGTTCCGGTACTACGTTATTAAAAGTTTCAATTTTTACAGTCAAAGTCTTCTTCTTTTAAGTTCTTAGATATATATTGATTCTTGGGTTTAATGTTTTGTGATATAGGCATGGTTGGATCCACTTAATTTACCATCAGGGAAAAAAATTCTATGTGATTTATGTGAAGAACCTCTGCAATTTGTACTTCAGGTGAGTTTCATACAAACTAGTTTGTTATTCCTTTACTTTTTTTGTCGGTTTAATTATGGGATTTGAGGAAACTTTGCAGCTTTATGCTCCGTTAACGGACAAAGAATCAGCTTTTCACCGGACATTGTTTCTCTTCATGTGTCCATCTATGTCTTGTCTCCTTCGTGATCAACATGAACAATGGAAACGTGCCCCAGAGAAGGCTATGAGGAGGTAAAAAAAAGGAACCTCTTATTACATATTGCATCTTTGTGTGTGTTTGTCGTCTCGCCTAGTCTGAGTGGGTTTTAATATGAATCACTATTTTTGGTTTTTGAAGTACGAAGGTTTTTCGTTGCCAATTGCCTCGTGTGAATCCTTTTTACTCGAGTGAGGCTCCAAAGCACGATGGAACTGACAAGCCATTGAGTCATGGAGGTATTATGAACTGATTTGATGGGTTTTACTCAAATCCGAGAATTCTCTTTTCTTCTTCGATTCTTGATCTTGTTTGTTTATCTTTAGCTCCGCTTTGCACTTGGTGTGGAACATGGAAAGGAGATAAAGTATGTAGCGGCTGCAAAAATGCTCGATATTGTTCACCTAAACACCAGGTGTGTGCATATTGCATAGTTGTTTCTGTTGTTTTGCTAGATTCCGCGCTTGTTAACAAATTTTAACAATGGTCTTGTTTCTAATTTTCAGGCCCTGCATTGGCGCATGGGTCATAAAACCGAATGCCAACAGCTTCGTGCGGTTATTGAAACATCTGACTCAGGCCCTGTCAATAATGGGGTTGCTATAACTCAAAAGCAGAAAGGTTAGCAAAATTTACACAAACTTTGCCTAGCCTTGGAACTGTGTGTATTATAACTACTGATATGAATTTTTCGGTATGTGCAGTTGCAAGTAAGAGTCTATGGAAAGAATTTGTGTTGATCAATGAAGATGAAAGTGGGTATGATACAGAAATGTCAGAAAATGACGAAGTTGCTAAACCTTTGGTATCAAAGAGAGACATTGATGACCAAATGAAATCGCTAATGAAT
The DNA here is from genome assembly GCA_963667165.1 of Barbarea vulgaris. Taxonomy (NCBI): domain Eukaryota; kingdom Viridiplantae; phylum Streptophyta; class Magnoliopsida; order Brassicales; family Brassicaceae; genus Barbarea; species Barbarea vulgaris. Next base: position 22,235,812 of record OY763894.1, on the reverse strand, counting down.
GATTATGAGGTAAAGTCACTTGTCGCGGCCATTTTTTGGCAACTATAAATCTCCTCGAAAGATTCTCAATTATCTTGCTTGTTCAGGGTGATGCTGATAAAAAGAAGTGGGTTAATTTTCAACAACGTGTAGCCAAAGCTCCAGAACAAGTTCTAAGGTGATTCAAAACACACAGATACTGTTATATCTTTGCTTACATTTTTTTCTTAATTCTCTCAAAACATAAATTTGTGAAATACATTTTTCTGTTATACAGATATTGCCGGAGCTCTGGTGCTAAACCCCTTTGGCCTATGACAAGCGGACGGGTCTATAAATCTGAGATTCCCAATTGCAAATCTTGTGGTGGTCCTCTTTGTTTTGAATTTCAGGTAATTCTTTCTACCAAATTTGATCATCTCTTCTTTCATAAAACTTGTATTAGTCTGGTCTTTAGTCACTTCTTTTGCTTATCTTTATAAACCGGTCAAGAAAATACCAACAGTTTCAGCCGAATCAAACCGATTTAAAACCAGTAAAAACACAATATTCCCCCATTTTATATCTCTGTTCTTGCATATAGGAGGAAGCTTATCTCTGTTTTTGATCATTTTAATGGCGGTTTATTCAGGTAATGCCGCAGCTACTGTTCTTCTTCGGCGGGAAGAACGATAAGGAATCTCTCGATTGGGCAACAATCGTGGTGTACACGTGTGAGAACTCGTGTGAGTCGAGCTTAAGTTACAAGGAAGAGTTTGTTTGGGTTCAACTATACAGTCACACAACTTAAGATCTTCTCTTGTGTTTCCTGTTGGGCATGTTGCCCAAAAGTTTTGTTCTTAACCGGACCGGACCGGACCTAATATTTGTAATCTTTTCATGTGGGTTTATTTGTTTAAAGATTTATTTCCCGCTTAAAAAAAGTTTATGTTGTTGCCACATGGTTTTAGCATATTTATCGCTTTCTTCGGAAATTCACCAGACCCGGCCAATTTGAGATTAGGGTTGGCCTTAACTGTTACTATCCCGGCCTCCTCAATCAGATCGATTTAGTAAGTTTCTTATTTTGTCAAAAACAAAGGTATGTTTCTTATTAGGAAAAAGGATAGCTTTTTTTTTTCTGTGTTTTAGGAAAAACGAATTGTTCGCTAATCCAAAAACACATACTGTTCCATTCTAAATCAATTAGTTGGCCGAGTTTCCACATTTAATCTGCTATTGCTTCATGGTATACTACATTAATATTATGGATAAAGCTATTCCTATTCATATAGGAATCTGATAATTGTCTTGCAAAGTCTTAATAGGGTCCAGTCTATCGCTGATGAGATGATTGAGAAGAAAAAAAAATAACTTGAAGACAGAATTAAGTCTCCTGAAAAAGAACAAACTACTGACAAAGGTTCTCATATTTGTCGCAACGAAACTGTTTTCACAAAGTTGAATAACAAAAAACATTCAAAATCACTGCTAAAGATAATTCACTACCGAGCAAACTTCTCACTTCTTAGACTTTTTCGCTGGTACCCTGCAAAATAAACAACCCATTGAAAGAGTTTAGAATGTTGCCACAACACAATTTAATTATTTCACATTTGCCAACAATTAAAACTTACTCTGCAGCTTGGGCAGGTGGTGCGACGGCAGGTATGTCTCCTCCAGGACCCTGTAATGAAATCACAATATTATATGAACTGACCAGTGATCACAGCTATTGAAAACAATCCCACCAATATCTTAAAAAATGATCAGAGCAAGTTACCTTGGCAAGACGCTCCTCTCGTCGAGCATGTTTCCTTTCTCGGCTAGCCTTGTTCTTAGCCCTCTTAGCCTCAAACTGATCAGACAAAGTCTTCTCTCTAGCCTTCTCAGCCTTAGATTTGTGAATACTTTCCATAAGGACACGCTTGTTCTTGAAGACATTACCCTTGACTTTCATGTACATGTCATGGTACATGTGTCTATCAATCTTCTTGGTCTCCCTATACTTCTTCAAGAGACGTCTCAGAACTCTCATCCTCCTCATCCACAATACCTTTGTTGGCAACCTTGCCTCTCGGGTACCCTTCCTCTTACCTTAACCATTATATACAATAGCCACATAAAACCTCTGTGGTACGTTTTCAAAGAGTGTGAGTCAAATGTTACATACCATAACCAGAGTGACGTCCCTTTCTCTTGGCTATATTCATACGTCTTGCTCTGGAACGTGAATGGATCTTTGTTGGCTTCCTGATGATGAAACCATCCTTCACAAGTTTCCTTATGTTTTGGCCTAAAAGTTACATAAACAATCCAAAAAAATCTTAATCAAGATTACAATCAATTTTCAAAATCATGATCAACCGTGTGCTATGGCATGTTGATTCCGTAACAATCAGAAACCATTTCCCATGAATCCGAGAAGAACATAGTGAAATCGAAACTACTGAATCTACGATAACATATGTGTAAGCTTAAACCACACAAACTTTTCTAAAAATCGGATTCAAATCTAATAGCAGACCCCATTTCTGAGCTAAATGTCATCGGATTGAATTCAAATCATTCAACGTATTCTACGAATTAAGCTACAAAAATCCATAATGTGTTGTTTTTTTTCTACCGTCCTCATCAACAAGTTTCGATCGCAGATATCAATCCGAACAACGAAGTAAGAACAAAAAAAGGCATGAAGAAGAACAACATACGCGAATTGGCCATGGAGATATCACTTCCTTCATTTGGATCGAGCCATACTTTTCTTTTCCCGCACTTCAGTACTGAAGATGCGAGACGCTTCTGGAGCTTCAACGAAACCATTTTAGCTTCTCCCTTCTGGAGATTGATTTTTCACGGAGAAGAGCTAATCGAAGAAGAAAATATCTTTATATATGACATTTCTAGGGTTACTCGTCTACAAACAAACAAAAACCCTATCATTTCTCATTGGGCTTTTTGCTAAGCCCGTAATTGGGCCCATTATTGAATTTTACACACGTTGATTTACACAAATTTCATTAGGACTACTTGGCTACTTGTGCCCAATAACCCATTTGCAAGGTTCTTCCAGAAAAAAAAAAAAAAAAAAATGAAAGAGATCAAATGGTAATTTGAATTTTGGTCAGTGAGAACTGAGAAGTTAAAAACCTCAATGAATTGCAAAATTAACTTCTAAAGGCAATCATAGGCCCATCATTGCAGAATTAACCCCAAAATAAGAAGCAACGTTGTACATCTTTCTTAGGCAATCATAGGCCCATCATTGACATGGTAAAAACCACTATTCACCTAAAAATAGATATATTGAGAGGGGAAGAAAAAAACTTAAAAATAGAATCACACGATGTCAAAAACAAAACAAAAAAAGAATAGAAACAACCCAAAAATACCTTTTTCGAAGCTCTTTAAATAACAATTTTCAGTTTGATTCTTTTTTGTAATAACCACGAGAAGGGAAAAGAAAGAGAAAAGAATAAAAAAAAACGATGAAAATGGTCGGAAGGATCTTTTTCATTTTCCTCTCCGTCTACGTCACGGTGGCCATAGCCGGCAAAGCTCCACCGCCAACATTCACCGAGAAAGGCAAAGCCCTAGTGGAGAAACTCTGCGAGAAATCCGAAGACAAAGCGTTTTGCGTTTCAAGCTTAACGTCACGTCATGAGGCAGAAACAGCAACCGCACCAAAACTCGGCGTGATCGCGTTAAGCATCGCGTCCGGAAACGCTTCGGACACATCTTTCTACATCAAATCGAAACTAAAACAGAAAAACCTCGAGCCTGCGTTAGAAGACACGCTCGACGATTGCTCTAAGAATTACTTAGACGCAGTCGCACAACTTGACGATTCTCTCGCCGCTTTGCTCGCAAATGCGTACATCGACGTCGATATTTGGCTCAACACAGCTATTAGCGACGGTGAGGCTTGTGAAAGCGCTTTGAACGATCGTGCCGGTAACGATGCTGAGCTCGCTCGTAGGAACACAAACTTCTTGAAGCTTTGCAAGGACGCACTTCTCATTAACACTATTTTAACTCCCTAAATTTTAATTTGTTGCCCATTAACTAATTTCTATATGTTTACTTGTTGTAATTTTTTAAAAATGGCTCGTTGATTTGTACCGGGGGTAAATTTAACGATATTTGATATACTTGTTTTTTTTTTTGGGAAATTTTGAATGAGCATATGGGAGTATATATATACTGTAGTACATACTACATACTATAAATATGCGTAGATTTTTGTTTTGATTAAAATACTAATAACTAACAATATTATTAAATTTTTATGATGGTTTACATTTTACAATGGTCCTTCAAAATTTTTTTTGTAGACAGCTTCCTATTCAAAAATTTTAATGTTAATAATTTTGTTTTATATTTTAATCAAAAATATAAAGAATACCTACTTGTTAAATTACTATCTTATATTTATTTAGAAAATTCTCAAAAATAACACAAAATATAGTTTTTTGACAGATTTATCACACATTCTCATTTATGACACAAATACCATTTTTATTAAAGGATAGTTCTCTTATATAACACAAATCTCTTAGAATTTATACAATAAATACTAATATAGTTAACCCCTAACCTCTAAAATTTATACACTAAATACTAATATAATTAAACAAAAAAAAAATTAAAATATGAACTTTATAAAATGATATTTTATCATAAATAAAAATGTATGCTAATTATATAACAGAAACTTTATTTGATGCTATTTTAAAGAATTTCTCTATTTTTAAAATTATCAAAATATTTTAATATTGACAAGCATCTCTTTAATTACCAATTAAATATTTAAAACATGTTGTTATTAAAGAGTTAATTTTAATATAATTCATCCTAAAACTATTGACAAAAGAAAAAGGGAGAAAATACAAATTTAATTTGACCACAAGGGGAAAAAAATATCTTTGTTTTCTCTGAGTTATTATATCGGACGGCATTTGTGTGGCCAGGGAAGCCTACCTGAGACTTCATATCTGTCTCTCGCTCAATCTCCTCGTCTTCTTCTTCTTCTTCTCCTTCTCCTTCTTCTTCACATCACTCTGTTCCTCTCTCTCTCTCTATTTTATCCTTTCGAAATCTTCCCTATCTGAATTTCACCTCTGCCAAAACAGTTCTTCTTGTTCGATTTCGGAATCTGGAGATTTGAATTTCTTCTTGTTCGATCAAATGGTGGATCGATTTAGTGCGATTGATTTGCCTCATTAGCAATGACTTCTGCTTCTTCCATGTCCGGTGCGTTCTCTTTCATTGTTTTTGTTTCATTTTTCGTTTCGTAAGCTGAGTTTAATGGACGCTTTGTGACTATTGGTTTTGTTCGTTCTCTCTAACTGAAATTCGCGCGCAATTGTGATTAGGTTTAGAGCGATTAGGTATTAGCCACACTAGTTCATGTGCCAACTAAACACATCCTACCTTCCTCGTTGAGGACCACAGTATTATTGTATTACTGATTAAGGAATTTAGTTTTTTTTTTTTTTTTTTTTTTAAATTTAAGTTCTTTGAATTCATGCATCTAATTTCACTCTTTTTGGTTGGTTTTGTTTTGGGTTTACTGATTGATTATGTGTGTACAATGCAGTGTCTGTGGAATGTGTGAACATATGTAATCTAACCAAAGGAGATGGGAATGCAAGAAGTGATTGCAATGCTCTCTCCTGTGCTTGGAAAGCTCCAAGAGCTTTAACTGGGTCTCTAGCTAGTACTCCTCATCCACCTGTTTGTTCTTTGTATTCATGTGGCAGAAATGGAAGAAAGACTAGAACAAAATCTGTAAGTTTTCTTTCTTGCTTCTGTTTTTGTTGTGGGGGTGTTAAGATTGTCTTGCCTGGCTTGAATGGATATATCAAGCTCCAGAATTGTGTTATTGGCTATTTATTCTTGAGTTTTCTTATGGTAACTATTTTGGATAATGTAGTGCTCCTGGCAGAGATATGAATATGAAGTAGGCTTTTCTGAGGCTCCTTCCTTTGTAAATGTGAGAAGTATCTTGAAGTCCAGATTGTCATATGGTAGTCATAAAAAATGGGAACTGTATTGCTTATCAGCTGAATCTTCTGGTGCATTCGATGATGTTACCGTCGAAACATTGTGGGAGGTATGATACACTACCCTCTTCTTTTTCAATGGCACTCTACTAGCATGGTACTCTTAACCATTTTAATGGACGCTTATCTCTGCAGGATCTTTTCCCTTCAATATCTTACTTATCCTGTAAAGAATTAGAATTTGTTCAAAAGGGCCTTAAGGTATGATGATATAAGTCTCTTTATATTTAAAAGACTTCTCTCAGCTACGTCCTTTATATAATTTCCCCTTTGACATGTTATTATTGAAGTATATTTCAGTTTTCTGGTATTCATTTCTTGATTCAGTAAGAAAGGTTTGTGCAGTTAGCGTTTGAGGCACATCATGGTCAAAAGAGACGTAGTGGGGAACCATTCATTATACATCCGGTTGCAGTTGCTCGTATCCTTGGGGAACTTGTGAGTTGCATGATACAGTTTCAATAAGGATTCACGTGAGGATTAGTTGGAAAGCTTAATACGTTACTTTTGTACTTGTGTAGGAATTAGATTGGGAGTCTATTGTTGCTGGATTACTACATGACACAGTCGAGGATACAAATTTCATTACTTTTGAAAAGATAGAAGAAGAGTTTGGTGCAACTGTGCGTCACATTGTAGAAGGAGAGACCAAGGTCTGCCGATGTGTGTTTACTGCAATGTTTTTCTTATCCTCTAACCCTTTATAGAGAAAGAACTCCACGCTTGCATTGAAGTTCATTTATTTATAAGATATTTTTCTCTATTAGGTGTCAAAACTGGGAAAGTTAAAGTGTAAAACGGAAAGTGAATCAATACAAGATGTAAAAGCAGATGATTTGCGACAGATGTTTTTGGCGATGACAGACGAGGTTTCTATCTTCTAAGATTATGTTTCAGTTGGTATGGTTATATTATTCATCAGCAGATCTAACTGCTTCATTCCAGGTCCGCGTCATTATTGTCAAGCTAGCTGACCGGTTGCATAATATGCGAACTCTCTGCCACATGCCTCCCCATAAGCAGGTGATTCCTTCAAGTAGTTGAGATTTGTTGCTCATACAGCTCTCAGCTCTATGTTTCATTTTGATAACTAATGACTTTGTGAATTTCGTCCAGTCCAGCATTGCAGGGGAGACTTTACAGGTCTTTGCTCCTTTAGCAAAATTGCTTGGAATGTATTCAATAAAGGTATAACCCGTTTGCGTATTGTTACCACTTGCTATTTATAATTCTTGAAACAATATTATGCCGAGGTGGCCATAGCTCTCAGGTCGCATCAGTTGAAATGTATTTTAGTGTGTATATAAAGTCTAGTTATCTCAGTTGTCGTGTCCCATGGCGTTCTGAGTTTTGTGGTGGTATTCTTGCAGTCTGAACTGGAAAATCTATCTTTCATGTACGTAAGTGCTGAGGATTATGATAGAGTCACAAGCAGGATCGCCAACCTCTACAAAGAGCATGAGAAAGAACTCACTGAGGTAATTTCAACTAATTATCGGCTCTGAACTTAACTTGCCAAAACATGATTGAAAAAGGAAAGGAGATTAGAGAAGGATCTCGATTATCAACCTACACGCTCTTTGACATTTCGAATTGTGATTTCATCTGGGCGTTTATTTAGTTCATCTGCATTCACAGAGTCCTACTATGTATCTTAGGCAAACAGAATTTTGGTGAAAAAGATTGAGGATGATCAGTTTCTGGACCTTGTGACTGTGAATACTGATGTTCGATCTGTTTGCAAAGAAACTTACAGGTGATTATATAAATGACTTCTTCATTTTACTCTGTAACCTACCCTTTTTTCAGCATCTGAAGTCTCCTATTTTTACCTGCAGCATATACAAAGCTGCACTCAAATCGAAAGGATCAATTAATGATTACAACCAGATTGCTCAGGTTTGTGTGTTACTCTCGTCCCCAAGTTGTATCAAAGATTTTGAATACAGACCTTCCATCTATGAGCTTAATATGATTGTTAACATGCCACTTCCCCTAATTTGTTTATTTTAGCAGTTACGGATTGTTGTAAAGCCAAAACCTTCTGTGGGGGTCGGGCCTTTGTGCAGTCCACAACAGGTGAAACCCCAATACGCTGAGTGGGTATTTTTTGTTCCAATTTGTTCTGGTGTGTCACTCAGCTTTCTCGCTCTGTTGTCAATGCAGATATGCTATCACATTCTTGGGCTAGTTCATGAGATCTGGAAACCTATTCCCCGAACTGTACGTATCTGATCTTCTGTGTTTTAAGGATATTTTTCTCTACATTACTTCTGAGCATGTCTTACCTTTTTGTGACAGGTAAAAGATTACATTGCGACCCCGAAGCCTAACGGCTACCAGAGCCTCCATACTACTGTGATTCCGTTCTTGTATGAGAGTATGTTTAGACTGGAGGTTCAGGTATTTGAGATACTACTATTTTCATCACAGTTATTAGAAAAACGCCAATGATGAGTACAATATAATTTTGTTTTTTGTCTTTTCAAGGTTGAAGTTGCGGAAATTTCTAAAAGGCTGATTTGATTAGGTATTTAAAAACTACATTTTTCTCTGCAGATCAGAACCGAGGAGATGGACTTGATTGCTGAAAGGGGCATTGCTGTTTACTATAATGGCAGGGCTGTTTCTGCTGGATTAGTTGGAAATTCGGTTCCTTTAGGTAGAAATTCAAGGGGGAAGACGGGTTGCCTCAACAATGCAGATTTTGCACTCAGGGTATTTACTTACCATACTCAGAAGTAAAAATGCAGAGAGACGTGCTAGATGTAGGCACTGATATTTTATCTTTTGCCATCCCACTATGATGTTAGTTATGACAGTTTATTTTTCCAGGTTGGGTGGCTAAATGCAATAAGGGAATGGCAAGAGGAGTTTGTGGGTAACATGACCTCTAGAGAATTTGTGGATACCATTACAAGGGATCTTTTAGGTAGTCGCGTGTTTGTATTCACACCTAAAGGGGAGGTAAGGACGACACCTCGAAGCCTCTTAAACATCATCTAAATTTTTTGACGTTTTTGCTTAATTGCTCTGGTATTCTGCTTGCAGATAAAGAACCTTCCGAAAGGGGCCACTGTTGTTGACTACGCTTATCTGATTCACACGGAAATTGGAAACAAGATGGTAGCAGCAAAGGTATTTTCCCCGTTCCTGTCGTTCTTTCCATGATATCTTTTAATTCTCTATCTATATCACAACAACTGGACCAGACTTCAAGGATACTTGAAACTGCAGGTCAATGGTAATCTTGTTTCTCCAACGCACGTTCTTGAGAATGCTGAGGTCGTGGAGATACTCACCTACAACGTTTGTACCCTTTTTCTTTTACATTTTCTTTCATTTCTCCTTTAATTTGTCCTGCTTAGAGAAATTTTGATTGCCTTCATCATGCTCTAATAATACGTAGGTTCTACGAGCTCTCATGTTTATAATTATTGTCACATCACAGGCCCTCTCAAGCAAATCTGCTTTCCAGAGACATAAGCAGTGGTTGCAACATGCCAAAACAAGGAGTGCAAGACACAAGATTATGAGGGTATGTTATTTTTGTTCGCTTACTTTGTGCTAATTGCCTCACTGTTACTAATTCATGTCTCTCATCTTGTTCCAGTTCCTAAGGGAGCAAGCTGCACAATGTGCTGCTGAAATTACTCAAGATCAAGTAAATAACTTTGTGGCAGACTCTGATAGTGATGTGGAAGATCTCACAGAAGACTCAAGAAAGAGCCTACAATGGTGGGAGAAAATCCTCGCCAATGTTAAGCAATTCCAGTCACAAGACAAAAGCAGAGATACAGCACCCGCTTCTCAAAACGGAAGCGTTTGGGTGCCAAAGGTGAATGGGAAACACAACAAAGCGGTCAAAAACTCGAGTTTGGAGAATCCAGAATTCTTCTTACCTGGAGATGGAATTGCCAAGATTTTGCCTGCCAACATCCCTGCTTATAAAGAAGTTTTGCCCGGTTTAGACAGTTGGCGAGACAGTAAAATCGACTCATGGCATCATCTCGAAGGTCACTCTATCGACTGGTTGTGTGTAGTATCCATGGATCGCAAAGGTATGTTCTTCATGAATCCAAAAACCACTTCTCTTTTCTTTTTTTTTTTGTTCTATTGGAAAGTCAAATCAGAACTGTTTGTTATATTTTGGCAGGCATAATCGCAGAGGTTACAACTGCCCTCGCAGCTGAAGGCATCGCTGTATGTTCTTGCGTGGTGTGTGCTTCAACTTCAAAACTTTACTTCTGAAGTTTTATAGTTTCTAATGACTCAGCTCACAAATGTCATGGTTTTTTCTGCAGGCGGAGATTGACAGAGGAAGAGGATTAGCAGTAATGTTGTTTCAAATAGAAGCAAACATTGAAAATTTGGTAATAATATGTCCTAATGTTCTTATCTCTTAATTTTTTTGGATCTTCGATCACAAAACCTTAACCCATGTCTCTATGGATGTGTAAAACTCCCAGGTTAGTGTTTGCGCAAAGGTGGATCTAATCTTGGGTGTGTTGGGATGGTCCAGTGGTTGTAGCTGGCCAAAAATCAACAGATAATGCTCAAGTTCTTGAGTGTTAAAGCCAAAGGACTCATGTTCTTGGCCATGAAGTTTTGTCATGTTCACTGGAAAAAAATAAGGAAACTGGAAGAAGAGAGAGTGAGGAGTCTGGTTGCTCCAAGTAGAGGTAGAGAGAGCCGTTCTAATATTCTTGAAAATATAATATCATTTTGTTATGAAAATAAAACCATAAAAAAGAGTCAAAATTCTTTTAGATGTGTTATGTTCAATAAATCAAGGTCACTGTATATAAAGACCAAAAGAGTGGGATGAACATACGATGTAATATGTAGATACTCCTGTAAAACCTATACTTGCACATATCAGAAAAAACGGATGCATTTCCCAAATACAGTTTTATTATAATTTGTTCGTGGTTTTCTTTTTGTTTTCTTGTTTCTTTGTTGGAGAAGGAAAGTTTTGGACACAACCAAAATAAATCTAGAAATCTACAGGTGTGTTCTTATGTGGTTCTAAGCTTTTTCTCCGTTTTTGTTGCTCAATTGTAGGAACAATGATTTACTTTATTCAGAGCTATTGTACTAGAGATTATTCCTAAGGAAATTTCCAATCCAAAAAATGAAATGTTCCAACAAAAATCAGGACAAATCTCAAAATTACCATCATAAGCTTTAACACAAGTTTGAATACCATTAGGCAAAGTCAAAATATGTAATTAGATAATGATTAGAACAAATAGAATAAAATTCCGATGGAAGCCAACATAAGATACATATGACAAAGTCATACAACATGAAATAAAAAAACAAAGAAAACAAACTCTTAGCTCATTTTCAGACAAGGTTACAACGAATCAAACAAACGAAAAGATGATCCATCTCCAAGAACATGTTGATTCCATGTTTCATCAAGATAATAATAATTAGTAGTAAGTAGGTTCAGAGGTGAAGAAGAAAGTGGAAACCCAGTAAAGCTTGAAGCTCTTGTCTTGAAGAACACGGTACATGTTCAATGTCTGTCCTTTAATACCATTGTTCACATTGGTACGGAAATTGCAATCAGCGAGTGGAGATTTGTCAAGGAAAGCTTTGCAGTTACCTACTGTCCTTCCTGCATGAAGCTGTGAAGGGAATATGGAGGCGAAGAAGTAACCTTTAGCATCGGTTTTGGTGCTCATTATTGATATTGGGACTAACTCTTTCCCATATAAATCCTTCTTCACACATGAAATTCTTGCCGTTGCACCTGTCGTAAACGAACAAATGTCATAACTGAGTCGATTTTAATGACCACTAGACCAATTAATTCGTTTTGGATATAAAGAAGTTATATATACCTTGAATAGGGTAAGTTTTGCCACCGGACTTGCACATGATGATTCCTTCAAAGGCCATCGGAATCAATTTTCCGGTCTCGGGGTCAGCTTCATCATTGCCGTAATAAGCAACTGAAGATATGATTAGAGATGAGAAGAGGACCAAAGAAGCAGCAAATGAGAGGCGTGAGAAAGCCATTTGTTTTTTGTTTTTTCTTGGCTTGCTTTGCTTTTCTATATGTTGCAGAAAAAAGCAAGTGAAGTTATCAAAACTAGTTACATGGGTTTATATAGGTTAATTGCGTTGACAAAAAACGTTAATTCTCTAATTAAACTGTTGTGTTTGTAAAACGTGTATGCACGGCATACAATAGTGTCATTGTCCCGACGTGAGTCGCATTATATAGTGTGTGGATTGCCAATTCTAAAGACGGCTCTGTCATTATGGTTGGACAGAATTATCCGGAATCAAATATTATATTCTACAGCTATCAGTTTCAAAAGTTCAGATCTCTTTTTTTTTTTTTTTTTTTTTTTTTTAAATTTCAATATAGGTAGCAAATTCATATATTTGTTTATCAGAGTCGAATCTGGATTCATATACAGTAGTTTAAAATACTACAAAATGTAAATATATATTCAAAAATACCATACCCTTTTATCTAAAACATTTCTAAATTAAGAAGTATCCGATACCACTAATTTTGGAGCCTTCTCAAAAGTTTAGCAATTTTTTTTTATATCCTTGAAGTTTGCTTGTCCATAATTTTATTTATCTTCTCAGTGATCTACAAAAAGTACTGAAATTAATCTTTTAAAGTCTAAACCATCATATTAAAAAAAAAAATAAGGAGAATGTGTTGATTTTTTTCTTCCAAGAAAACATCTTGAAGAATTATTATCGAGAAAGTTTGCAATTTCAACGATGAAAAAAGGAACATGAACTTCTTTTTTGGATAATGAAAACAAACAATTTTTTCTTCAAAGTGAATCCTAATGTGTTACAAAACTGTATGGTCTGTGGAAGCTTGAATGTCATTGCTTAACTAAGATCATCTCTTTTGATAACTTCTTTAGATCTGGTCACTTGGTTTATGATGTTGAACACAAGTTTGACTACTATAAGATGATCTGGAGGAGCATACTCTCTTAGTCTCTTTTATCGACTCCAACGAGGTCTCCAAAGCTGTTGCATTGTGTTGCAAGGAATGAAGATGTTTCCATCTGAACTAGATTTTCAATGGAACATATGTAACACTGACGGAACAAGGCTTGGTTGGTCTTTGAAGGCTGTCCAAAGATTGAATCTATTCTCTACTTGTGTGTCCAGTTCACAAATGCAGCTTTGGTTACCATTGCAAGAAACCTTCCAGACATCAAGTGCTCTCTTGTATGCGTGATATGACCATTTCCTCTTGAATATAAAAATCATATGAGCCACTTGATGAACGATTCAAAACTTATAGCTGACAAATGCAACAATTGTGTCCTGCATTTTCGTTTCGGACAACACTTGATTAAACAAATTTGTTTTTTTTTTTACTAAAGGCCCAATAAGGACCAGATAGGCCCAATATGTAGTAGAGGTGGATAAAAAAGCCCAGAAGAGATACCTCTGAAATCAAATTTGGTCGGTTAATTCATTTTTAATGTTTCTTTTCAAAAAAAGAAACATTTCTAGAAACTACGTGGCGTGAAATCAGAGCACCAGTTGTCTTCTTCCTCTGAATTGTCCACTTCTCGATAAAACCGCTATCAAAAACAGAGCAACAACACTCAAACACCGGAGCTGGTTTACTATTCCTATAAACTATTAAGAATATCTTAAATACTTTACCACTCTCCTAGTCACATGTACTCTGTTCTTACGTAAACACGTCACTTCTAGCGAAAACAGTAGCAAGAAACACAGAAGATCAAACACGTCTTCTTCTTCTTCTTCTTTTATCTCTCTTTGTCGCCTTAATTCTCAGAATCATTCTGCTTTTTATCATTTTATCAATGAATCAGTAAAATTTCCCTTTTGATAGCAATCGTTGGTGATTCGATCTGATCATTTAAAGCGGGAAAAAGCTTCTCTTTTTGTGATTCTTTTGGATCATCTGAAAATCCATGGCAACCCCTAAGCTTACTAGGATTCTGAGCACAAGGGATCGAGTGCAAGATACGCTCTCTGCTCACCGCAACGAACTCGTCGCCCTTCTCTCAAGGTTCGTCGTCTAGAATCAAGATCCTGATTTTTTTTTGGGTTAATTTGTTAATTAATCGTGTGTTTTGTGAAGGTATGTGGATCAGGGAAAAGGGATTCTTCAGCCACATAACTTAATCGATGAACTCGATTCTTTAATCGAAGACGATGCAGTCAAGAAAAGTCTCTCTGATGGTCCTTTTGGCGATATCCTTAAATCCGCAATGGTAAAAAAACAAAAAAAAAACTAATTTTGGATTTCATGTAGAAACTAATTATAGTTTCAGAATATGTTTATTGCTAAAATTGTTTTGTAGGAAGCCATAGTGATGCCACCATTTGTTGCTTTAGCCGTTAGACCAAGACCTGGTGTTTGGGAATATGTTCGTGTTAATGTCTTCGAGCTAAGTGTTGAGCAATTAACAGTCTCTGAGTATCTTTGTTTCAAAGAAGAACTCGTTGATGGACCTCATAATGACCCTTTTTGTCTTGAGCTCGATTTCGAACCATTCAACGCAAACGTGCCACGTCCTTCTCGTTCCTCTTCTATTGGTAATGGAGTTCAGTTTCTCAATCGTCACTTGTCTTCTGTTATGTTCCGTAACAAAGACTGCTTGGAGCCGCTTCTTGATTTCCTTAGAGTTCATAAATATAAGGGTCATGTAAGTTTTTTTTCCTTTATACTTCACTTTGTTGCTTACCAAAGTTGGATTTGGTAAATAAGGGGAACTTTTTTTGTTTTGTTTACAGCCATTGATGTTGAATGATCGAATTCAAAGCATATCTAGGCTTCAAACCCAACTTAGTAAAGCAGAAGATTATATCTCTAAGCTTTCACAAGAAACTCCGTTTCCGGAATTCGAATATTCGATTCAAGGAATGGGTTTTGAGAAAGGTTGGGGAGATACAGCAGGGCGAGTGCTTGAAATGATGTATCTACTCTCTGATATTCTTCAAGCTCCCGATCCTTCAACCTTGGAGAAGTTTCTCGGGATGGTACCGATGGTTTTCAACGTTGTCATCTTATCTCCACATGGATATTTTGGGCAAGCCAATGTCTTAGGCTTACCTGACACTGGTGGACAAGTATCTCCCTAAACCCTAAGTTTAATGTGTGTTTCATATTGTGGTTAGCTTTTAAGAGTCTTTGATGTTTCAGATTGTCTATATTCTAGACCAAGTCCGGGCCCTTGAGACTGAAATGCTGTTGAGAATAAAGAGACAAGGCTTGGATGTAAAACCTAGGATTCTTGTTGTAAGCATATATATATATTATATATTTATCTTTTGATAATTGTAGGTTCTTAATGACTAATCTCAATATCTTAAACTGTGATTATGGACTACATTTATCTTCCTTTTCTTTTTCCAAGGTAACAAGATTGATACCCGAATCAAAAGGAACTACGTGCAACCAGCGGTTAGAGAGAGTCAGCGGAACCGAGCATACTCACATTCTCCGAGTTCCTTTTAGGTCCGATAAAGGGATCCTCCGTCAATGGATTTCAAGATTCGACGTATGGCCTTATCTAGAGGACTATGCTCAGGTTCAAAAATCTTAGCTTTCTTGAGTATTGCTTACTTCTCATCTAAGAGAAAGAAACTAACTGATATCTCTTTTTAAAAAATAGGATGCAGCAAGCGAGATTATCGGTGAATTGCAAGGTTTACCGGATTTTATCATCGGTAACTATAGTGATGGAAACCTTGTTGCGTCGTTAATGGCCCATAGAATGGGTGTTACACAGGTAAGAGTTTCAAGTTTTTACTTCAAAATCTGCTTGTTATGTTGTTATGATGTTATCTATGAAATAAGACACAGATGTGAATTCTTGATTTTTTTTTTTGACATAAACAGTGTACTATTGCACATGCTCTGGAGAAAACCAAGTATCCAGATTCAGACATTTACTGGAAAGAATTCGACGAAAAGTATCACTTCTCTTGTCAATTCACAGCTGATCTAATTGCCATGAACAATGCAGATTTCATCATCACAAGCACTTACCAAGAAATCGCAGGAACGTACGTGGCTTAATATATCGAAAAGTTTTCCTTTTTTCGCGTTTCTCACCTCTTAACTGATCCTACGATCCTCCAATTTTTTCAGGAAGAACACCGTCGGTCAATATGAAAGTCACGGGGCTTTTACGCTCCCCGGACTATACAGAGTAGTCCATGGCATCGATGTGTTTGATCCAAAGTTCAACATAGTCTCTCCCGGTGCTGACATGACCATTTATTTCCCATTTTCTGATGAATCTAAGAGACTTACAGCTTTACATGGTTCAATAGAGCAAATGCTCTATAGCCCTGAGCAGACTGATGAGCATGTGTAAGTTGTTAGCAACTTAGCATTCTATTATTTGGTTCGGTTCTGTTTATTTGATTTTGAGAATCCATATATAACTGAAACCATGTCCAGTTTGGTTTGGCAACATTTTGGTTTAGTTTTCGGTTTGTTTTGTAATATAAAATTCCAGTGACGATTTGGTTGTTGCATTGTTTTATTGCAGTGGCACACTGAGCGATCGATCAAAACCAATACTCTTCTCTATGGCAAGACTCGACAAAGTGAAGAACATCTCCGGTTTAGTTGAGATGTATGGTAAGACCACAAAGTTGAGGGAGCTGGTGAATTTGGTTGTCATAGCTGGTAATATTGATGTGGAAAAGTCCAAAGACCGAGAAGAAATAGCAGAGATTGAGAAAATGCATAACCTTATGAAAGGTTACAAGCTTGAGGGACAGTTTCGTTGGATAACTGCTCAGACTAACCGAGCTCGAAACGGTGAATTTTACCGCTACGTCGCCGATACAGGAGGTGCTTTTGCTCAGGTACTAGGCATTCAATTTTTTGGTTTGGTTCGATTTGGTCCCCTTTGATTTTTGTGTTGGATTTGGTTTGGATTTAGATATTAGATCAATTTGAAGAACAACTAACTAGTCATGGTTACACAAATTGTGTCCTTGGTTTAATGAACTAACAATTAGGGTATTAGCAATGAAATCCAACGATACTAATTAAACCTCTTTTTGTATAATTGTATTTAGCCTGCCTTCTACGAGGCGTTCGGGCTTACGGTAGTGGAAGCAATGACTTGTGGGCTTCCGACTTTCGCCACTTGTCACGGTGGCCCTGCAGAGATTATCGAGCACGGGATATCAGGTTTCCACATCGATCCATACCATCCGGATCAAGCGGGTAACATAATGGCCGATTTCTTTGGACGTTGCAAGGAAGATCCAAGCCATTGGAAGAAAGTATCAGACTCTGGTCTCCAAAGGATATACGAAAGGTAAAGGAAATGTTTTATAATAACTATTTCAGTTGAAGCGTATTTGATCAAGAATAACAAAGTCGAAATGATTTTTTTTGTGTAGGTACACATGGAAGATATATTCTGAGAGGTTGATGACATTAGCTGGTGTGTATGGTTTCTGGAAATACGTATCAAAATTGGAGCGGCGCGAGACTCGACGATACCTTGAGATGTTCTACATTCTCAAATTCCGCGACTTGGTATAGTTTTACAAACACTTCATTTGTTCTTGCTTCTAGATATAGCTCTAAAGAATCGATCTAACTAAAGAGTAATGATTTGATGATCTCTCTGGTTTTGTTTTGTTTTCAGGTGAAAACTGTTCCTTTAACAGGTGAGGACTGACCAGGTTCAGCGTGGGATGTAAGTTTTAGCTGTACAAAAGAATAAAAGATGAATAATAGAATTGGTTGTGTAGTGTGTGTAAGGAAATGAGGAGTTATTGCGGACTCGTGTATTTTGTCATATATGTGTGACCTACTTAACATGTTGAATGTCACGTGAAGTTTGTAGCTTACAATAAAAAAAGTCTTCGTGGAATTTTCATTTCACATTATATTGTATGAGAGTATAATAACTAGATAACTTATATATGCAAAATAAATTTATCAAAATTATATATAAAAAAAATTTATATTAGTTATGCGATGAACTTTTAAATTAGGAAACAGTATAACCCTTTCGATGAAGATTATCATAACTAACCATACAAAAAACCTGAAAATTATTTTATTTACTAAACTTTTATAGTATGTGGTCTAAATATTTTCGGAAGAATACAAATACAAAAGAAAATTTGTTTACCAAATTAAAACTGCCGCTACTCGTTTCATGAGCTTTTCCAAGCTTTTAAGGAGACTTCATACAACATAGTTTCAGAAACAAAAAGCAAATAGAGATATTCTATTTACAAAAAAAAATTAATTAGATTTTAAGTTGAAAATTATAACCTATAAGGAAATAAATTTAAATGTGTGTATAAGTATTTGTTGGTAGTTCTTTAACAAAAAAAACATTATGTGTTGTTAGTTAGGTATAAAAACTAAAGGTTAGAAACATTATAATGAGGTGATATTCTTATAATATATGAATTGGGAATTTAAATAAGTAAAAAAAAAAAAAATTTAGTTTTTGATAAAATTTACAACATTCTCCCTTAACTTTTTTTTTTTTTTTTTTTAACATTCTCCCTTAACAACATTCTCCATTAACAACAACAAAAATTACAAGCAAAAGAGGAGTTGGTAAATATAAAATGTGGTAAAGATTGGACTGGATATAATAACTAGACCAAAAGCGAAACGTAGACATTATGGGTCTTAATTTAAAAAAAATTATTTCACGTATATTGATAAATATCGAGATACACAATTGATGCATGAGTTATATAATGTATAAATTGAAATAAAAAAATCCTGACAGAAGAGAAGAGTGACAAAAGCAGCTTTAATTGACCAATGAGAAAGGACACTTCTCTCTCTGGTCAATTGCTCGCTTCCCGTGTCGTAGAAAATGATTCTCCCGATGCAATAAACATCAATCATCATTCATTTTTGTTCTTTTTTAAAGTTAATATACTCTCTATATTACCTACTTCTCCAACACTAGAAAATACATTTTTCGTACATATATATACTTTCATAATTTCATTTATTTATTTATTTTTAATTTCATTTCTGATGTGTGTGAAACTGTGAATACCAAAATCTTTGTAATTTTGTTTAGTTAAAACTATTATTCAGAATTCTCATAGTCACATCCAATATTAATTGTCTTTTTTAGAATCTCGATGTCTCAACTATGTGAGGGTTGTTAAATATAGTACAATAAAACCAATAAATCCCGGAACTCGAAATTCAACTTGAGCTGTTAACAATTTCTTTTTTAAGTTTGTTTTAAGAGATTAACACACAACGAATAACAAAAATTACAGTGACTCAATCATAGAACGTTAATATCTATATAAAATTATATATATATATATACACATATATATCCTTCCTAAGATATTGTTTTCTAAAGTTTTTTGTATATATATCTCCAACGCTCCGAGAAGATGGGAACCAATTAATAAGTCATAATCTCATCTATTATAAGTTTATAACGCTAAACAGCTGGAGAATGAGATTCTATCCACTCCCCAAAATTATTTAAAAAAAAAAAAATCACATAAACATACAAAAAATAACGACATGGATAGAATAATTATAAGGACGATAACATTAATAATGCCAATAAGATTACACTTTGACAATATATAATAACGAACCAAATAGACCATCTCTCGGACCAATGTCCTCTTGTGATCCGATTTTCGATCCAATATACACTTAATATAAAAATAAAAATAAAGATAGCTTCCTTCACTTTTATTTTTACTTGAACTAACACATTCATTACTCATATTGAGTCAACTGTTACAACTAAAGTTGACCATAGGAATGAGCGAAGTAGGCAAGAGCTCCAACGAGTGGTGCGTTGATGTAAGTAGCCGGCTCTGACTGCTCGTAATCGGACCGTTCATCTGGGAAGCGATCATGCTGGTCCGGACCACCAACGACTGCACCAACAAGGAAATTAGGGTTTGGAGATGGAGAATTCATGATTGCGAAGCCTTGGTGGCATTGGATCTTGGCCGGGTGGCTTGCGACGCAAGGTAAGGAGGAGCCACGGTGGTGGATCCGCCGTGGAAATTTAGGACCATAACCAACCATGTAAGACATTCGTAATGGGTTGTCTCCGAGTAGATAATCCACCTATTAAAAAAAAAAAAAATCATAAAAATGTCCTAAATTTTATTTCAAAACTAGAGAGAGTCTTTGAAGATAATGAGATTATAAAATTGGACCTGTCTTTTGGCGATGGAACGGAGGCGACCGGGAGTGTAGACGGAGCCACCGCAATGGACGACGGTTTTGGCGGAGGTTAAGTATTTAGCGTAGGTCAAGAGCAAGAACGATGTTGACGTCACGTATTGCATGTTGGCGTCTGCCATTTTGAACAATAACCCACCTACATAAATATAAATACTATAAATTAAAACTCATAGGAGAAAAATATTCATCCAGTCAAATAGTAGTTATCAAATCAGCTTATGAGAACGAAGGGCATAAATGCAAATAAGTGAAAGATGAGGGGGTAATATGCAAAAACCTGGCGTATACTGAGTAGAAGAGAAAGGAGCTCCAGGAATAACAGAGCAGATGAAATTATCAGCATGACCTTTGTATTCATGAAGTGTCTTCACATTCTGAACCAGAAACGCCTTCACAACAAAATGAAAAAAATCAAAATCACACAAATTTATCATTTAATACCAAAATATATAAAAAAGATAGAATTTTAAAATTCTAACCTTTGTAAGAAGAATTCTGGCTCCAGCGTGCTTATTATCCCAACCAAAAGTGTTATCATACTCAGCAGCTCCAAGGATTTGTCCATTAGTTTTTATGTAACTCAAATATTTTAGATTCTTTGTCGCTTTTTGTAACCAAGCAGCTCCCCACAACAATTCATCCTACACAAAATTATAAAATATTTCTTTAATTTCATTTTTTACCAAAATCCAATTCTGTGTATATACTCATTAATTATTACCTGATAGCCAGAGTAAGAGCAATAAAATGGACAGACGTCTGGTTTCAACCCTGCACTGTAAGTTCCTCTGTATTTATCCGCAAATGCAAAAACCTTAAAAAAAAAAAAAAATCAATTAGTTTCTTAAAAGAAAATTTGTGTGACAGAATTTAATGAGTATGAAAAACTCTTATACCCTGATGGCTCGTTTGAGGAGGACTTTGGAGTAAGAAGGATCAGATTTTCTGAAAACAATAGCAGCAGCGGCAAGAGCAGCGGCAGTTTCAGCGGCGACATCAGAACCAGGAGTGTTCTTGTCTACTTTAAACACACTTCTTACTGTATCCATGTCTTCTGGTCTTTCCCAACAAGAATGGTCTTTAATAGCATCACCAACTTGAACATAAATGGTGTCAGGATGTGAAGTGGCTTTGAGTAGATAATCTGTAGCCCAACGAATCGCTATTTTAGCGTTTTGTAGTTCAGATTTCATGATACCACCAAATTCAATTACACTCCATGACAACATTGTTGTTGTGAATGCCATTGGGAATCCAAATTTGATATTGTCTCCTGCATCATAGTATCCTCCAACCAAGTCCACCTAAAAGCAAAATCCAATGTAACACAAATTAGGGATTTTTTGAAAAGAGGGGCAAAATAACATCTAATAAAGTTTGGATCTTTTGACGACATTTATAGAGAATTGAACCTACATTGTTGAGAATCTTGAGATCTATCACTAATTTGTTTTTAAGTTAGGGATTTTAGAAAAGGGACAAAAATACAAAAACCCTAATTTTTTATCCTCTGTTTTTTTTTTTTTTTTTTTTTTTTGCAGTAAAACCATGAGTAAAAGGTTGAATCTTTTGACGACATTGATACAATATATAACCTACATTGTTGAGATCTCTCAGTAAACAAGCAAACCCATTTCATATTTCCATAAAAGGAGTCAGAAAAATCTTGAAAATAAAAGTAGAAGAGTGTGAGCAAAGTCTGAGTTGAGTTACATGAAGAGCAGAGCCATCAGAGAGACCAGAGTCTTTTCTCCAACTCATTCTCTGGTTAGAAGGAAGCTTCCCAGACCTTTGGCCTTCAAAGAAGAGGATGGATTTGGTGAGAGCGTCTTTGTAGTTGTGTTTGGCCAAGTGGTGACGATGGTGATAAAGAGAAGAAGAAGAGTAGGAGAAGCCATTGCAGAGAAAGAAGAAGAAGAAAGAGAGGAAAAGGATGACTCTAAAGGCATAGGAGAAGGAAGAAGATAAAAGAAGAAGAGACATTTCTCTGAGAGAGCTTCTATTAACCAATCAATGAACAGATTGCAGAAGCTGCTTTGTGGGAAACAGAGGAAGTAGCTCTGCTCTTTATAAAGGGGAAAAAGGTTTGCGTCTCTCTCTCTACTCTAGCTCTATCTGTGGCTAGTTAAAAAGTTTTTTGACTGCTCTTTTTTTTGTGTTTCCCATATGGTAAAAACGAGTTAGAGCTGAGATTTTTGCTTTGTCAGAAGAAAGAGTTGTTTGTAGCCGAGGGAAAAAAATGACAAGTTGGATAAGTTTTGTCCAAAATCAGAATAACGAAAAAGTTTGAGGTTTTTTTTGGATAATATTCAAAAATAGCTCATTGTCCGTACTTCCTGTTGTTTCGACTCGTTTAGGACTTGTGAGATGGAAGCCCATTCGCAATCTAACTTATGACTAAAGATTCATTTCACTTCTGTATCTGATTTTATTCTTGCATTTATTTGAATACATATCTGATATATTTGGATAAGATTCGGCGCTTGTGAAGTTTGTATATGACAAAACGATCTATTTGAAAATATATATTTTTGTCTAATTCGGTTTATAAAATTGTTTCAGTTTTACCGGATATTTTTGAGTATTAGTGGACTTCACTAGTAATGTGAGGCTTGTGACTTGTGAGCAGAATAATCGAGTGGTCTAGTTGCATAAAGTTTCCGTGGAATAGTTACAAAATGCTAAAATTTGATGCATAGGTTTTTCTAATTCATACTTTTAACACGTTAGTACAGAAATAAAAATAAAAACGGAATTAATTTTTCAAAAACGTAAAAGAGTGAAAGTTGATGAATACTCTGAATGGTAAAAATAGTGGAATCATGTTTTCAAAACATGAGAACGTGGAAAATGGTAAACTATTCAAGTATTCATCATCAGTGTTAATCTTGTGAAATTACAAACGACATATATCATCAAACTAAAGTTCAAAGTTTTCCAAAAATTTCCGAAAAAAACAAGTTAGCTTATCAGAATTATTATAAATAACACACAATTCATCTTAGTGTTCTGATTTTGTTTGAAATTAATTTACTACTTTAATAAAGTATAAATCTAAAACAGTTTTATTTAGGTACAACAAATTTGAGGAACAAATCTCTAAAGTGTAGGTACTCACACAACATAAAAATTCTGGACGTTATGATTTGAGATTCGATTTTAGCCAAATGACGTATTAGTTTTTACTGTTCTATCATGTTTCACCTTTCATATCTTAAATTTATTTATTATTTTTTAAAAAAAATTTGGCAATAAAAACAGTTCATCCATTAGACTTTAAAGATGAGAAAACCAAATCGGAATGTCAGAGTTTACATGGGAAAAATAACATTTCTTGCCTTTGTTTTTTTAAACAAGAAAATCAGCACGGACATTAAATTTATTTATTATCGTTTATTTTTAATGATGCATCATAAGTTATATAGATAGGATATTGTTTTAGCTATCCAAACCAAATGCCAAATAAATATGGAAAATAAAGGATATATAGCATACTCCTTTGTCCATCTCTACATTTTTTTTCTTTCTAAATTGTCATTTTCTGAAATTGCCCATATTAATAAAAATACATTTAAAACAGAATTCATGCAGTTAAGAAGAAGATTTGAAAAATAAACTTTTGATTTTATGCAATTTTAAGTACATTTTTAGCTTGATGAATATTGTTTTGAAAAATTTAGAATACGTTTTCTAATTTTCAGATAACGTATTCTACCACTTGTACAAGTTTTTTAAAAAGTTAGATTATGTATTTTAGCACTTGTATAAATTTAAATTAGAGATTTTTGAATACATATTCTAAACATTTTAGAATTCATCTTCTGCGTAATTTAGAATATGTATTCTAGGGATTGGTCATATTCTACGATTCTAGTAAGATTAGAATACACATTTTAAATTTTTTTGTAATTTTGTTAGAGATAGAAACTGAATCTAAAAACAAGGAAATTGAATATTTTTTGAAATATATTTTGAATAAATAGATTATATGCGTACAAATTAAATATATTTTTTTTTGTTTTGAAAATATTAAAACTATTTTATATGGTTTTGCGATTTAAATTAATTTTTCAACATTTTTTTTCTTTTTCCTCTTCATGAATTTCTTCTTTCTCTTCTTTTTACAAAAATATGAAGAATAAGGAGAAAAAAAGAAAGAGAGAGAAGAAATTACCGGAGAGTGAAGCCTCTAGAGGTTGAAAGCGGAAGAGCATCCCGCAAAGAAAAATTGGTGTTCGGCGAAGAAAACGAAAAAAGGTTTTTTTCCGTATTTTGTTGAATAATTGAATAATATAGTTATGGTTTTTAATGAATATATTATTTTATGGGTTTGTATATTATATATATATATATATATATATATATTTTTTTTTAACTCTTTAGAGGTTTTAGAAACTATTCAAAATTTTAAAAATTGAAAGTATATTTGAGTTTTTAATATTAAAATTATATCATCAAATCTTTCAATAAAAAAATATAAATGATCAGATTGAATGGAAAACATCTTTTATATCTAAATTTCCCAATAAATATTCGTAGTAGTTTTAGACAGTTGAACCATTAATCGGTCTAGACAATTTTATGGACCTTTTTCTGTGTAGATTCTATTGATGATGAAACTTGCAATTATGACTTTAAATATTAATCATGCTACATACATGTGTGCATGTGATCAGCCTTTTAATACGAATCTATGATGAACAATAAACTCTGGCCACTATGACAAATTAACAATTATTATAAACTAATAGTGGTTTTCTCCTTTTAGTCGAATCCGTAACATATACGAGCGTTCATTGGAATTGCTAAGTTTTCTGCTAAAAAAAGGTTACAATAATTTGAATCATACTGTACGGTAAATGCGTTACAGCAATGATTGTCATAACTTATCGGCAAGCCAATCACTTAATTTACGGAAAATTAAAATAAACGTCGAGGGCCCAAATTACATTGAGGGTAATAGTGCTTCACTTTATCGAGACAATTTTGTAGATTCTTGCTAGTTTCGAAATTAAACTGCTTTAAATTTGTTAAATACAAGATTAAAATGCCTAAAAACATAAATTAAAATGCCTAAAGTGGAAACTGAGTAAAGAAAAATTAAACATGAATTAGAAGTAGTTTTCAAGAATGAATAATAATAACTTGTAGGGAATATTTATTGGCAATGAGGCTCTCTTATAGTGAAAGAAGAATTAAATTAAACCAAAACATAATCCAGAAGATTAAATTGTGCAACATAGTGTCGACTCTCGAACGAGTCTATCTAACGTTGGCCTTGTGTGCCCAAAACATTACCGAATGCATCTGACCAATTACCAAAATGGTGAAGGTGTACGGACATGCAAAAATTAAGGATGATCTAGTTTCGACCATATCAGTATATCACCTTTCAACAACAAAAAAATGTTGAGAAACACACCCAACATTTTTAAAATTTGTCAAGAATCAATTAAAACTGTTCTAGATTGTTTAGGATTACAAATATTTGTCTTTTTCTTTATAATAAAACAAATTTGATGAAAGACAAAAGCAATCAAATCCATCTAATTTTACATGTTTGGATTTGTTTATATCAATTAATCATTAGTGTTAGTGAAGGGTTAGTACTTCTATGTCATCATCATGTTGCATGTAGAATTTTGTAAAATGCAACTTTTTTATAGATTGTGAAAACAATCTTTTCGAAAGTTTTACCGTTTTCCAAGTTGATCTATCTTTTATCCCAAATGCATGTTTTCCATCATTTTGTTAAAGTTTTTTTTTTAAAGAAAAGGAATTACTAACGTAATGTTAATAATAATATAGTATTAAAATATATTATCTTCATAATAATATTTTTTTTAAACCACGAAAATATTAACACAACATTATTGATTATTTTTATACATTCTCCCTTTAAGAATTTACTTTTCGTAATATAAAGTATTTTAAATATTTTAAAACTATAAAATTGAATTTCCATATTCATATATTTTAAGGTAAATGAATGATGGTTGTCCATATTAATAATGTCATCATTGGAGGTGGTTTTCTTTCTTCCAAAAAAACACCCAAACAATCAAACGATATGTGGATAGGTTCAAAACAAAGTTATACCGGAAAGACTAACAAGTCATATCATTCATTTTGGAGTACTTCGAAACATAGAGCATGTCCCAGACGCCAAAAATGACTCTGGCTTTCTGGAAGAGCAAGCACCTAGTCATCTCTGTTATGTTGAAAACTATGTATAAAACCCAACGTTCTTCAACGAACACTCACTTCGATATGTGGATATGTTCAGAAAAAAAAAAAAACAACATGTGGATATGCGAATCAACCTTGACGAGATTATTCACGTGTCATAAGTGTCATATAGTCCTTAAAACGGTTTTATACATGAAGGAACTTGTTATTCGTTCTTTGTCATGCAGTTAAATTGATTATTATTTTCATGATAACAAATGAAATGAAAATATCATATTATATGAATTGAAATTTAATTGTTGAACAAATATTTTCAACCAAAGTAAATCATAAGATTTTTTCTTTGGATATATTTAATTTATATATACATGTCTTGGTCCAAACGTTACATCTTCAAATCGATTGTATCAGTAGTTTTTGACAAAGAAAACTCCTTCAATATATAAATTAGGAATCAAACGAGCACTAACTGCCCTCTAGCTATTCTTCGAGCCACATGTGGATATTGCTGTTTAAAATGTTGAAAATATATATATATACTTTTTGGATAAATGAATGTTTTTTTTTTTTTTTTTTTGGATAAATGAGTGTTGATCAGAAGTATTGATTTATGAGAAATATTGATATTTGTATGTATATATATCAATATATGTATAAAGAGTAGCGTTGAATAATAATGGAGACGATGGGAATGTCGTATCATCATGTGCGCTTCTGTGATGATTCCACATGCCTTATGACCCTCCAGAACAAAACACGATATAAAGAGGAAAAATAAAAATAAAACCAAACTTTGGATTCATGTTCTTATTCTCCTTTTTTCTGCTTCTCTGTAAAAGTTTTCTCATTATTGAATAACCAAAAAAAAAAGATGGTAAAGGCTATAAATTTCATCTGAAAATTAAATTACATATTTTGACCCCAAAAAAAAAAAAAAAGTTTCCTTCACTAAATTGTAGTTTAATTGATGATACGGTTATAGTATGAACCATCATTTTTCCTGCAATATACTCTCAGAAATTAGACTGAATTTCAGAAATCAATCGGTCATTAAAAAAAAATTAAAATCTCACTTGGTTTGAGATTACCATTTGATTTTTCGATAGATTCATAAGAGGATTAGTAAGTCTATATGACTTGATCCCATGTTAACGACCAAATGTGGTGGATACAACATTTTGCTTAAAAAAATTTAACAATCACAAACCGAGACTAAATGGGATATCAGTTGAATTAAGCCATGTGTCACCATTAATAAATGGACCAACGGTGAATTGGGCCGCCTCCGTTTCATTTTGAATGCCCCTAAAACCAGCCCAGTCGACCCGGTCAGTCAAATTCGCCCCGGGCCCTTCATTCATGTACTCTCCATAATACAACGTTTCAAGTGCAAATTCGTCTTTCCACTTCAACCATCCGTCAGGCTGTATAAGATCATCAATAAACGATTTTATGAAAACCGTCCTCGAATATTGTTTCCATGGTCGACCTAAGTATGCCTTGAAGTTTGCTTTTACAGGGACCAGATCAGGTGCGGCCAAGATTCTACAATTGATTATAGAAATACCTGTGGGCTCTGCCGAGTGATTACGGCCCTGAGCGGTGAATGCAATTTTCTGGTGAGGATTTGGTATACGAGCGTAGAGACTACAGTTCTGGAACACAACCGCGGCGTTACCGAATATAAAATCGACTGTACCAAATATATCGCATTCTCGATAGAATTGTCTGGCTGAATGAACATAAAGAGTGTCTTGGTAACCTTCGAATGCGCAACGATAAAAGGCAGAGAGTTCAGAGCCGCTTCGCAATGCCACGGCCTGTTTTTTTACAGGTCCAGCAAAATTCACGAATGATATGTCCTTTGCTATGAAGCCATTACCTTTCACGCCTGCATAAATAATTTACGTCTAATTAATACTACTTGATCTCAACATAGATAGGAAGTGAAAAATATAAAATTGTTGTGGAGAGATCAATGTTAAGAGGCTGGATTTTTTTTTTTTTCATATAGATTTTATTTGCGCTCAAGAATGTGCCACAATCCACATGAACAACAATTGTGGGCATATTTCTTATAGGCCAAGACCGAATTATAATTTAACAAAAACTATCGAATATAAAGTAGTGGCCCAGCTTGCAGATACAAACCATACAAACCAATAGTTTTGGCCACTATCCCTAGTAACTAAATGAAACAAAAACATACTTTAATGCATTTTCCTACAATTTTTTCTGTTATATCGGTTAAATTTAAGATTATTAAAATTCCGATTTAATTTAAACTAGCCGGTATTAATACAGCACTCAATAAACCAAGCTGGACCATACGGTTATATTCGAAATTTTATCCCTACTCGTCGCTGCAAAAGGCCTTATATTTTTTATGTTAAAAATTTATTTGATTGATATGTAAGAATAAGATTAGCTACAGTAAAAATGTTTAGCATTACAAAACCAAGGAATTAAAAAGTAATTTAATAAAAAGACTAACCTACGGTAGCAGATTGAAATGTTGTCCATCCATCAACTCGGCTGCGGTTTGCTTTTATGACTGTGCTTCCAATACCGTCTCCCACAAACATTAACATTGTTTTCTCGTTCGGTATATCGACATTCTCAAAATATTCCCCACCTTTTATATAAATAATAAATCTACCCCAAAATTTTGAGAATTAATATTAGACACATAACATGAAGAAAAAAACAATGATGTATCATCAAAATTTCAAATCACATGTTTAAAAAAAATTATGTCACATGCATGTATCTCTCTCAGTGGTTCACACGCAGATATTAATATGACACTATGTAATTTGTTAGACAAATACAGAATCGCCAAAGTATATTTTTGTTCCCTATAACAAATCAACGTACCTTAAAAAAATAAAAAAATAATAAAGAAGAAGTAGAATGGTGCAATATATTCGAAATTTTATCAGTAAACTTACAGAATCGTAAATTAAATAAACAAAAATTGTGTTTAAATTGTGTGTGTGTGTGTTTTTTTTTTCTTTAATTTAAACATGATTATTATACGATTGATAAAAACTTCGGAAATCATTTCTTCATTCCAACATAATCAAATAGTACCATTTTTGCAATGTATTTTTTTCCAAATGCTAACGTTGATGCTTGACTGCATTTATTGAGTTAAGAGTTAAGACTTTAAGTACCTGGTTTCGCTCGAGTTAGGAGCGGCAGAAACGGCGTCACTAATGGTTGTGAAGTTTCCGGTACCATCTTTTGCCACCGAGAGATTAAAATTTGTAGTTTGTACCGGAACCTGAAGGAGTCTCTGGTCGTTCTTTGAGACCCAACTCGGGTATTCGACGTCAACTTCAGATGTTTCCGGGGGAGAGTCATTCCCCGGAATCATCTGAATCATATTGAGAGAGTTGCTGAGGTTGTTAGAGATGTTTAAGATGTTCTCCTTCAAACTCTCATCCAATCTATACGTCACATCATCATCATTATTATTAACATTTTCATTAGTCGTGAAACCATCGAGACACGTGTCTTGGTTCGTCATGGCGTTGCTGAGCAACATTTTGACGTCGTTGGAATCAAGAGAGGAAGATCGGATCTTGGAGATTGCGGTTTTGAGATCGGAGATGGTGTCATCGAGTAGTCCGAGACAGTCTTCGAACGCGCAGCGGTCAAGGTGGGTTAGATTTGTACGGAGATGGTTTTGGTAATCGGAGAAGATGGAGGAAGAGATATTGATCATTGAGATGGTTTGGTTTAAAGTGGCGAGTACGAGCTCATGGATGTTTTTGGTTTCGGTTAAACGCTGCGTTTTGGAAGTGGTGTAGGATGGTAAACGAGACGAAACGACGGTGGATACAGAGATTATGAGAAAGGTTAATGGCAGTAAGTTGAAAATTATGTGTTTTGACTTTTTCCTAGTCGGATTATTCATCTTTTTTTTCTTTAAGGTCGTAGTGAAAAAAAATGAAAATTTTAATAGACGAAGCTGAAATGTAAAAAAGGTGAAAGGTTTGGTCTTATATAAAACTCCCAAAGGTAACAATAGAAAGGCGAAGAATTGTATAATATATATCATTTTGTTAGTCAAACTCATTTTATTTAGACTATTGGTAATTGTTTCAACTAAAGGTATACTAATTTACTCACACATAATAACATTTGAGTTATCTATGGAAGTCTTTGTTCAAATTGAATAGATTTTTGTTTTTTTTTGGTCAAACAAATTGAATAGTTTTTTAGAAAAGAACTTTATTAAAACACATCAAAGATTTGGAACTTTAAAGAGAAACACCCTCTATGGAGAAGACTTTAAAAACAAAAAGAACCAGAAGAATAAAGAACCACCAATTGTGTGAAAGACCATGCTTGGAGAACCTTTTGAAGGAATCCACCGAATTTGATTGTGGTCGAGTACCGTAAAAGGGCTAAAATGTAGTTACGGATAGTTTTGTCTTTGCTGTGAGTGAAATGAGATGGTGGGTGATGAGTGATGACTACGGTTATGCTTTCTCCCATTATTTACATTCACGACACAAGCTGTAGATTGTTGCTTATAAAGCGAGTTTAAAGCGTATGTAATCGTGATTGTGGAACTAGTTGGATAACTTAGATTACAAATTTTCCATATATCATAGCTTTAATCAAAATATTAACAAAATATTAAGATGTAAGCGGAACATATATTTTACCGTTTACTATTCGATTAGAAGCTTACTGTTTTAATAATTATCAGTCACAAAAGCTGTAAAAAAGTTAAACGGTAGAAAGAAAGAAAAAAGGCTCAAAAATCTAGTCTGATATAACTCGATCTTAACTGCCTAGAATAAGGTCCTCCGTTTGGGCTGCCAGATGAAACAGCTTCTCCTTGCATTCTTGGCTTTTTCTTAGTTTTGTCTCTTTGTTTCTCTCCGTTTGATCCATTCATGGATTCAACTCTACTTCGAGTTTCTCAAGTATACTATCGCTACGAATTGATGTCAATATCTTCAAGTTACGATGTTAATGAAGTACGATTGTGTTTGCTTCCATGATTTTTTATTCTTTTTTTGCCATGTGATCAATCTATAGGTCAAATATTTTGTTTTCACAATTTATAACACTTAAACACTTCATTTTTCAATGATACATTCTTATCACAAATATATATATATATATATATATATATATAACATTTTTGATACTGTTTTTTTCTTCTTCTTTTTTTAACACGCTAAAACCATGCAATTATGTTATTGCCCCCTCATATCTTTTGCTAGTTTTCTTTCTTCTTTTTGCGTTACGCTTCTTGTATTTATCTTATTTGTTCTCCCTTGGAGAGATAACGTTTTGCTAGTAGAATCAATAAACTATTATGAAACCAACCAATCCAATTTTTTGGCTACTAACTGCACTTCTCAAATAATGTAACAAGGAATTAGAGATCAAGAGTAAAGGGAATACCGGTAGAATTAAGCCATTTGCTACCTTCAATAAATGTACCAACAGAGAATTGAGTCGCTTCCATTTCGGTTTCGATACGCTTAAAACCGGGCCAATTGACCCGGTTTGTCATGTTCGAACCGGGTCCTTCATTCATATACTCTCCATAATATAAGGTGTCAAGAGCAAAATCATTTTTCCACTTCAACCATCCTTCAGGATCAACCAAATCGTCAATGAACGATTTTATGATAACCGTCCTAGAAAATAGTTGCCATGGACGACCTAAATATGCTTTGAAGTTGGCTTTCACAGGGATCAAGTCAGGTGCGGCTAAGATCTTACAATTGATTATAGAAATACCCGTTGGTTCACGTGAGTCTTCTCGGCCTTGAGCTGTATATGTGATTCTCTGGTTAGGATTTGGTCTACGAGCATAGAGACTACAGTTCTGGAACACAACCGATGCGTCACCAAATATGAAATCGACTGTGCCATATATATCACATTCTCTATAAAACTGTTTGTGTGAATGCACATAAATGGTGTCTTGGTAACTTTCAAAGCTGCATCGGTAAAAGGCAGAGAGATCAGATCCACTTCGCAATGCCACAGCCTGGTGTTTGGCCGGTCCAGCATCATTCACGAATGATAAGTCCTTAGCTATGAACCCACTACTTTTTACGCCTACACATATACAATTACATTAAATTTGATATTAGCTGCGAAAATGTTTAGAATAATTAATAAACTGAGGGACTCAAAGGAAATTTATGAAGAAACCTTACCAACGGTAGCGGAGTTAAATGCAGTCCATCCATCGCCGTAGCTGCGGTTGGCTTTTATTACTGTCCGTCCGATTCCGTCGCCAACAAACATTATCATTGTCTTCTGCCTCGGTATTTCAATGTTCTCTAGATATACCCCACTTTTTATATATATCACAAATCTGCCATACAGAAAATCAATATTACACAGTTACACTCATGGCATTTTTACATATTGTAAGGTAAAAACGAAAGACATTCGTACTTACCTTTAAGCTAAATGCAAACATATAGTAAAATAAAATTATAATTTAAAATTAAATGGACAACATTATCTTGATAGACTATGGAATTTTGTGAAGATTTGACGCTTATCTTCTCATTGATTTTGTGAATGAATATGACAAAAATCGTCTTCTTAAAGTTCAAGATATGTCGTTTTTATAACCAAACGACAAAATATTTAGTTTTTGTAGCTGTGATGACTGATGTGTATAGAACAAGTTTAAGTTATCTTGTTAAAAGAAAAGTATAAATTTTTTTAGCTTGAAAAAAAAAAAAAAAAAAAAAAAGAACTTTTTTTTATCTTGAATCTATAAATGTTTCACTGACTTACTTGAAATTATTTGAAAAACTTTCTGAGCTCACTTTTACATATTAATAGAAAAAATAATTTGCGTAGCACAGAGTAGAGATCTGGAATAACCGATATCTCACTACATTTTTCGTGTCACATTTTATGTTTATGCTTAGCTTTTTACACCAAACAATCTAAAATTTAGATCTACAAAATTTTAAAACAAAAAGAAACAAAATCGAGGAAATGGAACGAATGAATCGTTAACCCATACAAAACTTTGAAAATTTCACCCAAAAAAGAAAACTTTGAAAAGGAGGGCAAAATGACACATGAAAAAATGATATTTTTATATAATTTTATTTTTATAACATTAAAAAAAAAAAACCTTTTAAACAAAAAAACATGCAAAATGTTATCGACATTTACACGTTACCTTACCAATATGTTAACATTTTTGTACCTGGTTTCGCTCGAGTTGGGAGCGGCGGATACCGCCTCGCCGATGGTTGTGTAGTTTCCGGTACCATTTTGAGCCACCACGAGATTAACCTTACCCTCATCCACCGGAGCTTGAAGTAGGTTCCGATCACTCCCTGATATCCACATCGGGAACCCAACGTCATCCTCTGATTTCCCTAGAATATTCCCCGGAA
The DNA here is from genome assembly GCA_963667165.1 of Barbarea vulgaris. Taxonomy (NCBI): domain Eukaryota; kingdom Viridiplantae; phylum Streptophyta; class Magnoliopsida; order Brassicales; family Brassicaceae; genus Barbarea; species Barbarea vulgaris. The sequence continues at coordinate 22,201,973 of OY763894.1, read as the reverse complement.
TATTCTCAAGCATAGCGAAGGAGCTGCTGACGTGGCTAGAGATATTGAAAAGACTCTCCTTCAAGCTCTCAGCCACTCCATATGTCTTATCATTATTATTAGAATTCTCGTCGTCGTCGTCGTCGCTAGAAGCGAAACCATCAAGACACGTTCGTGTATTCGTCATTGCGGCGCTGAGAAACATTTTGGCGTTATGGATCTCCGGAGAATGAGCTCGGAGCTTGGATATTGCGATGGTGAGATCGGAGACGGTGTCATCGAGTAGCTCGAGACAGTCATCGAATGCGCAGCGATCACGATGGCTTAGGTTGGAGCCGATACGGTTTTGGAGGTTGGAGAAACTGGAAGAACAGAGATTGACCTTTGAGATGGTTTGGTTTAATGTGGCGACGACCATCTCAGTGATGTCATCGGCGGTTGTAAAACGCTGCGTTTTATGCGGTGAATGAGATAAAGCGACAGTAGATAAGAAGAGTAGGAGAAAGGTCAATCGTAGTAAACTGAGAATAATGCGTTTTGACGTTTTCCTCATCAAATTATTCTTCTGTTTTTTTAAAGATTTAGTTAAAAGGGGAGAAATTAAAAGAGATGCTGAAGTGAAAGAGGAACTTATTACTTATATATAATAAAAACTCCCCGCGGTAACAAGAAACAAAATTACATAAAATGCATGGAGTAAATTTACTACCAAACACGGTCTAAGATTTTCGTAAAAACATAAAATCTAGATATTGAATTTTCACCGGCATAAAATCTAAATCTAAAATTTACTTATGTGTTTTTTTTTTATGCGTATAATTTAGAGTTATGGTCTTACTAAATAATTTAAAAAAAAAAAGGACTAGAAATATTTGAATCCAAAATATTCAGCAAAACCAAACTGGGATCCGTAGAGTATTTTTTCCCTGGTGTTACGAATCTGTAGAGGTTTTTTTGGAATACTTTTATATATTGAATATTAGAGATGGATCGGTCATGCTTAAATAGACTTGTAAAATTTGATTAAAATATTTTACTTTGAAGCAAATCAGATTAAAATATTTTACTTTGAAGCAAAGGGATAATTTTTGTTGACAAATTATTACCTTTTCTATTTGTAATCTTTGTTTATAGTAATTTAAAAATAAGATGACAAATATCTTTTATAATATCTATATATTTAACAGTAAGAAATTACATTTCAGCTTTGAAATAGCATTTTCTAGAACTTATAGCGTGACATCAGGAAAAAAACTTGAAAAATTGTATTAAAAAATAGTACAAATAATTAACACAATAGTTTTTAGGGATTTTAATATCACGCTATTATTTTCTATAACACGTTTTTCCCCGAATAATATTATGTCTTTTCTAATTCCTTCCATCACGTTGAAACTCTTTCCAAATAACCTTTTTTGTTACAAATAGTATAAAACGAGTTCCATAAATAATATCAGACACATACATCCGCGAAATTGTAGGTAATCTCGTGTTAAATGTTTGTTTTGCACGATAACAAAAACATGATTTAGCATCGGTTTTAATTTCTGATAAATTGTAGGAATTCCAAAATTCTCCACTTCATCATAACCGCTCCTAGTGTCCAAGCCAGTCGTTTGATATAGCATCGGTATGAATGTTATCAATTCTATACTATATATGATGAAAATATGCTAACTAAACCAAAAATTAAAATATTGATATCGATGTATTTCTTTGAATCATTCCGGTTTGAAATCGGTTAGATTTTTTCCCTACAAAGGGTTATTCTATTACAGTGTTAAGGGATGTATTGGACTAGATATTTGATAAGATTTGAGTTTTAATGAATTTTTAGATGATTTGGTTAAGTTTTGGTGAATTAAGAATTTTGTTATTAAATTCTCTAAAATCTCACATTTAAACATGAGATTTTGGTTTTTGTATATTTAACTAATAAATCCTCTCAAATCTCACGTGAATCTTTTAATTCAAATCCTAATAATATTTTCAATAACACTAGATTTGATTGTATATTTTAGAATCATTAATCCAATAACATTAGATTTTTAAAAAAAATTTAAAATATTTTTTCAATAACAGATGATTTGCCATTTTAATTCAGTTTTTTCCAAATACTCAGTCCAATACATCCTTTAATGTTAGGTCCTAATTGGTTGTACTATTCCAAGCGATGAAGTGCAGATACCAGATATTAAAGGGGATGTATATCTTAAGCTCCATAGTAAATTTTAACCACTCCGATATTTATATTCTGGTTTGAATTCGTTGAATTTCTCCATAATGTGAATATTAATTTGTTGAGTTTAATACGTTTCGTAATATGGAATTTATAAGCCTCCCATAATGCGTGCCGTTTTGTCTGTCTAAATTTATGTCGGCGTAGTAGTTGTGACAAGCGAAAAAAGCTGGATTATAACATGCGTGCCGTTAGAATTACGGGTTTACTCTATTTAGGAATTCGAGTTTTCTTACCAATCTGACTTCTAGAACCTGCACATAGCAAATCGAATTCAATCTAAACCACTTAGAGTTACTTTACTTCTTATTTTTTTCTCAATGTAAGTACTAAAGCATTAGTTGAAAGTATATGTTAAGGAACCAATAGTGTTGTATTAGAAATGTTAATTTAAAAACAGACTTGTATTGTCATTTTTCTGTTAAAGGATCTGTAGTTTTTATTTGGATTAATTTACTAATTCTCCAACATTTTGAAGTTTATTTGCAAACTAACTTTGGGACAAAAAATCGTGGATAGCTAAATTATTAATTCTGCGAATGTTTTTTTAGATGAGATCCTGTAAAATATCATATCATCGGTTTAAAATATGATATTAAGTTAATAATACACAAAATTCATGGTACATTATTTGTTACAGATGTGCGCGAATCAACTTCTTGTTATATACAGTTATGTCACTACAGTAGAAGCCCTATAAATTAATACTCTATAAATTAATAAATTTTCCCGGTTCCGAGTTGGGCCGGTGTAAAAAATGACATAATTCGATAAAATAGTAAGATAATAATTTATTTTAGACCCCTATGTAAATATATGGTCCCATTAATAACATAAATTAATAATCATATAACATTAAAAATATAATTAAGATAATTTAGTAAAATATGACTCTAGTGTTGTTTGTTTATTCCTAAACATGCATTTTTGTTGGAGCTCATCTCTAATTTTTCTTATTGCATCAAAAATTTCTAGAATTTTAGATAAGGTAAAAGGAATTTTAGATAAAATAATTTATAATAATGTGAAATTGTCAAAAAAAAAATCTTATTTTAAATAGATTTTTATAGAATTTGTGAAAATTGGAAAATTTCTCTATAAATTAATAATTATTAATTTATCGATAAATTAATACCCTCTCTAAATTAATAAAATATGTTGGTCCTAATAGTATTAATTTATAGAGGTTTTACTGTACTTTATATTGGCAATAAACCTCTATATTCTATCTTTCTAAATAATTGACCCTTTTAATTTTCACGATAATATTATGTTTAACACAAGAAGGTATGTACCAATTTTAACAAAAAAATAAAATAAAAGAAGTTATGTATCAACACAAAATCAGCAAAAATAAACACTATAAGATATATATATATATATATACACTATACGATATATATATATATAACACAATCATTTAATGGAAAAAATCACTAAACGAATGTTTGATGATAATCAAGTTAACGTCACAGTCAAGTCTTTGGCTTAGAATCCATCGTTTTCGGACGATATGTTCTCCGTTTACTGAAAGGTTTCCCTACTGTATAACTAATACTACAAACATATTATATTGAGTTGTTTAGATACAAACAAAATACTGTATTACCTATTTGATAACCGGTGAAGTAAAACGAATAGCAAAATTATTTACAATTTCAAATGATTCATTAAGATAAAGTAAGTATTTAATTTAAATGCAAAATCTTAAGGTGATTTATGGTGTATTTCACACTTCAAAATAAATTCAATGCCGTGAAATATTGCAAAAAATGTTACACGAAATTATCCTTTTTCGAACGTATCTTTCGATTAATGGTTCGTCTTAATTGCATTCACGAGTTTTAAACAGCCGGCTATGATTTTTTTTAGATTTTTTAAAAAGATTTGGATTTATTTTGTTGATTATGGAATGTTTTTTTTTTTATATATTACTCAGACATTAAAAAACCAAAAAAAAACTATTAAGGTGGACCAGGACGTGATTTAAGGGTCTTGACCCTTCTGGCCTTCTTGAGTCTCAATTATTTGTGCGTGTTGACCAAAAAATTGTTCGAAACAATTTTTTCTAGATCCTCATCAGTCATCAAATAGTACTTTTTTAGAAAATGTTGACAAAATGGGGAAATACAGCTCTAACGATAATTGATTTGTAGTAAAGATTCACACACAAAAATGATTTAATGGTACTGCATTGTATATCCACCAATTACACACACACAAAAATATGTGTGTGTGGGGTTTATATAAGCGTATAATAATTAAACAGATTATCAAAAATTTCCAAAAACGAATTAAAGACAATTATTTTTTTAGTTACTTTGGCTCATAAGTCAAATAGGCAATAGCCAATAACTTTCCCATACCTAACCTAAGATAGTTAATGAAAGTGAAACGACGGAGAATTTAATGAGAATTGACCTAAATATGTAGTAACGCTCTCCCACATATGTATATAAAAATTCTCTAATACATTGCCACCGTCGTTGACAATATTTCTTCTATCCGAGCTGTTTATAAATATTACACTCGAGTTTTATGAATTTAAATCCTGATTAGTTTCAAAATGTACAACCATGAGGTCAAAACCAAGAATTTCGGAATTTTTGCACAGTAAAAAGCTTCGTATTCATTAGTTTTATGCATATATCTGTATATATATAATCAATAGAGACAGACTTGAACGAACAGCTGGGCAGCTTTGAAGATGCAATGTTCGATGATAATAATATCTCAATTACTAACAACGCGTTTCATCTCAGAAGACTCCAAATATTTGACTTGGAAACACTAAAAGTCGCATTATTGTTGTTTAGTAATATAATCCCAAAAAGGAAAAAAACAAAACATTCATTATCAAGAAAAAAAAATTAAATTGGTAGAAAACATTGATTTTTTAACTTATGGCCAGGACAACAAATAGACATCATTTGTGGAAAAAGAATATCTATTACTGGTTCACTTTAGAAAAAAGGTGTATATCATTTTATGAACACTAAGAAATTAATGTTTTCTTTTAACCTCATAAATAATAATTATTTCTCCGGCTTGGTAAAACAATCTCGTAGAAATTTTTTACAAACAACACCTCAAATAATAAGTTTCTCCAAAAAAATTCATATATGTATATCAGGTTTTTGGAGAGCTATATAAAAAATCTACAAGTTTGTATAACGTTATTCATCAGATTAATAAAGAAGTTCTATAATTAAAGAGTATTATACGCCTCAAATTATCATTCTTTTTTTCATTAATTTTGTATTCCTTTAATTTTGTTTATTTGCCGGAATTGACAAATATTATTGATTGTGTTTTGGAAACAAATCGTAGTTTTTTTTTTGGTGGCATGTCACTTACATTTGTTTACATAATAAGATAACATAAATAAAATAAATGCATTATACAGAATAAAATAGTAACAGTAGTTTAGTTACGGACCCACATCCCAAACCTCCACCACTCTATTTAGTCTATATAAACCCACTAAACCTTTTCTAAAACCATACCAAAATAACATTTAATAACACCAAAATCTACAACAAAAAAACATGGCATCTCCCAAACTCTTCCTCGTAACACTCTTCTTGTCTCTACAAACACTCATCATTGCTTCTCAAACTCTTCTTCCTTCTTCTTCAAACTCTTCCTCAACCATCTGTAAAACGACACCGGATCCCAAATTCTGCAAATCAGTGTTTCCACAAACATCTCAAGGCGACGTTCGCGAATACGGCCGCTTCTCCCTCCGCAAATCGCTAACACAGTCGCGAAAATTCACAAGCACGATTGACAAATACCTCAAACGCAACAATGCCTTATTATCCAAATCCGCCGTTGGAGCTCTTCAAGACTGTCGTTACCTCGCAAGCCTCACAACAGACTATCTCATAACGTCGGTTGAAACCGTTAACGTCACTGCATCCTCCAAAACGCTATCGGCTTCCAAAGCCGACGAGATTCAAACGCTTCTCTCCGCGGCGTTGACCAACGAGCAAACGTGTCTTGACGGAGTCAACACCGCCGCTTCCACTTCGTGGACCATAAGAAACGGCGTCGCATTGCCTCTAATTAACGACACGAAGCTATTTAGCGTTTCGCTCGCATTATTCACCAAAGGGTGGGTCCCAAAGAAGAATAAACAAGCCGCCGGGTACTCTTGGGCCCACCCGAAGAACACTCACACCCACACAAAGCCGTTCCGTCATTTCCGTAACGGAGCTTTGCCATTGAAGATGACGGAACAGACACGCGCCGTTTACGAGTCTTTAAGCAGGAGGAAACTAGCTGACGACGACAATGAAGGAAACACGGTGCTTGTGAGCGACATGGTAACGGTGAACCAAAACGGAACGGGCAATTTTACGACCATAACAGAAGCTGTTGCCGCAGCGCCGAATAAAACTGACGGTACTGCCGGTTATTTCGTTATCTACGTGACCTCCGGTGTTTACGAGGAAAATGTATTGATAGCGAAAAACAAAAGGTATCTGATGATGATCGGTGAAGGAATCAATCGTACGGTGGTTACCGGTAACCGGAATGTCGTCGACGGTTGGACCACTTTCAACTCCGCCACTTTTGGTACGTCTATATATAACTTATTTTCTTAACTCTAAAACGCTACTTTTCCACATTAAAAAGTATAGTTTTTAATAATTATTTTTGAGTAATTTAAAAAATATTAATAAGTAAAATTTTATAGTCTAAAAAGTAAGCAACCTTAAAACTGTACCTTGTTGAAAAATTATTTATATCGTATTAAAATATAACTATTTTTAGCATTTTAAAATAGTTGAGGTAGTGTGAAAAATAAATGAGTCACCGGCACTTTTGTTACGTTGCCGACTATACATATGGCTATGATGACTTGATGAGAACTAACCACACACACACAAAAAATTAATCTTAACATTTAAAAAAAGAAAACTACAAAAATTATTCAAACTTTTAAATTTCTACGTGTAGCAGTTCATAATTGCACGTTTTACACTATATGCCAAACTTTATATTACTTCTAGGAGTGTAGTGAATAAGTGACAGGACGCATTATTGAATTACTATTACCATTTTATTGACAAAGACGCATTAAGAATAATCATCGCGACTTTACTTTTTTCTCAGCCGTGTCTTCGCCAAACTTTGTTGCCGTGAACATGACTTTCCGGAATACCGCCGGGCCAGAGAAGCACCAGGCCGTGGCGTTGAGGAGCAGTGCGGATCTCTCGATCTTCTATAGTTGCAGTTTCGAAGCTTATCAAGACACTTTATACACTCACTCACTAAGACAATTCTATAGAGAATGTGACATCTATGGAACAGTTGATTTCATATTCGGCAATGCCGCTGTTGTGTTTCAAAACTGTAACCTATATCCGAGACAACCGATGCAGAACCAGTTTAATGCTATTACAGCTCAAGGTCGTACTGATCCGAACCAGAACACAGGAACTTCAATCCACAATTGTACGATTAGACCTGCGGATGATTTGGTTTCAAGCAACTATACGGTTAAAACGTATTTGGGAAGGCCGTGGAAGGAGTATTCACGAACGGTTTATATGCAATCGTACATGGACGGGTTTGTTGAACCGGTTGGTTGGAGAGAGTGGAACGGAGATTTTGCGTTGAGTACGTTGTACTATGCTGAGTATAACAACACTGGACCCGGTTCAGATACCAAGGATCGTGTGGGTTGGCCCGGTTATCACGTAATTAATTCTACCGATGCGAATAATTTCACAGTCTCGAATTTCTTGTTAGGGGATGGTTGGATGGTCAAGAGTGGTGTGCCTTATATCAGCGGTTTACTTGCGTAATTTCTTGTATTTGATTATTATTTGTTTTCATTATTATCATTTGTTAACTTGGGGGAAATTTTGGTCTTAATTTAGTCTTGAAATAAACTGTTGCAATTTTGAATATTTGATAAAATAAATAATATATACTGTATTTGATAATATTTTATTTACAATTTTAAAAACGAAGAAATAAAATAATATTTCTTAAAAACACTGATGACAATTGACATGTGACATATTTAATTCCACACATACATTTCATTATCTCCTCATGGTTAACCTTGGACCTTGAAGCTGGGAACTAACGGCTCCATGGGCCGTTCTACAAATCAAGTGCAGGAGTGGAAAATCTGAACACTATACTCAGCTTCAGAAAGTGACGGCGTGTAGAAATTGAGCCACACCAAACCTATGTAACAATCTGAAAACATTTTTAGATCGATTCCATTTATGTATCATCAGTTCCTGAAAGTACTGAGCTAGTATCTCTTATTTATGGAGGTAGCAGTCAGATCCTTGTGGCTGGACGATCCTCAAGCAAGTCGGAGCATTCATCATCCCAAAAGGGGCCAAGTTCATCGTTACATCATTTAAGTATAGTCAGATGAAAAGTCTATCTTATGGCTTACTAGGTTTCAAATCAATCATCGTTTACATCTTATGTAAATTTACTATTTTCATTTTTTTCTGTTATTTTTTCTTTTTTTGAAAACAGAAAAAAGTTTTTTTTTTTTTTTTTAAAAGAGATATGCACACAGTAATGGTGTATATACATACATCTTTTTCTTCTTTTAGTTAGTTTTCCTATTTTGTTAAGGAAATTTTTTGATATATGTCGACATCTAATTTATTAACTGCTGATAAATGTAATAATTATGTTATTTATAATTTTGATACATATAGGATTTGTATGAAATATTCATTTAGGATTTTGATTAATATAAAAAGTGTAGTTGAAAATGTTAAAAAAATAAAAAATAGAGAAATTCCCTCAAATAGCACCAAAACAAGTTTTTGTTCCAAAAATAGCTCACATTTTTATTTAGTACAAAAATAGCATTTTATGAAGTTGATAATTTAATTTTTTGGTTTGGGTTGACTATATTAGAATTTAGGGTATAGTTTTTAGGGGTAGAGGGTACAATTTAGGGTTTAGGGCTTAGGGTCTAAACCCTAAACCCTAAATCCTAAACTTTAAAAATATGAAGTTAGGATTACCCTTTAATAAAAATGCTAATTGTGTCTTAAATAAAAATATAAGATAAAAATGTCACAAAAACTTCATTTTGTGCTATTTTTGAGAATTGCCCTAAAAAAAATATAAATAAAAAATATTGTTTATAATTTAGAAGCGTATTCATGGCAGATCCTTTAATTTTTTTTTTTTACTTAAAATATTTTATTTAATTTGTTTTAGTTTAATTTTAAAATATTATTTTAGTTTAACTATAGATATTACATAATTTACATGGCACATTTTTGTTTATTTTTGTCAGCGATACAAATAACAAAATAAATAAATATCTCAAATTAATGAAATTTCAGTGTTCACAAACACTTGAGAAGAAGGAGAATGGAGAAGATAGAGCATACGACGATTTCTACAAATGGCATAAACATGCATGTGGCTTCTATCGGTTCAGGTCCAGTGATCCTCTTCCTCCATGGCTTTCCTGATCTCTGGTACTCATGGCGCCACCAGCTTCTCTCTTTCGCCGCCTTAGGTTACCGCGCAATCGCTCCAGATCTTCGAGGTTACGGCGATTCCGACGCGCCGCCGTCTCATGAATCTTACACCATCCTTCATATCGTCGGAGACCTTGTCGGATTACTGAATTCACTCGGTGTTGACCGGGTTTTCCTCGTCGGTCACGATTGGGGAGCAATCATCGCGTGGTGGCTCTGTATGATCCGACCTGATCGAGTCAACGCGTTGGTCAACACTAGCGTTGTGTTTAATCCGAGGAATCCTTCTGTGAAACCTGTTGATGCGTTTAGGGCTATGTTCGGCGACGATTACTACGTCTGCAGGTTTCAGGTGATACTCTAAAAATTAAACTCATGAAAACTCAATTGAAATGAAAATTAGGGTATTGATGAAGTTCCCAGTGGTTGAAATCAAATACATAGATCATTTTGGTGATTACTGTTTATGATAGGTTATGTTAATGATGTTGTCAAAATTAGGAACTGTTACTTCATGGATTGGATAGTTTTAGTTATCAACAAGAGTTGATGCAAATTACTTATAGTCAATGCTTGTTTGGTGTTTAGTTGTATCAAGCTTTTTTGCCATGGCAATGAGGAATCTTGATGCTGCTTGAAGAAAGTTGAGCTTTTGTAAAATAAAAAAAAATAAAAAAAAGTTGAGCTTTTGTGTGATATAATGTATCAATAATGGAAAAATTCTGGAAATCAGCCACCATTAGTTTCTGTTTGGATCTATAGAAACCGGGACCATGACCTACCTAACCTACACAAAACTCAAATTAGTTCAGGCTCTGATATGCAAGTTGCATTAGATTATTTGGAAAATTCAAATAGTCAAGTGAAATTCAAAGTCATTTACTTTATTTGAATATATGGTTGGATCAGTCTTGTTGGTTTTGCATTACGACTTAAATTTGGTCTCTTTACTAATGATTCAGAGTTTCTTTTTCCCAGGAACCTGGAGAGATCGAAGAGGATTTTGCTCAAGTTGATACAAAGAAGTTAATAAACAGATTCTTTACTTCGCGTAACCCACGTCCACCTTGCATCCCAAAGACAGTTGGTTTCAGAGGTTTACCTGATCCCCCACCTTTGCCTGCTTGGCTCACCGAAGAAGATGTTAGTTTCTACGCCAACAAGTTTAACCAAAAAGGCTTCACCGGTGGACTAAACTACTATCGTGCTTTGAACCTGTAAGTCTTATGAATCTAGCCACCAATTCCCCCCACATACATTTCATTATCTCCTCATGGTTAACCTTGGAGCTTGAATCTGATTTGTAGAAGCTGGGAACTAATGGCTCCATGGGCCGGTCTACAAATCAAGGTCCCTGTGAAATTCATAGTGGGTGATCTAGACATAACATACAATATCCCTGGAACGAAAGAATATATACATGAAGGTGGTTTGAAGAAGCACGTACCATTTCTACAAGAAGTGGTGGTAATGGAAGGTGTAGGTCACTTCCTCCAGCAAGAGAAGCCTGACGAGGTCACTGACCATATCTATGGCTTCTTTAAGAAATTCGGAACCAGCGAAACCGCATCCCTGTAGTAGTTCTTCCTCTATACAATGTCAAGTTCAAGGTTGACTAAGCTTGGTCAAGGTTACTGTCTTACTTGACCTGAGCCTACTTTGTAATGGGTTGAAGGATACTGTGTGTGTATTTTTACTTGTTTAATAATTTTGAAATATATAATAAAACAAATATTTCTCAATTTATTTTTGTTTTTGGTTTGGCAACGTAAATTATTACCATTTTAATCAATGTGGACAACTCGTTTTGTTGAACTGAAAAAAACAGAGAGAAGTAGAATTTTTGTTTTCGAATTGTTTTCCTCCAGTTGAATGAATCCACAACTTTTCTTGTATCCGTAATATAAAATTTAAATCTTGAACTCCTGTGGTATCTAGAAAATGTCGTAGGCAAAAATAAAATTATTAAAAGAAAATTGAAATGTAAAACAAAAATAGATGTAATTTTTTTGTCAAAACAATAAATCTCGCAGGACATTTTACCAAACCTACTAAATAAAATAAAAGAAAATATGTGACCATTTCGTCTTATGATTGGCGGAGCTGAATGATATTTCAATTTTTTGGGCAGTGGATTTACAATATCAAGCGCGTTCAGAACACGCACCTGTTACGCGTAAAACTCCGCCTTTTGTTAGACAAATATTCACAATTGAAGACGCCAGTCAGAGATAAAAACCACTCCGTCGGTGAAAAGACAAAAACACCCTCGTCTTCTTCCGTCGCACCGCTCCTACAGCAATGTCCTTTTAGTCAAAACGAAAATTCCCTTTTGGAGAAAAAAACCACCAAATCAGTTTCGTTGTCCCCAATCCAAAACTCCTCCTTCTTCTTCGCTGTACCGCTTCACCTAAAACCAAAAATCGGAGAGAAAAATAATGCAAGCGTCGAAAGGACGGCGGAAAGTGGGCCCCGCAACCACCGGAGCCGGTATTGACTCAGCGGAGAAGCTTGACGAACTCTTGATATCATCTGCGATATGCAACGGTGAAGATTTAGGACCGTTTGTGAGGAAAACGTTCGGTACAGGGAAACCAGAGACTCTTCTTCACCATCTCAAGTTTTTCGCGCGATCTAAAGAATCAGAGATCGAGGAGGTATGTAAAGCTCACTATCAGGACTTTATCCATGCCGTAGACGATCTCAAGTCGCTTCTCTCAGATGTTGAATCGCTTAAATCTGCGCTTTCCGATTCAAACTCTAAACTCCAATCCGTTGCGGCTCCGCTTCTTTCGTCTCTTGATTCGCTTGTTGAGGCACAGACTGTGTCAAAGAACATCGATCTGGCGATTGGAGCCGTGACTCACTGCGTTCGTGTTATGGAACTTGTCTCTCGAGCTAATCAGCATCTTCAGAGCGGTAACTTTTACATGGCGTTGAAGTGTGTGGACTCGATTGAGAACGATTTCGTGGAGAAGACTCCTTCGTCAACGCTGAAGCGGATGCTGGAGAATAGGATTCCGGCAATTCGATCTTATGTGGAGAGGAAAGTTATGCAGGAGTTTGGAGATTGGTTGGTTGAGATCCGTGTGGTGAGTCGGAATTTAGGTCAGTTGGCTATTGGTGAAGCTTCTGCGGCTCGTCAGCGAGAGGAAGAGCTCAGAATCAAGCAGAGGCAAGCGGAGGAGCAGAGTAGACTCAGTTTACGTGATTGCGTTTATGCGTTAAACGAAGAAGAGGATGATGAATTTGGTTCTGGTCCTGAAGGTAGTGATGGTGGTAGTTCCGGAGGTGGATTGCTAGGGTTTGATTTGACTCCACTGTATAGAGCTTATCACATTCAACAAACACTATCTCTTGAAGATAGTTTCAAGAAGTACTATTTTGAGAATAGGAAACTTCAGCTTACCACTGACTTCCAGGTATCTTCTATGACTCCGTTTCTCGAGTCTCATCAGACGTTTTTCGCACAGATTGCTGGGTTTTTCATAGTAGAGGATAGAGTTTTAAGGACTGGAGGAGGTTTGATTTCGAAGCTGGAAGTGGAGAGTTTGTGGGATATTGCTGTTAGTATGATGTGTGATGTGTTGGAGGATCAGTTCTCTAGGATGCAGACGGCGAATCATCTTTTGTTGATTAAGGATTATGTGAGCTTGTTAGGCGTTAGTCTACGCAGGTATGGGTATGCTGTTGATTCCCTTCTCGAAGTTTTAAACAAGCATAGGGATAAATATCATGAGTTGTTACTATCTGATTGCCGTAAACAGATTACAGAAGCTTTGTCAGCAGATAAGTTTGAACAGATGTTGATGAAGAAAGAATATGAATATTCCATGAATGTGCTCTCTTTCCAGTTACAAACATCAGATATAGTACCGGCATTCCCTTACATTGCTCCATTTTCAACCACCGTGCCAGATTGTTGCCGGATTGTGCGGTCTTTTGTTGAGGATTCAGTTAGTTTCATGTCGCATGGAGGTCAGCTTGATTTCTATGATGTAGTGAAGAAGTATCTGGATAGGCTTCTAGGCGAGGTTCTCGAAGAGGCTCTGTTGAAGCTGATGAGCACATCGGTTCATGGAGTTTCTCAGGCAATGCAAGTTGCAGCAAACATGGCCGTGTTTGAGCGTGCTTGCGATTTCTTCTTCCGTCACGCTGCACAGCTTTCAGGAGTTCCCATGAGAATGGCGGAGAGAGGTAGGAGACATTTCCCACTGACTAAATCCCAAAACGCTGCGGAAGATACACTCTCGGGAATGCTTAAGAAGAAGATAGACGGTTTCATGACGTTGATCGAGAATGTCAACTGGACAAGCGACGATACTCCACAAGGTGGAAACGAGTACATGAATGAAGTATTGATCTACTTGGAAACTTTGGTTTCCACCGCACAACAGATATTACCGGCTAAAGTCTTGAAAAGGGTTTTGCGCGAGGTCCTTGCCCACATTTCTGAGAAAATTGTTGGAACATTATGCGGGGATCTAGTAAAAAGATTGAGCATGGCGGCAATCAAAGGGCTTGATGTGGATATTCAGTTGCTGGACTCATTTACAGAGAACCTAACTCCATTGCTCACGGATAAAGAAGCTAAAGAGATGAAGAAAGCTTTCATCGAGATAAGACAGATGATCAATCTGCTTTTGAGTAGTCATCCTGAGAATTTCGTGAACGCGGTTATCAGAGAAAGAAGCTACAATGCGTTGGATCACAGGAAAGTTGCGACGGTTATAGAGAAATTCAGAGATCCATCAGATAGTATTTTTGGGACTTTTGGAACAAGAGGGTCGAGGCAAAACCCGAAGAACAAGTCTTTAGATGCATTGATAAAGAGATTGAAAGATGTGAGCTGATAATGAATCTGAGCACAAACCCAAAGCGTAAGTACGATCTCGTCCTTTGTTTATCTATGCTTTATTGTTAATTTATATGATTGCTTTTATATTTCATTGTTGATGATTCGTTGGTCTCTCAGAAAAAAAGGGAAAAAAAAAACACAAAACTGATTTCACCCCAAAGATTGTATCTTCTTTTCCATTAATTGCACATGAGTTTGATAGTTTGATTCAAGCTTCAAGTTACCTCAGCCAATCCAAAGCTTTCCCTTTCTCCATTCAATCCTGTTTTTATCTGAATTTATATGGGTTCTGATTTTTAGATTCATGTTTTGGTATCAAATTATATATGTTTTATTTGAACAATTCTTGATGAAATATAGTTCAATTTGGATTTTTTTGTGGGTCGGTTAAGGTTGGGTTTGGTTTTCCATCCCTTTTGGAACACGTATCCTCTTTGTCGACCGAATCGCCACCGTCCATCTATCACATCACATGGTCCCTTCATCAGACGCGCCGATTTACACAGTCCACAAGACACAAAAACTTAACAACTGCTTGCGTCTCTGTGTATTTATGATAAGACACTCTAAAGCTTAAGCATCAAAAAAGAGACCACAGTTCGACACGAATCATAGGAACAAAAGTGAAAAGAAACCATGACGCCAAACGCGAAAATCCCTTGTAATATTATCATCGTTTTTCTCTTCTTCACTGTCTCTTTTGCCGTCTCCGACCAAAAGCCAACCGCTTACGACGCCGTCAAAAGCTACAACTTACCAGCCGGGATCCTCCCAAAAGGCGTCGTTGACTATGAGCTTAACCCCAAAACCGGAGATTTCAAAGTCTACTTCAACGACACTTGTAAGTTCACAATCCAATCGTACCAGCTCAAGTACAAATCAACTATCTCCGGCGTTATATCACCGGGTCATGTGAAGAATCTGAAAGGGGTTAGTGTTAAGGTGCTTTTCTTTTGGGTTAATATTGTTGAAGTGTCTCTTGACGGCGCCGATCTCGATTTCTCCGTCGGAATCGCGTCGGCAAGTTTCCCAGCAGCTGACTTCGAAGAGAGTCCTCAGTGTGGTTGTGGGTTTGATTGTACTAATAATGGGCTTCTCTTTTCTTCTTAAAAC
Source organism: Barbarea vulgaris (assembly GCA_963667165.1). Classification (NCBI taxonomy): domain Eukaryota; kingdom Viridiplantae; phylum Streptophyta; class Magnoliopsida; order Brassicales; family Brassicaceae; genus Barbarea; species Barbarea vulgaris. Next base: position 22,186,300 of record OY763894.1, on the reverse strand, counting down.
CTATTGGGCCTAGTGTTGTTGTATTGAATAAAAAGGCCTTAAGTTTTAAAAGTAAAATACTCATTTACTTTGGGGTTTGGGCTTACATAATAGTTGAAAAGTTGGATTATACGAGCACAGATAAATCGACAATAAAATTTCCTTACAGCTCTTTTAGTTTAGAAGAAAATCAGGAGAAATAGTTGATTAACTGATAGATGTGAAATGGAACAGAGAGACCTAGTTATGCAATAATCTCATTAACTCATATACAAAATAATGGTTACTCACTGCACAATCAGACCGACTTTGAACCAAAAAAACATAGCCATCAACTTCTTGAAACACAGATAAAAAGTCTCATAAAAAAATCTTAAAACACAGATAAAAAGTCTCATAAACAAACTTAAATGAAGACCACAAACTGGGTTCCACAACAAACAAACATAAGAGGTTTCAACAAGATACTTCTTAAACAGAAAATAAGTCTAAACAAGTTCCACAACAAACATAGAGGTTTCAACAAGATACTTCTTAAACAGTCTAAACAAGTTCAACAACTAGTGTTCTCCAGATACTTACCCGCTTGTTTAGTTGACAGAAAAGCGCGGGATGCAGAAGTCAACAAGCAGACCTGTTGGCTGAGACTCTTCATCACCATTACGAGGGAGAATTATCTGTCTGTCAGACACTTTGACAAATGAGGTCTTCTTCTTGTAGACGATCTGAACAGTCACAACAGTTCTTCCATCTTTCTTCTTAAATTCAACGATTATCACGTCTCTAAGTCCAACATAGCGTGTACCATCATTACCTGACAGGCCATCGTAAAGTCCCTACCACACAAGGAATTTTTTGAACTAAGATTAGATCAAAACATTTTCATTCAACTAAGAAAATTTTGAAATTTAATAAACAACAATTTACCTCTCCAACACGATCAAACTCTGGACTGAACACATGGAGTCTTGCTCCCACTGGTTGTTGAACAACCAGCTTCAATGCTTCACCCAAATTTGTAGCCTCAACCAATTCTCCTTTCATGGGAACGCGAGGCTTGTTAAATGAGGGAGCATTGAAAGTGCATCCAAAATGCGACTACTGTCCTCTTGTTGGTAGCCCATTCTTAAAAGCAAATTCAAGGCAGTCTTTGACAGTGAGCTCACGACGTTGTTGATCAATTTTCTTCTTGGTCCTCCAAAAAAGACCTCCTTGCCCATCTTCCCACTTGTGCCAAACGTTATCCATCAAGTACTTAAAGGTATTTTCGAGAGTGGCCTGAGAGCGTTGTTGACCCATTTCTCCCTGCTGCACTTCTTCCTTGCCAGCGTTGTCCACCAAATACTGAGCAGAGTACTCAGTATACTCAGAGTCGAGTTTGAAGTTAACCCGTGCAGAGCTAATCAGACTCACGGCTACAAAAGCTACAGACTGAGATGCATCTGCAAGACACAAATTAAAAAAAGATGAAAATGTTGTTGTCAAAAGGATTAGATTGAAGCTGTAATATTAAAAGGAGAATAACAATCAGTTAAAACCAAACCACAGTTTCTTTTAATGATGCAAAGAAAGTAATACCGTAATCTTCTTGTTCATTGTTTGCTCGTACACAATCTGGATGACATGGCCCAACAGTGTCTGAATTCATCTTATCCCTGTAGAATCAAGCAGAAGAGAACACATCCAGAAATATGTAAAGCAAAACCAAATTAAACAAGACCTAACTAGCTTTAGCATAAGGGGAAAAATCGTCGAACTGAGAAGCTTTAGACTAAACCAAAATAATGTTAATAGGCTTCTTTAGCAAAGAACTAACTCTACTCTAAACAAGGATCTAGCATCATTCATCCAAGACAAAAAAAAAAAGTTAAAACCCTAAAACGTTACTAAAAAAGTTGAGGCCAAGTCACGAGCAGAATCCGTAACGAAACCCAAAAACAAGCTAAAAAACTACAAATGAGGAAGAAGAGTTCGAGAGAAAGTTACCGGAGACGCAGAGAGACGAGAGAATCACAAAGGAGACTGTGACAGTATCAAATATCAGAGAATGTTCGACCAAACCCTATTTCCCCGAACCCTCAGCTTAGTGCTCTAAACGATGTCGCTTTTGCGACCTCATGTTTAAATTCCTTTACACGACGCCGTTTAATAATCCACACCTAACACGGCAACGTTTTTAGGAATTGCCAATGTTAAAAGTCTAGAACGACATCGTTTCTGAGATTTCTACTAAATAAGTACTGATCAGTGTGTATAAATGCATAATACATCAGTCTAGTGGGGTGGGAACGGCAACAAGTAAAATCGTATCTCAGATTCTATAGCTATCCTAAATAAATTCATGACTTGCCAAATTCTATAATGCTCTTAAATTAGTCTCAAGTAGAGCCTAGTAGCCTAGCATAATACTTTTACCATTGGAAAAAAACCCGAATGAGTAGTTTGGAGTAGATGAAAAAAAACTCCAGATTCATTCAGAATAACCATTACCTCACTCAATTGATTGGCAGCTCGTGTTTCCAAGATCTAAACCAAAAAGCCAAATCCTAGCTTAGAGTTACCTACCACATCATAGCATGTCATCTTCCACTTTGCAAATGCTAATCTCCCAACTGTGGGCTTAATTCATTGCCTCCAATGTTATCAACAAACTAAACTTAAGTGTAACATATTCTTACAAACTCAAACTTGTACTCCAAGTATACCAGAGAAGCCCATGTCATAAAAACGCGCCACTGTGGAGGCTTTGTGTTCTCACCTACATAACCCTAGGCATATTCACAAATCAACAAAACAAATGGAATTTGAAAATCATAGGACGCGTTGAGATGGAAATACTAGTTAAAAGACATATCCGACCATAATCTGACATTCAAAAGGACCAAAATCAAAACATTCAAGCTTTTAACATCTAGAAAATGTTAAATTTAAATTTTTTTAAAAAAATCCGTTTAAGAGCATCTCCTGTGAAATTATTTGGAAAAAAAAGAGATACTAGAATAACAAATTTTGTAAGCAAATGGCTCGGTTCTGCCAATTCTTCGTGAGAGTTGGGGTTGATCATCATCTAAGCATCCAAGAAAAACACCCAAGATAGCTAAAAACTTATTCTTATTGTATCTCAATACTTATTTATGAAACTGAAACCCGATATCGCAAAGAACGAAAAGTAAAAATCTGAGTTTTGTTGATTGATTTCTCGATTTAAATTCCTTTCTCATTCAAATTTCCTTAGATGGTTTCTTGTAGATCTCAAATTCTTTCTCGTTCACAAGATTAAAATAGTTCAATTAATTTTTATTTCTTTTGCAAATTTCATATAATTATTGTTCGATACATATATATTATTCATTTAACATCAAATACCACAATTTCCATCTGGTCTTCCAAAAGAGAAGGATACTTCATTCACCTTGGTGCAACCCCAATATGATAATTTGTAACACTGGATACATTCAACATACTCTCTTATTTTCTTATCTTCAAGATCGGCATCATGATAGTTCGAATTCTTAACTTTGACATGTGAAAAATGTGAAATTTTGTGATACTCGTTAACCGGAAAATGGATATTTCCCATTGGAGGACTAATTCCATATGGAGATATAAAATTATTTCCTCCAAAACGTATCAAAAAAAGTTTCTTTGTTTAAATGTGTCAATAATTCTTTAGGTCAGTATCCAATTACTTCGTAAGATACTTTTAGTGCTCAACTTCCACTAAAACCATATTTATCCTTATAAATATTGAAACAGAACAAAATAAACTATTAAACAAAATCTCTCAAATTTATAAGTAAATATGTGATTTGAATCATAACCATTGAAAGAAAAATTATAAGAAAACTTCAAGAAATTCTAAAGAGGATGGATTTGAGTACTTTATAGCACAAAACAAAATTGTCAAACTAAGATTTTTATTAAAAAAAAATACAAATAATTACCTGAAAGACTTGCAGTCTGAAAAAGACAGTTTTTTTGCCACCAGAAATTGAGGATGCATTAAAAATTACTCCAAGCCAAGGATTTCGAGTAACAATAACAAAGCCAAGACATTTTGTATTATAGCATCCAGTTTTTTTATTTTTTCTATAGCCATCGGCCTAATAAACTAAAATAAAATAAAAGGTAAAACGTTTTGCAAGAAGAAAGGGTAGGCAAAACAATAGTCCAACTTTATTGGCATAACTAGCATCATGATGGCACATGCATAATAATTATTAATAAAACAAATAAAAGTAGCATGTTAAATTATTAATTTAAGAAAATAAAATGATTACATTAAATATATTTGCTCATAATTCAATAAGTAAATTTTAATTTATGGATTTTACCTTGTAATAAAAATCATTCAAAATAGTAAGTACTCTAAAAACTACCTAAATCGTAAATTAAAACTTGAAAACTATTTCTTTCCCAACGTTTTATTATTACACTAAGACTTACCCTACAACAAAGACAAATAGAATTTTGAGTTTCCCATCTACTTATACTTTGTAGACATATTACACAAAAACATGTGGATCTACAACAACATTAACCATTTCAACATCTACAGAAGTATTTATACTTTGTAGATATTTACATAATATTCTTAGAATATAAATTAAAAGAGCACCTAAACCTAAACCTAGAGCTAGAATGACAACTGGTTTCTAAATACTAAATACTGGTTTATGATCCAAAGCATTGGTATAAGTTATCATTTTTAGTGACTGCTTAGAGATTAGAAGATGAGAAGATGAAAGAATGAGAATTGAGCAAGCAAGAGATGACAGAAACAAATTGCAGATAGGCATATGATTATTATTATAAGGGAAAAAAGAAGAAAAATGGACAAATTTTTTCTAATTGAAACACATACTTAACCTGGAAAGACTAGTGTTTATGCTTTCTGAATTATATTATCTACCGTTAAGCAAATAGGCCCATTGAAATCTTATTAGATATAGAATAGCTAATAAACTATTAACTTAAATCTTATTATAATAATAAACTATTTTAGATATAGAATAGTTAATAGTTAATAGTTAAATCTTATTAGATATAGCAAAACATGAGAAAAAATTATAGAATAGTTAATAGTTAAATCTTATTAGATATAGAATAGTTAATTATTATATAGCAAAACATAATAAAAATATAACATTGAATCATTTTTTATATTTTTCTTATGTTTTACTTACACTTTGCTTATGTTTTACTCAAGTTTTGTTTATATTTTATTTTATTTTTACTTTTTCAATTTGTTATTTTATATTTTTTTAAAAACTTAATCATATATTACATAAATGTAAAATTATGTTGATGAAATTAGTTGGAAAGTTTTCAATTTGATATAATCTTTATCTTAGCTTTATGGTATATATCGTTGCATTTTAAAATTATATAGCTATGAATTTTACGGATTTTAATGTTTAAAGATTTATGATTCTTAAGTTAATCAATTTCAATTTAATTACTAGGTATCAAACAATGAAAATTTGTTTTTATTATATATATGTATATATAATTGATTAAGAGATGATGATTTTATTTTTATTTTGAGATGATGATGTTTAATCTATGGAGAAACTTCATTCATGTATTATATATAAGATTAAAATATTTATATTTTATGGTTGGAAATAAGAATGATAGATAATCTAAATTTTGATTAGGTTGAAACTTTGGATTTAAAATTATTAAAACTTTTCATGTTTTTTTTTATTAATAATTAAATCTGTTTAAAACGACAAAGTTGTTCTTTTTTTTGCCAGTTAATAATATTGGTAGAATTAGTATTTCATCAATGTGATGATCGTAAGTAACAAGGGAAATACATGTCCTCAAAATTCATAAAGAGTTTACACATAACTTATTCATATTTCAATAATTGAAAATATTATTTGATAAGTTTAAAATTCGTGAAATTCCTGTTGTCACCATAATCGAACCTCATTATCTTATAACATAAGACAACCATTTTTAACCCAAAAAATAAAAACAAAAAGACAAGACAAAATCGATGTCAAAAAATAATAAACACAAGACCAGTGTAGAAAAAAAAAACTTAATCAAAACATTGAAGGTTCTAACATTTAGAAAATGTAAAAGTTAAATTAAAAAAAAAAAAAATCCGTTTAAAAGCACTGTCCTGTGAAAATTTGAAAAAAGAGCTAAGTATGATAACAAACTTTGTAAGCAAATGGCTTCGTTCTGCCAATTCTTCGTGCGGTTGGGTTGGGTTGATCATCATGTTCATGCGTTTGGCCTATAGTCTCAATAAAAATTATTCCACCGTATTTATCCAATAGAGATATTTTTTTTTTGAAAGTATCATATAATTTAATTTTCATTGCTAGTTAATTATATTTTTAAGAATTTTTTTTTTAAACAGATATTATTTACGTTTCTTATACATATTTATTCGGGCAATTCTCAAAAATAGCACAAAATGAAGTTTTTATGACATTTTTAGCACATATTTTTATTTAAGACACAATTAGCATTTTTATTAAAAGGCCTCATATTTTTAAGGTTTTCTAAACCCTAAACCCTAAATTGTACCTCCTACCCCCTAAAAACTATACCCTAAATTCTAATATAGTCAACCCAAAAAAAAAAAAAATTATGAACTTCATAAAATGGTATTTTTGTACTAAATAAAAATGTGAACTATTTGTAGAACAAAAACTTGTTTTGGTGCTATTTGAGGGAATTTCTCTATTCTATTTAGTTTCATATTTTTTATTATGTTTTTTATTTAATTACTCTATTTTTATATCAAAAATAATTAGTTAATAAACACAAGTTTAAGATTGTTATTTCCTGTCAAATTTAACAATCTATAAAACGTGTGCGATTGACATCTTAAAACGACTTCGTATTGTCTCTTACATAAAATATTTTCAAGAACCACTTAGAAAAAAACAAAATATCAAACCCTTGATTCTTCCTTGGTTTACTTACACAGAATTCGATTTCGGTTCAATCGAAGAAAGAAAATCCAAATGTCTAAAATCTCCCAATTGTAATCGCTTCTTTTCTCTTCCTCTCTTCACTCGCCGTCGCCGTCGACTTTAAATTGGCGTCAGATTCAACAAATCGATCTAATCTTATTTTTAGAAAGTACCGACCAACTTAAAACACAGATAAAAGTCTCATAAAACAATCATAACTTGAGACCACAAACTGGGTTCCACAACAAACATAGAGGTTTCAACAAGATACTTCTTAAACAGAAAATAAGTCTGAACAAGTTCCACAACTGGAGTTCAACAAGATTCTTCTTAAACAGTCTAAACAAGTTCCACAACTAGTGTTCTAAACAAGATACTTCTTACTTACCCTCTTGTTTAGTTGACAGAGAAGAGAGGGATACAGAAGTCCACAAGCAGACCTGTTGGCTCTGTCACCTGAGACTCGTCGTCACCATTACGAGGGAGAATTATCTGTCTGTCAGACACTTTGACAAATGAGGTCTTCTTCTTGTAGACGATCTGAACAGTCACAACAGTTCTTCCATCTTTCTTCTTAAATTCAACGATTATCACGTCTCTAAGTCCAACATAGCGTGTACCATCATTACCTGACGGGCCATCGTAAAGTCCCTAAGACACAAGAACAAATATGAACAAGATTAGATCATAACTTATACATTAATCTCAGAAAATTTTGAAATTTAACTAACAACACTTTACCTCCTCTTCAACACGATCAAACTCAGGACTAAACACATGGAGTCTTGCTCCCACTGGTTGTTGCATCATTAGCTTCGTTGCTTCATCCAAACTTGTAGCCTCAATCACTTGTCCTTTCATGGGAACACGTGGTATTTGACAAGCAAATGGGGGAGCCTTGAACGTGCATCCCAAATGTGCCCACTGTCCTATTCTTGGTAGACCTTTCTTAAAAGCACATTCAAGGCAGTCTTTGACAGTGAGCTCACGACGTTGTTGATCAGTTGATCCCTCCCTATCTTCCTTCTTGATCCAAACGTTTTCCATCATGTACTGAAGGATGTTTTGGAGACTGGCCTGAAAGAGTTGATTATCCATTTCTCCCTGCACTTCTTCCTTGCCAGTGTTATCCACCAAAAACTGAGCTGAGTACTGAGTGTACTCAGTGTCGAGTTTGAAGATAACCCGTGCAGAGCTAATCAGACTCACGGCTACAAAAGCTGCAGATTGAGATGCATCTACAAGACAAAATAAAATACAAAAGACGAAAATGTTCCAGTCAAAAGGATTAGATTGAAGCTGAGAGTAACTATCAGTTATAAACAAAATCACAGTTTCTTTAAAAGATGCAAAGAAAGTAATACCGTAATCTTCCTGCTCATTGCTTGCTCGTATGCAATCTGGATGACATTGGCCAGCCGTGTCCGCAAGAGATTGTAAAAAGAGGTCATTCATCTGCTGATTATTCATCTTATCCCTGGTTTTTACGTAGAAACAAGCATAAGAAGACACTCACAAATCCAGTATAATATATAAAGCATTAACATGGTTTCAAGTGTTGACATAAACATAACCAAGCAGAGGGGGGACAAATGTCGAACGACAAGCTTTAGACTAAAGCAAACTAAACGTTGATAGGCTTCTTTAGCAAAAAATAACTCTAACCTAAACAAGGATCCACCATCATTCATCCAAGAAACAAAAAAAAGTTAAAACCCTAAAACGTTACTAAAAAAGTTAAGACCTAATCGCACTGAGCAGAAACCGTAACAAAACCAAAAAAAAAAAAAACATGGTAAGAAAATCCAACAGAGGAAGAACAAGTTACCGGAGACACAGAGAGACGAGAGAATCGGAAGGAGACAGTCGCAATCGCAAACGCCGCTCCCTGTAGAGAAACAAAAAAAGCAGAGAATGTTCACGAAACCTTGTTTCCCCCTCAGCGTACTGACCAAAACGATGTCGTTCTGAGACCTCATGTTTTAATTCCTTTACACGACGCCTTTTAATAATTTTCCCTAACACGGCGACCTTTTTAACGTCGTTTTATCCAGTAGAGAGATACTTCTTTTTCCAATAATAATCAGTCTCATCTATAACCTAACAGCCTGTGCAAACTAGCCACGTGTCCAGTTGTCATCTTAAAACGACTCGTATTGTCTCTTTCACAAGATATTTTCAAATTTCAACGACAATCTAGAAAAAGTCTATGAACAGACAATTTTCAAATCTTTATTTTGTATCACAGCAGTGCGACGTAACAAGTTAAACGTTACAAATTACTTGAGGCCAATTTGGTTGATATTATTAAGATGAACAAAAATAGTGAACAGAATAAAAAATTTTAACTTACTATTGGTAGAAAATAGTCTTTTTAACTTACTATTGGTAGAAAATAGTCTACCTACAAGAAAACATCAGCTTTTAATGTATTAAAAATAAAATGAAACGATATCATTTTATATTTTTACTTAGATATAGACAGACCCTACTAGTAACAACAACATAACTATTGTCTCTCTCATTTGTTAAAATCATGGTTACTCCCTGCACAATAAGACCGACTTTGAACCAAAAACACACACACATTTAAAGTTCACTAAGCAAAGGATGATAAACTTCTTAAAGCACAGATAAAAGTCTCATAAAACAATCTTAATTTAGACCACAAACTGGTTTCCACAACAAGCATTGGGTTTTCAAGATACATAACTTCTTAAGCAGAAAATAAGTCTGATAAAACATTCTTAAAACAAGTTCAACAACTAGCATAAACTTCTCCAGACACGTACCAAGATCTCAGCTCTTCTTTAGTTGACAGAGAAGCGCGGGGCACAGAAGTCAACAAGCAGACATGTTGGCTCTGTGACCTGAGAGCCGTTGTCACCATTAAGTGGGAGAATCCTAGGTCTCATAGACACTTTGACAAATGAAGTCTTCTTCTTGTAGCATATCTGAACAGTCACAACAGTTGTTTCCTCTATCTTCCTCTCTGCAACTATTATCACATCTCTAAGTCCAACATAGCATGTACCATCATCACCTGACGGGCCATTGTATATTCCCTACCACACAAGAAAAAAAATTGAACAAGATTAGATTGAAACTTTTTCATTAATCCTTACAAAATTTGAAACTTAACTAACAACAGTTTACCTCTCCAACACTATCAAACTCTGGATTGAACACATGCAGTCTTGCTCCCACTGGTTGTTGCCTACACAGCTTCAATGCTTCACCAAAATCTGTAGCCTCAAACACTTGTCCTTTCATGGGAACACGAGGTATTTGACAAGCAAATGGAGGAGCCTTGAACGTGCATCCCACATGTGCCCAATGTTGTCTTCTTGGTAGCCCTTTTTTAAAAGCAAATTCTAAGCAGTCTTTGACAGTGAGCTCACGGCGTGGCTGATCAATTGATCCCTGCCCATCTTCCTTCTTGTTCCAAACGTTTTCCACCATGTACTGAAGGATGTTTTGCATAGTGACCTGACTGCGTTGTTGATCCATTTCTCCATGCACTTCTTCATTGCCAGCGTTATCCACCAAAAACTGAGCTGAGTACTCAGTATACTCAGTGTCGAGGTTGAGGATAACCCGTGCAGAGCTAATCAGACTCACGGCTACCAAAGCTGCAGATTGAGATGCATCTACAAGACAAAACAAAACAAAAATGAAATAGTTGTAGTCAATTCATATGATTCTTTCAAAAGGATAAGACTAACCTGTAATATTAAAACAAAAGTAACTATCAGTTAAAATCAAATCACAGTTTCTTATAATGATGCAAAGAAATTAATGTTCTAAAGATTCAAGATTTGATAATTTTACCGTAATCTTCTTGCTCATTGCTTGCTCGTACGCAAGCTGGATGACATTTGCCAGCCGCGTTTGAAAGAGATTGTAAAAGTAGATCAGCCATCTCTGGTTTTAAAGTAAAAAACAAGCAGAAGAAGACATTCAAAAATCCAGGAGAATCAAGCAGAAGAGAACACATCCCAGAAATAAATAAAGCAAAACCAAAACAAGACTTAACTAGCTTAAGCATAAACATGGTTTCAAGTGTTGACATAAACATAACCAAGCAGAGGGGGAAAATGTCGAACTGTGAAGCTTTAGAGTAAACCAAACTAAACGTTGATAGGCTTCTCTAGCAAAGAATAACTCTAACCTAAACAAGGATCCACCATCATTCATCCAAGAAACAAAAAAGTTAAAACCCTAAAACGTTACTAAAAAAAAAGCTCATTACTGAGAAAGACCAACTCGCACTGAACAGAATCCGTAACAAAAACCCAAAAAAAAAAGCTAAAAACTCCAACTGAGGAATACAAAAGTTACCGGAGACACAGAGAGACAGTCACAGTCGCAATCGCCGCTCGCTGTAGAGAAACAAAAAAAACTGAGAATGTTCGCGAAACTCTCAAACCCCTCGCGAAACCCTGTTTCCCACTCAGCTTACTGCCCAAAACGATGTCGCTTTGAGACCTCTTGTTTTAATTCCTTTACCCGACGACGCCGTTTAATAATCCCCTCCTTGACACGGCGACGTTTTAATAATTCCATGCGTTTGGACGATTTCTTTATACTTAATACATTTGAGAAAAGTCATGTGCAACTTTTTTGTCTTTTTGTTGACAAATGTGTTAGTAATAAATATTATTGCACCAAATTCATCCGGTAGATATACTTTCTTTCCCAAAATTAATCAGTCTCATCTATAAAAAACCTAACAGCCTGTACAACTTAGCCACGTGTCCAGTTGTGATCTTAAAAACGACTTCGTATTTGTCTCTTTCATAAGATATTTTCAACGACCACTTAGAAAAAGTCTCCGACGGCTAAACGAAAATCCAAAGGTGGAGAAAGCAAAATCAAAACCCAAATGTCTCATCTTCCGATTCTAATCGCTTCTTTTCTCGTCTTCTCTTCACTCGCCGTCGCCGCCGAATCCGATTCTCCGACGGCGTATTCGATCCTCCAAAGCTACAACTTCCCCGTCGGAATCCTTCCAAAAGGAGTCGTAGCTTACGATTTAGACACGACAACGGGCAAATTCCATGCGTATTTCAACGATTCATGTAGCTTCTCTCTTATTGGTTCATACCAATTGAACTACAAATCAACAATCAGTGGTTATATCTCGGAGAACAAGCTCAAGAAATTGAGTGGTGTTAAGGTCAAAGTTTTGTTCATATGGCTTAACATCGTCGAGGTTATTAGAAACGGCAACGAGATGGAGTTTTCCGTTGGAATCACGTCGGCGAATTTCGCGATCCAAGAGTTTTTGGAATCGCCTCAGTGTGGATGTGGGTTTGAGTGCAAGGATTCGAAATTGGATATGATTGGTAGAAGTTCCCCTTTTGTTTCTTCGTCTTGAAATTGAAAACAAAAAAAAAGGTAGCTTTTGAGTGACCTTTTGAAAAAGATTGCATCTTTCTATGTGTATTTTTTTCTTTCTTTGTTGTAATTCTCGAAGATATTGTCCAATAATATGACCGTAGTTTATGTCCTTGCTACTGGTTGAGGAATCAAATCTTATATTTATGGGATCCAAAGTTCTCTAATGGTTTAAAGAAAAGTGATTTGAAGGGAGATGTTAACGTTGTGAAGTGAAATATAGGACAAAAATAGTGAATTTAATGGTGAATTTTGGCTTATTTTGTGATGTGAAATCTTGTTGTATGTTTCCCTGAGGTTGAATGTTTTATCGTTCATAAGGTGAATTTATAAATCATGGGTATGGAAGAAGTTACACTCTTTGGATTGAATAAGCTAATAAGATAGGATTGAGCTGCAGTTTGTAGTTTATGAGACTGTTTCGATGTATCTTGATCATTCTGGATTAGCTTGTATATATAAGAGATACTTTGTGAAGACGATTATGGTAAAGTCTCGTGCTTGGTTTGGAATGTGTAGGACATGGTTCTTTGAAGATCTACACTGATTTCTTTAATACATCATTCATACCATTTGTGTCGATGATAATGGATATCTGTGTGTGGTTTTTAAAAAAAATTCCAGCACTTCATTAGCTTGAGTAGTATCATGAACTGGAAATTGTCACAATAACTCTTTAACTATGGATTTGATTATTTATTGTTGGAATATCCTCGTTTAAGACAGATGTCTAATGTTGCAGAGAATCTAGCTAACCAAAATTTACCCGGAAAACACGAGTTTGAATGTAGTAATTGAATTACAGGTTTAAATGATGATCATAAATAACAATATTTTGGTTATGAAGATTTAAGGTAGTTTTCTTACTTTTATTTCTTTTCTGTGACTGTGTGTGGGAAATGTTTAGCTGAATTGATGGGATCTGATTTGAACCGGGTCATGGGTCGAATAACCGGTTTGAGTTTTCGGGTTTTTGATGCTGTAAACTCATCCTCGTAAGGTTCATCTGAAGGTCATATGGTCATGTCCTGACTCGTAATCTACTCGTCAACGGATCTGCAAATAGCAAGTCAACGATTGTGCGGAAACATTAATTTCCGGTTAAGTCCTTCTATACTGGTGACGTCGATTCCTTTATGCAGTCAAATATAATTAACCCTTATCGTTCTACGATTTGCGACCTAGTGGTATTGTCCGAAAATATATATTTTATCAAATTTAACCAAAACAATATCGGCGACAAAAAAAAAAAAAAAAAAAAAAAAAAAAAACAATATCATGATTGACACAGAAGTTTTATAATTTAAATAACAGTTATTAATATTAATATATAAAATGAGTTACAAAAATATGTAGTTCATATATAGTAATAATTATACTAAAATAATATACACACCTATTTTCATATATCCGGAAAACTAGTTTGAATTTTGGTTCAAGATCATCCGGTTATCAATAAAAAAAAAGTATAAATGTGAAAAATTATTGTTAAAAATCACTATTCCATATTTTCTCCCGTAGACGTTATTCATGTCATTATCAAACGAATTATGTCTACCAAAGGCTCTCGTTAGAAGAACAAAAATAAAGAAAGAAGAAGCATACTATGAAAATAGTCAACTATTGAATATTGATGACCTTTCACTTTTGGAAGAACAAGAGAAAAGATTCAAAAGAATATGGAAGCGTATGGAACTTTTTCCTTCAAATCCAATGCATATTTCTCATATGCTATGAATTTATACAGATTGCAACAGTTTGTGTAGTATGAGAAAAAACATTATGTACATTCATTAAAACTAGTGCATAATACAACAATATTGTTTGGTACGATTTCTTTTCTTAAAACTAGTGCATAATACAATAATATTTGTCTCAAAATAAATAATTTTGTGAGATATGAGGTATTATTATCGCCTAATTGCGTTTTCTAATGTGTTTATGCAACTTTTTTACCAATCACAAAAAATTGCCTAATGATAGACAATTAGGCAAAAACGCAAGATTTATTTTTTGCCTAAAAAAATATAAGTAAAAATCCATTATGCAAATATACATCCTTTTAGTGGTTTATTCCAATATGTCATTTTGCAAGTTTTATCCAATCATACAAAAATTTTATTATGCAATTTTTTATTCTACAGTTTTTTATTTTGCAATTTTTTATTCTGCAATTATGCTATTAAGCAATTATGCATTGTTACCAATCAGAGCCATAGTTTTTAGGGTTAGGTGTCAAACAAAAAGCAGATTTAGTTTTGCCTAATTTTTTGTGTAACTATTATACAAATCGCAGGGATTTAGAATCATGTGCGAAAAAAATATCTTTAATAAAAACGATAAGTATAAGGAATAAACCAAATTTTTGTAGTGTTACTATTCTAGTATTAGTTTTTGAACTATTATAATTAATTGAATATCTACATACAAATCATGAGTTCATATGTAAATTATGGCTATATGAACATAATTTATTAAGAAAGAATAAAGGACTTGTCAAAAGAATAAAGGAACATGTAAGGAAAGAGATGACTCGACTATATTTATTTATTTGATCGTCAGGTAAAAGAAAATTCAGTGCTGATAGATTCGATGTACCAAGTTGCATCGTTGTCAATAAGTCTCTCTCAAGTCTCAAAAGCCTTCGAGCATAATTGACTCTTCAAAATAAAACAGGACACGTCTTACATTTCCTTGCCCTTTTGAATTCGTTTACCTCCACCTCCCAAAATATCTCTTTTTACTAATTCAAAAAATCAACAGAAACAAATTCCAAATATAGTAAATAATCTTATTTCTTAGGTTTAATTAAGTCTGGAAATTAATGGGACCAAATATATCTATATAAATTATAGATTGATATATAATAAAGAATCTCTTGAAAATAATTTCCCAAAAAACTATTTTTAATATTAAGATTCCTTTTAATGTCGTCATATTGTACTTCTATGAAGTTTGTCATATTTTCTTCTTACATAATACATAATGTAAGACTAAATAGGAGAATCAGAGTTCTGGCTAAACCTGAGTTTTGTGACTCATGTGAAATACTTCACTATAATTTTCTATTGAAATTTTAGTAATTTATCTCATTAAAGAAAAAGTAAACAATAAATATTTAATCACTGATGATTAGATGAACGCCAAGTGACAAAGCTAATATGTCTCCTATACGGCTATACCTAACATACACATACACTAGTTGTATTAAACTGGAGTATAATAAAGGTACAAAACATGTAGTATTTAATAAGAATCTAAGTTAATTAAGTACGTTATTAAAGGAAGTATATGTCATTTACATGTCGCTAATTGCACTGACACTAATCTATGACAATTAGATAACTAAGAGCCTAAGAGGGCAAATTATGTCGGTTATTTAAATGCAATGGACAAAACCACGTATGAAGGTGTGTATAATATATATTAATCGGATCATATATATAATTGAGTTTACCACGACTACCTTATCTTTGCTTATGTTATGTGTCGTGCCACTAATTTTAAATAGTCCAATAATTCATCGTAACATTCCTTTAAAATATGTGATCACGCATTCAATAATAATACTTTTTCTCATGTTCTTTGGAAACAATCGATAAAAATAGAATGATACAAAGAAAATGATCCTGGCCATTTTACAAAGATAGCATTAATTGTAGTTCTATGTTAGATGAACTTGTGATTCCGAATCAGAATAAACAAATCATTTTAAAAATTATACTTGTGACTTTTTATAATATAGGAATCTTGACTTTTTTTTTTTTTTTTTTGGTAAAAATGTTAGGAATCTTGACTTTCCAACCTCGATGTTTCTTTTTATAAACGACAAAAATATATATAATCAGTTTCAAACTTAATTAAATTCTGTCAAATTAGATTTAAAATGTTGTGAAATTGGTAAAGAGTTCAATCATTTAAAAAATTCTATTATGAATACACCATACATTCAAACGATCCATTGTTACAAATAGAAGAAGCAGACACTTCTCTATTATTTATTACAGAATCGCACTTAGCAGATGAAAATAGGGTTCACCGCACCAGATCATCACCCCCTTTCCCTAATCTCCTCGTAAATAACCTTGAAAAATTACATTAAATAAATTAATCAAAAAGAGATTCTTTTTAAATTAATTATTCACTGCTTGTTGTTCAAGAGAGCTGCTCGGAGCTCAGCCGGGTCAATCTCGTTGGAACCGGTTTCGGGTCTGTAATAACCGGTTTTGGGATCTGGAACCCAAGAAATCTTCTGGGTCGATTCTTCCACTCCCTTCTTCTTCATCACAGCTGAAACAACAGCTCCACCTTTTCCACCGCTCGAAACGCTCCCTTGCGCCGCCGTTGCCGCATAACCACGTCTGTTAATAAAAGAAACACAAAAACGACACCGTTTAGAAAAAACAGAGCATAACTACAAAAAAAAACAGAGTAGTATAAAGGAGAAAAACAGAGCAATAGAGATTTACCGGAAGATTGCATTGGAGAGTTCACGAGAGACGAAAGCAGATACGATCTTAACGTTAGATAGAGAACGAGCCATTTTTGAGTTATGTGGTTTCTTTAAGAGAGAAAGAGAGAAAACAGACAATAAAAGTTCGAAACTTTCTTTTTTTTTTTTGTTGGGAGGTTTTTCTTCTGTTCGCCGCCGCAGGAGAAAAGATTTATTAGAAGAATAGAAAAGTTCTTTAAAACTGCGGCAACGAGATTGAAGAAACTTGGTTTCGTCTGTGTTCTCTCTCTCAAGCTTGATTGATTTCGAAAATGGCTTGAAGAGATGAGAAAAAAAGGTAGAGGAGAGGAAGGTTTATATAGAAGGGACGAAGGAGGAGAGAAGTAACTTCGAAATTGTCTTTTCACTTGCCATAAACGACTGCGTCAATTCTGGCCTTTGACCCATAATTAGCCTTGCCTTTTTTTTTGTTTTAGTCAAATTTATGCCTTTTTTTTTGTTTAATAAATATAAGCTTTAATTAGGTTTTAAATGTGTGATTTCTAATTTCTATAATGTTTTTTTTAGAAGAAGCACAATTTCCGAATTATTATTTGAACTATCTAATTTTTATGTTGTAAATAAAATAGTTTGATTTATATTTATTAAAATTTTAAAATTAAATCTTTGTAAATAGATGAAAATTTGTGTTTGACTGACAAATTTGACTTTATTGTTTATAAATAACTTTATAATTTAGGATTACAAATATTCTACGAAGGAATTAATGATTGATGCTAATCTACATGTAGACGTGTAAATTAGGCAAAGTGAGGTTCGAATAGATTATCAATGAGTTTTAGATATGTCAAGATGCCATTGGTCTAAGTTTTAGTATATTATAAATATAAATAACTCGAGTGTATAATAAATATATACAAAAAAAAAGTAATGTCTCATGATAATAATAAACTAAGAATATGATATTTTGGAGGCGGTGGAGTTTATCTTGATTGGTTCTCGACGACGACCACTTGCATCATGAAAGGGTTCTTTGGTTTGCGGTTTCTCCCCCAGCTTCGTACACGAGCTGACGAGCATATTGTTTCTTTTCTTTTCTTGGTAATGGTTACGCATCTTGGTTCTTCTTTTTATTTTTCAGGTTTTAGGTTCTTATTTCTTTTATTTTGTATATTTATGAAATGACGATGATTTTTCTATTGTATATATTAATATATAATCGTAACTACTATTATTACTAGAAGACAAGATTTCGAGTCATTTCATAACGATTTTGATAATAATTAGTCACATCAAAAATTTCACAGGCATCAAGTCTCGATTTCAGTTCGGAGTTCACTTATAAAAAAGACCTAAATAATCATAAGAGGCAATTAATATTTGGTTTTATATAATCTTTTGTTTGTTTTACAATAATTTTTTTTTATCATTCACAGATTTATCAAATTTAATCTTCTTATGTTCTGAGAAAATAATTACTCCATACTAAATACATGCAATGCAAATATACAACCGGTAGAAATATGTTCTAATCAAGCGTATAATGATTATATTGAATCGTATCTTAGCTCTAAGGTTTCGGCTGTTTTTTCTTTGTACTGTCTAATTTCTTCTTACTACTGATTATCAATATATATAGGGCATAACTTTAGTGATTTAATGCCAAAAAGAGACTACTACATAATTATAAAATTGAAATTTAGTGAACGAAACTAAATTAAAAGTTTTGGGACAAAGACATGCTGTTATGTTAGGCGGTTGGTATATGAACTGAGAACATGTCGTTGGTTCTCTCTATCTACACCACTAAACATTCGTTATGTTTTTATGGCTTTTGCATGTTCTCCTACTTTTTCTTATTTGGTCAACAAAATATCTATCTCATCTTTTACATGGTTCACCCGAAATTTGGTTCACATAATAATAATAATAATAATATAATATTTTATAATTAAAATAGTTGTGTATAAATTTTATATATGTATACCTAATGCTATATTAGATTTTAATTTTATTTTGTGGTGTTTTAAAATTAAAACTCCGCGTAACGTGTGGGATGATTACTTTCTAGTGTATATCAATTAAAAAAAAAGTAAAAGTACAATATTGACAATAATGGGCCAAAAAGTAGTGAAACCCAAATTGTTGAAACCACTTAGTTCGAGGCTTTCGCCTTTCAGTAATGGGCCAGTTGACTCTTAGGTCCTCATCAAGCACTCTTATGCATGTTCAGTTTTAGTGGTTTACTATATGTAAATTCTATTATTAAAAAAAAAAATATGAAAATTTGATCTCCATAGTTGGTATTGATTCCGTCAAACATATGCTAATCCTACAGCTTAAGAACATTTGATCATAAACTACATTGCAATGCACTGTATACTGTATTCTTTACATTGCAAGGTCTTGCGCGTGACCTTGGTTTGATAAACATATTGCTTTGATTGATTATAGGAAATAATTTTGTGGTCAACGTCAATCTTTAGAACTTGCAGGCCTCTAATCCGTTTACGGGAATTTGTAGGCACGTCCTTGGAAAAATGAGTAGTGGCGAACCATAACCGCCAAAAACTATTATATTTTTTTGTTTTCCCTTAAAAACGAGCAAGTTTCATACATTTTTAAATTGTTTTTAAACTATAAATGTGGATTATACATGTCAAAACATATTTTTCTATAAAAAGATTTAAACCCTATGTACAAAAATTTGAATCTTAGAGGGGTGTATTGAATTAAATATTTGGTGTGATTTGAGTTTTAATGAAATTTTAGATGATTCGGTTAAATTTTGGTGAATTTGGAATTTTGTTATTAAATTATCTGAAATCTCACCTAAAACAATGAGATTTTGGTCTTTATATTTTTAAGTAATAAATCTCCTCAAATCTCACCTGAAACTTTTAAATAAAATCTACTGTTTTCAATAAAAGTGGATTTGATTGTATATTTTAAAATCATTAATCCAATAACACATGATTTTATAAGATATTTTGAAATCCAAGTTTCAATAACACATGATTTGTCCATTTAACTCAAATCTCTCCAAATGCCCAATTGAATACAGCCCCCTTAAAGTATTCGCGTGTCTTTTCTTTTAGTCGTTAACTTTATATATTATCTTTCATGATTTTATTATCAGTGGTACCACTGGTAAGAAAGAAATACTAAATTTCATCAAAAAAGTGAGAAATTAAATCCTAAAGTTTGGGGTCATTTCGAGCTTCAAAAGTTATATGGGCAATTTTCGCAAAAACCAACACGAACTTTTCAATTTTTTTTAAAAACAAAAAAAACAATTTTGAATTTTTAAAAAGGAAGATGAAAAGCCCTAAAGCTTTCACGGGAAGACATTGGATGAAGAAGAAATGTCTCGCGCGAACTCTCTTCCTACAAAAGCCATAGAATCAGTCTTTGCTCCTCAGTCTCATTCCCTTCCCGACGAACTAAAGACCAACGACGAAAATGGCGAATAAGCTCAAAGTCGACGAACTCCGTGCAAAACTCGCCGAGCGTGGACTCAGTACCACCGGAGTCAAAGCCGTTCTAGTATTCCTCTCTCCCTCTCTCTCAATTGAATTCTTCTTCTCTATTTGCTAAATATTCGGGTTTTGCAGGTGGAGAGGCTAGAAGAGGCTATCGCAGAAGCCAATAAGAAGGAAGAATTGAAGAACAAGAGGAAACGAAACCGAGATTCTTCCAATGGTACTGATGATTCGAACAAATTGCCTGCAATTGAAGAGTTTCGTGGGATGATTGTGAAGGAGTTGCGTGAGGAAGCTAATAAGAGAGGCTTACTTACAACTGGAACTAAAAAAGAACTTCTTGAGAGGCTTTGCAATGATGCTAATAACAATTCCAACGCACCTGCCAAATCCGGTAATCGTTTGTTCCTTTCTCTGGGAAATTTGGTTGAAAAATTGATTTTTTTTTTGCAATGACGCTAAAAATGATTCCAATGCACCAATCAAATCCGGTAATTGTTTGTTCTCTCTGGGAAATTTGGTAAAAAATGGTTATTTTTTTTTCTTTTATTTTAATGTTTGATGTGAATTCGTTTATACCAATGTTTTTTATTGCCATTGTGTTTTCAGGGACAGATGAAGCTGAAGATGACAACAATGGGTTTGAAGAAGAAAAGAAAGATGAGAAAATCGTAACCGCCACAAAGAAGGGTGCAGCGGTGTTAGATCAATGGATTCCTGATGAGATAAAGAGCCAGTACCATGTTTTACAAAGGGTAAGTATAAGTATTTTGAGCCTAAGCTTGAGTGTTTTGCATCTTACTTTCTTCAGGAGTGTGGTTAGAAATTGGGGTTTTCCTTGCCAATTGCTTTCAGATTGACTTGAGATTTTTGTTGAATGTTGTAGGGTGATGATGTGTATGATGCCATGTTAAATCAGACAAATGTCAGGGATAATAACAACAAGTTCTTTGTCCTACAAGTCCTAGGTCAGTGTTCCAAAGTCTTAAATAGTAATTCTATTGTTGCTTGGTTGTTTTTGCTACTTCTGAGTACCGGAAACCTCTTGAAGCAGCTATAGCTTTCGATGACTCTTTGTCATTCTTCTTGGTTCCCAATACCATCATCTTAGATCTCGCTGATCTATTTGTGCATTGTGCAGAGTCGGATAATAAAAAGACATACATGGTTTACTTTAGATGGGGAAGAGTTGGTGTCAAAGGACAAAGTAAGTTAGATGGGCCTTATGACTCCGGGGATCGTGCAATAGATATATTTACCAATAAGTTCCTTGACAAGACAAGGAACTTTTGGTCTGATAGAAAGGAATTTATTCCTCATCCCAAGTCCTATACGTGGCTCGAAATGGATTACGGAAAAGAGGAAAATGATTCACCAGTAAGTGTTTCAGAATCCTCATTCCTCTATCTCTTCTTACCATTTTGTTGTGTGGCATGATCCCAAAGATCTGCTGGAATGAGGTTTTTGTGTGATTGTAAATTTCTCTCACTGTTCAAATGCACTTAAACTGAGTTCACAACTTTTTTACTCAGGTCGATGATATTCCCAAATCATCTTCCGAAGTTAAACCTGAGGAATCAAAACTAGATACTCGTGTTGCCAAGTTCATCTCTCTTATATGTAATGTTAGCATGATGGCACAGCACATGATGGAAATAGGTTTGTTAGTCTTACTTTTATCACTTCATTCGAGTGAGAGCATACATTGGCATAATAAGCAGAGGTTGAGATTTCTTTGCTTATATATCAATATACTTTTTCTTAGTTTTAGTGTCCCATTATCTGAGTTTGTACTTTCTACCTTTTATCCTGGCCATTTTGTTTGCATTTTCCTGGTTTCTTTACTTCTAGCTGATTTGTCATACATCCTCTCACATATTTTTAAATTTGAAACTGAAGGATATAATGCTAATAAATTGCCACTTGGCAAGATAAGCAAGTCCACAATTTCAAAGGTAAAATAGTATTTGTTTGGTCTCATTTCCGTAAAGTATAGTTTGTAGTGATATCAAATAATAGCTTCTCTTCAATCTTTCTAGGGTTATGAAGTGTTGAAGAGATTATCAGAGGTGTTGGACCGGTTTGATAGAAAGAGGCTTGAAGAATTGAGTGGGTATGTTTCTGGTTAATTGCTAGACTATATGTGAAGTTTAGTCGATCACATAAGTGTTTCCCAATCCCCACAAAGAAATTAGATTTGAGCTAGTCTAACTTTGTGTAATCATTGATGCAGAGAGTTCTATACTGTGATACCACATGATTTTGGTTTTAAGAAAATGAGTAAGTTCATACACATTTTACATCTATGCTAAAGTTTAAGACAAAGAATGATATTATAACTAAACATTCACTAACATCTGAATTCCGAGTTGTAACAGGTCAGTTTGTTATAGACACTCCTCAAAAGTTGAAACAGAAAATAGAAATGGTAATTCTTTCTACTGTTTCCTACTTTACTAGTTTTGGTCTTCAGAAAATTAATGGTTGGGTGCTACATGATTTGTGTAGTTTTTAACACATCACTATATATTGTAAGGTTGAAGCATTAGGTGAAATCGAACTCGCGACAAAGTTGTTGTCCGTCGATCCGGGATTGCAGGTAAGTTAGTCAGGCAGTCTATGTGGTTTAAGGTAGCAAATCACTTCGTCGTATAATTCTCTAATAATATGACATTATTTCTTGCAATGACTGTAGGATGATCCTTTATATTATCACTACCAGCAACTTAATTGTGGTTTGACGCCAGTAGGAGCCGATTCAGAGGAGTTCTCTATGGTAAAATTTTCGGTTTTGTGAACTTTGAACAAACATCTTTGATACTCGAGTATCTCAAACATGTCTGTGTTTTAAACCTTTTGCTGACTACTCCTTAAAAACCAAAATCAGGTTGCCAATTACATGCAGAACACTCATGCAAAGACGCATTCGGGATACACAGTTGAGATTGCTCAACTATTTAAAGCTTCAAGAGCTGTTGAAGCTGACCGTTTCCAACAGGTATGTTATGGTATTTGAAGCTTGTTCCTACCATACGCATTTATTCTGATTTCTCATTCTGGCACTGTGAAACTTTAAATTTTCTTGGTAGTTTTCAAACTCGAAAAACAGGATGCTACTCTGGCATGGGTCACGTCTCACTAACTGGGCTGGTATTTTATCTCAAGGTAACAGTTTTCTCTGTCTCTTAGTGTCTTCTTTGTTGGGGAAGTTTTCAATTGCATTATGAATTAAACTACTATGAGGCACGAATCAGGTCTTCGGATAGCTCCTCCTGAAGCGCCTGTAACTGGTTACATGTTTGGAAAAGGGGTTTACTTTGCGGATATGTTCTCTAAGAGTGCGAACTATTGCTACGCTAACAGTGGTTCTAATGACGGCGTTCTGCTTCTCTGCGAGGTACTCTCGCTTCTCTTATTTCATATGGAAAACAACAAAACTCCTACCTTTATGTTTCCTAATGATCAAAACTTCTCTAGGTTGCTTTGGGAGACATGAATGAGCTTATATACTCAGATTATAACGCTGATAATTTACCCCCGGGGAAGTTAAGGTACGCGATGAATTATAGATTTAACGGTTTTTGTACAGTACATATAAACCTTGACTTGTAAACTGATGGTTGCAGCACAAAAGGTGTGGGGAAAACAGCACCGAACCCATCAGAGGCTCAGACACTAGAAGATGGAGTTGTTGTTCCACTTGGCAAACCAGTTGATCATTCAAGCTCCAAGGTTTTGTTTTGTTTTGCGTCAACACATTTACAAAATCTAACTTACTCTCAAAAAAGAGAGCCAAAATTTACAAATTGATTTTGTGAAACTTTTGCAGGGGATGTTATTGTACAACGAATACATTGTCTACAATGTGGAACAAATCAAGATGCGTTATGTGATCCAAGTCAAATTCAAATACAAGCATTAAAACTTGTGTACAGCTTTTGGATGGTCAAGGACCCAACCATTTCGTTTCCAACAATTTCACTTTCAAAAATATTCAACTAGTTTTTTTTTTTTTTTTTTTTTTTTTTTTTTGTATTCGGCTTGGGGTTCGATTCAATGATTTATCTAAAAACAAGCGTTCTTCTTGAACGTGTATATTGGCAATCACCTTAAATTTTCACATTTTTATTTTAATTTTCGTTTAGACAGTAGTTTCTTTAGGCGATAAACATGGTTGTTAAAATACACAATTCGTATATTAAAATTGATCAACAATCTTGTCAAATATATTTTGGGGAGGTTAAAAAGTTCGTATAATTTTTCTCTAAATGATTTAATTTACAGTTGGTTTATTTTTTGAGAAACCTTTCCTTTTTATTTTTTCATCTTCGTATCTTAAAAAAAACCCAAAATAAGATACAACGTTAAAAAAAAAAAAAATTATTAGTATTTAAGGGAAAGAGAAGAAGCCCTACAAAAATCTCAACCGGAGTTGTCAAAAAAAAAAAAAAAGCAGAGACAGCCATGGGAGAAAAGAGGAAGTCTACTTCGAAAACCCTAGCTAAGTCTAAGAAGAGGAAAGGTCCTCACTTGCCTAACTCTATACTGAAGACCATTGCCGATGCGAAACGCCCTTTGAACTCTGATGAAGAAGACGATGAGATCGATTCCGATGATGTTAACGGCGGCGATTTATATGAATATGAAGAAGGTGTGCCTGAGGAAGAGTCCAAGAAAAACAATCGCTACGACCGCGTTGATAATTACGAATACGAGCTTCCCGAGGATTTCGAGGTTTTCACTCTTTCCTTCTCTCTTCCGATTAAGTTTTCTAATCGCCGCCGCCACTGTATGAATTGCAAAGTTTATACCTTTAGTGATGAGAAGACAAGAGACGTAATTTGGTTTAGGAGTTTGATTTTAGGTTTTTAGGTTTTATTCTTCTGGAATTTGGGACTTTGCTATTACACAAGGCAATAACCATTTGTGAATTAAGATTGATTGGTTGGAATTAAGTGTTGGTGAATTCAAATGTTCTTAATTGATTGATTGGTAAGTTGTCTTTATATCAATGTAGGATGAAAACGTGGAGTCTGATGATGACGACGATGGTGGAAACAGTGACAATGATGTCGAAGTGGAAGGTGAAGGTGATGATGATAGACACACACGGATGTTGCAATCTCTCACTGGAATGCCAAGTGCTGCCTTTAAAGGTATTGACTGTAAAAACTGAGACTTTATTTTCAGAGTTTTTGCTTATATCTGCTGCTTCATTTCCTTTGTAAACTGTATATATAACGTTATGCTCTTTTGTTTTCAGGGGAGAGTAAGAGCAAACCTGTACTCTTTACTGAAGCATATCCAGAGTCTGAATTCCATCCTACTCGTGATGTTCTTGAGGGTAAAGGCCTCATCACAGTGGAAGACCTTTTAGCGCCTCTTCAAGGAAAACCTGGGTATAACCAACTAAAGAAGAGGATCTCCCGGATGGAGAAAGATACTCAATCTGTTGTCCATGCTCCTTTGCCTAAGCCACAACGAGAAAGACTGGAACGGAAAGTGGTGAAAGCACAAGTTGAGAAGGAGTTTAATAAGTGGGTGCCTCTGGTAAAGAGGAACAGGGAGGTACCAACTGTGTACTTTAACCAAGATGTCAATCTTGGCTATTCTACAGTTGGCGCAATAGCATCAGAATTTCAACCCAGGACTGACTTTGAGAAGAGAATGGCTTCTGTACTCAATGATAATGAGGTTTGGGATGCTTACCAAGAAGATGGCGCTAGGCTTCTTGAACTGAACGAGGTAAGTTCTGTGATCTAGTTTATTCCCTGCAGACAGCTATTTGACTTTTAAATTGATGCGGCATTGAACATAGTTTATATCAATTTCTGATGTAAATGTTTGGGTTAAATTTCATGTTGCAGGTGTCTATGGAAGACCACATTAAGGACCGTAACCGAATTGCCAAGATGCGGAGCTTGCTCTTCCGCCACGAGTTGAAAAGTAAACGAATCAAGAAGATTAAGTCTAAAACTTATCATCGCCTGAAAAACAAAGGCCTGAAATCGGCAGCGGGAGCATTAATGGACCCAGAAATGGCTAAAGAAGATGCTA
Source organism: Barbarea vulgaris (assembly GCA_963667165.1). Classification (NCBI taxonomy): domain Eukaryota; kingdom Viridiplantae; phylum Streptophyta; class Magnoliopsida; order Brassicales; family Brassicaceae; genus Barbarea; species Barbarea vulgaris. The sequence continues at coordinate 22,159,988 of OY763894.1, read as the reverse complement.
TAAAACAGGAGGCTAGACGAGTAGAGGTGAGTCTAAAATTTCTTCTACCTGCAAAATTTTTTAATCAAGAGACTGTCAACTGTCAAGTAATAAATAGTCGTGTTTGTGCTTATGCTTATGCAGGAACGAATGAGATTAAAGCACAAAAACACAGGAAAATGGGCCAAACGAATGATAAGCCGTGGACTGAATGTGAAATATGATGGAACTCGGGCAGCTATTGCTGAACAACTTCAGATTAATGCTACTTTGTCCAGAAAGATGAACTCTACGAAAGATGGAAGTAGCAGTGATGAGAGTGACGATGATGAAGAGTTGAATGATGGTTCAGATCAAGATACTCCTTCTAAATTGATAGCAAAAGCAAGAGAGAGGACACTGCAAACTGTGGAAGATGATGAAGTGCCCAATTCTGGTCTTCTGTCATTACCTTTCATGGTAATTCCTGTTCTGCTTTCTCAAAACATTTTTGATTGCTTTAAACTGGATTTGGTTCATTCATTAGACTTGGTCTTTTTTTTTTTTTGTGGTTGAATAGGCTCGTGCTATGAAAAAGAAAAACGAGGAAGCTAATGAAGAAGCTAAACGTGCACTTGAGGAGTATGAAGAATGGGAGAATTCTGGTGGAGCAGAAAATCCTAAAAAATCCGCTGATGTGAGTGGTAGAAGAGTATTTGGTGCCACCGCTAAAGTTGAAGCACCAAAAGAGTCTAAAAGGGAATCAGACAACTTCTATGACAACAGTGATAGTGACAATGATATGGAAGGCATAGAAAATAATGACATAGGAGCTGTTAGAGATATTGCTTCACCTGCTAGAAACTCTGGAACCATAACAGAATCCGAGGTACCATGGAATCTTCAGTTTGATTAGTCGCACTGGTTCTCTCTTATCTCCTTTTAAAATGCTTTATAACAATTTTTTGGTTTGATTTGTTTGCAGAAGTTCGATGATGATGTTGGAAATCCAACTTCTAAGACAACATTTGATGTTGCCTTATTTGCATCAGGCTCTTGGAAGAAGGTTTGCTTTGACAATTTTCTAATTAGACTTCGTTTTCTTTTGATTTATCTTTTATCAACTCTCTTTTTTTTTTTTTTTTGTATAATGTGCAGATGAAAGGGTGCCAAAATGCAGAATCCAAAAAACCTCCAAAGACACTTGTACCAATTTCAGAGAGCCAAGATAAAAAGGTTTATTTTTTAAAAACTCAATCCAACTTTACTGTTTTATCCTTCTCTCTTCTCACTTAGCCTTTTTTGTATCTTTATTCCTGTAAAATCACTAAAGGAATCGAGAGATGAGGAAAGTGAAGATTCCGAGAGTGAAGCAGAGCAAATGGTAGATGGGGTTTTGACATCTGCTTCAAAGGAAACCTATGAAATTCCTTCTCAAGCAGATCTTATACAACGTGCTTTTGCTGGCGATGACGTTGTAGAAGAATTTGAGAAGGAAAAGCAAGCGGTTCTAAATCAGGAAGTTCCTGAACCGGAGAAACCGGTTCTGGTTCCTGGTTGGGGACAATGGACCAATATCCAAAACAAGAGAGGTCTACCTTCATGGATGGTAAGAGAACATGAAGATGCCAAGAAAAAGAGAGAGCAAGCTCTCAAAACAAGGAAAGATGCTCGTTTCAAACATGTTATCATATCAGAAAAAATCGATAAAAAGGTCAGTGTCTCGCTTAATATCCCAATCCCTCTGTTCGGAATCATCTCTTGACACTTACATTATATGTTTTTGACAGGCTGAGAAACTTCATACAACGGCTCTACCTTTCCCTTATACATCTAAGGAAGTTTTTGAACACAGTATGCGTATGCCTATAGGACCCGAGTTTAATCCTGCGACTGTTGTTGGAGCTCTAAACCGACCCGAGGTACCTTTTCATTACTTTTTAAAACTCTCATTAGCACCCATGTCCCAAAATGTTGCATTTCTTTTGACCTTGTGGTGATAACCTTTTGTGTGCAGGTTGTGAAGAAAGCTGGTGTTATAATTAAACCTGTCAAATTTGAAGAAGTGAATCCAAACGAGAAAGGAGATGACGAAAACACTCGAAGCCATCAGAGACAAAGATCCAAAAAGGGTAGTAAAACCAGTAAAGGTCAAAGCAAAATCAAGTCCAAGCCCAAAGCTTAGCTCCAAGATTTTTTTGTATTCTCAAATTTATTTAGACACGAATTTTGATCAGAAGGGAAAAAGTTTTGCTTTGTATTTGTCTTATTTATAAAAGCCACATTTTTGTTTACTTAATCAGAGCTCTTCAAATCCTTGTTCATCTCCATCTTCTTCTACTCTTTGAAATTCTTGTCTCCATGTTTCCATCTGCAAGATTTTTGTCAACTAAGTTTAACTGAGATGATTAAGTTTTAATGGAGACATCACGAGTTGTCTTAGTAGAGTTAGAGAGACATTACTTGATCATCTGAAAACTTGAGCTGTTGTGCAATAAACAGAACTGTGTCATGATTTGCTGGTGAATGTAATACAACGCCTAAACTTGCAGCAATCTCTTCATAGCTAACTATCTTCACCCTAAAACCGTTGCTCATGAACTGTTTCTCCATCCACCTTGTCAAATCCGACTGCACTCAACACCACGTAAAAGATTATAAACCAAAAGATAGCTACTTTAGTTTAAGATAGAAGTTCAAAGACAGTAAAGAGATCAAAGTGACCTGGAGTGTGATCTTTGTAGGCAATTCTCCAATTAGATAACATTCATTCATGGCCAAGCTACTAATGGCAGATAGAATAGCTTCAAGACCTGATTGTGACTCAAGAGGTAAGCCCTGTTACCAATAGGAAGAATCATATCAACAAAATAACATTCAGGGAAGGAGGGAGATATGATGAGAAAACACATGTTACCTGCATTGCCCATATACTTGGCCGATTCCCACTAAACCCTTTTGAGCGTAAACCTTGCTCTATGTTTCCGGAATCCACAGGAATGTGAAAGAATAAGCAACTTTTAGGGATCCTAGCTCCCACACCTGAATTCAGTATAAGGAAAACTATATCTAACAATCTCAAACAAAACTAAGAAGCCTCCAAGTTCCCGGGGAAATTAAGTTTGTAATCAAAATGGGACGCTTCAAAGCAAAGGAAAGCACAAACCTTGAAGCTTGTCAGATGCTATTTGGAAAACATTTTCTGGTGATACATCAAAGATCATAGTCGAAGTTGGCCAATGTAACCTATAAGGTCGAGTATCCATACCATCTGTGAACAAGACAACCTGCAAAGATATGTATGATATCACTTACAAATAAACAATTTAAGAGAGGTTGAAATCAAACCCATGCTTGAGAATGACAATAGAAGTAATAAGTAAAGTAACCTGCTTTAGTCCATCAATTCGTTTAGATATATCTAACAACTTGTCATCGATGAATTTTGTTGCAAGACAGTAATGTTGTTGGTCATGGATGTCCAATTCCTTCTTTGTGTAAGGAGTTAAGAAGCAAGCTGCATATGGGTCGATGAATAGAGGCTCTGCGTGAACAAATTATTAGCTTTTTAGTCAAATTTTTTTCAGTTTGATTAAAAGCTATTGGTAAGTGTTCGACGAAATGCCTAAGAAAAAAGTAAATACACAATTGAAATACTGAAAAATGAGATATTTTCCTGTTCGATTGGTTTCTCGAAGACGAAAAGATGCAGAATCTAAAGCTGACTGAATCAAAGGGTCGTTCTCTTGTCTGTACTCTGCTCGCACGGAACTAACGGCGGACGTCGGACTCCGACAGCGACGAAATGCGGTGGCCGGAAAGTATAGAGGAGGAACACAGAGACTCTGCATCCGTAATGATATCGTTGACTTTGGACAAACAAGAAGCTGATACCTCTGAGCCAACCAGAGGTTTCATATATAAGTATTAAGTAAAAAAAAAAATTTTAAATACAACATTGCAATATATCAACATAGTCCTCTTATTTTGTCATTTTGTGTAACGTAAGACACAAAAACATTCCGATATTCAAAATCACCTCCCGCCGGAGAGTAAAGAATAAGCAATTGAAGATCCACTTGTAAACATGCCTGATTCACTAAATCCGTGGTGTTGGACTCCTAACATCATCTCACTTCCACGCAAGTCCAACGGCGACAAATCTGGTAACATTACATCTCCTCTTAGATAATGTAGCACATGTCTCATTGATGGTCTAGTATGTGGGTTAGAGTGAGAGCACAACAAACCTAGCTTCAAAACCATTTCGACCTCTCTTTCGTCGTACTCCGACCCTATACTCTGATCCTTAGCATCCAAAATGTTTCCCTCTACCCAAAATCCAAAAACCCAATCCACGAGCAAGACCCTCTCACCATTCTCGTTCTCCTCAATCTCTATTGGGCGCCTACCGCATGCCACTTCTAGTAGGAGTACCCCAAATGCAAAAACATCAGTAGCCGTTGTGGCCCGTCCTGTCCTAACGTGATCAGGGGCTAGGTATCCCCATGTTCCAACTACGCGCGTGGTTTGAGGATTGGCCCCGTGATCACACAACCGAGCTAAACCAAAATCTCCGAGTCTCCCGTTCAGCTCCACGTCTAACAGGACGTTGCTAGCTTTGATGTCACGGTGAATCACAACTTGTTCCCATTCTTCATGGAGGTAGAATAAGCCAGAGGCCACGCCTTTAATGATTTTAAACCTCTGTTTCCAATCGAGTGTTACCTCTGGACTGTTGTGCAAATACTTTTCTAAGCTTCCATTGGGCATGTAATCATACACCAAAAGAAGCTCGTCTCTCCGGCGGCAATAACCCAAGAGAGGGACTAAGTTCCGATGACTCATCCGTCCAATACTAACGATCTCAGCCACAAACTCTTTCAACCCTTGTCGTGATTCGTTGGAGACTCTTTTCACGGCGATATCTTTCTTGCTCGTCGGCATGATACCTCTATAAACCCTCCCGAACCCACCCGATCCGAGAAGGTTATTATCCTTGAACCCTTTAGTTGCATAGTACAAGTCCTTGAACCGTAATCGGTTCTTCCCAAACTCAGTTTCCCAATCTTCGAGCTCCTCTGCAAACTTTCTCCTCCTCTTCACAATGAAGCGCACGAGGAAGACGAGGGAGATAATAAGCAACAAGGGAATCAACAAGAGCGAGATAAACGGCATCCCCTTCTTGTAAAACCTGTGTACTCTCGTCGGCCCCACACTCGGAAATTTTGCAAGTTTTAATAATGTCAATGGCGGTGCTTTCTTCCCCTTCACCCGGAAACTCCACCCAAAAACCATATGTTCCGTCAGCACATAACCGGTCGAGGAAGAGAAGCCTACGAACATATCTTGCAAAAGAACCGAAGATAAGTCTCTAACAATGGAAACAAGCGGTTTTCTAGGTTTATTCACACCGAAGGGAGCCATGGTTACATCAATTTTATGGGTTCGACCATCGTAATCGACCCAAACTTGCATCCGTTTACGACTTATCAGATTCAGGTTTTGAAACTGATCGTTCTCGTTCCAGTACCCAGCCAGCGAACTTTTCACCGAGTTCAAGCTATTGATATTGATTCCCACATGGTTATTGTTGGTATCATTGAACTCGGGGTTCAGAATCGTGTCAAACTCAACAGCGAGTATATGATTATTATCATTACAGTTGTTGGTGCTGTTAAAGAGACCGAGGTATTGGCTGGCCAAGGAGAATCGGAGGTTGGGGTTAGGAGCTATGACAAAGGCCATGCCGTGAGCCCCAAGTGTCGGAATCTGAGAGTAGATACCAAAGACAAAGGTTGTGGAGAAGGACGAGACAGTGCCGTCTGGAGAATCTTTGAACCGGATTGGTTTGGTATAGAAAGCGTGACCGGTACTTAACACCGTTTTGTCGGTTAGCTTCAAGAGACCCTTGGGGGTGACGGTGGCAATTCCTTGAATGGATATGTTAGTCGGTGGACGACGGAAGCCATTGTAAGTGAAGTCGAGAACTTGGGAAGATGGCTTTAGGGCTTGAGATAGTATGCTGAAGAAGAATATGGTAAAGAGCTTAACGAACATGGCTCTGTTATTTATTTTTTATTTTTATTTTTTTTGCTTTTGGGTTTAGATATTTGCGTTTGTAAGAAACTGTTTACGAAATTATATGGTGTATAGAGAGAGTGGAAAAGTCGTATTTGTTTGGTCAATGGAAAAGTCGTCGTCTTAACCCAAATTATAAGTTATGATGGAGACTCACGAATACGAAGACGGCTATAATGCCTAATAGTAACGGGCGATTAATGCCTTAATGGTGTGGTATATTGTGAATCGTCTACGATTAAAGAAATGATAGTACCTACCATATGTAGTGCTATTTGTTTCCTGATATCTTTTTATGTCAGAAAATTATCAGACTTAAAGTCGAGTTCTTTATTAGTTAATTCGATTATATGTTTTGTTGGTTGTATGTATATATCTTATTGTTGTTAAGTAAGGTGATATATTATTGAAACAGATTGGTTTTAGCGATCATTAGTCTAAAATATTAACAGTAAACATTTTAGCGATCAAACTTCTACGTAAAATAATCACCGAAATATATCACTCAACCCGCAACACACGATATGTAGAAATGGTTTGAATTTTGTTTCTATGAAATTATATGATATAACTGAAATTAATTACAGACAACAAAAACCTATTAGTTTTGTGACTTATGTGTGTGGTTCAAACTGACGGTCTGCCAAATCATATTGTTTTGACCGTTTCTATCTCCTTAGTCAAACTGTCAAAACCCATGCCTCATTGTAGCTAAGAGTTTTAACTTAAGACAAGGCATATCATTTGATCAAAAGAGAATTCATGTGGCCCAAAAATTGAATAATTAAGTTTCATTGGGCCATACCACCTTAAGCTTTGGTACTAGAGCGACCTTTTGCCGGAAAAAAATTTAAATGGAACATAATTTATACTTTGAGCTTAGCTGAAACCCCTTTTAAATGGAAATCGAACACAAATTTAAGAAAAACAAGATCTTAGGAAACGCTACTAACCCAAAGTTCGTATGTTACAGAAAGATCAAGAATGAGAGAGTTGAAGCTCTCAACATGAACACGGCTTCTATAAGCCTTACCATTGTTAAACTTGCTCAACTAATTCTCAAACCAACTCCGGCTCAATTAGTATTCGGTTAACTCCAAGAACCAGTAATGGTTTTTTTTATAAGTCAGATAGTAATGCTTTTTTTTTATAAGTCAGATAGTAATGGTTTTGTTGTGTTTATCTCACGTAATCAACAGTTTTGTAGTCATATAATCAACAGAAAAGCTTTGTGTTTACAGAATCTACAAAATTATACTCCTTCCGTTTTAAATTAGTTATCGTTTTAGGAGTTAACTTTTGTTTCAAATTAGTTATTGTTTTAGATTTTCAATGCAGATGTTTGGTAAAATTTTTCAGTTATGTTCCTCTTGTTTTAATGTTTGACCAATAAAATTAAATCAATAAACATTAATTAAGGGTAAAAAAAAAAATCAATTATTTTCTTAATCTACGTAAAACAACCTAGAACGACAACTTTCTTTTGGTTTAGACAATTGATGGTGTAACTGTAAAAAGAGCTAGAGGAAAAGTCGTTTTTCTTAGTCGTCATCTTAATCCGATTGGTCAAGAAAAAGTTAATGGTGGAGACTCGGAGAGACGGAGACGGATACTAGTAAAAAGCGACAAAGCTTTGATTAGTAATGAATGTTTGGTAATTGGTACAACGTCCATCGCCTTCGGTATAACTATCCGGCAGGCGGTGAAGAATTTAAAAGATACATCTTTTACCACACTTGTCATTTTTTACACCATCTTTTATCGCTTCTAACTGTAAATTACCAATCATCAGATCAAAATTTAAACACTAAGACTTCTTGTCTTGTGTCTGCGAACCACTATCAGCGCAGCGCTGATGAGTTAATCACTTTTGGACCAGACCAGAAAAGCTTCCACATTAACCAAAACTAAGGCTTGGCTTTTATTGGATAGTAACGTCTTTGTTGTGTTCATCTCATGGAATCAACAGTGTTGTACTCATGTTATCTTCTGCCGCAATTCCACAATGTAATATCAAAGATTCCTAATATTCTTCTTATAGACTCTGCAAGTTTTGTGTTTACAGAATCTAAGAATTATATTTCGATAACCATACAATTTTTAAATTTCTCTTTACAATCCAACCCGTCTTATCAACCACCTCTACTTTGAATGCAATGTCATTAGGCGTAAACTGGTCTTCTACCTCCATAAAGTTACACATTATTTCACGGTAACATACAACACTGAAATATTTCAATATATGGTCCTCCCCTATCTCTTGCATATAATTTATTTCTACAAACGTAATGTAAGACACACAATCGTTATGATATTTGAAAATTACCTGCCGCTAGAGAGTATAGAATGAGATATTGATGTTCCAGTGGTAAACGTGCTTGACTCACTATATCCGTGGTATTTTCCCGACATGCTCTCACTCCCACGCAAGTCCAATGGCGAAAAATCTGGTAACATTGCATCTCCCCTTAGATAATGTAGCACTTGTCTCATAGTTGGTCGAGCTTGTGGGTCGGAATGAGAGCATAACAAACCTAGCTTCAAAACCATTTCGACCTCTTTTTGGTCATACTCGGATCCTAGATTTGGATCCTTAGCATTCAATATGTTTCCCTCCATCCAAAGCCCGAAAACCCAATCCACGAGCAAGACTCTCTCACCACTCTCCTTCTGAACCTCGATAGGACGTCTGCCGCACACCACTTCTAGTAAGAGCACCCCAAATGCAAAAACATCAGTACCGGTTGTGGGCCGTCCTGTCCTCAAGTGATCGGGGGCTAAGTATCCCCATGTTCCAACGATGTGCGTGGTTTGAGGATCCGACCCGTGATTGCACAACTGAGATAAACCAAAATCCCCGAGTCTCCCATTGAGCTCTGCATCTAATAAGACGTTGCTGGCTTTGACGTCGCGGTGAATCACTACTTGTTCCCATTCCTCGTGGAGATAGAATAAACCGGAAGCCACATCTTGAATGACTTTAAACCTCTGTCTCCAATCAAGGGTTACCTTGGGACTATCGTACAAATACTTGTCTAAGCTTCCATTGGGCAGGTAATCGTACACCAGAAGAAGCTCGTCTCTCCGGCGGCAGTAACCTAAGAGAGGGACTATATTCCGGTGACTCATCTGCCCAATGCTCACAATCTCAGCCACAAACTCTTTCAATCCTTGTCTGGATTCGTTAGAGACTCTTTTCACGGCGATCTCCTTCTCCGTAATTGGCATGATACCTCTGTAAACCTTCCCAAACCCGCCTGATCCAAGAAGGTTCTTATCCTTGAACCCTTTGGTGGCATAGTACAAGTCCTTGAACCTTAGTCGGTTCTTCTTGAACTCTGTTTCCCAATCCTCAACCTCCTCTGCGAACTTTCTCCTCCTCCTCAGAATGAAGCGGGCGAGAAATATAAGAAAGATAATAAACAAGAGGAGAATCAACAGGAGGGCAATCAAAGGTATCCAGTTTTTGTAGAAGACGTAGACTCTCGTGGGCTCCCACACCGGCAGTTTCGGAAGTTTTAATAAGTCCAATGGCGGAGCTTTCCCATTCAACCTGAAACTCCACCCAAGAACATAATGTTCCGTCAAAATATCACCTGTCGCAGACGAGAAACCTACGAACATATCTTGCAAAAGAACCGAAGATAGATCTCTGACGATAGAAACAAGCGGTTTTCTAGGTTTATCCTTTCGGAAGGGAGCCAAAGTTACATCGATTTGATGGGAAAGACCATCGTAATCAACCCAAACTTGCATCCGTGTACGATTGAACAAAGTCAGATTATTCAACTGATCTTTCTCGTCCCAGTACCCAGCCTGCGAACTTTTCACCGATTTCATACTATTGATATCGATTCCGACATGGTTGCTGTTCGTATCATTTAAATCCACATTCATAATCGTGTCAAGTTCGACCGCTAATACATGATTCGTATCGTCACCGTCGCTTGTGATGTTGAAGAGACCGAGGTATCGTGAGGGACCGGAGAATGGGAAGCCAGGGTTAGGAGCGACGACAAAGGCCATGCCGTGGGCGCTAACCGTCCGGACCTCAGAGTGGATAGCAAAGACAAAGGTGGTGGAGAAAGAAGAGACGGTGCTGTTTGGAGAATCTTTGAACCGGATTGATTTGGTATAGAAGGCGTGACCGGTTCTCTGCGAGGTTGTGTTGGTTAGCTTCAAGAGACCGTTGGGTGTGATAGTTGCAATTCCTTCAATGGATATGTCAGTCCGTGAGTCACGGAAGCCATTGTAAGTGAAGTCGAGAATTTGGGAAGAGGACTTTAGGGATTGACTGAAGAAGCTTAAGAAGAAGAAGATAGTGAAGAGCTTGAAGAACATGGCTCTCTATTTTTTTTTTTCTTTTTTGTTTTGGGGCTTTGGTTTCTGATATTTGAGTTTGTAGGAAGCGAAGACAATTTATGGTGTACATGATAATGATAAGAATGTGGAAAAGTCAGTATTTTGATTAGTCAAGGAAAAGTCCTCGTCTTTAAGACTTTTACCTAAATCAGAGGTAAGGGTGGAGACTCACGAAGACAGAGATGGATGAGAGGCGGCTTTGATTGGTAATAGTGTGTGTTATAAATTGATACCGTACAGTACAGCGTGTATCGTCTCAAGTGGTGTGGTAAGGTAAGAAAAGATTAATGCCTGTGCATGGTGGAGACTCACGAAGACAGTAACGTATTATTGTAACGGGCGATGAAGGGATTTTATAATTTGTAATGTTGTTTACGTATATACATCATGTGTATCGTCTTCGTCTAGGGTGTAACTATCCTATACTGTGACATTTTTAACCAACTTTTATGGCCTTTATTAGTTATAATAATAATAATGTTATTTGTTTCATGATATCTGTTTCGGTCCAAAAAATAAAATAAATAACCATATTTAAAATCGAGATTAAGGTTTCGACGCCATTGGAAGCCGAACTGCAAACTTTAATCCTTGCAATGCAAAATGCCTGGATTAAAGGATATCGTTAAGTTAGATTCTATTACGTTCTACGGTACCATAAATAACCATATTTAAAATCGAGATTAAGGTTTTCTAATTGTAATTGTAACGCTATTTATTTCCTAATCTCTCTTGTCCGTAAAAAAAAAATAGTCAGATTTAGGGGGTGTATTGGAATGAATATGTAGGAAAATTTGAATTTTAATGAATTATGAGAGGATTTAGTTAAATTTTGGTGAATTAGGAATTTTATTATTAAATTCTCTGAATTCTCAGCTAAGAGGGTGTATTGAAGTAAATATTTAGGGAGATTTGAGTTTTAATGAGTTTTGAGATGATTTGATTAAATTTTGGTGAATTAGGAATTTTGTTATTAAATTCTCTCAAATCCCACCTAAAACCATGGGAATTTGGTCTTTGTATTTTTAACTAAGAAATCCCCTCAAATCTCAGCTGAAACTTTTAAATCAAATCCTAATAACGTTTTCAATAACAGTGGATTTGATTGTATATTTTAAAATCATTAATCCAATAACACTGGATTTTAAAAGATATTTTAAAATTCATGTTTCAATATGTTTCAATAACACTGATTTGTCAATTTAACTCAAATCTCTCCAAATACTCAGTCCAATACACCCCCTAAAACTATGAGAATTGAGTATTTGTATTTTTAACTAAGAATTCTCCTCAAATCTCAGCTGAAACTTTTAAATCAAATCCTAATAATATTTTTTTAATAACAGTGGATTTGATTGTATATTTTAAAATCATTAATCCAATAACACTAGAATTTAAAAAATATTTTAAAATTCATGTTTCAATAACACATGATTTGACATTAAATCTCAAATCTTACCGAATACTCATTTCAATACATCCCCTTGGAATGATATATGGAGATTAAGAGGGGTATATTGGAGTGAGTATTTGGTGAGAATTGAGTTTTAATGGCAAATCATGTGTTATTGAAACATGAATTTCAAAATATCTTTTAAATTCCACTGTTATTGGATTAATGATTTTAAAATATACAATCAAATCCACTGTTATTGAAAACGTTATTAGGATTTCATTTAAAAGTTTCAGCTGAGATTTGAGAGGAATTCTTAGTTAAAAATACAAAGACTCAATTCTCATGGTTTTAGCTGAGATTTCAGAGAATTTAATAACAAAATTCCTAATTCACCAAAATTTAATCAAATCCTCTCAGAATTCATCTACTAAACTATTAAAAAAGACCCAATCTTATAGGGTGCTTCCAAACACTATTCAAGTTAAACTTAAAAAAAAATAGTTGTATATTTGTATCCAAACATACATTTGCATCTTTTTCTTTCTCATATTCATCATTTATTTCCTTATCTAATATTGCAATATTAATAGTATGACTTATAATCCTCCTATGTCATTTGTTAGATCTTATTTTCAAATTATTTTGAATTATTATATAATACATATAGTTATTAAAATTATATATATTTTTTCTGCATATATTGTGATTAAAATTTTTACAAACGCACATATATTACTCAATTAAAGAAGAAAAACACAATTTTAAGGGGTGTTTCCGAACACTATTCAAGTTAAGATAAAAAGAAATAATTGTATCTTTTTATCCAAACATACTGTACCTTTAAAAAAATTGTAATCGGTTTAATCCGGTTTTTTAGTTCAAATAATTTAAACATACCACATTGACTGAAATTTGTGGGCGATGGTTCAGAGTCATATTATGAAAAAATCAAAATGATGTTAAATACGAATGAGCAGGAAACTTGACTTATCATACGTCCAAATTTCAAAAATTTATTCGGTTTAATATGATTCCTTAGTTAAAATAATTAAAAATAATTATTAATATTATTAATATTTAAAATATAAAAATTAAAAATATATAGGGTGTTTCCAAACACTATTCAAGTTAAACTTAAAAAAAAATAGTTGTATCTTTGTATCCAAACATACATTTGCATCTTTTTCTTTCTCATATTCATCATTTATTTCCTTATCTAATATTGTAATATTAATAGTATGACTTATAATCCTCCTATGTCATTTGTTAGATCTTATTTTCAAATTATTTTGAATTATTATATAATACATATAGTTATTAAAATTATATAAATTTTTTCTGCATATATTGTGATTAAAAATTTTACAAACGGATATATATTACTCAATTAAAGAAGAAAAATACAATTTTAAGGGGTGTTTCCAACACTATTCAAGTTAAGATAAAAAGAAATAATTGTATCTTTTTATCCAAACATATTGTACCTTTTAAAAATTGTAATCGGTTTAATCCGGTTTTTTAGTTCAAATAATTTAAACATACCACATTGACTAAAATTTGTGGGTGATGGTTCAGAGTCATACTATGAAAAAATCAAAATGATGTTAAATACGAATGAGCAGGAAACTTGACTTATCATACGTCCAAATTTCAAAAATTTATTCGGTTTAATATGATTCCTTAGTTAAAATAATTGAAAATAATTATTAATATTATTAATATTTAAAATATAAAAATTGAAAATATATAGGGTGTTTCCAAACACTATTCAAGTTAAACTTAAAAAAAATAGTTGTATCTTTGTATCCAAACATACATTTGCATATTTTTCTTTCTCATATTCATCATTTATTTCCTTATCTAATATTGCAATATTAATAGTATGACTTATAATCCTCCTATGTCATTTGTTAGATTTTATTTTCAAATTATTTTGAATTATTATATAATACATATAGTTATTAAAATTATATATATTTTTTCTGCATATATTGTGATTAAATTTTTTACAAACGCACATATATTACTCAATTAAAGAAGAAAAACACAATTTTAAGGGGTGTTTCCAAACACTATTCAAGTTAAGATAAAAAGAAATAATTGTATCTTTTTATCCAAACATACTGTACCTTTTAAAAATTGTAATCGGTTTAATCCGGTTTTTTAGTTCAAATAATTTAAACATACCACATTGACTAAAATTTGTGGGTGATGGTTCAGAGTCATACTATGAAAAAATCAAAATGATGTTAAATACGAATGAGCAGGAAACTTGACTTATCATACGTCCAAATTTCAAAAATTTATTCGGTTTAATATGATTCCTTAGTTAAAATAATTGAAAATAATTATTAATATTATTAATATTTAAAATATAAAAATTGAAAATATATAGAAAATGGGGATCATTTAAAAGCAAACTTTTAAATTGACCCAAATTATATGTTTTTTTAAAATAAAAGTATTGTTAAAAATAAAAATAATAATAGGTTGTTTAAGAAATTTTTAGATATGAAATTTTTTACAATCCTAACAACAAACCATAATAATTTTAAAATTAATTTTAAAATGAAACTAGATACGAAATAAGATTAAAAATAATCTAAAACAATAATCAGCTGGTTGGTAAAATCTATACACGAGTATCATGTTCTCTTACTTAGTGTCTTATCCGCTGAACTAAAATAATCAAATCTAAACCATGTAATTATATAAAAGGTATTGTGTACATGATGGAAAGTTCTCGACGGATACGGGACATGATGAGTTTCTGCCTAAAATGAACATGGTTAAAAAAAGTATTGGATAATTAATCATAATATATATACTAAGAAATATAGTATATCTCTTCAATATTGAACTAATTCTAAAATAATAAAATGGATTTTGAATCACATTCTCTTCAAGTTTAAATTATAATGAGGATATTTATTTATGTGGTGTATTTAATTATACATAAGATTAACAGCTATATTGGTTTTTATTTGTTAGGGTTTTTTAAAATTCTGATTTATTTAATATCTAATTCGGTTGGATTGTTTCAACCATCTTTTTTTAGAAAGCTCTAAATTGTTTCAGTGAGAGTAAAAAACATCATTCATTTATAGGTTTGATTCAAATATCAGTAATTTGCTATTGGTAAATGAAAATAAAACAACTTCATGTTCAAAACACATTAAATATATTTATAAATAGTAAAAAGCCAAAAACCTACCATTTATATTAAAATAATTGACCCGCGGTGTACCGCGGGTATAAATCTAGTTAAAAGTCAATTCTCACCAAATATTCACTCCAATATACCCCTCTAAGGTTTTCTAATTGTAATTGTAATGCTATTTATTTCCTAATCTCTCTTGTCCGTAAAAAAAAAAAAAAATAGTCAGATTTTTGGTGATTAAATATTTGTTTTTTTTTTTGTTTATGTAGAATTAGGTTATCAAAACTTGCGTTATTCATATGCATTTACAACTTATTTATACAAAGGTTTTACCTCAAAGATATGGGCAATTTCCTAAATTTGCAAAACATATAGACTTCTTATCTTGTGTCTGCAGAAATCATTATCAGCGCTGATGAGCTGATCACTTTTGGACGGGACCAGAAAAGCTTCCACATTAACCAGAAGTAAGACTTGGCTTTGATTGAATAATAATGTCTTTGTTGTGTTCATCTCATGGAATCAACAATTTTGTAGTTATGTTATTACACAATGTAATATCAAAGATTTCTAGCTTATTTATATACTTCTAAAGGACTCTGCAAGCTTTGTGTTTACTGAATCTCTAAAATTATATTTTGATAACCATACACTTTTTAAATTTCCTCTTTACAATCCAACCGTCTTATCAACCATCGCTACTTTGAATGCAATGTCATTAGGAGTAAACTGGTCTTCTACCTTCATAAAGTTACAAATTATTTCAGGTAAACATACAACACTTAATATTTCAATATATGGTCCTCCCTATCTCTTGCAAATAATTTTATTTCTACAAATGTAATGTAAGACACAAAATCTTTCTGATATTTTAAAATTACCTGCCGCTAGAGAGTATAGAATGAGATATTGAAGTTCCAGTAGTAAACGTGCTTGACTCACTAAATCCGTGGTATTTTGCCGACATGTTCTCACTCCCACGCAAGTCAGATGGCGAAAAATCTGGTAACATTGCATCTCCCCTTAGATAATGTAGCACTTGTCTCATAGTTGGTCTAACTTGTGGGTCGGAATGAGAGCACAACAAACCTAGCTTCAAAACCATTTCAACATCTTTTTGGTTATACTCGGATCCTAGATTTGGATCCTTAGCATTCAATATGTTCCCCTCCACCCAAAGCCCAAAAACCCAATCCACGAGCAAAACTCTCTCACCACTCTCCTTATTAACCTCAATAGGACGTCTACCGCACGACACTTCTAGTAGGAGCACCCCAAATGCAAAAACATCAGTACTGGTTGTGGGCCGTCCTGTTCTCAAGTGATCGGGGGCTAGGTATCCCCATGTTCCAACAATGTGCGTGGTTTGAGGATCCGATCCATGATTGCACAACTGAGATAAACCAAAATCCCCGAGTCTCCCATTGAGCTCTGCGTCTAATAAGATGTTACTGGCTTTGACGTCGCGATGAATCACTACTTGTTCCCATTCCTCGTGGAGATAGAATAAGCCAGAGGCCACATCTTTAATGATTTTAAACCTTTGTCTCCAATCAAGGGTTACCTTAGGACTATTGTACAAATACTTGTCTAAGCTTCCATTGGGCATGTAATCGTACACCAGAAGCAGCTCGTCTCTCCGGCGGCAATAACCTAATAGAGGGACTATGTTCCGGTGACTCATCTGTCCAATACTCACGATCTCAGCCACAAACTCTTTCAATCCTTGTCGGGATTCGTTAGAGACTCTTTTCACGGCAATCTCCTTCTCCGTAATTGGCATGATACCTTTGTAAACCTTCCCAAACCCGCCTGATCCAAGAAGGTTCTTATCCTTGAACCCTTTGGTGGCATAGTACAAATCCTTGAACCTTAGTCGGTTCTTCTTGAACTCTGTTTCCCAATCCTCAACCTCCTCTGCGAACTTTCTCCTCCTCCTCACGATAAAGCGCACAAGGAAGACGAACGAGATGATAAACAAGAGGGCAATCAACGGCATCGTGATTTTGTAGAAGACTCTCGTGGGTTTTAACTCCCACACCGGCAGTTTCGGAAGTTTTAATAAGTCCAATGGCGGAGCGTTCCCCTTCACCCTGAAACTCCACCCAAGAACATAATGTTCCGTCAAAACAAAACCGGTGGCAGACGAGAAACCTACGAACATATCTTGCAAAAGAACCGAAGATAGATCTCTGACGATAGAAACAAGCGGTTTTCTAGGTTTATCTTTTTGGAACGGAGCCAAAGTTACGTCGATTTGATGGGTAAGACCATCGTAATCGACCCAAACTTGCATCCGTGTACGATTGAACAAAGTCAGATTATTAAACTGATCGTTCTCGTCCCAGTACCCAGCCGGCGAACTTTTCACAGACTTCATACTATTGATATCGATTCCGACATGGTTATTGTCGATATCATTAAACTCCGCATTCATAATCGTGTCAAACTCGACAGCGAATACATGATTCGTATTGTCTCCGTCGTTTGTGATGTTGAAGAGACCAAGGTATTGTGAGGGACCGGAGAATGGGAAGCCAGCGTTAGGAGCCACGACAAAGGCCATGCCGTGGGTGCTAAGCATCAGGATCTCAGAGTGGATAGTAAAGACAAAGGTGGTGGAGAAAGAAAAGACGGTACCGTTTGGAGAATCTTTGAACCGGATTGGTTTGGTATAGAAGGCGTGACCGGTTTTCTGTCTGGTTGTGTTGGTTAGCTTTAAGAGACCTTTGTGTGTGATAGTTGCAATTCCTTGGATGGATATGTTAGTATGTGTCTCATGGAAGCCATTGTAAGTGAAGTCGAGAATTTGGGAAGATGACTTTAGGGATTGACAGAGTAGGATGAAGAAGAAGAAGGTGAAGAGCTTGAAGAGCATGGCTCTCTATTTTTATTTTTATTTTTGATTTGTGATATTTGAGTTTGTATATATGAATCTAATACAATTTATAGTGAAAATAAGAGTGTGGAATAGTCAGTATTTTAATGAGTCAACGGAAAAGTCGTCGTCTAAAAGACTTTAACCTAAATCAGACGTAAGGGTGGGGGGACTCACGAAGACTGGTGGCTTTGATTGGTAATGTTGTGTGGTAGAACACAGCGTGTATCTTCTCAAGTGGTAATAAATGTCTGTCGTGGTGGAGACTCACGAAGATGGTAACATATTATAGTAACGGTCTATAAAGGGCTTCTATTTGTAATGTTGTGGTACAACATGTGTATCGTCTTCGTCTAGTAGTGTAACTATCCTATACTGTGACATTTTTACCACCATCTTTAAGGTCTTTTAGTTTCAATTTTTTTTTTTTTTTTTTTTTTTTTTTTTTTTGTTCTCTGATATCTCTTTCAGTCCAAAACATAAAATAAATAGTTTCTCTCATCTTTATTCATTAGCCAATAGACTTATTTATACAAAGTGTATAACTTGTTCAGCAAGTTCTTTATATATTTAATAATAGGAAATCTACCTATTTATCATTTAGAAGATATACACAAATATTAACTTTCTTTCTAAGTCGATCTCGTAATCCCCGAGATCTCCTAACATAAATAACCATATTTAAAATCGAGATTAAGGTTTTGACATCATATGAACCCGAACTACAAACTTTAATCATTGAAATGCAAAAATGCATGGATCTAAAAGGATATCGACAAGTTGTATTTGAAGGAGACTATAAGAATATTGTGAACTTTGTTAATGGCAAAACACTCAATTTTGGAGTCTACAGCTTCCGGAGACCAACCGTTGGCGATAACGGTTTGATGAAACGCAATTCAGGTGGGTGAGATGCAAACAAAACTAACCAGCGGATATATTTGCGAAGCTTCCAATTGCGAATTACCATCTATATTTCTTTCATTCTTATATTCCTCCGTTATTTACATCCGATGTAGTACACTGTGACTTTACAACATGTCAAAATTGGCTACATATCAATGAAAATTTCAGACGTAATAAAAAAACAAAAATACTGTTCATTTATTGCTGTAAAAAAAAAAACAAAAAAAAAAAATACTCAAAATCGAGTTTGTCAGGCTACGATGTATTTTAATTTGATGATTAGATTATGTCTATATCATTGTCGCTAAATTTGGAGATGTATTTTAGAGACAACTTGGTTTTAGAATTTAGAGTATATTAAAGCTAAACTTTTAGCAATAGTTATTGAGATGTGTCTCACTTAACCAGCAACACAAAATATGTAAACATAGTTTGGAGTTTTTTTTTTTTTTTTAATAAATTGATGAGAGTAGGAACACGAAAATGTTGTGGAAAAATTGTAGTATTAGATTCTCATGAGAATAATAATTGGGGTCGGAGTGAGAGCACAACAAACCTAGCTTCATAACCATTTTGACCTCTCTTTGATCATACTCAGACCCTATATTCCGATCACCCAAGATGTTTCCCTCCATCCAAAACCAAAAACCCAATCCACAAGCAAGACTATCTCACAACTCTCGTTCTCAATCTCGATAGAATGTCTACCGCATGCCACTTCTAGTAGGAGCACCCTAAATGCAAAAACATCGGTAGCAGTTGTGGCTCGTCCTAGCCTGATGTGATCAGGGGCTAGGTATCCACATGTTCCAGCGATGTTTGTGGTTTGAGGACCCAAACCATCACCGCAAAACCGAGCTAAACCAAAATCCCTGAGTCTCCCATTATGCTATGCGTCTAACACGACGTTGGTAGTTCGTATCATTAACCTCAGTAGTCAGAAAAGTGTCAAATTCGATATCATATAAACGGTTTGTGTAATTTCTATCATTTGTGATGTTGAAGAGGATGAGGTAGTGGAAGGGGTGGCATATGGGAAGATAGGGCTAGGAGTGACTACAAAGGCCATGTCAGGGCTGCTAAGTATCGGGTTCTCGAAGTGGATAGCAAAGACAAGTAGTGGAGAAGGACGAGACGGGGCCGTTTGGAGAATCTTTGAACCAGATTGGTTTGGTATAGAAGGCGGGATTGGTTTTCTACATGGTTGTTGGGGTGACAATCCCTTGGATGGATAAGTCAGTCAATAGAGGACGAAAACCATTGTAAGATGATGATTAATGGGAAGTCTCTAACACGAGTCTCTCATGATTAAAAAATAAATATAATGAAAAAGTAAGAGAGAGTTTAAGAGTGTGAGAAGAGACTCATGAGAGAGTCATCCAACATTTGTCCACCGTTGATTGGTTCAACTCTTTTAAAAGTTTTAAAATTTAATCATATAATTAATCTATTTTTAAAATATTATTATTATTTTTGTTAGAGATATCCACTACACATGCTCTAAGTGAAGTCAAGAATTTGGGAAGAGGATTTGAGGGATTGAGAGAGCCGGACGAAGAAGAAGATGCTGAAGAGTATTAGGGCCTAAAAATGAGCCACATTGGTTGGGAAAAAGATATTTGAGCAATATATAAAGGATGTGACAAGCCTTAACTCTTGAGCTAGCTTTTTAGGTTAAGTTAGACCACATTCCTAATATTGTATCAGAGCCCATGGTTGGTCCAACAAACAATTATCCACAAAAATGGTTTTCCACCTATGTGGCTCATATAAGTGGCATGTCTTGTTGTGGTACGTATTTCCGAGATGTTGGGCTTGAGATGTTTCTGTTGGACCGTTTCCTATCCACATCTCGAGAGGGCCTATTAGAGCCTACAGATGTCTCACATTGGTTGGAAGAAAGATCTTTGAGCAATATATAAAGAATGTGGCAACCCTTAACTCTTGAGTTAGCTTTTAGGTTAAGTAAGACCATATTGCTAATAAAGAGTTTGAACAACATGGCTCTGTATTATTTTATTTTTTTATTTCTGTTTTTGGGGTTTGGTTTTGATATTTGAGTTTGAAAGAAACTAAGACAATTTATGGTGTATATAAGAGCGTGGAAAAATCGTATTCTTACTAGTCAAGGGAAAAGTCCTCGTCTTAACAAAACTTAGAAGTCAGGGTAGGCAACAAGATGGAGAGATATATGCATGGATGATAGCAACGGGCGATTTGATTGGTAATGGTTAAAGTACAATACAATACAACATGTATCGTCTCAAGTCGTGATCAGGTAAGAAATAAATAATGCCTATAAAATTAGAAGTCATAGTGGACCAGGTGGAGACTACTCACGAAGACTTAAGAAATTAGAACGGGCGATAAAAGGCTCTGATTTTTAATGTTGTGGTCTTTTTATCAAGAAAAGAAAAAACAAACAAAGTGTGTATCGTCTTGGGTGTAAGTTACCTCGTAACCAATGGAAAAGTACAAAAATATGGTACTAGTATCTTTCTTTTCATATACTGTGTAATTTGACTCAATTCTTACGATCATCTTTCGTGGCTTTTAATTATAATGTTATTGTTTCCTGATATATTTTTTGGTCCAAAAACAATATAAATAACCATACTTAAAAAAGGAAATCGAGAGTAAGGGTTTCGACACCACTGGAGTGGCTTCAGGAGACAAACCCATTGGCGCGAACAAAACTAACCAACGGATATATTTTCGAAGCAACCAACTGACAAGTACACTGTGACTTTACAAAATTGGCTACATTTCCATGAAATTTTCAGACGTTAAAAGAAAACCATACTCAAAATCCAGTTGATGTCAATAAAAAATAATAGAGTTTGTTATACATGGGTTAAATTCAGAGATATATTTTAGAGACTATACTAAAGCTAAAATTTTAGCAATCGAATTTTATTATAACCAGTACCGCAAAATATGTTTTTTCTTCTTCTCTTGATAATGGAGATTCTAGTTTGAAATTTGTTTCTATTAAATCAAATGATATAATTGGAATTAAGTTTGAATATTGTTGAAGTTTTTTTTTGTAATGTAAGTACAGAAAAAAAAAACAAAAACCTATTAGTGAGTTAGGCATGACGACCGGTGGATCTTCGATTGCTGATTCTATACTCTCCGACAAGACTCTGGACTTGTGGAGCTCTTGATCTCTCTGTAACATTGATATATCGGTCTGCTGGATTTCTCTAACAAGATCTCGTTTTGCTATGTGTAAACGAAGAATGTCAGCGAATCATCATCAGCGAGCGCGGATGAGCTAATCACGTTTGGATTGAACCGGAAAAGCTTTTCCTTATCCATAAGTCCGTCTTGGCTTTGATTTGGATATTACTGTGTTCGTTGTGTGTTATCTCATGGATTCAACAGTTTTGTAGTCATGTTGTCTTCTGCGGCGGCACCTGAATTGAGGTTTACTATCTGAGAATTTCGTATCACCAGACATCTCCATTGTTGAATCTGCATCTGTTCCAATTCCAAAAACCATCACCAGGCAAATCAATATACAAAGAAGATGCATATTCATTTCAATTCAGACAAACATGATAACTCACAATTCCACAACATATTAGCAAATTCTGTTTTGGCTCAAAATAGATTCGATGTTTCACCATTTTTATCATTCCCCAACCCAAATTTAACAACTTTCTTACAATTCCTATGTTTTTGCAGCATCCTTAAAGCTACATCTGGCAAGACCATAGACAAAAGCAGAGCATAAGAAGGGGCAAAAACACACAAAATTTTCTATCTTTGGCAATTAAAACATCAATCTAAATCTTTTAACTATATCATTTCTAACTAACAATGATCAGCAATCTCAAGATATTATAAAGTATCGAACTTTACCTCCCCAAAACAATGGCTTTACATCTTCTTCTTCATCATCGAACTCATCACCATAACCAAACTCAGCATCACCTCTGTAACCAGGTTCACTCCCATACCCAGATTCATTCCCCATTGGATCAATTCCAACGGCAAATCCAAATCCTCCGGAAACTTCCTTCTCTCCGCCGGAATCTCGCCGCTCTCTCCGTGAATTCCTCGCCGCCTCACTCACATCAGAACCCCAATTCGCTTCGCCAAAAAGCTCTCCACTTGAATCTGTACCGACGGCGAAAGGCAAATCCGAGCAAGTCCCATGAGCTCCAATGGAACAACATATCCGAGTCCCACTCCGATCACTACTCCGACCAGACACCGATCTCGAATTACGACGCCGTCGTTTCCTCGCTACTAACCGGAAACTTCCTCTATTGTTGTAATTCGAAGCTGATGTTTTCCCTCCGCCACCGCCGTAATTACCATTGTTATCGTCGTCGGCGAGTGAGAGACGGCTCATAGCTTCGATGGAGAAAGAAGTGGATCGATCGGAGAAGCAAGGGCGTTTGGGAGTGGAGTGAAACCCATTTGTCGTCGAATTCGAGCCGTAAGGCTGCTCAGATGAGTCTAGGGTTTTGGAGCGGTGAAATGGTCGCCATGAGAGGAGCTGTGAAGTGCAAGATTCAATTGAGCTTCGTGATGATTCCAGATGTTTCTGAGACATTTTGTTAAAAAGCTAAGATCTTTTTAGATCACAGAGAGTAAAACTACTTTGGGCAATCTGAATTTGGGAATGGATCTGTTGTGTTCTCAAGCTTTTGGAGAAGATCGAGTAGTGGATTTGGAGTTGTTGCTCTTTTGGGTTTTAAGAGCTTGATTTGCTTTTGTAATTGCGCAAACTAGAAGCCAAACTAATCGGGAAGATACTGTTTTTTTTTTCTTCTGCTCATTTTCTATTTCTTTTTATTTTTAAACCATTGATCAAGATTTTAGTATATTTTTTCTTTTGTCCACGACATTAATCACAGGTACTTTACTATATCTACTATAGTAAGTATATAAAAAAGAGTTAAATCCTTTCTTCTGTTTTGGTCAACAAAAGTTACATGTTTCTGCAATTAAGAATTTATGAAGCTAAATCCTTATGATTTGATGAAGGTGAACCATGGAAAAGAAAGGAACCATTCGATTTAACTTTTCTTTATATAAAAAAAAAACAAAACCATTCAATTTATCAGCAAAATGATAAACATGAAATGACAAATCAATCTAAGGTTTGTTTTAGACTTTAGTTGATCCTATATATTTTTTAGAGAAATTCCCTCAAATAGCACCAAATGATGTTTTTGTTCCAAAATTAGCACACATTTTTTTTAGGACAAAAATAGCATTTTATAAAGTTTATAATTTGATTTTTTTGTTTGGGTTAACTATATTAGTATTTAGGGTTTAGTTTTTAGGGGAATAGGGGTAAGATTTAGGGTTTAGGGCTTAGGGTTTAGGGTTTTCTAAACCCTAAACCCTTAATCCTAAACCCTAAAACATTAACAAAAATGCTATTTGTGTCTACAATGAGATTGTGTGCTAAATATGTCACAAAAACTATATTTTGTGCTATTTTTGAGAATTGCCCTATTTTTTATTTGTAATCAACTTTACAAATTACAAATTTTATGTGGTTCTGCCATTTTATGAAAACATCCTCATTGTCTATTAGTTATTACTCCTTCCGTTGTAAATTTGTTGTCATTTGGGGAGTTAAATATCGTTTCAAATTAGTTATTGTTTTATATTTTTAATGCATATGTTTGGTAAAATTTTCAAATTAGTAGAATTTTCAATTTTGTTGCGGTTATTTTAATGTTTTGACCAATAAAATAAAATTACATATAAACTTGAGAAATTCCCTCAAATAGCACCAAAACAAGTTTTTGTTCCAAAAATAGTTCACATTTTTTTTTAGTACAAAAATAGCATTTTATGAAGTTCATAATTTAATTTTTTTGGTTTGGGTTGACTATATTAGAATTTAGGGTATAGTTTTTAGGGGGTAGGGGGTACAATTTAGGGTTTAGGGTTTTTTAAACCCTAAACCCTAAATCCTAAACCTTAAAAATATGAAGTTAGGATTACCCTTTAATAAAAATGCTAATTGTGTCTTAAATAAAAATATGAGCTAAAAATGTCACAAAAACTTCATTTTGTGCTATTTTTGAGAATTGCCCTATAAACTAATTAAATATAAAATAGAAAATCAATTATTTATTTAATCTATGTAAAACAAGTTAGAAGGATAACTAATATGGAAGGGAGAGATGATTTAGAACTGGAAAAAAATAAAAAAATTTGTTTCCGGTCAACGTTTATTTCATTATGATTTTGTTACGAAACGGGTCAAATGTAATTTATACGGTCGAGACGGACTGTATATTACTGATCCCGTCGTATGTATCACGTGAGACACGTGATTGCTCTCTGCTATTAACCTCTCTCGCTAATTCGAGAACCCTAGCCCAGTTCTCTCTACTTTCGCCCAACCCAGATCTCAATTTTCTCTCAGGTGATCGGAATCGTTACTGGAATTTAATTTAGATATTGATGATCAATCAAATCTCTCGTTAATTTTAGGGGTTTTTCTTGTCTTCTTTAGTTAATCGTCGAGTTTTGTGTGAAAGCTTTTTCGTTTCGATTTATTGATGTTTTGAATTTGCCTTTTTGAATTTGGTAAAGGAAACATGAGCAGCCGTTCTAGTAGAACTATTTACGTTGGGAACCTTCCCGGCGATATCCGCGAGAGAGAAGTTGAAGATTTGTTCAGTAAGGTAATTGATTTCGTTTTGTTAATTCTTCAATTGGTTTTCAATTTGTTTTTTTTTTTTTTTTCTCTTCTTTCAATTTTGTCTGCTAAATTGTGATTTCTGGAATGTTGGATCAAGAAATAAGGTTGTAATTTATGAATATGTGTTTACAAGGATGATATGTGAATGAAATCGAATGCATCATTTGTTAGAAATTCTATTGCATAGCTTGTTGGCTTGTGATTGTTTTCAATAAAGTTTTCATTTAAGAGTTGTTCTTCCATCTTTTGTTTGCAGTATGGACCTGTTCTTCAAATCGATTTGAAGATTCCACCTAGGCCTCCAGGCTATGCTTTCGTTGAGGTTAGCTTATCATATAAAACAGCATGTTTTGTGAGTGCTGGTTGTTGATTTTACATATAAGCTCACTTTTTTTTTGTGAGATACTGCCATCACGACAGTGAACGATTTAATCCAATATATTATATGTTTGCTTTAGTTTGAGGATACTCGGGATGCTGAAGATGCAATTCATGGTCGAGATGGTTATGACTTTGATGGCCATCGTTTACGGGTTTGTTAATCATCTAATTCCTGAATTTCAACACTCAATATTTGTTATTTTTAATATTTTATTTATGCATGTTGGCCATTGCAGGTGGAACTAGCTCATGGTGGGAGGCGTTCATCAAATGATGCTCGTGGTAGTTACAGTGGTGGTGGTCGTGGCAGTCGTGATAGTGACGGTGGTGGTCGTGGGCGTGGACCATCTAGGAGATCCGAGTTCCGCGGTACATAGGATATCTTTATGATTGGTATATTCTAAGTTTCTAGGAGAAATCTCTTAAAGTTATATTTTTTACTATGTAGTTGTAGTGTCAGGTTTGCCTTCATCTGCTTCCTGGCAAGACCTCAAGGTGACTACAAATTTGTTGACAGATTCCTCATTGTCGCTTCTATATTTTCGAAGTTTTTGAAATCTTGACACAATCATTTTTTTTGTCTCTCTTTCTGTAGGATCACATGCGTAAAGGAGGAGAAGTCTGTTTCTCTCAAGTGTTCCGTGATGGTAGAGGTAAGTCTGCATATCTTACCTGAGAATAGAGATGTATCTAAACCTGTTTGTACTGTATGCTGCATGCAAATCCTGTTTAAACTAGTCGTGGCCTGCTTTTAAAAATCTATATCTTGGACAATTTATTCACAGGTACAACTGGAATTGTAGATTATACCAGTTACGAGGACATGAAATATGCGGTGAGATGTTCTTCTTGTTCCTATCCTTTGATTAGTTGTGTGGATGAGATTTTGTTCATTCTTGATTACTCATGAGTATATTCTTCATTTTCTAAAGGTAAAAAAGCTTGACGACACAGAGTTTCGCAATGCATTTTCTCGTGGATATGTCCGGGTATGCTAAAGCCAAGTATTCTGAGAACTTTATTCGTTTATAGTTCACTTAACATTATCCCTATTGTTATAGGTTAGAGAATATGATTCAAGGAGGGATTCAAGGAGCCCTAGTCGTGGAAGATCTTATTCTAAGAGCCGGAGCCGCAGCCGTAGCCGGAGCCGCAGCCGTGGGCGGAGTGACAGCCGTAGTCGTAGCAGAAGCAGAAGCAGGAGCAAGAGCAGGAGTCCAAAGGCTAAATCTTCGCGTAGATCACCTGCAAAATCGACATCAAGATCTCCTCGCTCCCGCTCCCGCTCTAAGTCAAGGTCACCATCTCCTCGAGGGTATGCTTAGTTTTTTCTTTTATGTTTATGCTAAAGATTCACTTGGTGACATAGCGTAGGCTTTAGCTCTTCCCTTGAAGTTTGCTGATATCTCATTAAAAGAAGTCACTGAGATGACTTTAAAGTTGTTGATTGAGAATGGTGATTGCTTCTAGTAAAGGGTACTAATGGTTTCCTTCTGAAAGTGTGGCTTTTATTGCTGAGAATGGTTTTGTTTCCTAGATTGGATATACATACAATCAACTAATACTATGGGAATTAATATCTGGATCATGGATTTCTTGGTTGGTTGTACACAACTGTTTCGGCTCAGAGGTATATGCTTTTTCTTAGACGGGCTGGTTTGGAATTGAAAGTTTCTTTTCTCCTTGTTTTCTGATAATATCCATTGCTGCTAGATGGGTAACTGTGGAGACATTGGATCACATTGATATAGTGTCATCAATATGGATCCTTCGATGGGCTAGGAAAGATATTTTCATTACCTGCAGTTCGACGAGATATCTGGATTCTCATGGAACCAATGCTGTTCTGGACTCAGGGTTTGATAGTATTAGATTTGGTTTAAGACTTTTCGATCTATACCCTCTGTTTTAAAGCCTGTGTGTGTTGGTTTATGTTCTGCTAGAAATATCGTCTAAAGTTATCTTCCTTTTTTTTTTTTTTTTGCTTGATTGTGATAACATTTTGATCTCTGACATGGAATGAGGCATCAAGGGTCTTGGTGAGCTATTAAACACGGAAACATATTGGATTTTAAAACTGGATTTGTTTCTCGGACTTTTGCAGATCTCGTTCAAGGTCAAGATCTCCTCTACCCCCTGTAAGTTTGCTAAGCTATGAAATTAGAACTAGATTTTCGGTTTTTGATCCATACCATCCAAAAGACAAGATCTATGTCTAGCTTAATTACATATTCGCATCATCATCTTGAAACTTGTATGTTGCAGGTTCAAAAGGAAGCTAGCGAGAGCCCTAGCAAGCAGCTGAGCCCAGCGAAGAGCCCTATCCGTAGCAGGAGCAAGAGCAAGAGCAGAAGCAGGAGTCCATCTCGGTAATTAATGTTCACTCTTTCTCAACTTGTTTGGAACATTCTTGGTCGTTGTCTGAATCTCCCCATATACTGTTTTTACAGGTAAAGAACAATTTTCTCATAATCAGGTAAAAAAGCTGGGTGTTGCCGTGTTGGAAGATTCTCCTAAAGATAATACCTCTTATGTTGTTGGTAATGACTAAAACAAGTATGAGAAGTTGAGAACTATAACTATAGTTGTATTTCTGGGGTACTCGTGACATCTTTTTTTTCTTTGATATTCAAAGTGGAACTGTATTCAAGATTCTCTAAAAATATCGTTTTTGTTGCCTTGTGTTTTGCATAGAGATGGATATATCAAAATATAACTCGCTCCTCATGTATTGTATGAGCTAAGCGTAGCTCATTTATATGAGTTTATTATATAGTGTTCTACTCGAGTTTATATTAAGAGCTCAGTACGAACTATCATCATCTAAATAAAATTTAAAGTTGAAAATCAAATACAAATCTAACTAAAACTCAAATTATAGTCAAAAGCCAACAATAAATTTGTGGTTTGGTTGATATAATTGATTCTACGGATTCAGAGCATATGGACATGTTTTAAAAACAAATCAATTTACAAATTAATGAACCTAAAAAGACATGTACATAGAAGTCAACTTTGATACCCGGACCCCTATCAATACAATCCGTACGATGTCTTTTTCGTGAGCTACTGTGCATTATTTGCCTTGGAGTGAATGTGTGATCCACCTAAAACGGTTAAACAGATTCCGGTTTACTCAAACCGGATCCATAATTGTATAAATTATCCTCTCCCATTACAATAAAATCCATTAGGTGAAGTATAGATGATCGGATAAGAAAGGGGCCGCCATGAATATTAGAGGTTGAGAAAGAGATAGAGAATTCAATGGCGGAATCTGCTTTTTCTTTTGTACCAGAAGACGTTGTATTCAACATCTTCTTCAAGCTTCAAGACGATCCAAGACACTGGGCTCGTCTCGCTTGCGTCTGCACCAAATTCTCATCAATCGTACGAAACGTTTGCTGTAAAACACAGTGCTATTCCGCAATCCCAACCGTTATCTCCGATCTCCTCCCCCCTCCTCCATCCGCATCCGCATCCGCCTCTTCGTCTTCAGCCACCGCAGATACCACTCTTCCTCCTCCCGGTGGTTGGGCTTCTCTCTACAAACTCGCCGTCTGCTGTCCTGGCCTCTTACACGCCGGAATTCTCCTGGAAAACTCCGATTTCGGTCTAGAACGTGAGCTAGGTCCCGATCAAAGCCTCCATAGACTCGATCCGAAACCTACACAGACAGATCCAGCTCTCAACAACGGATCCGGTATAGAAACGACTACGTTTTGGTCTCTCTATGACGATCTGTACACCGATACTCTTCCCGCTGCTCTCGAAGATTCCACAGAGGATCAAGAAGGAATCGAAACCAGTGAGATCAGACCTGGACAAGATCTTCCATTGAGAAAACGAAGGAAGATTTGCAGATCTCTAGGATCTCATTTAGCTTCGGGTGCTTGGAATCTAAGCCGTGAACAAGGAAACAAGCTTCTGGCGAGTAGATTTCGCGGTGATTGTTTATACATTTGTAATTGGCCTGGGTGTATTCACGTTGAAGAGAAACGAAACTACATGTTGTTCAGAGGCGTTTTCAAGGATTTCAAAAGGTCTCGAGTTTGGAGAACGATTAATGATGGTGGTAGTCGGAGTAAAGTATCGGGTTTGAAATGTGCGTTTTGTATGTGTGATGAGACTTGGGATTTGCATTCATCGTTTTGTTTGAGAAGAGTGTTTGGGTTTCATGATGATGGTGAACCTGTTGTTAGAGCTTATGTTTGTGAGAATGGACATATCTCTGGTGCTTGGACTGCTTTACCTCTCTACACTTAGAACACTTGTTTTATTATCAATTTGTTTTGATGTTTTTAGGAATCGTAATAATTTGTGTGTTTTTGAATTCTGGTTTATGTTTCAGCTCTACGGTCAAGAAATGGGCTCAAGTTTATGTGGTTGTTTCCCTATATATATATATATGAGATTCAGTTTATAGACGATACTTGTGATTGTGAATGTGATCGAGTTCATCTATCTTGGATTCCATTAATCTCTTGTTTGCTTTTGACAGTGAGTGATGAAGTTTCTTGGGTTTATGAATGTTTGACCACATTATCTTCTTAGGAGTTTGCAGTAATCCATTGGACGTGACTTTTTTTAAACATGAATGAATCAGATTTACATTAGATTGGCACAATCTTTTCGGATTTTTAGTAATCAGTGCCGACCAACTTGTTAGAAAGTTTATGATTTTCATGTTCTAACTTGCAATATTTTATTTGGAAAACTTATGTTTAAGACATATATTGTCTCGGTGATTAGACATATAGAAGGGCTTCCTCACAATGCCAAAAATTTGCCAAGTCCAACAACATATGAAACCCATATAACCACGACAAAATGCAGAAACTTAAACATAAAACAAATCCATAGAAAGCAAACAGAGTAAACAACATTCTTATAAAAAAAGCAAGTAAATCAGAGTGTTTCATGAACCTGAAAGCTACTAATACCACATGGTTTCATCTCTAGAACACACTTGTCTTCACTTGTCTTCCTTAACAGATGTTTGTTCTTCTGCTTTCGCCTTCTCTGTCACAGGAGCTTCCTCCTTTCCAGCATCATCTTTCTTCTCTCCTGATTTCGCTGTTTCTTCTGAAATATTACAAAATGATTAAAGAAACACAAAGTCTGCTAAATGTTTCACAACACTCTACTTAAACATCTCACTTAACTAAAACAGTCAATGCAACTAGGTGGAACGCCCTCGTTTCATCAAGAAGCTGTGACCAAACATAAACTAAACATCATCAAAAGGCTTACCTTCATCATCACTGTCTTCAAACTCTTCCATTCCACCCATTCCACCCATGCCTCCCATTCCTCCCATACCACCCATACCTCCCATGCCGCCAAGTCCTTCAAGTCCGGCCATACCACCGAGTCCACCCATTCCACCGAGCCCTTCCATTCCACCCATACCACCCATTCCACCAAAGTTCTGCAAGAAGCAAAGATCGATCATGAAGTTATTTCGCAAAGCTAGATATATATGAACCAGAAGATAACCAACATTCACAAGTTAGAAACAAACCGAGAAATCCATTCCTCCCATTCCACCCATTCCTCCCATTCCTCCCATTCCACCCATTCCTCCCATTCCACCCATATCCATATCTGCAGCACCTAAAAACAAAACAAAAACACAAAACGTTCAAACCTCCTGAACACAGAGTGCAAAGAGTATACACAAGAACATATATATAAGCTTTAAGATGAATACTAACCAGCGTTGCCTTCCTCATCCTCATCTACCCACTTGTCCCAGTCCACCTTGACATAGTGTGGGGGCTTTCCTCCACGGAGTAGCTTATTCCACCTTTCTGGCTCAGCTTTCTCTAGTATGCAAATTATGCTTCTTTCTCCAATGTTGATTTTGCTTTCCTGAATGGAAAGAAGGATAAAGTTTTAGAACTAAACAGGCAAAAAATGAAACAATAAGACCAAGTTAGCCTACGAATCTCACCTCTACATTGACTTTGTCGTGAAGTTCGAGTTTAAGTTCATAAACATGGTTTTCTGGACCAACTTTTGCAGAGAAATCAAAGACTCCTTCTGGGTCTAGATTAACTTTTGTGTCCTTAGTATCAGCTAATACTACGGTGAGGAAAATCTTCTCGGTAGTCTCGGCCCACTTCACTTCAGGATGACGACTGTAAATTACATGAAAAGCAATCATCTTCAATACCAAATGCAAAACAAACATAACAAAACAGAAACACCAAATTACATATACAAATCTAAGACATGAAAGAGGTATATAATTATCACTGATTCTATACTGAAAAATGAAACTGCATTAACATCATTAAGTATGCAACTTCAGCCAAAAACAAAATCACATTTATAACACAAACTTAAACCCTAAACCCTAAATCCAACTGCTCTAAGCTTCAGACTTAAACCAGATAAGATAGATGCAAAACCATTCATACACAATTGATGGCTACAGTATCAAAGAGAACTTCCGGACCCAACACAATAAACCCTAGACCCGAATTTAAAAACCCTAAATATTTTTTTCCACATTTCTCAGGAATCCAGTGAAAGCGTACCGCTAAATCCACCGATAGAATAAAGAAACCAAGTTTCCAAGACAAAACCCATGAGGAAAAATGAAAAATTTGAAGTGAACAAAGCAGAGAAAAACCACACACGAATGAATCCGAGAAGTACGATTCATCAAAGGGAAGAGTTAGGTAAAGATCCAAATAAGAAAGAGTTATCGAAAGGAATCTTATTTACCTCATGTTTACTGGAAAGCTGTAGAAGAACCCTAGAGAAAGAGGTGACGCAAAGATTAGATTTTTTTTTTTAACTTGTTTTGATCGAGAGAGAAAAACAAAAAAAGACTTCTCTTTTAGTTGCTCCACATAGATGGTGTTATACTGCTCCAAGCGCTTATCCTCTACAAGCTAGTGTTTCGTAATTAGGTGGGGTCACGAAAGAATCAACGGTGGTATTTTGAAAGGCTGCGCTTGTTTACGGTTCAACGGTTAAGATGTAACGGTTTCAATTTAGGGTTTGAGTAGACGGATTTTTGAAGCATATTAAAGTATTTTTTTTTTTCCTTATAGCTAAATTACAATCATTAATTTGATTCATCACAAAAT
This sequence comes from Barbarea vulgaris, assembly GCA_963667165.1. NCBI lineage: Eukaryota > Viridiplantae > Streptophyta > Magnoliopsida > Brassicales > Brassicaceae > Barbarea > Barbarea vulgaris. The sequence goes on along the minus strand of OY763894.1, from coordinate 22,127,081 downwards.
AAGTAATTAACGAGAATTAAATTCACTTTTCTATCGAGCTTTAAGTTTATAGATTCGGTTAGATCGACCTAAACCAATTATTCACTCAGTTGCAACCGGCAATAAATAGCTAAGGTGTTAACTAATATACATACAAGTCTTTAAGACATTTCTTTATTAAACTAAACCATGGAAACTTTCATAATCATCGAACTTACCCTCTAAATAATCCCTAAGTGTTATTTTCCACGTCTATAGATAGTAATAGTAGTTACATTGTGACCAAGAAGATCACATAAGAGTAGGGCAACATTTTACATGTACAAATTGTAGTTATAACCTGAGTGGTCCTCAATGTTTAATTCTAAGGATGCTCACATCTAAATAAGTTAAGACTTCCGAGTTCATTTCAATGAAATGGCTGCAACATCATCATCATCATTGTCGTTATCAGGTAATTTGAGTAAAGTTGTCAAGTCGACAAGATGCCGCATCGTTGGTCGTCCATGCGGGCAGTTCCAAGGAGATTCCAAATCTGCCAAGTGTTCTACTATCTGACAAACCCAAATGACTAATGCATTAGACGACTTGTTTTTGTCCGAGGAAATGTATTAGTTTTGGGAGAGAACATGAATTAAGACCTTTGACATATGCAGAAGAATGGTGAAGGTTAGACTATTCGAGTTGAGTTTAGTAGAGATGATTCTATGACTCCATTATCAGTTATTAAGGGACATTGTTGTTTATCTTCTTAGGGTCTTACCTTCTGCATTTCGTTTTTTCGAAGTGAATCTCCGATCATCACAGATGATCTGCATGCTCGGGATGCTAGCATTGCACGGACTCGTGATGGACAAATCGAATCCGTTTTACTGGTTTTGTAGCTACTGACAACCGAACATTCCCCATGGTTATCTCCCAGAGTTGAGATCAGGTCTTTAAGATCTGCCCCAAACAATAAAGTAAATAAGAACATGTGATGCAAAAAAACATTTGATGTAAAAGAAGCGAGGAAAAAACTACCTTCAACCCCAAAGGTGATATTCTTGCTATAAGGAACGGCTCTTAGTCTAAAGTGTTTTCCAGGAGGAGCACCCGGATTCTCCTCTAGAAGAAAGCCATTTTCCCTAGAAAGTTGTTATAGAAGATTAAATCTCTAAACCGATGTCAAGAATAAGAAAATGTTACTAAGTATATAATGGTGTGATCCTTCACCTGATAATATCCATGTGCATTAAAACTGTAACTTCTTCTTCTGGAGAGAGCTCCAAGTTTAAAGGCCTGATTTTAGGAAAAATTGAATAAATATGTGTAACACAAATAGTAGTGGACGAGAGATACTACTACTGGTTCAAGTATCTCTAAGTAACATGGAACCTAATAAACGTCGCCAGTGGAAGCAGTGTTGCGAAAAGTGAAAGCAGTGAAATGGAATCCAGAATCTAGATTGAGATCACAAAGCAACTCACTGAAGTAAGGGTTGCTGGTTCAGGACAGTTGACCTTGCTAAATGTTCGAAGTTGAATTTCTCATCGGCTGCATGCTGGCCATCAAAGTCAATCAATAATATACTCCATTTTAGAATTCAGACAAGGGAAAAAACATTGAAATGATGGAAACCTTCAATTTTCCGCAACTCAATCAAAAGCTAAACAATTTAAAAGAGGAAAAAAGGGCCTGGAAGCATGCATATACGAAGACTCACCTGATCCACGATGAACAGATCTCGATCCAATTTTGCAATGATGAACCCAAGATTGAATTGCCCCAGTACCTATAACAAAGAACAAACAGATAAATCTTTTTTTGACAGAAGCCAGGATAGAGAAGAACGAAGAACACTAAGAATCAATCTTTTGGTGGACAAAAAGAGAGAGACCTGCATTCTCCTGAAATCCTCTTTTCTGAAAAGCCTTTCCAGCTCAGAAGTAGCTGCAGCTAAAGCCCTTGCTTTTCGCTCTTCATCATCTGGTTGAGATAACTCTAATGTTGCAGCAGCAAAGCACCTGCAACTTTTCATTTTAGAGCACTCCATTTTTCTAAATGCATACAGAACACACAAAAGAAGAAGGAAAGACATCCTACTTTTTAGACCCTGGCATGTTCATACATTTAGATATATAACCTGTGGACTGTAATCTCGACAGCCTTTCTAACCTCCTTGTCCTAAGGTTTTGAAAACTAAATTCTAATTTGGAGAACATTTTTGGACCGGTTGAATGAGCTGGGGAGTCCAGTACTGTGGCCACAGATCGCAATGGCTGACTGCAACGTGGATTGTCCTCCAAAATCCTTTCCATATCCCCCTTGGTGAGTGTGTTATCTGATGTTGGTTCTTCATGTTCCTGTAGATGATACAGTAGTTTAATAATGGTTTTAAGAGGTACAGTAACCAAAGAAATAGCCACAATATAGATAAACAATTAGCAACCTACTAAGACATAGATTTGACTACAAAAGGCTACTTACTCTTTCGTGCTTTTCAACATTATCAGTTTGTGTTCTAGGAGAAATCTGATTGCGTAGTTCAGAAACCATTTTGTTTGGCGCCAGATCTTCCTTCAAAACAACCGTATCATCAACTTGACCGCCTTCCATCAGACATCTTGCAGTCAATGCACGAACTTCAGATTTGCTTTTCTCTACACGATAACTAGAAGTTTGGTTTCTGAGTACAGGTGCTTCTGATAGCATGGTGCTTATGTTTTCATGTTTTCGTTTTCCCACAGTAACAAAAGCATTCAAAGTTGACTGGGCAAAGCTAGAGCGACTGCTTAATTCTTTACTTGCATCAATAACTTTCTCAGTCGCATTCAAGTGAGGCAAACCTTTGCTAGTTGTCTTGTCAAGGTGAGTTACAGTTAGGGACTCATCATGGACTGATAAAGAACCTTCCCCTTTCTTAGTCCCACATGCCTTAATGCCAAACTTAAACTTTTCCATTGTAGAACTATTATCAATCTCAGCCTCTCTTGAGGGAGAAATATCCTTTTCAATAGCTTCTGAACCGACATCCAGAACAATTCCTTTTGACCGAAGATTTGATTTCTCATGACGAAGAGATGAAGCTCCAGCCTTGTTTGGTTGCTCGGAATTCTCCTCGAACCTATTAACAATATAAGAGGCATTACTAGATGAATATATCTCGTTCAGACCTTCCCGCAGAGAACCGATAACAGAAGTCTCATCAGAAAAGAACACCTTTCTTTTATCGGGTGTGACATTCAAATCACATGCTCCACCTGGCACAATAAAATCCAGAATGGCAACTGGATATTTCCGAGTACTTGTGTCTTTATATAACTCATTCACCAATTTGCTGACTTTTGGCATATCTACAGGCCGACCATTTATGAAGAAATACTGTCGATCCGCCAAATTGCGTCCAGTACCCTGTCCAGGCTTGGAAAGAAACCCTTCAACTCTACAATCATCTGATACACATATACTTACAGGCTGTAGACTTGTAAAGGTGTTCATGCCGAATACTGTTATGATATTATCTTTAAGTGAACCCCTCCCTTGTGTGTTCAGTACAACAGACTTTGGGTTTTTCCCAGTCGTGTTAGAGCAGACAAACCGCACTCCTTTTGCAATAAGTGCATATGCCTGCTCAAAGGAAATAACAGGAGAAAAATCATTGAAGAAGTCATTTGTCATCGCTGAAACGGAAATTGAGCAAAATCCAAAAGCTGATTTTAGTGTAAGACACTGAGCTTAAAACAGTCTACATAGTACGTATAGTTCCCAGCACTATCATAATTTGTATAAAGAACTTCAACTTGAATCATACCAATAAAACTGAGTAATCATCCACATCGAAGATAAAAAGAAATCCTTTTGGAACACGATGCAAATATCAAACAGTAAAACTCCAGCAATAATCCATCAAATAAGGGGAGTGACCATTGAAGTATCCAGGGAAATGTAAGCTATCTTGTAACCAAGAAAAATAGATCAGTTATGATCGAAGTATTCTAAATATAGATTAGAATCATGCCAATAAAACTGAGTAACCATCCACATTGAAGATAGAAAACAAAACTTTAGAAACAGTAGAAATTCAGTGATCATTGAAGTATTCAGGAAGACAGAAACTTTATGATCCAGACAAGTATCAATATCAAAGAAAACAGTAAGAAACTCACATTCAATAAAGATACAAGCTTCCCATATTCTTTGCGTATATTGCGTTTAAACTCTTTGCTTCGAACAGGTAAATTAGAGAACAACTTTCTCACAGTGACAGTGGTACCAATTTGGCGAGCAGTCTTCTTTTCAGAAGTCAGCAAACCAGAATGATCAAAAGTCAAGAGCGTAGCAACTGTCTCGTTTTTGGTTCTCGTCTCCACCGTGAGATTGCCCAATGCACATAGAGAGCTCAAGGCTTCTCCTCTAAAACCATAAGTAGTCAAACTCTGAAGATCAGTGAAATCCTCCAATTTTGAAGTATGGTGCTTTAGTGCAAGAACCTGTAAGTGCAATAGAGAGAGCAACACGAAAGATTCATAATCTAACATTTATGAATCGGAATCATCAATGGTTCGTCGGAAACAGACCTTGAAATTGGTAGGAGAAATGCCACAACCGTTGTCGATGACCTGAAAGTAGTCTTCGCCATAGTCTCGGAGGTTAATCTCTACACTGGTGGCGCCGGCGTCGAGACTGTTCTCCACAAGCTCCTTGACAGCTGAAGAGAGGTCCAAGATGACTTGACCGGAGCAGATTCTGTGAATTACGTTTCGGTTAATCGGTCTTATCAAAGGAGAGCTAGCCGTCGTCGGAGATGGAGAGGAATCTCCTTGCATTTTCAAAACCCTAGTAAATCGATTAATCTGCTCAATCGAATCATGTGTGTCCCCTTAGGTCTATTGATGATTTTGCCGCCAAAATCGAAGGGAGACGATTGTGAGAGATGAAGGTAATTTGCGTTTGGAATCGCTCTAAAAATCAACTCAATTTTGCTTGAGCGTTTGCGGTGGTCCATGAGGGACTGCTCTTTAATGGACTTCAAATTTAAAGCCCATATCTTCTTGTTGGGCCTAGCTCTCAAGTAGTCGTTGGGGCCCGTCAAGTTACTTGAAAAGGATGGGACTTCAATCAACGAGCGTGAAGATAAAGATGAAGCTACAGGTTTGCTTACAAATTACTGTTATTGTTAATTAAGTGGCTAATTCTTGTTTCTCGTCTTTTATAGGCTCTAGGTTCAGCTTCTGTTGCATGTCCAAATCTAAAGCCATTGACTATTTCCAAAATCTAGGAAAATGTATGAGTTCATACAAACATGGGAAATTTCCCAAAGCTAATATTAACCATGTTAATACTACAATGGAAGACTGTTAGAAAAAGGACATCATAAGCTTATGCACTAATGTCCGAAGCAAAATACATTGCAGATTTAGAAATATATCCATTATCCTTAAAAAAAAGATCCGAGCCTCTCTATATACATACGCATGTATTAGATTATACAGCGAATGTTCTTTTTTTTCTTCTTCTTCTTCTTATGTTGAGAAAGAAAATGAATTAGACAACAAAACCAACAACACTCTCTCTCTCTCTCTTTCTCCTCTGTACACAAGTTTTATAAAATTAAAAGACCAAAATGAGAGATAAAAACCGACCAAATCTCTCTTCCTCTCCCTTTCTCTCTCTTTTGTCTCTTCTACATGAAGTAGCTCAAGGATGTCTTCTTCCTCGATCCTCCTTCTCCATACAGCTCGTTCCATTGCTGCAGCTCGTTCATGTTTGATGAGTCTGAAGATACACTCGCACATACCTACATGTTCCAACCCATTTAGCACTCTTTTCAGTCTACATCATCACAATGCGAAACTGATTTTGTTTCGACTTTTACCTGATCATGGGCAGCCTTGAAATCGTTCATTGTCAGAGGACGAACGTCTGTACAGCTATACAATGCTGGTGTGGGACGGTTCTCAGCCTGAGCTGCAGTTTTCTCCTGTAGTCAAAAAACAACAGTGATCATCAGTATAAAGAGGTTTAATGGTCTTTCAATGCGAAGATATGCATCAAGTAGAACCAAACCTTCTTTTCTTTCTCCAGTATTTCTCGGATTGGAAGATGTGCTGCCGTCACACACAGATTCTGCAACCAAATGAAATTGTGAGTGTGCGCGTGTGTGTGTTTTATTTACAGGGAAGGAGATTGAGAGGGAAGGAGAGAGAAATCTGAGACCTTTAAGTCACTTCCTGAGTACCCATCTGTCATATTTGCTATAGCTTCTAAATCAACGTCTGGTGCTATTTCTTCTTTTGCTAGAATAACGCTCAAGATCTTTGATCTGTTCGTCGCATCTGGAAGATTAACCATCAATCTGCATACAAGTAGTGTGCAGGGGAGGCTCAACAATGGTTGCAACATGAGGAATATTCTTCACAAGTAACATAGAGCAGAAGGAAAAGTGGTGGTTTTACCTCCGGGGCAGCCGTCTAATAACAGCTTCATCAAGGTCAAATGGTCTATTGGTGGCACCGAGTACCAGAACCCGTTCTCTATCCTTTGTTCTTAAACCATCCCAGTTTATCATGAATTCGTTCTTCATCTTACGCATAGCTTCATGTTCCCCCGGATTTTCACGTCTTCCCAACATGCTATCAACCTAAAGAATGTTATCCCGCAATCATCAGATCGAGAATAGACATAGCTTGGCTTCAGAGGAGAGGAGAAACAGAGTGCGGTTTTTAATCTCTTCAAACATACCTCATCAACAAAAATGACACTCGGAGCAATCTTGCTCGCCAAGGAGAAGACAGCTTTCACATACTTCTCTCCCTCACCAAACCACTGCAAAGCATTTACCGTATATGGTCAGGTACAATTTTTAAAAGACTGTGTAAAAGAAGTCAGATTACTTTCTGAGAGATACCTTTGAAGTAATGCTGGACATTGAGATATTGATGAAGTTTGCGCCAGCCTCGGTTGCTACCGCCTTTGCCAACATCGTCTTTCCAGTACCAGGAGGTCCAAACAATAGTATACCTTTTGTAGGCTGCATTAAAACATAATATATATGTTTGGTTGTGGTAAAGTGGGAGTAACAAACATGTGTGAAAACGTATAGCAATAGAAGGTACCTTTGTTAGCTGGCCTTTGTCAAACAATTCCGGTCTTTGAAGAGGAAGCATCACCAACTCCTTCAATGTGTCTTTCACATTTTCCAGGGCACCAATATCGTCAAATGAAACACCTATATCACTAGGTGGAATGACATCTGAGAGGAGTTTTTTCTCAAATTCGTTCTCAGTAACAACATCCTGAAACAGCATAGCAAAGCAACTCTTAAATCCGGAACTTTTGGGAGGTAAGAGATAAAGTTACATAATAATACCTTGAGCGATTTCTTTAAACTCTTGTTCTCGTTCTGAATCTCATGTAACATCTGTAGGCCATATGTAATGCTGCAACACGTACCAAAATGTTATTTACAAATCTAAGTTGTACTTAAGCTACTGTATCACACCGACTGTAAAAGGAGCATACCTTTCTGCAGAGATAACAAGCTTGTTGTCTTTAATCGTAGGTTCTGAGCAGTTCATAAGATGATGACTAAAAGCCCAACCAACCACTTTCTCAACACCTATTAACACAGAGTTTTTGATTAGTCAAACCAGCGGCTGATCAAGACAACATAAAGAAAAGAAAAAAAGGCAAGTGGTAGAGGCCAACTTTCAGATGGAAGGGTTTGATCTTTGATGCACAAGGTTCCAAGGTCAGGGCAGTCCAGACGGTTTTTGGTGAGGACCTGTATTAACAAAGACATAAACCATAGGAAAAAAAAAAAAAAAAAAAAAAAAAGAACCAGGAACGAGTAGATAGCTAAAGGACTTGATTAGAAGATACTCACTGCAAGGATGCTGGTTATGTTAGCCTGAACCTTCAAAATCTCAGTATCACGTTCGAGTTTCTCCTTCCAATCCAAGAGCACAGCTTCATCCTATTATTTCTTAAGAGCATAAGAAAATGAAATAAAAAACAATAAATGCACCCAGACAACAAGAAACGCATCAAGGTATTGACCTGGGGTAACTGGATGGCGACTTTGTTAGGAAATAGACGAGTTATTTGTTTCATTGATTTCGGCGTTTCTTTGCTCCTATCGTGCAGTTTACCAAAATTATCCTGCACATGATATAAAAAGTCATTTTCAACATCTCAAAAAGAAAGAACCATTTAGGTACATAACAATTTCGAGAAATGCAAAATAATCCAAGATAAGTCAGGTAATCATACCGGAAATGCAAGATCCAGTAATGCAGTCTGGTTGCCACCAAACTTAGTAAACAAGAAACCTCCAGGATGGGACTGAAAAAAAACCATCACACCTCTAATCAACTATACAGATAAGACAATTAAAACAACTTAAAGAAGATTAAATAAGTTTCCTACTTTCTCCTTTCGGCTGTCCAACTGGGTTTGCGAGGCCATGACAACAATATTTTCCGGTAAATTCTCAAGCTTGCTCTTCAATGTTGCATACACATCACTGTTCCCCACGAGAGATTTCTCAATGTCTTTCAGGAACAAAATCAGTGACCCTCCTTCACTCTCGTTATATGCGACCTACAATATGAGTCAAGAGGTTAACAATCCTGTAGCTATAAGGAATAAGTAGCACTCTCCCATAACTTAGAGAGTAGAAAGTACCTCCAAGACTTCATTTACGGCGAGTTTATCAGCATCATCACTAGAAGAACCATCTAACCGAAGTGAGCTAGCTGTGCACATAAAGAATGATATTAATCAAATTTTCTTTTCAAGTGAGGTAAAGTTGAAAGTAACAGACCGCTGATTACCAGAACAAAAAAAACCACGGTCTTCTTCACAGAGGCCACCAAGATCATTGCCATCTATTAGAGGCCTATCAAATCTAATCCCAATTTTTGAAGAACTGTTGTCTTCAAATGCAAGGACTACTTTTCCCTGGAAACCAACGGCCGGACCCCTAGTTTAAATATCAGGAAGAAAAGTTAGAACATAGTTTTGAATACAAACACATTTACCGAAAGTGTGAAGACTTATAAAAAAAAAAGCAAACAATACCTAAGTGGGCTTGGAAGAGAGGAAATTACAGAAGACGAAGGACCAACAAACTTTACTCGGTCACCTAAAAATGACAAAAGTCCTCGGTCAGTACAACAGGAAGAGTGGTACATCAAAGAGAGTGAACAATCAGATGACAAACTCAAACCATCATGCCTGCTTTGAATGTGTAACTTTTAGAAGTTGCTGTCGACACTTCTTGCTTTGGCAAAGCCTGGGAACTTAATGTTGAGCCACCTGTTATATCAGCATCAACACTTGAAGTTGGTTTTTTATGCTGCAATGCTTGTGCAGCCTGAACAGCTCGTTTAGCAAGCATCGACAGCCTTTCACGCCTAGAACCTTCTTTAGAAGATTCGGCTTCCCTGGATAGTGATCCCTGAAGCCATCCAGAACAGGACAAAATCAATGACTTCCCTGGAATGAGGAAACCTACTTACTAACTACCAAAGAGCCTGTTGGAAACAAGGGCGAAGTAGACACTTTTACAGATATATCATCTCAGCTAATTGGGTCAGACCATAAGTCAACAATACCAGTTAATATCCACTTGCTCAAGATGACAAAAAAATATTGTAACAAACATAACAACACTGGAATGAATATATAATCAGACGTTAACACAGACGAGAAAATAAGGGGGGGGGGAAGAAGATTACCCCAGGCAACAAAAGAGAGTCAACAATCATCAATTTGGCCCCAAAATTTTTGGAAAGCGCCTTGGCCAACATTTCCTGATATATCTCAGAGCCTAAAAAATATTTCATATGGTAAACTTGGTTAGACAGATAGGCATCAGACCTTATGTATACTAAAGTAAACTTGGTTAGAAGAATGAAAACAGCAATCTAGTAAAGCCTCCTACCTGCTGGTCCAGAGAGTAAGATACGGGGACACATTGTAGACAAGTCTGATGCATACTTTGCAAACTTGCTTCCACCCATCATATGGACATACATCGATGCAATCAAAACATCCTTTGTCGTAGCACTGAGACAATTCAGATATATTGTTGGATATAAATCATCAAACCATCAAAAGCCAGACATGTGGAAGAAATCTAACATAACAACTAGCAATCAGACCTTAAAAAGTATGGGAAGTTCTCAAAAGAAACTTCTATGCTTTCAGCATTGAGTACTCCTCCTCGCAGACTATCCTTAAACGCTTGGCGTCTAGTCGATATAGTTGATGACAAGTCAAATTCTCTAAGGAATTCTCTCACTTCCCTTCGTTCATCTAGCAATTTGGAGATACTGCCCCTTATATCAAATGAAGAAGGCTCCCCAAGAAGGTGCGCAATTGGTCTAATTTCATAACCAGAACCAGGAACATTTCCACCATCAGCTTCTTGAAAAGGATCCAATCCATTCCCATCAGCATTCAGATTCTCATTGGCCGTACAAGAGGTTGAGGCAGCAGTTTTCTCCACAGAAGCAGTAGCAGGATGGTCATTGTTACTATCAGCATCATTCATGTCCGTATCCGAGATGCAATCATTGCAACTGGAAGGTACCACAGGAACCTCCGGATTTTGCTGCCTTTTCGCAGCTTTAGCAATTGGTGGTAGAAGATGGAAGTTACGGTACTTCGATAGAGACGCCAATATAGAGGCCCCATCAACAGCTGAGGAGTCTCCTGCTCTTGTCTCAACATGAACCCCTTTCAGAGGGGCACCCCGACCTTCACATATACTCAACGAAGAAGCTTTGTCAGGAGCAGCTAGGTTTTCATCTTTAAGAGGTTGAAATATCTAGACAAATCGTTAAGAAAAATTAACGAAAAAACCACTGAATTTAAACAGCAAGAACGTTACTAAACATAAGGAAGAATTGATAAATCTATAACTAGTGAATTTGGGGAATCAACTTTTCACACAACTCCAAAAAGGATACATAAGAATGTTTCCCAGAAACGCTGAAGATCACCTCGTCACCACCCCGCAGATGAACACAAGTACTTTTCTGGTAACACTTGCCATTGACCTGAACAAGAACTCCATTCCCTATGATCTCCAGGGATGCAACTGATGGACCACCATGCTGCACGAGACTATGTCAGCCGCTTTTCTCCTTTTGGCCAGTAAGAGACGAATTAGAAATGGGAAATTCAGATGACATTACCTCAGACTGCTTCAGTTCACACAGGGTACTAGGCATAGATTGATCTTTGATAGATAAATCGCATCCACGGCGTCCAACAGTAAACACAGGGCCCCTCATGATACGGTGAGGGTTCTGAAATTGCAGAGAAACACCACAGGACAGTCAGAACAAAAGAATTATAGTCACAAACTCCAAAAACAAATGGCATAGTCATAAGAACTAGACAAGACTATGTTGTCCAGTGTCAAGATGTACTCAAACAAAAACTAGCACATACTATTGCCGGAAAAAAAAAAAAAAAGGAACTTGACATGCAGACAACAAAACTCGTTTGGCCTGAACTGAAAAATCAGACCTTTATTCAAAAAAAATTCAACTTTTAGCAATTCGCAGAAACTATTAGACAGCAAATAAAACTGATCACGATGCTTGACCTACCTGAGGATACTGGGAAAGTAGCTTCGCCCATGGAGCCTTAGAAGCCCGCTTCTTAGCCGTCTTCGATTTCTCAGCATCCGTCGCCACTTCACCTAGATCCACAGATACACCAAACCATTAGAAATGAGATTACTTTTGATTTTTGAATATAAAACCCAATCGTTAATAGAGATAAAATCTGAAACCTGCGATGTTAGGTGTGGTCAAGACTTCGACTTCAGGATTAGCATCGGTTTCAGGACAGTTCTCCATCACCGGCACATCAGTCGTAACAGGCTTCTCGGCATCCATAGCCTGTGGATCAGAGGATCCAAGTTCAGGCTCTCCAGATTCCGATCCAGGATCCGAAGCTGGTCCTTGATTTTCGATCGGAACCTCGCTCGCTGATGAAGAACCAGCCGGTTCCGCCGCCGCCTAGGGTTACCAAAATTCAGAAATGAGATCCCCGGAAAAAAATATATAAAAATATACAAAAAAAAACCCCAGATTCAAAATCCAGAAGCGAGAACGGAGCAAAGCGGAATCAAAATCTTGAAATCGGAGAAAAGTACGCACAGATTCAAGAGCGGCGGCATCGACCTTGACCTTAGATCGCTTGGTAGGGCGTGGAGATGAAGACGCTTCAGGAGAAGAAGAAGCACAGAAACGCTTGGAAGCGGAAGAGCTACGTCTCGTCTCAACCATATCTCAGGATTTTTCTCAGCCTCTCTTATCTTTTCTCCGGCCTTGACTTCGCCTTGATCCAAGAACCGCTTGGTTTCCCCGATAGAGAGATTAGAGATAGAACGAGAAAGAGAGAGAGAGATAGATAGAACGAGAAAGAGGCTAAATTGAAATATCAGAGAGATTTCATGAAATGATTACTCTGAGGTCAAATATATAAATACTTACCTATATCCACATTTGGACTTTAATTAAACCGTATAATTTTTGGGTTAAGAAATCAGGAATTATCCGGATTAATTAACACTTTGAACCGTATTACTTTGTGTTAGATTATCCGGATTTAATACCGTAAAATTTATACATTTATTTAAATGCTTTGGATGATATATATTTGTATTTTTATTAATTATTTAACCGTATTTATTTGAAAAAAATAAATGTATAAAACGATTTTACTTAGATATATCGATAAATACAGTTCAAAAAAATGTAAATTTTTTGAAAAAACGTTATTTATTTATTATAATTTTGTTTGTTGCGGTTATATCTGATATGTGTAACGTTTTACTTTAATTTCGTTATTTGTTAATCGCTAATCAACTAGATGTTAAAATACAAACAATTTTCTAGACGTGTTAATTTTGATATTCGTTAATCAACTATACGGCAAAATACATACAACATTCTAAACGCGTTAATTCTGTTATTCGTTAATCAACTAAATGTAAAAACATGTGTATCATTCTAAATATGTAAATCCGCATTAAATTTATAGTTTTGAAAATTATGTATAGTTTGCTGCCAAGAAAATTTACGTATAGAACATCTGTTACTAACTATTCTTTTTATGGTAAATTTAACTTTTGAGTATATTATATTTCATGCTGTAAAAAAAAAAAAAAACATTGCATAATTTTTTCTTTTTTTTCTAAAGAAGTTGTAGTTTGCTTTTTATAATTGTCTAAAGTGAGAAAGCGAGGGTTGGCTCCCCGCTTGGACAGTAGTATACAGATAAAGAGGTAAAGATTCTTCTACTTGCTTTTTCGGGAGATTGACTCCAACTGGTCAATCTTTAACTTTTCCACATTACCAAAAGAAAACACTCGCAAAAAACATTAACAGGGTCAAACTCTTTTTTATAACTACCACACTGTATCAAATTTTTTTTTTGTAAAAAGCTAATTTTAAAAATTTACAAATCTAAAAACATTTTTCTCAATGTTATCATCAAAGCATTGTTTTTGTTTAATTAGTTAGTGTTTTATATAGTTCTCATAAAATAAAATTCAGTCTCTCTTTGTAATGCTACTTTTTGATAAATGATGTATTTATTTATGTAATATTTAGTTGTAAGGGCGTTTAAGACATATATATATACTTCAATATTTCAGTTTCCAAATAATTACGTATACACATATATATATGTTTGAGATCAAAAAAAAAAAACAGCAACATGAAGTAAAGAAAAAAGTCAAACTATATTACCCTTTTATATTGACCCAAGTCTATAGAGTCCTTAAGAATATGTTATCGAAATCAAATCAATAATGTTTGACCAATGACCAAGAACATGAAATTGTGAAGAATCTTTTAGAGACGAGATTGAGAATACCGAACCAGTTCGCTGCACACACACGTTTCGATGAACAAAAACACTTGGGGGTTCGGTTCGTCTAACGGTCGTTGCACTGAGCACGTGTTCGCATAATAATCTTCTAAAAGTATAGACATCCATGCATGACACATCACGTGACCTTGTAGTAATTGAACTTAAGGCGTTTTTTTTGTCGTCAATTTAAGGCGGTTAGATGTGAACATTCATTTTATTTCAAAATGCATTTTTATAATAAAATTAAATATTTACCAAGTTTCTATTTTTTTTTTTTGTCTTATATACTCTTAAAAGGTTACGACTCAACGTTTTACAAGCAATTAAGCAAAAACCAAATTACTACAAGATCCATAAACTTCATAAACTAAATCAAAGGTGAGTTGGTCATTACGTGAAAGTGAAGAAAAAAGTGACAGAAATATAAAATCAAAATTTTCATCAAAAATAAAAAAGAAGCAAAAATAAAATACATATATTTCAAATATAGCACTTGTAGAAAATTATCATCACAATTAACTTTATAGAAACCAATTTATAAACTAGAAAATATTGCAAATTTTCAAATTTACATTAAATTCAATATTTACCAAGTCATGATTTGTTAAAAAAAAATATGACTCAGCGTTTTAGACCAAAAATTACCACAAGATTTATAAACTCTACCAAAAAAAAAAACTCAGGGTAAGTCGGTCATTTCGTGAAAGTTAAAAAAAAAAAAAAAGTGACAAATATAAAATCCTCTATTTTGTTTTTAATCCTCATTTATAAATCCCTCAAAAACAAAAACAAAAACAAAGGTGTGCTGATTTGAACCTAATCACTCTGTTTGTAACTCTCTCTCTCTCTCTCAAGCGAATGAGCAAAACGAAACGAACAAAGAAACACCAAGACTTTAACGAGTTCAGAACCGTCGCCGGTTCCTACGTCTCGCCGGAGGATGAGCTCCGGAATCCACTAGATCAATGTTACTCTTTCACCGATTACAAGATCATTCATCTCTCAGCTCACACCTCTCGCTCTCTCACTTGTTTTCAACAACTTTACAAGAACGATTATGAAGAAGAAGATAAGATCCTAACAAACTCTCAGAGACGATTATATCCACAAGCTTCTACAAGCTTCTTCACATGATATCCCACCGTACACGTGTCGCCATCTGAGACTTCTTCTTTGAAACCCTCTAGCTCAAATAGAGTCTCAATTATACTTAGAGTAAAACGTATTAAGGACACCTATTCTTCAAATCTCCACCTTGTCCTTAATACCCTGATCTAGTTCAACTTGGATTCCACCTCCGGATGTGATCAAACCAATACACATACTCCTGAATAACACCATTCAGCCTTTAACCTCTGAGTAAACCCACTCAGCTTCAAATCCTTTATCCTGAGTAAACCCACTCAGCTTGTATTAGGAGCCAAAGCTCTTTACTGACTTTTAGTAACTCTGAGCAAACTCAAAGCCTCTTGAACTTTGCTCACTGGTAAAACCTTTGTGAAAATGTCTGCTGGATTATAAGCTGTAGCTATCTTCAAAACCTGAACATACCCATCACTAATCAGATCTCTGATAAAATGATACTTCAACGCTACATGCTTTGTTCTTTCATGAAAACTGCATTCTTGGCTAAGGCAATAGCACTCTGTGAATCACAATAGATCTCAACTGCTTCTTGCTTAAAGCCTAGCTCATTCATGAAACTCTGAATCCACACAACTTCTTTAGATGCTTCTGTCAACGAGATATACTCAGCTTCAGTTGTGGATAGAGCCACTACTTTCTGTAAACTCGACTTCCAACTCACAGCATTACCTCCAACAGTAAATACCATCCCAGAAATTGATCTCCTTCTATCTAAATCAGCTCCATGATCAGAATCACAATATCCCCTTACCACAAATTCTCCTTCATTCCTGTAGCAAAGTTTTCTATCTAGAGACCCTTTAACATACCTCAGAATCCACTTTAAAGCTTGCCAATGCTCCTTGAGTGGTTTACTCATGAATCTGCATATCAACCCCATTGCATAAGCCAAGTCTGGCCTAGTACCTATCATGGCATACATGAGACTGCCTGTCGCACTTTGATAAGGTACACCTCTCATAGACTCACTCTGGATTCTTACTTCTTCATCAGTAGCAGACCTAAGCTTGAAGTGTATTCCCGTAGGTGTTTCTACTGACTTACATTGATCCATTTGGAAATTTCCTAGAACTTTCAACAGATAACCTTCTTGAGAAATAGTGAGGGTACCTTTAGTTCTGTCTCTTATAATTTCCATACCAAGAATCTTCTTGGCATCTCCTAGATCCTTCATATCAAATTCGAAATTCAACACTATCTTCAACTCACAAAATTGCTTCTTGTTCTTAGACGCAATCAAGATATCATCCACATACAGGAGCAGATAGATATACTCTCCATCTTGTATCCTCTTGTAATATACACAACTGTCTAGCTGGCTTCTTTCATACCCAACAGAAGTCATGAACTCATTAAACCTGTTATTTCATTGCCTGGGAGACTGTTTTAAACCATACAACGATCTCTTCAACAAACAGACTTTATCTGGATGATTCTTGTCTACATACCCCTCTGGCTGATCCATGTATATAATTTCCTCCAAAAAACCATGGAGAAAAGCTGTCTTCACGTCCATCTGTTGCAACTCCATGTCAAAATGTACTACTGCACTCAACACAATTCTGATTGACACATGCTTTACAACAGGTGAGAAAATTTCTTGATAATAAATCCCTTCTTTCTGTGAATACCCCTTAGCCACTAACCTGGCTTTAAACCTGGGAGCTTCCACACCAGAGATTCCAGCCTTCCTTTTGAACACCCATTTACATCTTATTGGTTTTTGTGTGTGAACTCTGTCAACCAATATCCAGGTTTTATTCTTCATAAGTGACAACATCTCTTCATCAGAAGCTAACACCCACTTATCACTATCTGGATCCTCAAGAGCTTCTTGATAGCTCGAAGGCTCCGGCTTGCCTCCATCCTCGGTAATCAAATACGCATAACCCGCTATCTCATCTAACTCTGACTCATCTGTAATAAAATCCTGTAACCTGGCCGGTAAGACTGTCTGTCTCCTTGGACGATCTCTTGCAATCTGATACTCATGTGAGCTTTCCTCTGTTACTTCAGGTAGGTCTTCTTCTAAAGTAACTCTGTTATTTCCCTGAACTTGACTAGCTCCACCTTGATCACAAGTCTCTGTCCCTTTGTCATTCCCTGAAACTTCAAGAATGGAAACTTTATTAGTAGGAACTAATTCATTGAGTATAGGATTACCTGAAGTTGGCTGAGATGCTATGCTTTTGTACAAGACATCTTCTCGGAAAACAACATTTCTGGAGATGATACACTTCTTGTCTTCCAATAGCCAAGCTCTAAAACCTTTTACTCCATCCGGATATCCAGTAAATACCCCTTGCTTTGCTCTCGGGTTCAACTTTCCCTCATCTGAGTGTACATATACCACACACCCGAATCTTCTCAAACCTGTCAGGTTTGGCACTGCAGATGTCCACCTTTCCTCTGGTATCTCAAACTCGATAGCAGATGACGGAGACCTATTGATCAAATACACTGAAGTAGACGCTGCTTCTGCCCAGAACTTTTGGCCAAGACCACTTTCACTAAGCATACTTCGAACCTTGTTCAAGATGGTTCTATTCAATCTTTCAGCTACTCCATTCTGCTGAGGGGTGTAAGTACATGTCTTATGTCTAACCACCCCCTCATCCTTGCAGAACTGATCAAATCTCTTGTTACAAAACTCTAGACCATTGTCGGTCCTTAGTTTCTTCAGTTTTCTTCAGTTGAGCTGTTCCAAAACTGGTCTTTTGAGACTTTCCAATGATGTTACCTGATCATTACCGAAACAGCCTTTCCTCTTCAAAGTTTCCAAACCCTTTTGGCCAATGTGGCCTAACCTGCTGTGCCAAAGAAATGTCAAATCCTTTGTAGATGGTGTTCTCTCACTCGTAACATTCGTAGCCTCATGTATCTTTGCTTCAGCTTGCAGTATGTACAATGAGGCCCTCCGAGTTCCTTTCATAAACACTGTACATCCCTTTACCACTTTAAGAATTCCATCACCTCCTCTAAACACACACCCCTTTGACTCAAGAGTGCCCATAGAGATCAGATTTCTAGACATTCCTGGCATATATCTCACATCATTCAATAGGAACGTTGTACCATCAGGATTAGTAAACCTGATACTGCCAATCCCTTTGACCTCTGAGAAGGAATCATTGGCCGTTTTCACTTTTCCTGAGGTAACTTCCTTGAAGTCAATAAAGAAATCTCTCCTTGGAGTCATGTGAAACGAGCAACCTGTATCCAAGATCCATTCGTTGCTTCCATTCTTATCTTCAGTCAAATTTACCTCAACAGCAATCAGACCAACCAAATCTTGTGCATCATCTTTGACTAATGATGCTTCTTCTCTTTCATTAGACTGGTTCTTGTTCTTGTTCCTCTCTAACCATTTGTAGCATTGCTTCTTGAAATGACCTTCTTTGCCACAAATCCAACAAATCTTCTTACCATCTTTAGACTTGGATCTTGCTTTGCTTTTACCTCTGCCTGATTGATTTCCTCTATTGTCTGATCTGCCTCTTACAAACAATCCTTCCCCTGATGACTTATTTCGTGTGCAAACCCTCATGTCTAAGTCCTTAGACCTGGCTGCACTCGCGACTTCGTCGAATCTGATCTTCTCCCTACTGTACTCGAGAGTTTCTTTAAGCATTTCATACTTCGCAGGCAACGCACTCAACAATAGGACTGCTTGAACCTCATCAGGAATTTCTATTTCCAGGTTATTTAAATCAGCTATAAGCTTCAAGAAATCATCGATGTTTTCATCAATTGATTTCGAATCTTGCATACGAAAATTATAGACCTTAAGCTGCAAATAAACTCGGTTAGGCAAAGTCTTCACCATGAAAAGCCTCTCTAGTGTATCCCACGCTTCAGCTGCGGTTGAACTGTGATTTATCTTCCTCAATACCGGATCTGCAACATTGAGATAAATCATCATCTTCGCCTTCTCGCACCGTTCCTCTCTCGCTGAGTCTTCTTGAAGCCCCTTCTTAGTAAGTTCTTGATCCTCTTCCTCTTCTTTCGTTAACGGTGGAGCTTCCGTCTTCTTCACTAACACGTCCTTGAGACCTTGTATGCTTAAGTACGCATACATCCTGGTCTTCCAAAGAGAGAAATCTCCCGATCCATCAAACAGCGCTACCTTGTGCTTGGAGCCTGTCATCGTCTTGAATCGAAGCTGAACCTCAATGCTCTGATACCAATTTGTGCTGATTTGAACCTAATCACTCTGTTTGTAACTCTCTCTCTCTCTCAAGCGAATGAGCAAAACGAAACGAACAAAGAAACACCAAGACTTTAACGAGTTCAGAACCGTCGCCGGTTCCTACGTCTCGCCGGAGGATGAGCTCCGGAATCCACTAGATCAATGTTACTCTTTCACCGATTACAAGATCACTCATCTCTCAGCTCACACCTCTCGCTCTCTCACTTGTTTTCAACAACTTTACAAGAACGATTATGAAGAAGAAGATAAGATCCTAACAAACTCTCAGAGACGATTATATCCACAAGCTTCTACAAGCTTCTTCACATGATATCCCACCGTACACGTGTCACCATCTGAGACTTCTTCTTTGAAACCCTCTAGCTCAAATAGAGTCTCCATTATACTTAGAATAAAACGCATTATGGACACCCATTCTTCAAAAGGGGTAGATTCCTTAAACCCTAAACGCCATAGTTATCTCCTTCTTCACAAGTTTTGGTTTGAATATCAAAAAACATCACTATTAGTAGCGTAGATGGTAGCACCAGATGAAACTTCGTTTTTCACTACGAAGCAATCATGTGTTTTTTTTTTGTTCTATTTATCTTCTTTCGTAGCTTTAATCTTGATCGGAGAGAGATTTTCAATTTTTTACAGGAAGAACTTGGGCTTCCGTTGTTGCCGGTGGTGGGGGTGGTAACGCGGTTGGGGCTGTAAGTAGTGTTAATGGTTTTCATACCTTGTCTCAGTTTTTGGCGGGAAAATTGGAATGTTACGATGTTGATGAAGCTGAAGCTGAAGCTGATCATTCTACTTTATCTGACTCGGATCAATCAATTTCTCTGATGACTGAGAGTGTTGCGGAAGATTATGAAACGAGGGAAGAAAGAATTGAGATTGAAGAAGCTGTTAAAGAAATTGAGAAGGATGGTGTGGTTAAGTTTGATATTGAAGAGAATTTGGTTTCTTATAAAATTGGGGAGATGAAAAAGGTAGATGTTTTAGTATCTGAGGATGAGAAGAGCCTGATTGGTGATAAAGTCGATGATGACAACAAAATTGATCAGGTTGTAGAAGAAGAGGTTGTGAAGTTAAGAAACTTCATTGTGGATTTATTAGCCAAGGAATCTCTATATGTTGATGTGGTTGATAAGACCACCTCGAATGTTTATGAGATTGAATTGGCAGCTAAGGAAACATCTGAGGTTGCCAAAGTAGAGCATGTAGAAAATGAAGAATCTCATGCAGCTGCAATTTCAAATGTGGTTTCTGTTGAAGCAAAAGAGGATTCAGAGTCAGCAGTTGAGTCGCAGTCAAACAAGGTCAGGGAAGTTTATGAAGTGAACAACGCTGACGAGGGCGGAAACAAGATCCCAGTTGCAGATATTGTGTCTACCCGTGAGTTTAGCGCTGAAGACATGGAAATCGACCAGGGATCTTCTGGAGAAGGTGTTGTGGAGGTTGATGGGTCTGAAAGTGGTGAAGAAACTGAAGAGTTGATAGTTGGGAGTTCAAAATTTGGAGAACAGTTCTTAGAAGGGTTGGAAAAGGTTTCTTCTAGTATTGATGCCAATTCTGATGAAACAAATATTCCTAGCAATCACGTAGATAGGATTGATAGCCAGATTGTCACTGATTCTGATGAGGAAGTAGACTTGAATGATGAAGGTGAGGAGAGACATTTGATACTGAAGCTTTGGCTGCGTTTTTAAAGGTAGCCACCAGTGGAAGTTCAGATGGTGGTAATTTTACTATAACATCTCAAGATGTAATGAAGCTTTTCTCTATGGAACCTCCAGCTGGTTTGGGTTCATCTTCAAGACTTGTTCAATCTGCAGTCCCACTTCCAAACCGTTCCAACATCTTTCCCAGTCTCACAGTCGCAATGGGTGGAGAGAGTGAGAGCAACTTGGGTGAGGAAGAGAAACATAAGTTGGAAAAACTGCAAACTGTGCTTGTAAAATATTTGCGTCTTGTGCATAGGTTGGGGCAGTCTATAGAAAATTCAATAGCAGTGCAGAATCTTTACAATCTTGCACTTCTTGCTGGAAGGCATTCTGGTCAGTCATTCAGTCTTGATGCTGCAAAGAAGATGGCTTTGGAGTCTGAGGCTGAGGGAAAAGAAGATTTAAATTTCTCTCTAAATATATTGGTCCTTGGAAAATCCGGAGTGGGAAAAAGTGCTACCATAAACTCCATCTTGGGCGATCAGAAGGCATCCATTCATGCATTTGGACCTTCCACCACTTTGGTCCGAGAAATTTCTGGAACAGTGGATGGTGTCAAGATCACAATCATCGATACTCCAGGCTTAAAGTCTTATGCCATGGATCAAAGTGCTAATTCCAAAATGTTGTCTTCGGTGAAGAAGTTAATGAAGAAGCATCCCCCAGATGTGGTTCTTTATGTTGATCGTCTTGATGCTCAGAACAGAGGCTTGAACAATATGCCTTTGCTAAGGACGATTACTGCTTCTCTTGGTTCATCCATATTGAAAAATGCCATAGTGACATTGACTCATGCTGCTTCTCTCCCTCCTGATGGCCCATATGGCACCACTATGAGCTATGATGTGTTTGTAGAACAGTGCTCACGTATTATTCAACATTCTATTGGATAGGCCGTTGGTGATCTACGTTTGATAAATTCTAGACTGATAAATCCGGTCTCTCTTGTTGAGAATCACCCCTTGTGTAGGAAGAACCGGGAGGGAGTGAAGGTTCTCCCGAATGGCCAATCGTGGAGACCTCAGCTGTTGCTATTGTGCTACTCCCTGAAGGTTTTGTCAGAAGCAGAATCTCTTATGAAGTCTCAAAAACCAATGGACCATCGTAAAGTATTTGATTTCCGAGTTCGACCAATCCCTCTTCCTAACTTGTTGTCTTGGCTGTTGCAGTCTCGTGCTCCTAAGCTCCCTGCAGAACAAGGTGGTGATAGTGTTGATTCTGATATCAAAATTGATGATGTTTCTGATTCTGAGCAGGAAGATATGGAAGATGACGAGTATGACCAGCTGCCACCATTTAAGCCTCTTCGAAAAAATCAACTTGCAAAACTCTCAAAGGAACAGAGCAAAGCTTACTTTGACGAGTATGATTACCGGGTAAAGCTTTTGCAGAAGAAGCAATGAAGGGAGGAGTTGAGGAGGATGAGAGAAATGAAGAAAAGTGGAAAGAAGAAGGTCGGTAAAAGTGAGTATGGTTATCCTGAAGAAGAAGAGACTCCACGTGCATCACCTCCACCTCCTGCTCTACTACCTGATATGGTCTTGCCACCTTCATTTGACAGTGATCACTCAGCTAATCGTTACCATTCTCTGGAACCCACTTCACAGCTCTTTACCAGGTCATTGTTGGACACCCAAGGCTGGGACCATGATTGTGGACTTGATTGTGTCATTGCAGAACAGAGTCTCGCCATAGCTAAAAGATTTCCCGCCGCAGTTTCTGTCTAAGTGACCAAGGACAAGAAAGAGTTCAATATCGTTCTAGACTCATCTGTCTGTGCTAAGCACGGGGACAATGGATCCACCATGGCAGGGCTCCTTATCCAGGGAAGTGAGCAACTTATGGATATGATCAAAGGAGAAACCAAATTCAAGAACTTAAGAAAGAACAAGACGACTCTTGCTGGGCTAGTGACATTCTTTGGTAGGGACATTGCCACTAGTGTCAAACTCGAGGACCAAATTGCTCTCGGGAAAAGGCTCGTCCTCGTAGGAAATGCAGGGACCACTCGGTCACAAGGAGACTCCGCATATGAAGCAAACCTCGAGGTCAGGCTTAGAGAAGCTGATTTCCCAATAGGCCAAAACCAATCCGTTCTGGGACTGTCTCTAACTAACTCGAAAGATCGGTTAACTTTCACAACCAATCTCCGATCTCAAGTCTCCATCGGAAGACATACGAAGATAGCAGCTTCTGCAAGTCTTGACAACAAGAGAACCGGGGGTTTCACAGTCCGAACCAGCAGCTCAGATCAATTGCAGATTGGTGTCATGGCCATTCTTCCACTTGCCATGTTCATCTACAAGAGGGATTATTCAATCAGGAGAGAACTGAGAATGATCTTTAGGATTGAAGTGTTTTAATTTAAACAGTTGATTTCTTGTTCTATTGAGAGATGATCAAGAAACTCTTCCTAATTCTGATTATTTTTATCCCTAATTCGACACCTTTGATTGAAATGATTAACAAAGACTTGGACTTTTGTATAAAGTTTTGGTTTTTTTTTGGTTGGGGGTGAGATTTTTCATATAAAAAATAGCTTGTCAAAGAAATAGAGAAGAAGCCCAAATAAAATAATGGACGAGGAAGCAGAGCACTTGAAGGCTGCTTTTGGAGATTCATCGGATGATGACGATCTCGCAGATCGACCGGAGAAAGACACCGTAGGATCCAGAGATTCAATGGTATGGGAGCGAGTGGAGGAGATCAATGGTTTGTGGCTCTGTAGAAACTTTCTCTCAATTGCTCATCAGTCTGATTTACTCTCCGCCATTCTAAACGGTACCCTTGGCCTCTTCTCATATTATGATGTTGTTGCTTATTGATTCTATTGCTAAATTTTGTTCAATTTAAAAATTTCTGCAGAAGGTTGGTTCGTTGAAGAATCTATTAACCAGGTACTAAACCCTACTCATCTGTTTCTCATTGAGTTCGTACTAGAACCCAAAATTAATAAAGTATTGATTTGATTCAGAATATCAATGTTAGCATATAGATCATATCAGCTTAGGTTGGTGTATGAATGAATTAACAGAAAAGGGTGCTTTTGTTTACTCTTGAAGTGAATCTTCACTTTTGCTGCTAAATTGGCCTGGGTTCTGTTCATTTGTATTGTTTTCTTATTAATCCAGATTCTTAGTTCTTCGGTGTGATGCTTGCTTCTTGGTGTTAACTGTTAAGTTTGAGATGATGATAAGTAAACTAAAACTTCTTCTGTCTTTTTCTTTATTTTTCGGGTTTCTTAAAGGTGATGAGATTTGGTGATCTCCCTTCATGGGCAACAAAGCTGTCTGATCTCATACGCGAGACTGTAGAATCTGTTGATCTTTCTGTGTTACCTGCTGATCTGTTGTGGAGAGAACCTCTGTTTGACCAGCTCATTGTCAATTTATACCAACCAGGTGAGGTGTGACACGTTCCTTTCCTCTTAGCATTTGTCTGGGAAAACAATTTCACTCTTCTTTAACTAGTATAAGAACCATTAGAGTGACTGCTTGTTAGATCATGGTTTCTTGGAGGATTAGAATTAGATAGCTTAAGAGAGTTTGAAAATGGTGTAAGCAGATAATCAATCATAGGTTACTGAGACATTAGATCACGAGTCCATGACATTGCAAAAAAAAATCTGGATGATCTTTAGCAAAAGATAGTGCAAAGAAAGTTGTTATGGTTTCATGGAGCATTTTCAATTATTAGATAGTTAAAAATGGGTGAAAGCAGATAATTAGTCTGTGATTAGATCAGAAATTCATGACAATGCAATGATCTTTAAACAGGGTATTTGTGCACATGTCGATCTGCTGCGTTTTGAAGATGGAATTTCCATTGTCTCTCTGGAGTCACCTTGCGTGATGAGGTTCAGTCCCACAGAAAAGGAAGATGGAGATGAAGATGTGGATGTGTTGTTGAGCCCAGGATCTCTCATTCTCATGTCAGGAGAAGCTCGGTATCGATGGAAACATGAGATTAATCGAAAGCAGAAAGGGTTTCAGGTTTGGGAAGGAGAAGAAATTGATCAGAAACGAAGAATCTCCATTACCTTGAGAAAGCTATGTCAAGAAGCTTAAGGGTGTGTCAAAGCTTATTTTAATCATTATCTAGGCGACATTTTTTTGTACATGTGGTTAATCAATCAGAACTTATACTGTACATTGGTTACCGTTTTACTAAATTTTTATTGAAACTTATATAAATAGTTTTAAATATATAATTATTTAAACTATGTCATAATAGAATTTATGAATAAAATATGGTGATACGTAAAATAAATAAAAATGAAGAAGAAAGATTTAAGTATTTAAGAGTTGACAAAAAAAGAGAGTTATTAAGTATTACATATGAATTCCATTTATGATTGTGATAACTAACTTTATATGTTCTGAATTAAATTTTTTTAGTGAATTTTGTTTACCTTTTATTGTACAAGTGTAATAAGAGATTCAAATAGTTATATATACAAATTTCTTTTTCTTTCTCCTATCGTTTTTAGTTGTGTAGATAAAAGAAAAAGAATTTGGCATATAATTGAAATGAATTAAAAATATCAACGTAAGAAAATTTGGCAAAAATATTTAACAAAATTGAGCAATAAACATTTTATAGTAGGCTTCGATACAACTTCATAGATTTTTCAAATTAAAGTACAAATACATGAACTATAAAAATCCAAATTTTGGTTACATATTAATGTATTTTATTGTTATTAAATTTAATTTTAAAGTTATATAACTAGTTTTAAATTTATTATTATTTAAAACTATTTGTTTATTTATTTCTGGCAAAAATATATATATATTTATTTTATTTTTTTTTCTTTGTCAACAACCATGTGTTTATTAGTTAGTACTTAGTAGTTTGTACTGTATATTGAAGTGGACATTTAGATTATAAGAAAATTTTGTGAATAAACTATAATGATATGTAAAATCTCTATACTATTATTTAAGCAATGTTAAAACAAGACTAACCTTTATTTCCGTGTTATATTACATCATTTGCCATTGGACTTACATTATTAGTCATATTATATAATTAATTTAGATTTAAATTTAAATTTAATTTAACTAATTAATCTCTCTCTTCTTATTTTCTCTCCAATTAAATCATACTAATTATTTGTTAATATTTTTTCCTTTTTCCTTTTTTATTTTTATTTGATTCTATGTTTAATAAATAATTAAATACTCATATAGTTTTTATAATAAAAAATTATATATATTTTTTCTATATATGTTATGATTTGATTTGTTTTAAATGGACATGAATTGTTTTATATATTATTATATCATTAAAATAATAGTTTTGGTTTACTAATAATAGTTTAACATTTAAAATATGATAATTTTAGTTCACTACATATATTAGATATAATTT
Source organism: Barbarea vulgaris (assembly GCA_963667165.1). Classification (NCBI taxonomy): domain Eukaryota; kingdom Viridiplantae; phylum Streptophyta; class Magnoliopsida; order Brassicales; family Brassicaceae; genus Barbarea; species Barbarea vulgaris. The sequence goes on along the minus strand of OY763894.1, from coordinate 22,100,783 downwards.
GTATTTAACTCATTAATTCTATAGGTTCGATCTTTCTAAATCATATAGTATATCTATTAGTTAATGAAATGCTAAAAACATAAAATAAATATAATTTAAAACACTAATAATAATCTATGACTATATAAACTAACAAAATATGAAGCATACATTTATTTGCGATGCACAATATAGTTTACAATGGATCAGGACGAATCAAGACGGGTCAATAGATCAAGACGGGTCATAGCAGATAAAGATAGGTGATAACGAATCTTGGATCAAATTTTTAATCATCGATAATAATTAATATTGGACTAAATCAAACTGTTATAAATTTTTTGAATGATGTGAAAATATGTACATAAAACCACTTAACTTTTACAACCAATTTTATGTTATAATCTAAATGATACAATAAATTTGTTTACAAACCTAATACTGCACATAGATAATTATATATAAGTAACTTTAATTAACACAACATAAAACACATATAATAATAATTAATAAGATGTTAAAAACATAAAATAAATTTAATCTAAAAACTGCTAATAATTTATAATTATATAAACTAACAAAATATGAAGCAAATATTTTCCCGCGATGCACATCGCGGGTTACTCTCTAGTCATATATATAATGAGAGAGTTCTCTCTCCATTTAGAGTGTCCATGTCATCATCTTAGTCATCCAATGAAAATAAAACATGTCATTAAATAATATTTTTTATTTTTTTTTGCTTTTATTAAGAATTAATTACATTGTTAAAACAATTTTTCATTAGCATTACTTAAATATAGTAGTTAATGAATATTAAGAGATTTAACAATAAAAACAATAAAAGAAGTAAAAGTAAAAACAAAAAAAAAGAGTATTAAAATGGTTATTAAAAAAAAACACTTTGTAACTATATTTTTTATATTTTTATGAACATAATATAATGGGGGGGGGGGATAAACACAAAAATAAGATAAAATAAATTAAAATTTATATAAACGATATTACAATATAAAGAAATAAAAGACCAAATAATAAAAATTATAGTAGCCACAACCACTACAATTAAATGATTCAATATATAATGTAAAGTAAAACAATAATAACAAAAATGTAATATATTTATAATATATGTAAGCAACTTTTTTTTTGAATTAAAGACAATTTACAATATTTACTTAATACATGTTTATTTATATTTATTAAATAAAACTGAAAATATTTTTAAAAAATTAAATAAAATGGGTAAAAATTGAAAAACTTAAAGATAATGTTAGTAATCAAAGTTGAAAGGATTTAACAAATTGAGTGTAAAAAAACTATAGAGCAATGATAGTCAATTTTCTCAAAATAATAGAAATATAGAGCAATGATAGTTAACTTTCTCCAAAGAACAGAAATATCTACACCAATATTTTCTGGAATACTATATATAAACATAAAAGGTACAGTTTGATTTTTTGAAAACATCTAAACTTTTTTAAAAATTTGAAAGTATTATATTCTTCGTATTTTAAGTAAAAAATTCTAAAATTTTACACTAAAAATAACAAATACAGAGTCGGTAAATACAAACTCAAATGTTACACAATAAAACATTCAATTAGGAGTGATACATAATCTTTGTATTTTATCATGAGTGGCAATATGGTTTTGTTTATATGTTGTGATAAAAAAAAAATATGTTTGAGGATATTTTTGAATCGAATGGTTTTAACTTTAAAGTATGCTAAGTTTTGTAAAAATAATGAATTGGCCTTATTATTATATTTATAATTAATGATTTATTTATATTTATAAATAATTTAAATTTTTTATAATATTAGAATTTAAACCATTCGATTCAATAAATAAAAATGGTTACTATTCTAGTAAATAAAAATGAAGAAGAAAGAATTACAGTATCTTGACCAAAAAAAGTGTCTGTCATCCTAAAATTAGGATTTATTTCTTGTCCCAAATATTTACTTGTAGCATAAAAGAGAGAGAGTAAAGTGTTTACACATGAATTTTTTTTTCTTAATTGTACAAGCGTAATAAGAGATTCAAATAGTCCTCATGTATACAAATTTCTTTTTCTTTCTCCTGTCGTTTTTGGTTGTGTATATAAATAGAAAGAGAATTTGGCATATAAATGAAATGAATTAAAAAAAAGGATGTAATACAATTTGGCAAAATATTTTATCAAAATTGAGCAATAAAATTATATTAAATTAAATGATGTAATATGTCGTTTTTCTTTATTGTAGGGTTTCGATACAACTTCAATCTTTTAAAATTAAATTATAGATACGTATAATATAACAATTCAATTTGTAAAATTCTTTTACCCTAAAACATACTACATCTGAAGATGAAAATCTCCAAAAGTCATTTGGTAACCTACTACCTGTAATTAGTAATTATTAACTGACCGTATCCAACAAGTTGAAAATCTTTTCCTATTTATGTTCCCTTTTCTTTTCAACCTTTTTTCTATTTATAAGAAACTACAGTATTTTACGAGTGCTCGATCACAACTTAAAAAAAAAACAAACACAAAATGAATTGACTTTTCAACGCTCTCGGATTTATAGATCCATGCTGCATCAACGGTCAGGATGATAGATCACAAAGTCACATACTCTGATATCTCGCCACGTGTGAACAATACTACTAACACAGCACGACCACCGACACAACCGAGTGAAATTAGACAACCTTAACTGTCATGTCCAAATGCAAGCCAAAATCTCTTCTCTCTTGTAGTAGTAAACTTTGATAAATAACAGTGTGTATCTCTCTGAAAGTAATTCTCAAATTCGATCTTCACTAATGGAAACTTAGATCTTCTCTTAAAAGACCCATTTCAGATCTTATAAACAGAGAGAATCTTTCTAAAGAAGAAGAAGAAGATTGGAGAAAGATGATTGAGAGGTGTTTAGGAGCTTACCGGTGCCGGAGAATCCAAAGAGCTTTACGCCATTTAAAGGTAACGGTTCTCTGTCTCGTTCTTACAGTAGTCGTCCTACGTGGCACTATCGGCGCTGGTAAATTCGGTACTCCGGAGCAAGATCTCGACGAGATCCGTCTACATTTCTACGCACGCAAACGAGGTGAGCCTCACCGTGTCCTTGAAGAAATCCAGACCGGAGGAGATTCTTCCGGCGACGGTGGTGGAAGTTCCGGCGGGAGCAATAACTACGAGACGTTTGACATCAACAAGATATTCGTTGACGAAGGAGAAGAAGAGAAACCCGACCCGAATAAACCTTACACTCTCGGACCCAAAATATCCGATTGGGATGAGCAAAGATCCGATTGGCTTGCTAAGAACCCTTCTTTCCCTAACTTCATCGGACCGAACAAGCCACGTGTCCTCTTGGTGACTGGTTCGGCGCCAAAACCGTGTGAGAATCCTGTCGGAGATCACTACCTCTTGAAATCAATCAAGAACAAGATCGATTACTGTAGGTTACATGGGATCGAGATCTTCTACAACATGGCTCTTCTTGATGCGGAGATGGCTGGTTTTTGGGCAAAGCTTCCATTGATTAGGAAGCTTTTGTTGTCTCACCCTGAGATTGAGTTTCTTTGGTGGATGGATAGTGATGCTATGTTTACAGATATGGCATTTGAGCTTCCATGGGAGAGGTATAAGGAGTACAATCTAGTGATGCACGGATGGAATGAGATGGTTTATGATCAGAAGAATTGGATTGGGTTGAACACTGGGAGTTTCTTGCTTAGGAACAATCAATGGGCACTTGATTTGCTTGATACTTGGGCTCCTATGGGTCCCAAAGGAAAGATTCGTGAGGAAGCGGGTAAGGTTTTGACCCGTGAGCTCAAGGATAGGCCTGTCTTCGAAGCTGATGATCAGTCTGCAATGGTTTATCTGTTGGCTACTCAGCGAGACGCTTGGGGTAATAAGGTAAGAACTGAAACTTGACTTAACTAAAGTTGTGAACTTGATTCCATTTCCGCATTGGTTTGAGCTAAATTGGCAAATTTAGAGAGAGGTTCATTATAACAACCAATACTTGATCACATAAAGATCGTTTTTTTGCTCACAAATTACAATGTGAGTCGCATCTTGTCGGTTTATAACGTCTCTTCATCACATAAAGATTTGTTTTTTGCTCGCAAATCATAATGTGACTTGTGGTTTCAAACATATGTGAAAGGTCTTATTATTGACGTAAAATCTCAAATCTTTGCCTTGGTTTGGGTTTTGTTGAACTACTCATTTGAGCCGCTGCATTGTTATAGGTGTACCTCGAAAGCGGATACTATCTTCACGGTTACTGGGGGATTCTCGTAGACCGATATGAAGAAATGATAGAAAACTATCACCCCGGTCTAGGCGATCATAGGTGGCCATTGGTGACTCACTTTGTCGGTTGCAAACCGTGTGGGAAATTCGGGGATTACCCGGTGGAACGGTGTCTAAAACAAATGGACAGAGCCTTTAACTTTGGGGATAACCAGATTTTGCAAATCTATGGTTTCACTCACAAATCTTTGGCTAGTCGGAAAGTCAAGAGAGTGCGAAACGAGACTAGCAATCCATTGGAGATGAAAGACGAGCTCGGGTTGCTTCACCCGGCGTTTAAGGCGATTAAGGTACAAACCAATCAAGTTTGAATCGGATCTTCGTTTAGGAATTGTGTTCTGTTTCTTGATATATTTTATGTCATGTGTCTTTGCTTGTTGTTGTACTAAGATGGATGATAAAAAGTATTGTGCAGAGACATCGGTTATTCTTTGGTTTTACTTTGTCTCTCTACGTCTAGAGTTCTATAACACACTCAAAATGTTTTTTTTGTCTCCCTTTTTTTTTGTTTTTTTTTTTTGAATCCATTAGAACTTGAGATCTTGTAGCTTCATGGATCAATAATCAATGTTAATTCAAGAACATCTTTTTACCTAATTTTTATACTTACTAAATCCATCAACTAATGATCGACTTTTTAGCATACAAAGGTCAAAATTATATTGAACAAGTTACTTAATTAGTAGTGGTACAGTTTCGAGATCCATATGATAGTGAGAGTAGATTTGTTAGAATTTTAAATTCAAAAATAAAATTTGGCATGTGGACAGATTCTGTTTTCAGGATGGGTGGTCTATTTTGAAATTTGTTATATCTGAATAAGTGAATTATAAAACATAAACTATATGAAATTTTGTATGCGAGCCTACGGGCTGATATCGGGCCTTATAAAAGCCCATACAAAAACTATAATCCCGGGCTGATATATGGAGTCCATAATATACAAAAATCCAAGATAATCCGTAGATAATGGTGAAAATAATATTTTTTTTTTAGAAAACTAGTTTGTGGCCAAGCAATTTTGGGGTGGTAGAATCAACAAAGATACAAAAATAAGATTTCTTTCTCCGTTATAAAATCCAATCTCAAATGTTATCACTTTTCTCTCTCTCTTTTTAATTTGTTTGTCTGTGTTTGATAATATATAACAAAACCCTACTTCAAAAACCCTAGTTTTAGTGAGCCGATCAAACATTTTTCCATTGCTAAAGATTTTTTTAACATTTGGAGGATTTGCAAAAATAACCAAAACACTAAATACTTCCCAAAAAGGCAATTAAAAATATTGATATTCTTGTTAAATACTTTATAAAGTAAAAAATATTAAAAATTTATTCTGTTTCTCAAAATTTAACGACAATTTATTTTTGTTTTTACAAAAGAAAAAAAGAAACCTTTATTTATATTTTTGTTTGCCATGAGGGGAAAAAAAAAACTTTCATTCTGATAAACGACGGCGTTTTAGAGCGCACCACATAAGAATGTGGAGAGACTTTCACCAACTCGTGGGCCGAGGGTAATTAGGTAATTTCAGTACCATCCTCAAAAAACAGACTGAGATGATAAAATCTCAATTTTTTTGTTCGCTCACTGACCTTATCTCTCTCCCAATTCTCTCTTCTTCAAAAGAGAGAGCAAGCGATTCTCAGTCATAAAAATCATCCACGAATAACACAAAAAAAGGGTTAATTCCTTAAAACCCTTTAAGCCTATCAAGTTTGGTGGAGAGTTCTCAGTAGCAAAGCCGAAATGGACTCAAAGGCGGTAACACCAGAGCAAACCAACTCCTCTAACGCTTCTGGACAATCAGGTTTTTTTTGTTTTCTCCTTCTTCTCTTTATTAGGGATTCAATCTGTTTTTTTTTTTGGAAATAGGGTTTTAATCGGATGAAACTTTGTTACAGGAAAAACCTATGCTTCCGTTGTCGCCGCCGCTGCTGCTGCAGCCGCTACTAAGGAAGATGGCGCTGTGAGTAGTACGAAGGATTTAGATTCATCGTCAGAGCCTGTATCTGATAATTCGGATAAGGGTGGAGCTGATACTTTATCTGAGGCGGACAAGGAGAAGCCGAGTTTGGAGGTTGGTGGCGACGAGGGGGATTCTTTAAAGGAGGAGTCTTTTATCCCTGAGGCTGCTCCTAAGCCGGATGTTATTTCTGATGGTGTAGGGAAAATTTCCGACGATGGGGATTCTTTAAAGGAGGAGTCTTTTACCCCTGAGGCTGCTCCTAAGCCGGATGTTGTTTCTGATGGTGTAGGGAAAATTTCCGACGATGGGGATTCTTTAAAGGAGGAGTCTTTTACCCCTGAGGCTGCTCCTAAGCCGGAGGTTGTTTCTGATGGTGTAGGGGTTGCCGAGGAGAACGCTAAGGTTAATGAGGGCGTGGCAGATATTGAAAACGATGGTGAGAGTAAGGTTGAAAATGGAAGTGTTGATGTTGAGGAGAAACAAGCTTCCACTGATGGAGTAGTGGTGGATGAGAATCCGGAAATTGGGGAGAGTAAGAGTAAAGTGAAGGATGTGGCAAAAGAAGATGATGAGGTCACAAAGGTAGATGGTACCAATGATAATGTTATTGATGTTGACGATAAAAGTGATAATGTTATTGACGAAGATGGTGTGAAGGTGACTGATAAAGGAGACTTCGTAGTGGACTCATCCACTGTAGAAGCTGTGCATGTTGATGAGGCAAAACCAGGGGTGGCTGTTGTAGGAGATGCAGAGGGAAGTGAGGAGATGAAGACTAGTGCTGATGGTGAAACTCTTGAAATGGCTAATAAGTTTGATCAAATTGGCCATGATGATGATGATGGTGGAGTTGAACTTGAGGCTGATAAGGCTACTGTGGAGGTAGAAGAAAAATTGACTAGCGGAGCAGACTCTATCGCAGACTCCTCTAAACTAGAATCTTCTGATACCAATGCTACAGAGCCAGAGGTTGTAGATGTTGAGAGTGGGACTAAACCAAAGGATGTGGAAGAAGCTAACGGATCGGAGAAGGGTATGACTTATGCTGATGTAATAAAGTCAGATGGTGTAGTAGCTGACAATGGAACCAAAGAAGAGGAGAATGTGTTCAGTGGCAAAGTTGATGATGAAGACGAAGGTGTGAAGTTAACCAACAAAGGAGACGTTGTGGTGGACTCATCTCCTCTGGAATCTGTGCATGTAGATGTGGCAAAGCCAGGTGTTGTTGTTGTTGGAGACGTTGAGGCGAATGAGTTGCTGGAAACTGATGGTAACATCGCTGATGTTCATAATAAGTTTGATCCAATTGGCCTGGTTGAAAGTGGTGTAGTTGAACTTGAATCTGATAAAGCCACTGAGGAGGGAGGAGAGAAGTTGACTAGCGAAGGAGACTCTATTGTTGACTCCTCTGTAGTGGACTCTGTTGTTGCTGATATCAATGTTGCAGAGCCAGGGACTGTGGTTGTCGGGGTAGCGAAGGAGGCTGGAATTAAGGAAGATGATGGAGATGGTGAGGTTGACAAGACCATCCCAAGTAACGAGGAACCTGATGACCTGACTGCTGCATATGATGGAGATTTTGAATTGGCTGCTAAGGAAACATCAGAGGCAGCCAGCGTAGAGCCTGACGAACCAAAAGCAGGTGTGCAAGAAGAAGAATTACCTGTTTCTGAAAGTGTAAATGCGGGTTCAGTTGATGCAAAAGAGGATTCAAATCCCGCCGCTGAGTCAGAGTTTGAAGCAAAACCTAACCCAGAGGTTCAGGAAGTGTCTGAAGGGGACAATGCTGCAGAGAGTGGAAACAAGCTCCCAGTCGCAGACATTGTGTCTTCTCGTGAGTTTAGCCTTGAAGACGAGGAAGTGGATCAAGAACTTTCTGGAGAAGGTGTTATCGGGGTTGATGGGTCTGAAAGTGAAGAAGAAACTGAGGAGATGATATTTGGGAGTTCCGAAGCTGCAAAACAGTTCTTAGCAGAGCTGGAAAAGGCTTCTTCTGGCATTGAGGCCCATTCTGGTGAAGCAAACCTTGCTAACAATATGTCAGATAGAATCGATGGCCAGATTGTCACCGATTCTGACGAGGATGTAGACACAGAGGATGAAGGTGAGGAGAAAATGTTTGATTCTGCAGCTTTGGCTGCACTTTTGAAGGCAGCCACTGGTGGTGGAAGTTCAGAAGGTGGGAATTTTACCATAACATCTCAGGATGGTACAAAGCTTTTCTCTATGGATCGCCCTGCTGGTTTGAGTTCATCTTTAAGACCTTTGAAACCTGCAGCAGCTCCACGTGCAAACCGTCCCAACATCTTTTCCAATCCTAATGTCACAATGGGTGATGACAGTGAGATCAACTTGAGTGAGGAAGAGAAACAGAAATTGGAAAAGTTGCAGAGCCTTCGTGTGAAGTATTTGCGGCTTCTGCAAAGGTTGGGGCATTCGGCAGAAGATTCAGTTGCAGCACAGGTTCTTTACCGTATTGCACTACTTGCTGGGAGACAAACAGGACAGTTATTTAGTCTTGATGCTGCAAAGAAGAAGGCTGTGGAGTCTGAAGCTGAGGGAAACGAAGATTTGAACTTCTCTTTAAACATACTGGTCCTTGGAAAAGCCGGGGTGGGAAAAAGTGCTACGATAAACTCCATTTTGGGAAATCAGAAGACGTCCATTGATGCTTTTGGGCTTTCAACCACTTCGGTAAGAGAAATTTCCGAAACAGTGGGTGGTGTCAAGATTACCTTTATTGATACTCCGGGTTTGAAGTCAGCTGCAATGGATCAGAGTACAAATGCAAAAATGTTGTCTTCTGTAAAGAAGGTAATGAAAAAGTGTCCCCCAGATATTGTTCTCTATGTGGATCGGCTTGATACTCAGACCAGGGACTTGAACAATTTGCCCTTGCTAAGGACGATTACTGCTTCTCTTGGTACATCCATATGGAAAAACGCCATAGTGACATTGACCCATGCTGCTTCTGCCCCTCCTGATGGCCCATCTGGCACCCCAATGAGCTATGATGTGTTTGTAGCGCAGTGCTCACATATTGTTCAACAGTCTATTGGACAGGCTGTTGGTGATCTACGCTTAATGAACCCAAGTTTGATGAATCCGGTTTCTCTTGTTGAGAATCACCCCTTGTGTAGGAAGAACCGGGAGGGAGTGAAGGTTCTCCCGAATGGCCAAACTTGGAGACCTCAGCTGTTGCTATTGTGCTACTCCCTGAAAGTTTTGTCAGAAGCAAATTCTCTATTGAAACCTCAAGAACCATTGGACCATCGTAAAGTATTTGGTTTCCGAGTTCGATCCCCGCCTCTCCCTTACTTGCTGTCTTGGCTGTTGCAGTCCCGTGCACATCCTAAGCTCCCTGCAGACCAAGGTGGTGATAGTGTTGACTCTGATATTGAAATTGATGATGTGTCTGATACTGAGCAGGATGATGGGGAAGATGACGAGTATGACCAGCTGCCACCATTTAAGCCTCTTCGAAAAACCCAACTTGCAAAACTCTCAAAGGAACAGAGAAAGGCATATTTCGAGGAGTATGATTACCGGGTAAAGCTCTTGCAGAAGAAGCAATGGAGAGAGGAACTGAAGAGGCTGAGGGAAATGAAGAAAAATGGGAAGAAGGTAGGTGAAAGTGAGTATGGTTATCCGGGAGAAGAAGAGGATCCGGAAAACGGGGCTCCAGCTGCAGTGCCAGTTCCATTACCCGACATGGCCCTGCCACCGTCATTTGATAGTGATAACTCAGCTTACCGATACCGTTTTCTGGAACCCACTTCACAGCTCCTTACCAGGCCAGTGTTGGACACCCATGGTTGGGACCATGACTGTGGATATGACGGTGTCAATGCAGAACACAGTCTTGCTATATTAAGCCGGTTCCCTGCCACAGCTACTGTCCAAGTCACCAAGGACAAGAAAGAATTCAACATTCATCTGGACTCCTCGGTGTCTGCAAAGCACGGTGAGAATGGATCAACCATGGCAGGGTTCGATATCCAGAATGTAGGTAAGCAGCTTGCATATGTGGTCAGAGGAGAAACCAAATTCAAGAACTTGAGGAAGAACAAGACGACTCTTGGAGGGTCAGTGACATTCTTGGGTGAGAGCGTTGCCACTGGTGTCAAACTAGAGGACCAAATAGGTCTCGGGAAAAGGTTTGTGCTTGTGGGCAGCACAGGGGCCATGCGATCACAGGGAGATTCGGCCTATGGTGCGAACCTCGAGGTCAGGCTTAGGGAAGCTGATTTCCCAATTGGCCAGGACCAATCCTCTTTAGGGCTGTCTTTGGTGAAGTGGAGAGGTGATTTAGCCCTCGGAGCCAATCTCCAATCTCAAGTCTCTGTGGGAAGGCACTCAAAGGTCGCGCTTCGTGCAGGACTCAACAACAAGATGAGCGGACAGATCACAATCCGAACCAGCAGCTCGGATCAGTTGCAGATTGCTCTGACGACCATTCTTCCAATTGCCATGTCCATCTACAAGAGCATTCGACCAGAAGGGGCGAACGACAAGTACTCCATGTACTAAATATCTCTGCAACTCCCTCTGCTGATGAATGCTGGAGAAGGATCTTTTATATTTCTAGTTTTTGGTCTTGTTTTATCCTCGCTTTAATAAAAACTTTTGTTGAGATTTCCTCAAAGTTGTATTTTGTTTTGTTGAGAGGTTCCTTTCGGATTTATCTTGTATCAGTAATTCTTCACTTTCAGTAGCCCTTCTCATGCTGTTCTTCAGATAACGGAGCCTTAGTTCAATCTTCCTTTGGTTAAACTTGTCATGCTAATAATGTTGCTTGGCTTGTGTTTGCTAATTTGTTACTGAAATTTCTGCAGAATATACTAAACGTTCGTTGAAGATTCTCTGTTACTAAGATACTAAGATTTTGTACCAGATCTTACTGTTCTTCACCAGGATCTTATTGTTTTTCTTTAGTCCCTTAAAGGCAATTTCATGTGTTTTAGCTTCTCACTAGTTGAGAAATCTGTAAGACTTCATCTCCCGCACTCCAGTCTCCACTTATTGTTATTTTATAAGTATGCTTTGGAAAATATAGGAATATAGCAGTAAAGTGAAATGGATGATTAAAAACCAAACTCTTGACAACTAATAAAGAATTTAGGATCTCTTGGTGAGATCTGTGAAGTTTGATGTAGCAAAGCCTTTTTAACTTTGGGGCTGACCAGTGTCTGTATATAAATGGGCTTACCCACAATTCTTTTGGTAGCTGCAAAGTCAAAAACGTTGGAGATGAAACACGAGCTGAGCTGGAGTTTGCTCAGCGTTTAAGGCGGTCAAGGTACAAACCAATCCAGTTTAACCGGTCTGTGTTAGGATTTGTTTCTGTCTCTCTTTGTTGTCCTGCGTCGTTGCCCGTTGCTGAGTCAAAATTATTGAACCAAAAGTGTTCAATCTAGGGTTTTTGATGTGAAAGTATGTATTTGATTGAATTGAATTTAGAGTTTACAAAGGGTTCGAATCTACAATCGAAAAGAGAGAAAGTTAGAGAGAAGATGAAATCTGTTCTCTGACTTTTCCCCAGTTTTTTTATGATGAAACAAGCGAGTCTCTCTATTTATAAGCCGCTAAAGTAGGCGATCTGCCATCCCTGGGCTTTTCCAGATGGGCTTTTAGCTCACGATGAATGGATTCCCAAGATCGGTTAGCCCGGTTCGATTAAATCGATCTGGTTCGATCTCGTAACTGAACTTTATCCTGACTGTCGGACTTGGTTTGGATCGGATTCAGGTCGGGTGCTAAACTCGATACCAATGATGAAAAACAAACTTGCTGCTCTAAGCGTTTATGTAACTCCAGAAAATCTTATGTGTCTTGTTTTGTCTGATTTGACGCTAAAGACGATATTTTACTTGTCATTTTCGTACCCGACAACAAAGCAAGGTGACTTGAAGGATAAGAACGTCCAAAGTCTTGCTGTAGTCAACTTCTTTACCCACAAGAAAAGGTCAAAGATAAGATTTTTCCAATCAAACTCACATTAAAGTCTTTGGTACTGTATACTATCTTCATTCTTCACTAATCAGTAACTCCATTATTTAAGCATTGCAATCTTTGTATTAGTACTAAGCAGTTTTATAAAATAGTTTTGAAGATTAGATAAATTGTTTTTGATTCAACAAAGACCTCTCAACAACAAAGACACACACACATACATAACTGAGAACAAAACAGAGCACACAACAGAAAGAAAAAGAAAAAAAAACAGAGTACTGAGAAATGGGGCAATGATGAGGGCAGCCACTTATTTACTCTTCTGTATTATTATTGTGACTGAAGGCTGAAGCTGAACCATTCTTTTTCCCTTTTTAGAAATCTCTCACTGAAGGACCTTCTGGGAAGCTGGCCTGCTGGTGATATCCGCCACCCACTCGTTGACGCGTGGACGCTTGGTGAAGAGGTTCTTGGTGGGAGTTCCGAGGAGGTATTGAATCGCAGGAATGTGGTGAAGATCGGTCAAAGTAAAAGTGTCACCAGCCAAATACTTGAACTCCTTGAGCCTAGCCTCGTAGACATCAAGAACCTTGTCTAACTTAGCCTCTTCTTCTGCAACAACAGCTGGGTCTGTGGTCAAGCCATATACGAGCTTGAATACTTGTTCCCAGCAAAGCTTTGAAGCCACTGGGTCGAAGTGGTGAGATTCAACTTCCAATCCAATGGCCATGATTGCATAGTGAGCTAAGTTCTTGGAGTCAACTGGGAGAAGGTTGGTTCCTTGGGTTTCGTATCGGTGAGCTATGTACTGAGTAATAGCTCTTGATTCTGCACACAAAAACCCATTTCATATTAGTGATTTTTCTTTCCTTATAATACATATTGTCAAATCAGAATATGATGATGCATGGAAAAAGCGTTCATACCAAAGAGCTTGAGATCTCCGTCTTCAAAGGCTGGAACTTGACCAAAAGGCTGCAGTATATCACAAAATCAAAACACAAAACATTCAAGATCCAGATCATATTTCATTACAACAAAGACAGATAGATTTGATAGATGTACTTACGTTGCGGGCGAGGAAAGCCTCTTTCTTGTGCTCACCATCTTTAAGCTCAACATGAACGAGCTCAAAGTCAAGGTCCTTCTCATGGAGGGCGATGAGGACTCTCCTAGTGCAAGTGGAAGCAGGGTGTCCGAAAACTTTGATACCGGCCATTTCTTTAGTCACTAAGAAACTCTTTGAAAAACTGAGAAAAAAAAAGAGTAAGAGATGTGATGTTTGATGTTTGATGTTGAAGGTGATGAAATAAGACACAAGTAGTGATGGTATTTATAACAGAAGCATTTTTGCATTATCAGAAATGTTTAATATTTTATTTTAGAGATTGTAACGCCTCTATGAGACCGTCGACAACCAATATTGACTAGTCTTCTTCCTCTTTGGAGTATTTTCCAAAGTTGAATAGGATTTGATTAATCTTTGATTTTTTTGTTTTTGTTTTTACATTACATGTTTTAGTAAAGCATTAAATGTCATCAGATAAAAAGATAAACACAACAAGTGTTTAGTAACGGTCAAATGACTCAAACTTCCACCCACCGACTAGTCAGAAGCTTTATCTTGTTACTTATATTTCCTTCTTTGGTTAAAATGGGTTTCTCGTGATGTAGAATTTAACGGTTCATTCCATATTTTGGTAATAAAAAGACAGATATATTCTGGTATGGCTTTCCTAAATTCCGGTTAAAAAGTGTTTTTTTTTTTTTTTTTTTTTTTTTTTTTTTTTTGGTGATGTGGAAGTCGATATAACGACGGTTACTTTAGTAATTAAAAATTCCCATTTGTTTATAATTTACATTTTTTTTTTAATTAGGAATTCAAACTTTGGTGTAGGAAAAATCAACCTTTTGTTTTTAATATCAATGCAAGGCAAGTATGAACAAATGTATAAAGAATGATAACACAAAGATGTTTAAGAAGATGGAATATTCAAAGGATCATTCGGAGAAAAATCCTCTTCTTTTGACAAATCTGTCGAATAATACAAAAATAAAACAAGAAAAAGTAAACAATTTGTAAGCCTATCACAGACCCTTAAGCTGTTCCAAAAGACCTGTCAAAGTCGTCCATTTCTCAAATGCACTAGCCGATGATACGAAAGCGAGCTTCGACGACTCTATATCGTTCTTGTTCACTGCAAAAACAAGGAATCAAAACCAAATTTCAAGAAGATCTTTATTATGTTTTAATGAAAATTTGATTCTTGTGAATGGAAAACTTAAGAAAAAAAGAAGACCTGATGTAATAAGAGAAGCTAATGATGAATTAAACGCTTCCACCTCTGTACTCTCTTCTGGGCTTGTACTCAACTGTCACAAGAACACAAAGCGAGAGCTTTAACAAATAGTAACAAAACCATTACACCAATTGATTTGTTTTTTTCTTTTGCCAGGAAGGAGCTATGAAAAGAGTTAAAAGGAGCAAGAAAGACCTTTGTGAAAGCCAAATTAACAGTTTTGACCCATTCGGTATCAATGCCTTTCCCCAAAACCAAACCTGCAGCTGGTAGATCATTGTTCTCGATGGCTTGTCCTACTTTGCTTAACTTGTAAACAAGATCCTGCAAATACCCTGTACACTATATGCTTTTAGTTACAGAACCAACAAAAACCACAACACTAAAAAAGCACATTTGTGGCCTAAAGAGCAAAACTTTCCCATCAGTTTGTTCTAACTTCTTCATGTAGCATTGGAGGAAGACAAAGGAAACTAAATCAGATTAGTGTTCAATGTAAGTAGCATTGGAACAGAAAAATTTAACTATGAAGACCATCACACAGAAAGAACAAATTTGTCCCAAAAAAAGAGTTAGACTTTCCAATCATTTGTTCTGGTTGGAGGAAGATGAAGTGAAACAAAATCTGACTAAGGTTCAATGTAAGTAGCACTGGAACAAACCAATTAACTATGAAGACCATAACACAAAGAGAAAGCACATTTGTCCTATAAAGAGTAAAACTTTTCCATCAATCTTTCCTGATTACTTTATGTAGCATTGAAGGAAGATAAATGAAACAAAACCAGATTAGGGTACAATGTATATGGCCTTAGAATAAACCAATTAACTATGAAAACTAGAGTAAGCTGTTGATAATTCTGGTTACTGTTACATGTACCTTCAAAGTCTGACTTAACACAATCAACGTTATCAATTTCCTCAACACGTTACAGATATAACAAAACGCAATACACACACAAAGAATGAAAGATTTGATTATTTCAATGATGGGGAGATTCAAGAATTCGTACCTTTTTCTTTTGCAGCAGAGTTAATAACAGTTTGTCTCTCAATCCTCTTTTTCCGATCTTGCTTCACTTTCTCCAGAAGCTCTTCATCGTCATCAGCTTCAAGAATCGCTGCATTTGCCTCGTTTCTTCTTCTGTCATTACTCACGAGACTAATCGCAAGAAAGCTGCTCATAAATCCAAGCGACAGTTCCCTTCTGTTCCATAACAGAGACGATGCCTGGTTCTTGCTGTTTCCTGAGTATGCAATTTGGTTCTTCTTCGAGGAAGTTGATGAAGAGAGAGTGGTGGAGAAGAAAGGGTTTAGTGTTGATGAACATAGGAGTGATTTCGCCATTTTTGCTCCTTGTTTCCGAAATTTCTACTTGGCATTTTCGGGGTTTCATGGTTTAGGTGACGATGATGATAAGATTGTTGCGTTGTGTTGTTTTCCTCCAATCACTCACTCACTATTTTTTTCATTTCTTTGCTTCCTTACAATTTTAAATTTTCTATAATAAAACATTATTAGTGATGAAAAAACAAAACAATAAGTGTGATAAAAGAAAACAAAACATATTTAGTCTCTTAAATTCTTAATTGTTTTTTTCGAGCTCCACTTGTTTATATATATTTTTCATATAATTGTGGTAAAGGAAGTAAATTGTATTTTCAATTATTGAGACAACTTTTAAAAGAATCAGAGAAATTTAATATAATATTTTAGATTTTGGTCTTAACATAATTATTCGACCTATGATTTAGTATTTCGAGTTTGGAGTTTAAAGTTTAGTTTATACTTTTACATTTAGAAGGTTTGTTAGTTAAAAAATAAAATCTTTTTTGTTAATTTCGACATAAAATTTAAATGGTTTTGATATTTTTCCTATTATATTATTTTCAACTTGAATTTTCTTACTAGTAATTTATTCAGAATTCAATTTACTCTAGGTTTTATTTGTTTTCAAACTATTACAAAGCTAGCCAATGAATTTGGAACAATGTAATATTTTAACCATAAGTTTGGAAAACCAATAAATCGAACGAAAAACCAAAATAACCATCTAAAAGACAGTGATGCTTCTTAACACATTTAAAAGTTTTAGAAATTTTGTAAGATAACTTGCTAAATATTATTTTCTTTACTAACTAAAAACTATTAGATTGAATCATGTGATCTGAAATCATAGTTGGGATTAATCATGTTAGACCAATGAGTCCACAACAAAACCATATTGGCTTTTAACAAATAATTCCCACATTTACCATTAACAAGTAACAAATACAAACTTCTATAAGGCTCTACAATTACGCCAAAATAAAATAAAAAAGGATTATTTTAGGCCATTGAAGCAAATCCAAATTTTTTACTTCCACCACCAAAACTGTCGAAACAAAAACATCTTTCTCATCCTATTATTATAAGCCATGAAAGCTCTAGCTTTGACTGGATCACCATTCAGATACTCAAATGCATACATCTGTTTTGCTTCTTCCAATCCATCAATCTCCATCACTGCTTCCAACAATTCCTCTGTATTGATCAAATTTTTGCTTTGATCCACTGCATCAGCTAGACGACGAATGCTAGAAGCAACCTCTAACATTGCTTCTTGAAATGGATCTAAGTTTCGAGGTCGTTTAAGAGGTTTCCTTAGAGGATTTGGAGGAGGAGGAGGAAGACCTTGAGACTCTTCATGCATATATTCATCTCCTCCTGCGTATGACTCTGTTCCATCTGTATCACTATGGTCTTCAGAACTTTGTAAAGGGAATGAAACAGAGTCTTCTTCAAAGTGTTTAATGTCATTTAGATGATGATTGCTTTCTTTCTTCACCTTACTATACCGGCCTGGAGCTTGATAGTCACCACACACTATTCTAAGTTCTTCATACATATCAATTTGCTTTCCTCTAAATGCTTTTGCATCTGGGTGTACCTGTTCCAACCATTTTAGAGATATAATGGTGCACAAGGAAAGTTGATTTTGATGTAAGCGAACAGGGATTATAGCATATATATATACACTTACAGCAATATATCTTTTCCAAAGCTCATCACTTTCACAGTCGATCATTTTTGTGATTGGATTCCACCAGAATCCATCTAGACTAAGTATGTCTTTCATTACTCTGTACCTTTTCTTGATCGTTTTCAAGCGATTGATTACTTTTTGGTTATTCAAGTTTAGATTGAATCGAGTATTAACCGCAACACAGGCAGCAGTGTATGCGTGCTCGTTGAAGCATTTTTCTATTTTGTTCCCATTTCTCGCCTGGACAGCCAAAGCTTCAATCAAACACTTATCCATTCCAACAGACCAGACAACATTTCTCCCTTTGTGTTTCATCTCTCTTCTATGTACTGGCAAGCCATAATGATCCATCCCTGATTAATTTCTGTGAAATCCATGGAATAGAGAGCACAATAAGCCAATGAAAAATTAAATGATCAATAAACAAAAGTACAATTCTGTGCATATCACTATACCATAATATCACAAACATAAAACAACGGTTGTTCACACACACAAATAGAGATGGTTAAAACTAGCTTCCAGTTATTGTGATCTTAACATGAGCAAAAAATATTTACTCCATATATGTAACGTCCAACAACAGAGTTCACAGATTTCACTCCTAACAATCAAAATTTTCAGAAATAACATTACCAGAGTGATCAAGGAAACACATGCAATGAAGTTGTACTCACAGGAACGACAACAACATAAGCCTCTTCTGACAGAGAGAGAATATTACAGCAGTAAAGAAGGTTTCTAAGCTTCAAAGAAGCTACCCATCCATGAGGGTTCTTTAACATCATGGTCACATAAAGTGTGTACCAGTCACTAAGCTCATACATGTACAGTGAAGGTCTTTATCATCATCTATAGCAACAACGATTACCTAATTCATACAATCAAACTGATAAAAAACAACTAAGAAATCAGACGGCATGTCTATTCTATGAAGCAACTTAGATCATTTCAAAAAATTTCAATCTAGTCTCCTCACATAGTTGGCGGGAGAAATTTCAGTGTTAAGCAAGACTGAAAACATATAATCTATCTGAAGCTCGTAACTGCAGAGAAATCAGAAAGCCTTAAGGTCGAACAAGGCTTTATTGACATGTAATTCAAGCTACTAAGCTTAAAATAACACGAAAGCTGAACTAAATTCGTCTCTATTACAGACATTAGAGTGAGAGCTCTGAAACTACTTTAGCTAACAATTATAAAACCTATGAAACTAACCCAAATGAGAAACACACAGAAATCAAATGCGCATACCTACGAAGAAACGAAATCAGATTGATGGTGATTAAAGTCAAGTCAGATCGCCGATGAACGGAGGAGTCAAAAGTGGCGGAAGTGCAAGTGCGACATTTTTGAGAAGAAGAAGCTCGATTAGGGTTTGGTTTTTCCCCTTTTTCTTTTTTTCTTTCCGTTTTTTTTTTTTTTTTTGTTGAGTTTGAAAAAAAAAAAGGATTTAAGTAAATTTTCTCGAACCCAAGTGAGTAGTTGTTTCTCGAAAACCAAAGTCGTCGAGGAAATTTCCCCATAAGCGCTAAGACAATACGGTGCGTTTTTAAAAATCTTTGAAAAATGGACCCAGAAATCCTTTTGTTCTGATATTTTCTTGCCTTTTCCCGGAAAATTTCTATGAACTTTTTTCTTTGTTTTTTCTTTTTGTTTTTTTCCGCCTCGGACTTTCACCTTTTTGATCATTTGCCAATTGCCACCGTGGCAGTGAAATTCTCCGGGTCAAACCCGAAACTTCTTCTGTTGCTGAACTACATACTTAATGGGCCCATTTTGAGTTTGATGTTATTCACTAAGCCCAAATCCAAGACTAAAAAGGCCCCGGGGTTAACGGGTCCAACCTGATTCTTCCCCAAACGTAAACCCTAGCTTCCTCCATGATCCTATATATTGCCGTCTGCAACAACTTTTCTTTCAACGATTTCTTATTGCACGACAATTAAGCTAAAGTAGCCTACAGTTTCTTTTTCATTGTTCGATTTGTTTTTTTTCAATCCTTCTGGCTTTTATTGGTTCGGATTTTTCAATGTTGATTCTTCTTTGGAAATTTTAATTTTTTTGTTCGACTTCGATTTTTGAGTAATTAGAGTTTATAGTGAAGGCGGTGATGATGAAAATCTACCTATTTTATGATCTCTGATTAGAAAATTTTACCAATGGATCCTTCTGAGCCTTCACTTTGATTTATTTTTATCCTTGTGTGTGTTTTCACAATTTAGTTTTCTCGGATTTTTTTCTTTCTGAATAATTTTTCTCTACGCTTCTTCGAGTTTGATGAGAGAGCCTATGGAATGATGATTACACTATTTCGGATATATTAATTTATTGTGTCGACTAAAACTCAGACTACAATTATCTGATCATTGGCTCTCTTTAATCTCACTTTTAATCTGATTTTATCGTTTTGATCTTTTTTTCCGAGTTAAATCATCGGTTTGAATCAAATTATTGGTTTTCAAATCAAATTATCTGTTTTTGAATCAAGTTCAAATTATTTGTACTGTTTCTGAGACTTGTAAACCTAATTAGAACGATTTGTGAACACACAAGAAATATTTAGGTTGTTTTATTAAGACTTCATTTGGTAACGAATAAACAAATATAGAAAAAGGAAAACTAAAAGTGGCCAAAAATTGATATCCTCTGTGAAATTGGACAAACGACTAAAAGAACCAACAATTCCAAAGTAAATATATTCTCTATTATATAAATTGGACCACAGAATATTATGTCACAAAAATAATATGCTGACTTGGACAAAACCGGTTTAGAAGAACATCCTGATTTACTATATTGAAGAACAGTAAAATCAGTTCCATTCGTAAACAGTTTATACCGAAAGTTTTAATGACAATACTAATCCACCTTAAGCGAATAATGATTACAAGATTCAATTTTGAAATGCTGAAGAGTGAAGTCAATTGAGACAGTGACTTCGTCCATCATTCCTTGGAATAGTTTTTATATTATCTCTTATGATGAATCTTTTCAGTTAATAATGAAAAACTGTGTTTGAGGACAGCAAATTCTAATTGAACAGTAAGAAACTAGTATTGGGGATCAAAAAAACCAAAGTCTCATATATGATTCAACGCCATCTTTTGTTTTGGTTCCAATAAGGATGAGAAGACGAATCATGTTTCCTCGATGGTTGTTGTTGTTGTCCCCTCATGTTAGGATGGTTCCTACTTGGGCTATGATCAGGACTCCATGATTCAAATCCTGGGTTGCTATACTGGTTATTCCCTTGGTAAGATGAAGCTTGTGAAGCCGATGCAATCTCATTTGCTTGATGTGAGTAGTAACTGTTCTGACTCTGCTGGGACCTCCATGAACCCGCTGTAGCTGTGCCCATTTGTCCTACCGGTTCCCTAACCACATAAGAGGTTGTTGAGATTGCTTGTTGTTGTTGAACATGTTGACTGTGATTAAGTTTTGGTTGCATGTGTTGTTGTTGTCTTTCTGTGTGAGGCAATATGAGTGAGTTATTATATGCTGATGGAGCATGTCGCGGGATAGATTGCTCGTTTGTTGATTTCCATTGCATTGAAGGAACATGAAGGGGAGTACCCGATCTAGCAACTGCAGCACCAACTTGGTTTTGCCTTGAAAATGGATTCCGAATTACTTCTTGTCCCCATCCACTCTGCAAAATGAAACAATACACTTAACTTAGTACAAGGATAAGAAACAGTGAACATCAACATCTTGTAATGGTAGCATAGTACTCATCAGGTTAGATCTAACAGCTGGGAAATCATAATCCGGTTAGGTGATAACTAGAGCTTGTTTTAATTCTTTGGTTTTTCCTATACGTGTGAATTTTGCAATCACTTATTATCATGTGATTCAATTTGGCAGCATGATATGATATGTCCGAGGAATTTGGGGTGCATAGGTTTTAAGTAACGCACCATTCCAGGATTAGTTGATGGAGTGGGAGATGGAAGAGATACTTCGACCTTTTCTTCAACCTGCTTATTTGAGCTACTGCTTGAGTTAGGTGCCCCAGTCTTAATCACATCAAGCAGTTTTACCATATCTTGGCCGGCTAAATTACCGGGCTTGCCAGAAGTCAGTGCATAAACAAGATCTGGGTTTTTAAGTAATGCCGCTAATAACTCGAGATCAGGTTCCAAGGAAGTGCTTTGAGATGAAGAGGTTGTGGCAGCACCAGCAGCAGTTCGCCGTTCATCAAGTGAATCCTGTGTTTCTTCTGTTACACTTTCTTCTGGTGGCTGTTGAGAAGGAATTTCAGGGGTCAAACTGTCATCATAGTCCATTTCCCTGTCCCATGGTTCCTTAGGGTTCAACGGTATAGTTTGAAGAGACTGATATGTTGTTTCTCTTTCTCGCCGGTTTCTGTTTCTCTGAACATCAGCCTCCTTGCTATTACCACCAGCAGCTACTCTCCATGTTTCGTCAAGTACCATTCCTGCAGAAAACTAGGCATGAGAATGACTCCTAAATAGCCACCAAAATATAAGTGAACTAATAGAGAATGATATACCTGGTGGCACACGCCAATCAATCTGCTTTCTCTTGCAATTCTTTAGAATAGTTTGTGGACTCATTTTCAACAAAACTCCCACCTTATTAGAAATGCTTTTAGGAGGTGTTGAAGGTTTTTTAATTTCATCAGCTTGTACCGGGACATTTACAGCTGGTGAATTGACAGGCTGAACAGCCGAAGGTACAGGTGTGTCTTCAATCTTAGCTTCATTGCTCTGACTAGGTGGAGAATCCTTGACTGACTGAAGTGTCAAGGGCTTCTCAGGAACAATTGTTGGAACAATGGTTCTTGATTCACCAACGGCACTTGGTATAGGATCCTTTTTACTATTCTTGCTCTGCATATAAAGAGCACGCATCTTCGCTTTCTGAATATCATCAGCAGACATAGGGCGGCTTCGACTTGAAGTTCCTATTCTAACAGTCTGAGGACTCCTTCCAGCAGCTTTTTGGCCTGGTTGCTCCACCATCTGAACTTTCCTGCGTTCTTTGTTATCTGCTGCAAGCTAAGGAAACTGACTTTGAGCTGAAAACTACAAGACAAGTTTATCTTGAACTAGCAAAAGGGCTGTAACATATAGTAATGTATCAGGTCGCTCTATGGACATAGCAGGCTTCAATGTATAACACCTACTCAATAACACAAGTAGCCTATGAGGTCAATATGCTAACTTTTCCAATGCACTGACAAAAACATATATGCTAATTGGTGCATCAATAAAAGAGCTCAAACACAAAGGATACATGATGGATTTGAACCAAGCATGTGTTTCTTGGTGGAATCATCTGCCGAAGTAAGTAACAGTTTTGGACCCTGTGATGATGCAAACCCCCTGGACCAAAATACAACCAATAATTATGAAACCACCTAACCATAGAAAGGGAACCAATTCTAGATGGAAGATGAAAATGAAACTGATACCTGCCATTCTCTGACCTTCCATTTGAGAGACTAAGAATATCTTCCTGTTGCAACAAGAAAAAAGGTTTTAAGGAATTGATGTGGTGCACATAATAGAAATATAGATTCATGGTTTGCCCCACTTACAGGATTGCTACTATCACCCATGATTTCAGCGATACTGCAAAACAAGACCAAATACTATAATTAAACTGTCAACAAACAACACAATGACAGGTAAATAAAATGTCTCCAGCCAACACATAAACCGCAACTTGCCTCTGTTTCAGAAGCAATTGACTCTGCGAATCAATTTGTGAACTGTTACGATTTTGTTTCTTCATTGCTTGGATTTTTGCAAATAACTTGGTCCATCTTGATAACAAACCTTTTGCCCTGTTTGATATGTCTGATCTTCAAATCAGATGATGAAACCAAAGAAATCACAACACAAACTTGGGCATTAATGAAAGCTACACAATATTTAAGTTTTCAAGAAATTACACCTGACGTCCTATAGAAACGAAGTCCATTGACACTTTGCAATATGGCTGACATATTTTCAGGAGATGCTTTGTGAAGAGGTAAATGACAAAAAACCTGCGTGCTATATATCAATTATCCATAATAGTATAATACAACAATTTGAATTATTTTACAGCAATCTGTCTGCAAGTAAATTAATCTTGTACCTTCAAGATAAGAAGTAAGACACTTGTTTGCTCTTCCACAGCAGCTTGACTCAACCATGTTGTAAGTATCAAAACCCCTCCTTTTGATAAAAACCTGTGCACACATGGAAAATGACAGTCAAGACGGGAATATAAAAACAATAAAATCATATACGACATTGAGTGAAAGAGAACCCTTCATTAGTACCAGATCAGTACAGAAGAATCTTGAATCTGCATGATCCACTCCATTAATTTCACCTGACCTAAAAATGTTTCTTCTTTACGCAACAGAGAGAATATATTCTCAACAAAGTATTTGTCTGAATCGCTAATGTCAGGTGAAATATCCTCCGGTGGCATAAGTGCCACTGTTTCACCTTCAGCCCAATTTATAGAACATGACTCCGGATGTGTTGAGTTCAAGGGAACGGGATCAACATGCGTTGTGGCATTATTATTTTCCAGAACACCATCACCTTGTAGAGCAGGCGTATTGGGCATAATAACCTTCTCCCTTGAAAGCCTCACTTGTTTCCTTACTCTTGTCTTTTGAGTAACAAAAAAATCTCGAACCTGCCATTGAAGAAATAATAGAGATACCACCGAATAAGGACCTCAACATGAAGATATAACATGGCATGGCATAGAATTCAAAAAGCATTGCAGAACAGAAGAAGAAGTAGAAGAAGAAGGCGACACTTGGAAAAAAAAAAGATTCAAGAGATCAAAACCTGGGCGACAGTGATGCCAAATAGAGCACTGATCTCCCGCGATTCCTTCTTACTAATAGCATCTTTAACAGCGAAAACTGCTTGCAGATACTTAACCGCCTTTGGATTCAACAAGTCTCTAGGCCGCTTTCCTGAAATATTAACAGATTCATCAGATACTAGGCATTACGAAAGTAACAGTTGGGTGTGATTGTTTAAAGGAACATAGAAAGTGACGATGAATTGAAGCATTAACAAGACTCACCAATTTTAATGGACAAAGCACCAGCAGCCTGCAAAGATGAAAACAAAACAGATCAATGACTTTAACAGAGAAGATACAAAGGATTATTTGAAGGGAGAAGTGACACAAGAGCCAAATATCCGTTAATCATATAAACCATCAGCATTACATTATGAACCCACATTTACACATGGGCCCAGCGAATAAATTGTGAGGCAAAGTTTGAGTTCGTCGAAGTTAATCAGTTCACAGCAGAAACGGATAGGTCGAGCTAGATGAATCTATACCCAAAAACACCTATAGTTTATGCTAAAGTCAATACCCCCTATAGAGAATTGATACCAAAATCCGAATAACTTGTCCTTCTCAGCTTTGCCCATATCACCAAAACTACTAATACCCCAAACAAACAAAAAAAGAAACACGAACTTTCTATACCCAAAAACATTAAAAAGATGACCCACCATTTCTTGCGCGAGGGGGTTAACACCGGTGAGTTTGCATTGCGTAACGACGACATCTTGGAGCTGATCGATCTGGCTATGAAAAAGCTCCTTCTGTGAATCCAATAGCTCCATTAACGACTCCACCGAGCTCCCTATTTCTATCTCCTCCTTGAACGCGTCCATGGCCGCCGGCGGAAAATTTGAAGACCAATACGCAATCGGAATTCAAAATGTGCATCAGGGATTAGTTTTGTGCCGAGAATCAGTGATTCGAACGTCGAGAGATAGCTGAGACGATAAATTCAATGAACATGGTTACCTAATTTCGGATTGTGAGAAGTCGAATCGGGTTAGGGTTTGGGTTACCTCGTGAAGCATAAACGAGTAAAGACGACAAATTAAAGGGCAGAAAAGTAAATAGTAACACTAAAAAGGTTTGCTTATAGTACGAAGAAAAACCTAATAAAACGCAGCGTTTCAAAACAGATCTGTAAAACAACATTAAAAATTAAAAATTAAAAAAAAAAAAAGTAAAGAAATTAAATATTTTCTCAGATAATAATAAATCTGTTGACATAAAAAAAAATTAAGAAAATAAATAATTAAATCAATGACCTGAATAATAATAGAAGGAGAACAAGTTTGTTTGCTTGGATATCTTTCACCGCCTTTGTTCTCTCAAAGGTCTCGCTCGACCTCTTTCTCTCTGTTTATGCCTTTCTGAACTATTTTCAGGGTTTTCATTTCTCTCTCGCTTATCTTTTCGATCGGAACAGCTCACCCGATCCTTTTGAATCGGGAATCGGTAATCATCAAGGTTTTTGTGGGGGGTACGCGATGCATTTTTCTCTGATTAGGGTTTAAGATCTCGCGTTTTCACTACTTGTTTCGATTTCACGCTTGTTTTGTTCCCTTTTACTCTGGATTTTGAACCATTTCGTTGTTTTCTCGTATATCTAGGGTTCGTTTTGAGTTTTTTTTTCTGGGATCGGGATTGTTAGGGTTACATCGGTCCCTCTGGATTGCATTTTGAACAGTGTAATTTCGTGATTATTTCATGGATTGTTGTTTCTCGAGTATCTATATTGATAGTTTGGATTTGTGTACGGTGTTCAAACTAGTTTCATATTTGGATAATGTGGATGTTAAAATTTGTTATTTGTTCCTCTCTTCTCTGTCATTTGATTCTGTGTATTGTTATTGCTTTCCTTAATTTTGGTTTTCTTCGTTGTTCTTGGTTCAGGAGAGCTTTAAAAAGTATTTCTCAACATGGAGCGGAAGACAATTGATTTGGAGCAAGGATGGGACTATATGCAGACTGGTATTACAAAGCTTAAACGGATTCTTGAAGGACTGCCTGAGCCTGCATTTGACTCCGAGCAATATATGATGCTTTATACGTAGGTTTTAAACTTATTTTTCACCTTATAGCAGCTTGCTTGATTATAAGTAGTACTTACCGATGGGGATTTTATGTGATTCTCAGGACTATCTACAACATGTGCACCCAGAAACCTCCTCATGATTACTCACAGCAGCTTTATGACAAGTATCGTGAAGCATTTGAGGAGTATATTAACTCAACAGTGAGTCTGATTAATATTTTGTTTCTATCTTACATACTCCCAAATCTTTAGATTTTTACTTTTGTGAATGGTCTCATGTGTCAAGAAGTCGTGTACTCTCTTGAATCTTAAGTTGATCAAACCATATGATTATTTACTCTCTTGTTTTTTGTGTTTAGGTCTTGCCTGCTTTAAGGGAGAAGCATGACGAATACATGCTGCGGGAGCTGGTTAAAAGATGGTCTAACCATAAAGTTATGGTTAGGTGGCTATCCCGCTTCTTCTACTATCTTGACCGTTACTTCATTGCTCGGAGATCACTTCCACCATTGAATGAAGTTGGCCTGACATGCTTCCGCGACCTGGTTTGGCATTCTTTCTTGTGACTTTATAGTGTTCCATTGTATTGAATTATTTTTTAACAGTTTCCCAGCGTACTGATATTCTTTTAACTGTTCCGTGATTTTTTTTTGCTTCAGGTTTATAATGAGTTGCATTCTAAGGTCAAAGAAGCTGTAATAGCACTTGTAAGTATTGCATCTATAATTTGTATTTATATCCTACTCTTGTTTTTGCCTGATTCAAGGTCTAACATGCCCTGTTTTTATGTCAGGTTGATAAAGAACGGGAGGGCGAGCAGATTGATAGGACGCTACTGAAAAATGTGTTAGACATCTATGTAGAGATTGGAATGGGACAGATGGAAAGGTATGAAGAAGATTTTGAAAGCTTCATGCTTCAAGATACAGCATCTTACTATTCTCGGAAGGCATCAAGCTGGATCCAGGAAGATTCTTGCCCTGATTACATGTTGAAGGCATGACTTGTGATATCATTTTCTAAAATTTGTTGTCATTTTACATTATTTATAACTTCTCTGCTTTTATGTTGTAGTCTGAAGAATGTCTTAAGAAGGAGAGGGAGAGAGTGACTCACTACCTTCACTCAAGCAGTGAGCCAAAGCTGGTTGAGGTTGTTTATATTACATTATGCATGATATTATGTTATTATGCCTGTACTTGTACATTTGATGAAGAAACCATATTTCTTGCACGAGCCTTGATTTTGCATTTATGTTTGTTAAGATATACTTTTTCAGACTCACTTAATTGCATAGTCCGGGCATATATTATTACAAAGCTTTATATTTGTTTGACTTATGTAGTTATCTTTTGGATGCAGAAAGTACAACATGAATTGTTGGTAGTGTATGCAAATCAGCTTCTAGAAAAAGAGCACTCAGGGTGCCGTGCATTGCTAAGAGATGACAAGGTAAGTATCTTTATATTTACTGATAATGGGTTTGTGTCTTTTAATCTTTCTTTGATGGAGTATATTCGTATATGTTCAGGTGGATGATCTCTCCAGGATGTACAGGCTGTACCATAAGATTGTTCGAGGTTTGGAACCTGTTGCTAACATATTTAAGCAGGTTAGTTTCATATCTTCATTCTTTTTGTTTATGATTAACAAATGGATAGTCTTTTCTTCATGGTCTACTTTCATTCTCTTAATTGCTGTACGACATTAACTATAGCTTGTAATTTGTATACAGCATGTCACAGCTGAGGGTAACGCACTTGTCCAACAGGCCGAAGACACAGCTACTAATCAGGTTCATATTATTTTACTTCTTTTATTCTGAGAACTCTTCTGTTTGTATGTGTTGCTTGTGATTGCTAACATCATTTTTATTTCACAGGCTGCAAATACTGCTAGCGTCCAGGAACAGGTAAAACTTGTAAACTAATTTTAGTAGTTAAGGTGTTTTGGAATTAAGAGATTCACAATGTGGGAACTATATTGTTCACAATTCACTTTTCCTTGCAATTTTGTTCAGGTTCTTATTAGAAAAGTGATTGAACTACATGATAAGTACATGGTCTATGTCACTGAGTGCTTCCAGAACCACACCCTCTTCCATAAGGTCTGATGTACTTTCTGCATATTTTTCATGTGTCTTATCTTATTCATGTTTATGTTATTTTATTAATCAGTTTCTTGAAATATATTATAGGCTTTGAAAGAGGCATTTGAGATATTCTGTAACAAAACAGTCGCTGGAAGTTCAAGTGCAGAATTACTTGCAACATTTTGTGACAATATTCTCAAGAAGGGGGGAAGTGAAAAGCTGAGTGATGAAGCTATTGAAGATACGCTTGAGAAGGTACATCTTTTCTTCAAACTGTTTCTGCTTAAATCACAATTCAATCCTCCTGAATTTTGTACTGTTGTTACAGGTGGTCAAATTGCTTGCTTATATAAGTGATAAGGATCTTTTTGCCGAGTTCTACAGGTTTATCTCCCACTTCAATCTTTCTTCTTCTGTAGATCCAGTTGTTTTTTTTTTGCATCTACTCTATGTTTTTCTTGTAAGGTTTTGTTTATACTAGTTTTTTTGGAGATACCTTTCAATAATATAGTATTGGATTGACAAAATTTGGATTACTGAGTTGCAAGCTGTTTTGTTTATGGTTGATTGCAGGAAGAAGCTGGCCCGTAGACTCTTGTTTGATCGCAGTGCTAACGATGATCATGAGAGAAGTATCCTTACAAAGCTCAAGCAACAATGTGGTGGGCAGTTTACTTCTAAGATGGAGGGCATGGTTAGTTGGAGTGTCCCTGTGTTTCTTATCTTAAAGTGGTGCTTGCTCTGATGATATATGCTTTTATATATAATTTAATTTGTTTACAGGTGACGGATTTGACTTTGGCAAGAGAAAACCAAACTAATTTCGAGGAGTATCTAACCAGTAACCCTGCTGCAAACCCAGGGATTGAGTTGACCGTCACTGTTCTTACCACTGGTTTCTGGCCAAGTTACAAATCATTTGACATAAATCTACCCAGTGAAATGGTAAAAACTCTATTGAAAATATATGTACCTGAAATGGAAAAGTTTGCTCCAGAGTTCTAATTCGTTGGTTCTTTGTTTCAGGTCAAGTGTGTTGAAGTCTTCAAAGGGTTTTATGAAACAAGAACGAAACACAGGAAGCTTACCTGGATCTATTCTCTTGGAACTTGTCACATCAATGGGAAGTTTGATCAAAAGCCCATCGAGTTAGTTGTGTCTACTTACCAGGTATTAATTGTTTCTCAGAAAATGTGGGTATATATTTCTCCAGCTTTAAACAGCCTCAGATGCCACGTTTTTCTATCTTTATAGGCTGCTGTGCTTCTGCTCTTCAACACAACAGACAAATTAAGTTACACTGAGATCCTGACTCAACTGAACCTAAGCCATGAAGATCTTGTCAGGTTGCTTCATTCCTTGTCATGTGCTAAGTACAAGATTCTCATCAAGGAACCAAGCACCAAGACTGTTTCCCAGACTGATGTTTTTGAATTCAACTCCAAGTTCACCGACAGAATGCGCAGAATAAAGGTCGGTGACATGTTGTTCTAACTCAAAACTCACCGCAAGTTCATGTCTTCTTTTACATATTTGTTAATATCTTACATCAACTTGGGTAATTTGCATCACAGATCCCTCTTCCTCCAGTTGATGAAAGGAAGAAAGTCGTTGAAGATGTTGACAAAGACAGACGCTATGCAATTGATGCTGCCATTGTCAGGATCATGAAGAGCAGGAAGGTGTTGGGTCATCAACAACTTGTTTCTGAGTGCGTTGAACAACTTAGCCGAATGTTCAAGGTAAGTTATACATACACATACACAAAACATGTGAATATGCTTGTATTGTTCCGTTTCAGTGGCTTATATTGGATATTGTGATTTTTGTTGCAGCCTGATATCAAAGCAATCAAGAAACGCATGGAGGATTTAATAACGAGAGATTATTTGGAGAGGGACAAGGAGAATCCTAACATGTTTAGGTACTTGGCTTAGGGCAAAAACAACAACTGTGGAAGGAAGTGGTTGGCTGATGAAAGGTAATGGCGTCAGAAGCATCTGCTTGTATATTAGAAGTCCATATGGATACTATCCTTAAACCAAATTATCGCTTCGTTTTCATTTTTTTTCTTTCTCTCTTTTAAAAATTCGGTCGTGCTTTTTTCTCTTTTTGGGATGCAACTTTACCTTTGTGGGGTTTTGTTTCTTGGATATTGAATGGAGATGATAGAGATGCCTTAATGAATGAATCTCTGCTTTCAAATATGCTGATCATTAATAATTTTAACTATCTTTTGTGTTATATTAATGTGATGGAAAGTCTAAAAAAAGACACGTGCTGATCATTATTCTTTTAAAATGAGTTTAGTGATCTTGTGCTATCAGAATCAGAAAATTCAAAATTCCTATGGTCGATGGAAGAATTATATAAACCACCAAAGTTTATATATACGTCTGGGCTTTTAATAAAATGGGCCTTCAGTTTAGTTAAAAGTTCAGCTAAAAGCATAACCAAACAGAAAGAAATAGGCTAATAGTGAACTGGACTAAGGCTTATATTAGCAGGCCCAGAGAGGGTGTGGTCAATCGTGCGCCAAGTGATAGTGAGATACGGAGTCTAGCTCCTTGGTTCTTCTCTCTCAGATCAAAAAAGCTTCGGTGTGCGTCTATCGTTCCCAAAGTTGTGCGAAAATGCTGGCTAGGCTCGCTGCTAAGCGTCTTCTCGAGATCCGTCAAGCTTTCCGTCAACCATCTTCTCAGGTATTCTCTAATATCTTGCTTCCTCTCGGTTGTTTGTTTCTCCGGCGTTCCCGATCTCATTCTCGGTTTGGTCATTTCTATCTTACAGGTGTCTCGTAGCTTATCAACAGCCTTAAACTACGTGAGTTGTTAATATTTTCAGTGATCTATGCTTTGATTTTTCTAATTTTATTTGAAATCAATTGGAATTTGGTTTTTGATTTTGTTGTTGTTGTTTTGATTACTTATAGCATCTGGATTCTCCTGATAACAAACCCGATCTTCCATGGGAATTTTCAGAGGCAAACAAATCTAAGGTCAGTGAATAATAAATTCGCTTCTTGTTGTGATGATGAAGAAAACCTACACTGAGATTTTATCCAATAAGGATCGAACTCGTTGAGATTGTCATAGTAGTTATAGATTTCTGGGTG
Organism: Barbarea vulgaris; assembly: GCA_963667165.1. NCBI lineage: Eukaryota > Viridiplantae > Streptophyta > Magnoliopsida > Brassicales > Brassicaceae > Barbarea > Barbarea vulgaris. The sequence goes on along the minus strand of OY763894.1, from coordinate 22,069,158 downwards.
AATTGTAGACTTTATACTCTTACGGGAAAATGTTGGAACCTCTAGCTCTCATTCCTACTGATTATAGACCTCTGACTAGAAGTAGACAATTTTTGTTTTAGAGGAATGAGTTGAAATGTTTTGCCGGAGTTGAAGGAAGGTTTTTTTCTTTATCCCAAAGTAACATAGTCCGTGGCTTCTGTTTAGGCATTATGGTCCCGTGAGTTAGCATTTTTATAAAGGATGCTTAAACGGCAAAGCCTGGGACTTTCTGATAGATTTACGAGCTTACATACTTTGAATTGGCTATTTGGGAATTGATTTAAGGGAGACTCAGAGTAAGGGACCCCAATGGCCAACAATTTCCCAAATCTGATACTTTGGCAAAAAGACTCTGTGAAAACTATTGATCCCCTTTTATGGAATTAAAGGGCTAACATTCTTTAGCGATTGGTTCCAGTTTCTGCATCTTTCATGTCTGGCTGCCTTATTGTTTCATAAAAGTGAAATCCATTTCCCCATGCATCCAGCTTTCTGAAATTCTAGTTATTTGTCCAAATTGTCTAGGTTAAGGAGATACTCTCTTACTATCCATCCAATTACAAGCAGTCCGCTGTGATTCCTCTTCTAGATCTTGCACAACAGCAGCATGGAGGCTGGCTTCCTGTTTCAGCAATGAATGCAGTATGTTTTTGCTTTATGTATGTTTCAGCATTTTGCATACTAATTGAAAGGATTCTGAAATGGGAGTTTCGAATTATCTTTTTCTAACAATTCACGCTTTCATTTGATTGTCTCTGTTAGAAAGTAGTTATAGAAGTTCTATTTTGGAACACAACATCCATTGATATGATTTTACCAACATAACTATACTGTTGCAGGTTGCTAAAGTTATAGAAGTAGCCCCTATCCGTGTTTATGAGGTTGCGACATTTTACTCAATGTTCAACAGGGCAAAGGTAAGAAGTACATTCTACTCATAAACTCAAGTCTCTACCGTACTAGTTATTTCACACATCGCACTCTCAGTTTTCATTTGTCCTTACAGGTTGGAAAGTACCACCTGCTAGTTTGTGGCACAACACCTTGCATGATCCGTGGTTCACGAGACATCGAATCAGCTTTGCTAGACCATTTGGGAGTGAAACGCGGTGGTAAAGATCTAGAAGTAACCTTTCATAAACAATATCATACGATGATGCTCAGTCATAACAATCTTTGGTACTATGTATTTGCAGAAGTCACAAAGGATGGTTTGTTCTCTGTTGGAGAGATGGAATGCATGGTATAGATTTCTTATCGCCTCTTTACTTTCTTGGAACTTAATTCATGCAGAATTGTTACCGATGTTAATATTTTGACATCAAAAGAGACAATATACATCTCATATACTTGTTTTCTTTACAGGGATGTTGTGTTAATGCACCCATGATCACTGTGGCAGACTATTCCAATGGATCAGAAGGATATACATATAATTATTTCGTATGTCAAATCACATCCAATAACTTCTCATTTCCCCCGCATTATTTTTCTTCATCTCTGCAGTTTGAGTCTGCAAGAGGAAACTCGTATTCACACTGTCTTATGCTACAATACACAGGAAGATGTTACACCTGAGAAGGTCGTAGAGATTGTTGAAAAGCTGAGAAAAGGAGAAAAGCCACCGGTAAGACATTAAACTAATCCATCGCTTTGCATTGGTCCACTAAAATTATTCGGTCTTATAAGGTTTTAAAGGGGATGCCCAATCTGGTTTCGGTTTTTTTTTTCGAATTTTCAGATCTTCTAGAGTTGTGTAGCAAAAGATTTCCAAGATAATGAAGTTTTTCATCAGTTTTTATTGCTTTTCGTTTATGGTTTGTTCAGGCAATTAAATAATCGGTTTTGTTCTTCTTTGATTCAGTTTTTTTGAGATTCATTATGTTTATGCAATTTTGATTAGCTTTGAATCGGTTAACCTGTACCAAAAATGGATTTATCATTATTTAAATCTTTGTTTCAGCATGGAACTCAAAACCCGAAGAGGATCAAGTGCGGACCAGAAGGAGGAAATACAACACTGCTTGGCGAGCCAAAGCCACCGCAATTCCGTGATCTTGATGCTTGCTAAGCTAAGTTCTGTTTGCCGCCGGTTTTATGTGGTTCAATAACGCAAAGGCTATAGCGATGTTTAACTCCTGTAGCATCAAATTGAGTTTGCATTCTCTTTTGTAGTCTTCCTGCTTTTGGAATTTAAACCCATTTTAAATTAAACTTATTACCAAAAGCATCCTTCCTCTTTTATTATCATCTCACTTCCAAGATTTTTGTGAAATTGTAATAAAGACTCGTATGTGTGTGTTTACAGCCAAGCTTTCTATACTACTTGCAAACTAAAAAACAAAATTATGGCATTCATCAATTTAATTGGATTTTGTTTTTGAAGCAATAACTTAAAAAAAATGGGGTCCCTTTTCGAAAACATATCTTCACCATTCCTATGTAAAATGTAAATACTTTTTTTTTCTGAATCCGAATGGGCTACACAATGATAGAGCTAATACAAACCACTAGACATCCAAAATGTATGATACTTTTTCTCTTGGGTTTTGGAAGTTAAAATCCCTATATAGTAAACACTTGAAAAATAGCCATTCACTTATGGTCTTTTCTTTAAAAGTCTTGATTTATGTTGCCAATGTAAACAAAAGATGACTACTAGAGCATACTAACAATATTATTTTATTATTATATTACTCCAAAGTTATACAAAACAAATAGTAATACAAGGGGTGACAAATTACCAAATACTTTTATTTTTCAATTTGAACATAACTCAACAAGGTCCCACACCTTCCCACTACTACTAGTACTAATAATACCTCTGCAAACTCCTTCCTCAACCTCCCACTAAAGATTTGAAAACAAAAAGTTGCTTTCATCAAAGTCCACCTAAAATAAAGGTAAAATGATTACAATAATACTTAATCAAGTGAGCTTTTTGACAAATTTTTCCCTCTACTGCAAATCCTACATTGATTCCATCTCCAAAGCCTTTTTTTACTTTTTTACCTTTCGATTAGATCAACAAGTGGGTAAGTAAGGGAGAAGGAAACAGAGTCATTAGAGCTGGAGCAAAAGCCAAGTTGGACCGTTGGATTGCTGTACAAACCAGTTTTTCACAAATCCTATGGTGGAGGATTCGTCTCGGGCTTGACCACTGAAGATGTATCCGGAGGCTGAGAATGGTAAATTGCCATAGCCAATGATATTGGCATCATACAAAGAGCCTTAGATTGAAGAAGCTGCATCGCCGCTCCAACATTTTCTTCCATCAGTTTAGCCACTTGACGTTCAGTCCCATCGTTTGACCATTTCTCCCATGCGGGTTGCGGTGTCCTTCCACCGTCACCCGTTTCATCCTATTGAGATTTAAAGTAAAATTGAATCAAAACCCATTACTAAAGTTTTGATCTTTTCTCCTTTTTCCTAAATAGTTTTTACCTCAACTGATGATGATAGAGGCATATCAGTAACAAGTGGAGCAACAGCACCGGCTCCACCAAGTCGGCTCATGCTCAAAACCTACCAAAGTTGACCAAACAGAGATCGATATCATTCAAAGGGATAAGCTTTACCCCATGAAAATTATATAAAAAGCTTTACTTTAGAGAGCATGGACAATTTCACAAGAAACACACAAAACAAAAAAAATACAAAAAAGATTTATTATCTTATACAAAATCCATCATTGCATACTATTTCTTTAGTGTCTCCACTATCTTTTAAAGTAAAGAGACTTCCTTTTTTTTCTTTCCTTGCGAGAGCTTTAAGCAACCGACTGCATTTTGATATATGAAGCATTTGATCTACGAGATTATATTATAATGTGAGCATGATGATTGTAATTTAATGTTTGAAAATGGTAATATAATCCTAAACTGTGATTAGCCTCCATATGATAAAACAAAAAGTGAAAAGAGACTAAATGCCAAAGAAAACAAAAGCACTTAGACTTGTTTATTCTTCCCCCACATTAAAAATTAATCTAATCAGATTGAAATTTGGTTGAAGGGTAGGTAATGGTGGGACCAGAATTAAGACCAGAAATCCATCAAGAGATTAAAAACACATGACTTTTAGACCTCTAATCTTATGAACAAACATATTGCAGAAGGAGCAATACAAAAAGGCGGCTACTTCGAGATTAAAACTGTAGAAGAGAGAATATACCTTAACTTGGAGCCTGAGAAACTTTACATAATCAACAATCTCATCGATCATAGCAGCTCTATCGGTCTGCAAATGAAGACGGGAGAAACAGAAAAGGTTAAACCTTCTTGACCTCCAAATAATAGAAATGGGAAATGTTTCCATACAGGTGAGGCTCAGGAAGAAAGATACTGACCTTGTTCACAGTAGGTACAAGTTCCTGCAGCGCCCTGATCCGTTCTGCTATTCTTTCCCTACGTAGCTGTGGCAAAGTAAAACAATCTTTTAGCTTATCCTTCCATAAAACCAAGAGATCACTCGAAACAAATCAAAGTTACATCTTTCCAACTCGCCACCAACAAGTATATCATTAGGAAATACAAAAGAGAATCTGAAGTTTACCCGCTCTGCGATGCTATGTGGATCAGTAGCCTGACCACGCCTAGCTCGAACCCTAGGGCGGATTGAAGTAGGCTGATGTGGCGCTGATGGAGCTGGCTGTTGCATAGGCTGTCCATGGAAAACCTTCCAAACAACACAAACAAGAAGAAGAATTAAACCATTTCCAAAGAATCAGCTCCATAAGTTGTAAAGAAAGGCACTTTCACAATTCAACTAAAGGATTGTTTCTACAACAGAGTACCAACTGAATAAATCAAGTTAAAATGACAAGATCAGCCATACAGCTACATGAACTAGTATGAGCAACAAGAGCTATGTAGCATAATAAATTTAAACTTGAGTTATACTATACAAACCCAAATCAGTTAAATTCAACAACTCTTGAACCCAAAAAAAAAAACAAAAAAAAAAACACCCAAAGCAAATCATCAACATTGCTCAAAATCCATAGGACCATAAGTAAATCCCAAGACTGACTTTTTCAACTACTTAACAAGGAAAACAAAATCAGAAGTTACCAAAAAAATGTTCTCTTTAAAACCCTCAAAATCAATTTCTCACAAATAAAACACCAAAAAAAACAAGCAAAGCAAGAAGTTTCTTACAGGTTTCATAGAAGAACATCGATTATCAACAACATCATCTGAGAATCGTTTCCCAGTACCATGAGCTCCTTCAGGTCTAAGAAAGCCAGGTCCTTTCCCTTGATCCAAACTTAACCCTAGAGGAAACATCTGATTGTGAAACCCAGTTGGTCCACCTCCTCCTAACCCACCCATGTGACTTCCTTCGTCGCCAGAACCCAACTGCAGCATCATCGGCGGTGCTCCACCGCCCAATCCGCCGTCAACTCCAGACAAACCACCGCCTGAAGAGGCTGAGAAATTAGGAAGGCCAAGGATTTGCTCGAAGAAATCATCAGAAGGAGTTTGGTCAGAGAGGTTCTCGTGAGGGTTGTTACTAGCCATTTGTTTGAGATAAAAACAGAGACTTTGACTCGAACGAGTCAGTATGAGCTACGATTAACGAGTTATAAACCTTCAAAGAGCAGCTATTTACATGCGAAAGCTATAGATTTTTTTTTTTTGTTTCTGAAAATATTTGATTCTTTAAAACGAATGAGGACGAAGAAGACAGAGACGAGAAAGGAGCAGAAGAAAAGTGAAAACTTTATGCTCTGTTTATAAAATTATCTTTTGTTAAAGGACCTTACTTTTTTAGATTATTTCATTTCTGCCATTATCTTCTTCTCTTTCCATAAACCAAAGAAAAAGAACTGGGCTGGATTAGTTGTACACTTAACTGGGCTAGATTTTATATTAACTGGGCCTTCTCTTCTTTTTTTCTTCTAAACCTAGGCCTTCTTTACAGTCTCTATAGTTTTCCTTTTTTATATAATAAAAAGAGCATAATACTTTTTCGAATTTAAATATATTATAGATTACAAAATATTAAGACCTAAATTAGTTTCATACAATAATAACACATATTACAAATACAATCTAAGTTATAAATTTATTTACTGTACATAGAAATATTTTAATATGCAGAGTTATACATTAGAAAATAAGTAAAATATTAGTCCAGAACACGATGTCATATTCCAAAAATTTGAGATTTTAGTGATAACCTTTTCGAAATTCGGACGATGGGGTGATAATCACCTAAATGTGTTGTCAGTTTACCACATTCATAAATCAATCATAATATTATCCCTTGATTATCAAAAAGTTATTAAAATTACCAAAATTATCCGGTTTCTCAAACAAAAATTTCCAAAAATTATATGTTGTTACTTAATTACCCAAACACAAACCTATCCCTTGATATTTATATCTGAATTACTCATACTCTACCGAAATTATTTTTAATATATATATATATTTGAAAATAATTTTTTATATTTTAAATATTTTTTTAGATTCGCATAATCACTATTATCCATAGCTACTGTCATGAACACTGGGTTTCAATTCAATTTTAAGGTTTTTATTGTATTTCCTAAATATTTTTTATCTTTCTAATGTCGAGAAAAAGACGATGATAAGTTTATTTTTTAAACGAAAGTGTTGGTTAGATTCAAATTTTTTAGAGTTTTCGATTTGGTTTTAGATTTTTTTTCTTCTGGCTTGGAATATCAATTTTTAAATTATTTAAATTTATGTATTTAGAAACTGAAAATTTCAATCTAAATTTCGTGTGAAACTGTAGATAGATTACCACCCTTCAATATAATGGTAGTAAGTTGAGTGAGAAAAAAAAAAGAAAAAAAGATTACCCTTTAATTTAGTAAAAGATCAAAAACAAAGGTAATCTTCTTTACCAAAAAAAAGAAAAAAAAAAAAAAACAAAGGTAATCTACATAATTGATTTGTTTATTTTCTGTCTATTAGATCTCCTCAGATTATACAACCACAAAATGAAAAATGAAGAAATGAGAATTTGGAACAGGTGAGGAAAAAAAATAAAAAAATAAATGGAAAATGTGATTTTATTACAGAACAATTTATTAAGTATAAGTAGTGTAATGAATGCTTTGTGCACAAAAGAAGAGTTGTGTAATGAATGATTTAATTCAGTTAAACACGGGATAGAAACGGAAAGAATAATGTGTAAACTGGAAAGTGAAAACGCGTTTCCTAATTTCTCTAACAGTTTGAATATAACTAATTTTTCTATATATGGTTGTTACCAATTAATCAATAGAGATTATTCACCATAATAATTATTTAATACTATTCCCTTTTAAGCTGACAATTGACAAATAAGTAATAAACTGAGACTCACTCATTTAATCTTTTGTCTCACTCACTCATTTAATCTTTTGCTTCCTCGACCCGACTTTTCAGTGGTACATAAAGATTCTTCCTTTGTCCGATTTTGTTCTCAGATCGAACTTCAATGCTCTAAATTGTCTTCCTTTTTCTCGGAATTACAGAGAAATTTCTGAAGAAAACGACAAAATTGAGAAATGGGTCACGAAGGAGAAGGGGTCTCGCTTGAATTCACTCCGACGTGGGTCGTCGCCGGAGTTTGTACAGTCATCGTTGCGATTTCACTGGCTGTAGAACGTTTGCTTCACCATTTTGGTACTGTTCTTAAGAAGAAGGAGCAAAAAGCCCTTTACGAAGCCCTTCAAAAGGTTAAAGAAGGTACCACAAAAAAAAAAAAAATCAAAATCAAAATCCTTTCTTTTTGTTCTTTGTTCTTTGTGAGTGGGTTCCACGGATCTTTTGAGTTAGTGATTCCTTTAAAGAGAGTGATTAGTTTCGAACGAACTGTTCTTCAATTTTTTTATTTTTTGTTTTTGTTTTTCTGGGTTATGTGTTAGTGGTTTAACCTTTTAATTAAGTTTATTATTTTACAAAATATGCAAAGTATTTGTTCCCTTTTAAGCAATTGTGGCCATATTAGATTTTAAGCAGCTTGAGTCTTTAAAGTTAAAATCTTTACTACTTTTTTTTCTGTTGCTTTTGGTGCAAATTGTTTATCTTTGACTGATCTTTTTAAAATTGCAGAGTTAATGTTGTTAGGGTCTGTACTAATTGTTTGATAAAATCTAAAGGGAGATGTGACTGCATGAGATTATAAGCAGCTTAAGTCTTAAAAGTTAAAATCTTTTACTACTTTTTGTGTTGATAAATCTTTTGGGGATTGCAGAGTTGATGTTGTTAGGGTCAATATTGGACTAATTGTTTGATAAAATCTAAAGTGAGATATGACTATCAGATTATAAGCATCTTAAGTCTTAGAAGTTAAAATCTTTTACTACCTTTTGTGTTGATAAATCTTTTGGGGATTGCAGAATTGATGTTGTTAGGGTTCATATCGCTGTTACTGACGGTAGTCCAAGGACTCATTTCCAAATTCTGTGTGAAAGAAGCTGTGCTTATGCATATGCTTCCATGTTCACATGAGGCAAGAGCAGAAGCTGAGGCAAGTGATCATAAAAACGTAACTGCAAAAGAACATTTTCAGAGTTTTCTCCCTATTGTTGGAACCACTAGGCGTCTACTTGCTGAACATGCTGCTGCTGAAACTGGTTATTGTAGCGCAAAGGTAAAACTAAAGTACCTTTACGGCCTCATTATGGTCTTGTTAGGTGTTCTCTAGCGTATTCTTGATTAAATCAGTACTTACTTCTCGTCCTCTTTATTTTTCAGCATAAAGTACCATTGCTTTCGGTTGAGGCATTACACCATTTACATATCTTCATCTTCGTCCTCGCCATATCTCATGTGACATTCTGTGTTCTTACCGTCGTTTTCGGAAGCACGAGAGTCAGCATAAAACTATATATAAATATCCTCTGTCATTTGTTGCAAAATCCTCAGGTGTGAAACTGTGTTTTATTCATGTTTTTTATGTTAATGCAGATCCACCAATGGAAGAAATGGGAAGATTCGATTGCAGACGCCAGTTTTGACCCCGAAACAGGTACAAGATTGCACGAGTTATTCGTTTTAATCAGATATATATACGGAATTCATGAAGATGATAGCGGAATCTTGTATGTATCGTTTGATCAGTTGCTGTGCCTTTTGCAGCTCTCAAAAAAAAGAGGGTCACTCATGTACAGAACCATGCTTTTATTAAAGAGCATTTTCTTGGTATTGGTAAAGATTCAGTCTTCCTCGGATGGACGGTATAGTATTTTTACTTGCTTGTTTTTGTTGTGGTTAGTCGTCCTTTCGAACTACCTGAATGTTGAGATCATGTCTTTTACATGACAGCATTCCTTTTTCAAGCAATTCTATGGATCTGTGACGAAATCAGATTACATGACTTTGCGTCTTGGCTTTATTATGGTAAAATCTTTATTATTTAAATTAATTTGAAACTTGTAATCAAAAATCTTGTTTTGATCACTTAGACTAACATCTATTGATTTTTTTTATAGACACATTGTAAGGCAAACCCCAAACTTAATTTTCACAAGTATATGATGCGTGCTCTAGAGGATGATTTCAAACAAGTTGTTGGTATTAGTTGGTATCTTTGGATCTTCGTTGTCATCTTCTTGCTGCTAAATGTTAATGGTATGCTTCTCAAAACTTTAATTTTTAGTTTCTATCTTAAATAGAAAGAAAATTTTTACTTCTTCAAATAGAAATTGGAATTGAAACTACATTTCTGTATATTGCAGGATGGCACACATATTTCTGGATAGCATTCATTCCCTTTATTGTGAGTCATTTGTTTTTCTTTTTCTCAACTTTATTTTATCAGAATGTCTAAATCTTCAATTAAACTTAATTTTGTCCTTTTTTTCTTTTTTTGAATATTGGAAGCTGCTTCTTGCTGTGGGAACAAAGTTGGAGCATGTGATTGCACAGTTAGCTCACGAAGTTGCAGAGAAACATGTAGCCATTGAAGGAGAGTTAGTAGTGAAACCATCAGATGAACATTTCTGGTTCAGCAAACCTCAAATCGTTCTCTACTTGATCCATTTTATCCTTTTCCAAAATGCTTTTGAGATTGCATTTTTCTTTTGGATTTGGGTAAGTCAGATTCTTTAAGATAAAAAAAAATTTTAAGACTCACCTGAAATAGTTAAGACTAATAAGTATATTTTAGGTTACATACGGCTTCGACTCATGCATTATGGGACAGGTGAGATACATTGTTCCAAGATTGGTTATCGGGTAAGCAAAAAAATTCGAACTTTTTGTCTTTCTTGTATTGTTTTAATGAATAGATCTCGTCTTAGACTGACATCTTTCATCTTCTCTTTAGGGTCTTCATTCAAGTGCTTTGCAGTTACAGTACGCTGCCTCTTTACGCCATTGTCTCACAGGTAAAAGCTAATTTCAGATTCTTTAGGTTTGCTTTTCGAATTGTCTGAAAAGTTAACCCTCTTCTTGTGTAACAACAGATGGGAAGTAACTTCAAAAAAGCCATATTCGAAGAAAATGTGCAGGTTGGTCTTGTTGGTTGGGCACAGAAAGTGAAGAACAAGAGAGAACTAAAATCTGCAGCTGCTAATGGAAGCGAAGGAAGCTCTCAGGCTGGTTCTGGTTCTGGTCCGGGTCCTGGTGCAGGTTTTGCAGGAATCCAACTTAGCAGGTTGACAAGAAACAACGCAGGGGACACAAACAACGAGATTACACCTGATCATAACAATTGAGCACCTGATAATTTTTAGCTTCAAAATCCGGTTTTGTTGTTTTACCTAAGCTATAGTGACTTGATAGTTTTTCTTACAAAGTTACTATCTTTGGATTGGAATTGGGAACTGAAGACGTTTTGTAAATTGTATTCTTGGGAACATTGTAGTTAGGGATGCTCAATCTAGATTTTGGTTCAAGTTTCGGTTCAATATATTGGTTTTGGTTTATGATGTATTGGAATCAATGGACAACCGAATATTGTTTGGTTCGGATTTGTTTTTTCTTTACTCTTACCTTTTGGCACATATTTAAATTTTAAAGAAATTAAAGGGATCAGTCAAACTTTCGAAATGATTTGTGAGGACGATAATATAAACCTTATGAATTTTCAACTTTTTAAAATTTCTTAATAATATTTTAAAGTTTCTTAGGTGGTGTTATTCGATAGTGATTAATGAAGAATTATAATGATTATAATAATAATAATTGCAGAGTTAGGAATTTTTTAGAGTTTTTTAAATTTTTTTGCAGATTCTCACCGATTACTTTTGCTTTTGATAAATAAAACCCAAACTTAAACAGCACAAGCAACAGATTATAAAACAAAACTATACTGTATTTCATTTGAGTTTACAACTAATTGACTAATAGTCAAGATTCAAAAGTTTCCATCTTTCTATAAACGATTAATCACCCAATCAACCAGATAATCTGGATCACAAGAAAGCTAAAAACTTCTAATGTATCCACTCCCCTCGAGACCAAAACCCGCTCTTGCTACCAGTTTTACGCTCGAGTCTCACATCTGTAATGCTGATATCTTTGGAAGCAGCCTTACACATATCGTAAACAGTTAAGGCAGCAACTGATACAGCAGTCATAGCCTCCATCTCAACTCCGGTTTTTCCAGTACAAGAAGCTTCTCCTTCAATGTCAACACTAAAATCCTCAGGGTTTAGTCTTAGGTCTACACGAACATGCGTAAGAGCAATGTTATGACACAATGGTATTAAGCTGCTGGTTTGTTTAGCTCCGTTAATGCCAGCGATTTGGGCCACTCCAAGAACATCTCCTTTCCCCATTTGATTAGCTAATACCAAATCGAAAACTCTTTTCCCAAGATTCACTTTACAGCAAGCCAATGCAGTTCTCTTAGTATTGTCCTTGGAAGAAACATCGACCATTTGAGCTTCCCCTGAGATCCCAACATGTGTTAGCTTAGACATATCATCAATAGCCACATTTGCAGATTTCTGATACTCAAGATGAGTATTCTCCGGGTTTGGAGATTTAAAAGATCCAATTTTGGATTTTAAATCAGAGAAATCCATTGTGGCAGAGGGTTCTTGTCCAAAGATTGACTGCATTTCCTGAAACACACCAAATGAAGATGTAGCAAATCAGTTTTTGAAATGATCGAGCTTTTAAGTTATCAAATTCTATTGCTTTACTAACAAAGTATCATCGGAGACACCAACTCTAAACTATTAGATTGAATCTACATAGTTTCTCAGCATGATTCAAGAGTTGATTAATGTAGCTAGTTACAGATACAGAGAGAGTAAGAAAACCTGATTCAGCTCATCTATATTCATCATTTGGGGATCGATTTTACTGCTGAAATCCCTTTTAGTCGGAGAAATCACGGCCGGGGCTCGACGGAGAAACATGGCGTGACGAAGCGTAGAATACATTTTATTTCACCACAAGAGAAGAAGAATCAACTGAAAGAAGCGAGATTGACTTTAAATCTAATCGACGGCTTCAAACTAAAATTAGTTTTTTTTTTTTTTTTTTTTTTTTTTTTTTTTTTTTTTGCAACAGAGTCAAAGCCACACACTACTCGCTACATTCTTCTTCTTCTTCGAAAGCTCGCAATGGATCTTCTCAAGAACCCTCACGTCACAGTTGGTCTATCAGAGACTTTCGCTAGATTAAAGTCACAAGGAAAAGTAAGCAATATCTCTTCAAATCCCTAAAGTTACAATTTTGATTTCCCCAAACTCTTTTGTTTTGGCTTATTCTGATCTGGGGTTTTTCGATTGATATTGAAAAAATAAAATTTTAGGTAGCTCTGATTCCATATATCACAGCTGGTGATCCAGATCTTTCCACAACAGCAAAAGCTCTCAAAGTGCTTGATTCCTGTGGCTGCGACATAATCGAACTCGGTGTTCCTTACTCTGATCCATTAGCTGATGGTCCAGCAATCCAGGTTCGTTCCACACAAAGTTCAATCATATTCTAAGCATTATAAAACCTTCTCTTTCTTCTCTTAGGCTGCTGCGAGACGTTCGTTACTTAAAGGAACCAACTTTAACTCCATTATCTCTATGCTTAAGGAGGTGTGTATGTTTTTTGTTTACTTACCTCTCTTTGATTTTATAGCCTATAGTGAATTTGATACTCTTTTTATTCCAAATTTCTTCAGGTTATTCCTCAGTTATCTTGTCCAATTGCATTGTTTACGTATTACAATCCCATCCTGCGGCGAGGAATTGACAACTATATGACTATTATAAAGAATGCTGGAGTTCATGGTACATTAACATTTTCAAATTTTCTCCTATGTCAAATGCTTATGCTGTTTCTACATCATTTGTTTTATTCTTGGTTTATGTCTTCTCTACATTATTAGTTTTTTTTTGTTACATAACATGGTGTCTCTTCATAGGCCTTCTTGTTCCTGATGTTCCACTCGAGGAGACTGAGACTCTGCGAAACGAAGCTAGGAAGCATCAGATTGAACTTGTATGATGTTCTCCTCTAAGTAATTCTAGCTGTCAATAAAACTGTTTTCTTTCCTTTACCATATTTACTCTCTTGTCCTCAAGGTACTGCTCGCAACACCCACAACCCCAAACATACGAATGAGCGCCATTGTTGAAGCATCCCAAGGATTCATCTATCTCGTAAGAATCACAGTTTCGCGACTCTTTAGATCAGTAAATGACTCTTTAGATCAGTAAATGATGCGTGTCAGTTTTGTACTCTTATGTGTGAATCTTGTTATCGAGCTCTTTTCAGGTAAGTTCGGTAGGAGTTACTGGTACGAGAGAGTCTGTTAATGAACAAGTTCACTCTCTTCTCCAACAAATCAAAGAGGCAACAAGCAAACCAGTCGCAGTTGGGTTTGGCATATCAAAGCCTGAGCATGTGAAACAGGTTTGGCACTGGATTAGCAATATCTTGGCAATGGGATTTGTTAACGCAACTCGGTTTGTTTCACATTATAGGTAGCTGAATGGGGAGCAGACGGAGTCATTGTTGGTAGCGCGATGGTTAAGATATTGGGCGAGTCTGAATCGTCTGAGCAAGGACTCAAGGAGCTAGAAGTCTTCACTAAATCTTTGAAGTCTGCTCTTGTCTCTTGAATACACAATGGTTCCTCTCTTAGCTTAGTACAAAGAACCAGATGGTGCTATTATTGCTTCTTAATAATTTAACATTCATCTCCAAATAAAAGTTAAGAGTTGTACATTATTATAAAATTGTCGGATTCGGAAGAAGAAATACAAGAATGGCAAAAACAAACAAATGATATAGGCTCAGGGAGCTTGCAGAATGCATATGTTTAACGCTGTGACACAGATTCCGCAGAGAAGAGGTACTTGACGCGGGAGAGAACCGAATCATGAGCAGGATCGTAAGGATGGTCCTTGGAAGGGATCTCCAGGATTGCAGGAACTGGCTTGTTGTAGCTATCCACCAAGAAGCGGATCATATTGGCAATCTACACGCATGAAATTTTCTCATTAGTTTTTTGACATTGTAGAAAGAAACAGACTTTGAAGTATAGAGCACACAGAAATAGAGCTCATTCCATTTCAAGCTCATCTCATGAATGATATGTCTTAAAGGGACAATGCATAGTGGCCTCATCTTACGTTTCTTCACACATTTGGATTCAATGATATACTAATTGCTGGGAAAAAGATAGCAAAACTACCCTACATAATAGTGACCTTGATCCATGATTAAAAGGGTGCAAGCAAGGTAGATATTTATTAATGGCGGTAAACATAAAGGGCTCAATAAAGTGGAGAAGTACAAGTCACAACCTCTTTGATAAAGACTAAAATAACACATCACAGACACCGCAGTTAAGATGAGTAACAAGTAGTAGTAGATTGGACTTGAAAGAAAGCACTTACATATTGGCTTAAAAGAATGATAGCGATATCATCCCTCGATGAGAATTCCTTGAAAGCATCCTCAATTTGTCTCACAGTTGTCTCTAAAAGACAAAAAAAATTGAATGAAAGGGAAAAAAAACAATCAATTTAGAAGACTAGAGGGTAAAAAAATATACAGTTCTAAGAAATAGAAGTAATGAAAGTAATCTCCTAACAAGACCACATGAAAATTGATTTGATAGATAAATTCAACTAACTTGATTATGTCAAATAGATTACCACTTTGAGATAAGTGACATAACTTGATACATGAATGAAAAGATAATAGATCCTAAAGATCATTATGAGTTCAAAAACTTACTCGAATCCACAATGAGGTAATTTGTCTTCCTCCTTATGTCAACATTACCAACTCCAGCCATCAAAAATCCAACTACCGTGTCCTGTACACAACAATTTAGACAAGTAAGAGACATTGGAGATTACTAAAGGGTAATACCAATGGATAGTTCAAAATAACTCTGCCACCAATAACAGTCGATGTACAAGTAAGAACTTGCAAGTTATATAAAAAATAGAGACTAGACATAGTTTTCTGATAACTCCAAAAACTACCATTGAGTAAATTCAATTCTTAAGCAAGAACCGTAGGAAACTAACACAGAAAATCGAAATCCCTTGTAACTCAATGATAATACAGTCTTTGAGTTTCCTGATTCGTGCATCAGGTGGAATCAAAATTCAGCAGATTTGATCTGATCCAAAATAAAGCACAGAAGGACGAAAACGCTATTTAGGGGCTTGAACACGAGTACCAAAAAGATTACAAATTTCAGAAACAAATCCAAAGTCAAGCAATTTACGGATGGATAAATCTGTATACCCGTAACACATTGATTTAGTTCAGATCAAATCTCAGAGATTCAATATTCAACCAGAAGATCCAAATGAAATACCAAAGATGAGTTTTTTTCTTTTTCATATTCATTATACCTCATCGGCGATCATTGCGATGAGGGCAGAGTTGCGAGCAGGGATCGGAGCTCTCCCAGCCATATTTGATTCAACTACACACGATACAAAGAAAACAATCAATCCACCGAAGACAATTATCGAAATTGGGTTAAACCCCTAATCGATTTCTGATTATAGATCGGAAAAAACAAAAGCTTTGAAGATGGAGAAAAAAGCTCCTAGATTTTACTCATTACCTCTTTTCTCTGTTCTTCTCTGTTCTTCGATTAGATTGGATTGATTCGTAATCACTACCAAAAGACCCACGCGCAAAAAAACTTCAAGTAAGAACGTGATCTAATTTGACTATATTACCCCTAATTTATAAACCTAATAACGTTACTACCCTCCTTTAATGATTACTCTTCAACAGTAAAAATGGCAAAAGTGTAAATAATTTATTAAAATAATGGTGTGGGGGTAAACGATTTGTGAGTGCAAGTCCCATCAAAGCCAGCTTGCCTCTTCAAGGGGTAGTTTTGTCTTTTCGTTATCACCTTTTTTAATTGTCTCTACTTGAGAAAAACCTCCTGTGATGATATGTGAAGCAGAACAAATCAAAATCTAACAGAGGACACAGAGAAGAAGAAGAAAGAAGGAGAAGAGTGAGCTGCAATGGCGGATTCTCACTCTCTCAACAATCAACTCTCAAAACACTCTTCTATTTTCGGTTTACGTTTATGGGTCGTTCTCGGCGTTTGCGTTGGAGCCGCAATTGTGCTTTTACTCGTTCTCATCTCTCTCTGGTTCATTTACAGAAGAAGCAACAACAACAACAAAGCTCTCGATTCTTCCACTAAATCAAACCATACGATCGTCCCTGTTGTTTCCAAAGAGATTCAAGAGATTCGGGTCGACCCGTCTATTCAACCCGACCCAACTCCGGAGACACACCAAAGCCAAGCTGTGTCTAACCACCGAGAAGAGGATAACAAAATTCACATCGAAATCGGAAAAGATCATCGGATTTCGTATCCGGAGCGAGGTGGTTGGACTGGTTCCGGGTCTGGGTCCGGGTCGGGTGATCAAGGTTTAACTTTGTCGTCGGGTCCTGAGGTTTCTCATTTAGGTTGGGGACATTGGTACACGTTGAGAGAGCTTGAGCTTTCTACTAATGGATTCGCAGACGAGAATGTGATCGGACAAGGAGGTTATGGGATTGTGTATAGAGGTGTGCTTGAGGACAAATCAATGGTGGCTATAAAGAATCTGCTTAACAACAAAGGACAAGCTGAGAAAGAATTCAAAGTCGAAGTTGAAGCTATTGGAAGAGTGAGACACAAGAATCTGGTGAGATTGCTTGGTTATTGCGTTGAAGGAGCTCATAGGATGTTAGTTTATGAATATGTTGATAATGGGAATTTAGAACAATGGCTTCATGGTGGTGGTTTGGGATTTAAGAGTCCTCTTACTTGGGAGATTAGAATGAACATTATCCTTGGAACAGCTAAAGGGTTAATGTATTTACACGAAGGTCTTGAGCCTAAAGTTGTTCACCGTGACATCAAATCGAGTAATATCTTGCTTGACAAGCAATGGAACTCTAAAGTTTCTGACTTTGGGCTAGCTAAGCTTTTGGGTTCGGAGATGAGCTATGTGACTACTCGTGTGATGGGTACGTTCGGGTATGTGGCTCCTGAGTATGCGAGTACTGGGATGTTGAACGAGAGGAGCGATGTTTATAGCTTTGGTGTTCTTGTTATGGAGGTGATTTCAGGGAGGAGTCCTGTGGATTATAGTCGGGCTCCGGGAGAAGTGAATCTTGTGGAGTGGTTGAAGAGAATGGTGACGAATCGAGATGCAGAAGGTGTTTTGGATCCGAGGATGGTCGAGAAACCAACGTTAAGGTCATTGAAGCGTACCCTTTTGGTAGCTTTAAGATGTGTTGATCCTAATGCTCAAAAGAGACCAAAGATGGGTCATATCATTCACATGCTTGAAGCTGAGGACTTGGTCGCTAGAGATGATCGGAGAAACTCTGGAGGAGGAGGAGGAGGAATAGAACCGGCAAAGTCACCGGGGAAGACGACGAATGTGAATGAATCAAAGGATGAGAGTGGTGATTCCGTTTTGATCAACAATGACCAATTAGCTTTGGAGAAGGAGGAGAACCAGTAAAAGAAGAGGCTATTTTGTTAACTACTTTTAGAAGTTTTGTTCTTTTGTGTGTGTATGTATATGTATGTAGATTCTTGTAATTTTGCAATAATTGAAAATGTTGCTTTAAAAAGTATTTATATGGGTTTTTTGTTTTCTTTAGGTTCGGTCTATTGTAATATAGCCTATATAGTGATTTGTGTTATTGATGACATTTTATGTTAAGGTCTTTTGATTTATGTCTATAAAAAAAAAAAAAAAAAAAAAAGAGGGTAAAATTCCATAAATTTGTTAATTGTTTTGTATGTTAAAGTGACGTTTAAATATTCACTTGAGTTTACCATAAAATGCCGCTCAATTTTCATTTGTGCTCTAAATTTTGTATGTTTGGAAGTTGTTTGTTTGATAGGGGTTTCTAAATCAGTTATTTTTGTTGTCAGATTTACCATTATATTAAGTGAAATTGGATACCTACATATCTATAACATACAGAACTATTTATCACGATTTGGGTTGCTAAAATAGTAGAGAATCACAATCACTACATGTTGACATTTATGCACACCAACATCAGTTATATTATACATTGTGTGCCAATCAAATATCTCCTTCCTCTCGTACTGGTCGCCGCCGCTTCACACAGTCATTTCACTGGCAATTCAACTAATGTTGTTTGTCTACTCAATTCTTGAGTCAATTATAATCGCAATTAACATGGTATAATGCAATCTTTTGGATATCAAATCAATATACTTGTTTACAAAGACAATTTCACGCTTTTAAGAGTTTACATGAGAAAAAAAAAAAAAACTGCGTGCTCGAGCCTTTTTAGAAAGAAGATCGGCACGAACATTCAAAGAGTGTGAAATATATAAAATAGAAAAAAATGTAAAAAAGAGTTTAAACGAAAGAAAATCATCCAACTCTGAAACGAAAAAGGCCAAAGATTCGGCGATTCCACAATCTTGATAAGCTCCTTGCAATCCGATTGAAAAGCTACCTCACCCCCCCCCAAATGAAGATTTTTAAAACATTTCATTGTCCAAATGAATGGGCCAAAAATCCCGTGATTTCACCATTTGTCTTTTGATAATCACTTTACTGATAATTTATTGAATGGATTGTGAATTGATAATCACTTTACTAATAATTCATAAAATATTCGCCCACTCGTAAAAAAAAACATATGTTATCGCAAATAACATGTTGGGATATAACCTTTTTTAGTATCTTTATACATTTTCACAAATACTACTTTGGAAAGTAAATTGTCTTCATTCTTATTTTGGTTTCCGCTTTTGCGAATAAAACTTGGGTTCACTCCTAGGGGTGAACCCCTTCATACACCTCCTATTATTTTAACCAATGAAATTATGCCAAATAGAAACAGAATTAATAAATTAAAATTAAAATTAAAGTAACTAAATAAATTTTAAAAAAACAATGTTTACGTCCTTAATAAAAAAATTAAAACCAATTTGCATCCTCTTCATCTTTTCCATTGAAGATTTGCAATCAAACAACAACAAAAAAATAAATACAATTGGTCAAAATTCGAGATGGATGTAGAGCTAAAATCTTCTTGACACGCTGCTAAAATCCTCCCTCTTGTATGGATTATCTTGTTGAGAAGCAAGAGACTTTGCTAGTTCGGGCTTTCCATTTACGTCAAACCTTTGGTCCAACTGACATTCTCAAGGAGTTGCATACTAACAAGTTGAGATACAAATGCTATGTGACATTCCTTGTGCTTTTAGTCCTCTTCCTTGTTGGTACAATATCCGTTGTAATGGTTGAGAAATAGTCGGTTATCGAAGCTTTTTACTGCGTTTGTTCCTCGGTTACTACATTGGGTTATGGGGTTAAGAGCTTTAGCTCGGGAACGGACGCCCTTTTGCTGTGTTTTGGATCTTGACGAGCACTATATGTTTGGCTCAGTTTTTCCTTTATGTAGCTGATCTGAATGCAGAAACGAAACAGAGGGCGTTAGTGGGTTGTAACTCGGAGAATCACAAACAATGATCTCGAGGCAGCTGATCTCGATGAAGATGGAGTCGTCGGGTGAGACATTTGACATTCTCACTTTTGTTTTCTTCTTATTCTTCTTCTTATCTTTGTCTTTTGTGTGCTGCAGAGCTGCAGAGTTTATTCTATATAAACTGAAAAAAATGGGGAAGATTGATGAGAAAGATATATCTGGGATAATGGAAGAGTTCGAGCAACTCGATTACGATGAATCGGAAACTCTAACGACTTTTGACATCGTTCTAGCTCAGACATCTCAGAAGGCCTCATTACCATCATCATCTTTTGAACACGAATCAGAATATTTGTTAAGTTTATACCTGCACACAGCAAAAAAAAACAGAGAAAGTGAACATTTTTTTTTTTGGAAATTTTGTTTGTTCCTGTTTTGTGTTTTGTAATGTGATGCCACAGTCAAGTCTTTGCTTGTTTCTTGAAGCCCGAGTGTATAATTTACATGCATCTTTATATATGGGATTACACGACTCTTTTGTCTTCACAAACTAAATCTTGCTATTGCTCTGCTATAAAGCTCTGGTGTTACCCAAAACTAAGAGTCCAAGCAATGTTCTTGATTTCATGTTTGATTGTTGATGTACATCTTCTTTTAGTAAAAAACTAACATTGTTGATTTTTTTTTTTTTGTTGTTTGATTGCAAATCTTCAATGGAGAAGATGATGAGGATGCAAATTGGTTTTAATTTTTTTAATTAACAATGTAAACATTGTTTTTTTAATTTATTTAGTTACTTTAATTTTAATTTTAATTTATTAATTCTATGTCTAGTTGGCATAATTTCATTGGTTAAAATAATAGGAGGTGAATGAAGGGGTTCACCCCTAGGAGTGAACCCAAGTATTATTCCGCTTTTGCCGAATAACAAATTCTCCCTTAATAGTTGTGTTCCTAATTATCAAAGTTGTGTTCAACATTGTTGTGGTATCCACCAAAATAACAATGTTGACAGAAATTTTGTTTTTTGGGGGGGGGGGAGATTAATGGACTTTATACCGTATGTAGATATCAATATTATAAAAAACTATTAAAAATCAGAATTAAAACGGAAATGTAAAAAAAAAAATGATTTAATTGTACGTATATAAAAATAGAGAATATTCTTATTATGTGGGTGGACCTAATGCAAATAGGCAAGAACCCGACAAAAGTATCAGAAAGGCCAAAAAAAGTGAGAGAGAGCTTAAGAGATGAACACTATCTTCTCCATTGACGATTTCTCCGATCCCTTCTGGGAAGCACCTCCTCCTCTTAATCCCAACTCTTCCAAGCCTCTTTCGCCGGACCAAGCCAGCCACTCTCAATCGGAATGGACTTTCGAGATGTTTCTCGAAGAGATTTCTTCATCGGCGGTGAGCTCCGAGCCACTTCCAAACAACAACAACGCGATCGTCGGAGTTTCATCGGCTCAATCTCTTCCTTCCGTTTCTGGTCAGAATGATTTCGAAGACGACAGTCGATTTCGCCGTGATCATGAGAATTTGGATTCCGCTGCTCCGCCTACGACGGTGATTGCTGATTCCGATGATTACCATCGTCTTCTCAAGAACAAGCTTCAGACTGAGTGCGCTACTGTTGTAGCTCTTAGGGTTTATCTCCTCTCTCTTATTTCTATATGTGTGTTAATTTCGATCTAAATCTCAAAACTCTGATGTTTGTCTCCTTTTGTGTTGTGAAGGCTGGGTCTGTGAAGCCTGAAGATTCAACTAGTTCTCCAGAAACTCAATTTCAACCAGCTCAATCCAGTCCTCTTACTCAAGGTAAATTCCTTATTATCATCTTTGTTTCACCATTTGGATGAACGATGCTAAGCCTGAAGATTTGTTTTGTCTCTCTCGTCTCTGCTATGCACGTTCTGTGTTTGTAAATTTTGATCCCAAGTTAAGGAATTGTGTTATAGAAATGGAAAATGGTACTTTTTGTTGGATCAAGTTTCAATCTTTTTGTGACTTTTCTCCTTGGAAGTAATCTGCTTTTTGGATAGACCAATAAGATTGGGATTGAGATGGATTCTGGTGGTTTAGTTCAATATTTCTATTAGACAGGAGTGGCTAAATCATTATATCGGCGCTACTAGTTTCTCTTTCGAATATCTGTTTTGAGTTTGAGTTTAATCGTGGTAGGTTCTTTGATGGCTCCAGGAGAAGTTGGTGTTTCTTCTTCTTGCTTACCAGCTGAGCTGAAAAAAACTGGTGTACCAATGAAGCAGGTTACTAGTGGATCATCTAGAGAAGATTCTGATGATGATGACCTTGATGAAGAGAATGAAACCACTGGTTCCTTGAATCCAGAGGACGTTAAAAAATCTAGAAGGTAGTGTGATCCTCCTGTGTTCTTGTCTTTCAAAGAGCTTTACCTTTACAGTGAAACAGTTTTGTAGCCTTTTTCTTCCTTTCATATTTTGTAGGATGCTGTCAAATCGAGAGTCAGCTAGGCGATCTAGAAGGAGAAAGCAGGAGCAAACAAGTGATCTCGAAACACAGGTTTCATATCATATCTTCTCAACACCTTACTTTCTTGTGGTTTAAGGATATTGACGAGACCTAATTTCTATATTTTGATAGGTTAATGAGCTAAAGGGTGAACATTCATCACTTCTTAAGCAACTGAGCAACATGAATCACAAGTATGATGAAGCTGCCGTTGGCAATAGAATACTAAAAGCTGACATTGAGACATTAAGAGCTAAGGTAAGAAGATGCTCTCTTTTTTTTTTTCTGAACTGCCATTATTTTTTATAATATACAATAATAGTAACTTTCATGTTATGTTAAGGTGAAAATGGCGGAAGAAACTGTTAAGAGAGTAACAGGAATGAATCCGTTGCTTCTCGGGAGATCAAATGGACACAACAACAACAGAGTGCCAGCTTTCCAACCACAATCAAACCTAAATCATATCCCAAATCCCAACATCGGGATTCCAAACATTCTACCTCCAAGAATCGATAACAGTTTCGTTCCTCCTCCATCGTTAAACTCCCAAACTAACTCTCAGTTACAGAGAATAAGAAACGGGCAAAATCACCATGTTGCTCCAAGCGCCAACCCGTATGGCTGGACTACTGAACCTCAGAACGATTCAGCATGGTAATGGCTCTTATTTTTAGACCTTTAAAAGCATTTTAAGTTCTATGATCCCGATTTATACATATCAGATTCTTGTTTCTCCTTTTTTTTGCTCATTTTACAGGCCGAAAAAATGTGTGGACTGATGAAACAAGAAGCGGTTTCGCGCTATATTAATATGTCTCTGCATCTTTCTTTGTAAGTTGTTATAAGTTATTAACCATGAGAAAACATTTTGTGAAATTACAGTCTCATGGCTTATATATACAGTCTGTCTTATAACATTACAAGATTCTTAAATGAGAATCGTGTTTCTATTTATAGCTAATAACAGCGTGGAGATCTGTTTTTGTCCACTTTAAAAAAGAAAGGTCAAATCATATCCCACATGCATTTTCTAATTTCCCGTATCATTAAATTCCGACAACATCGGCTATTTCCAAGGTAGATCAAACAAGCAACCACATTTTGTGTTTCAGAAATCGAAAAAGAAAAAAGGAAACAGAGGAAAAAAGGAGACGACGACGACAAACAAAGAAATAAGTCGTCGTTCTTCCTTGTTTTGTCTTCCTCTGTTTCACGGCGTACGTTAGTCAAAATGGGTTCTAGTAAACTAAAACGCGCCATAGGAGCTGTGAAAGATCAAACAAGCGTAGGATTAGCCAAAGTCGGAGGTCGAAGCAGTTCTTTAACGGAACTCGAAATAGCCATCGTGAAAGCGACAAGGCACGATGAATATCCAGCGGAGGAGAAATACATAAGAGAGATCTTAAGCCTAACGTCTTACTCACGCAACTACGTAAGCGCTTGTGTGGAAACTCTCTCGAGACGTCTCAACAAAACCAAGAACTGGTTGGTTGCTCTCAAAACCTTGATATTGATCCAACGGTTGTTAGCAGAAGGCGAACGAGGCTACGAGCAAGAGATCTTTTTCGCGACGAGACGAGGAACGAGATTGCTTAACAT
Source organism: Barbarea vulgaris (assembly GCA_963667165.1). NCBI lineage: Eukaryota > Viridiplantae > Streptophyta > Magnoliopsida > Brassicales > Brassicaceae > Barbarea > Barbarea vulgaris. The sequence goes on along the minus strand of OY763894.1, from coordinate 22,045,151 downwards.
GTCTGATTTTAGTGATAAGAATCGGTCTGATTCATGGGATTATTCTGCTTTTGTTCGGACTTATGCTTTGTATTTGGATGAGCGTCTTGATTTCCGGATGCAAGGAAGGAAAGGAAAACGCGGTAGTGGTCGTGGTTTTGGTGATGGTGGTGATTCCGGCGACGAAGAAGATCATCGAAAGACCACTACTGATAACAATCGATCAAGATCTATTTTGGTTAAGAATAAACCGATCACAGAGTTGAAAACAGAGAAAATTTTCACCAGAGTACAACAATTACAACAACTTCTTGATCGTTTCTTGGCTTGTCGTCCAACAGGTGAATCATTAATTTGAAGTTGTGAGCTTACACGTTTTTAAAAAATCATTTCGCGCCTTCGCGGTTTAACTTTAATCAAATTTAGAAAAGTCTAGGTAAGATTTTATCCGGTTCGCCACAAATCAGATCATACCAGATCATTCTTGCGTGGCTATAAATTAGGAATGGGATCAAAACAGACCTAACTTGCAACTCAAGTTTTTCTAATTCCACTTTGGGATTTCTTGGCTAACAAGTTAGGCTTCTGCAACAGGTAATGCGAAGAACAACAGAGTGGTGATTGTGGCTCTGTATCCAATAGTAAAAGAGAGTTTTCAGATATATTTCAACATAACAGAGATAATGGGTGTATTAATAGACCGATTCATGGAACTAGACATTCATGATTCGATAAAAGTCTATGAAATCTTCTGTCGAGTTTCTAAACAATTGGACGAGTTAGATCCGTTTTACGGATGGTGTAAGAGTATGGGAGTTACAAGATCTTCAGAGTATCCAGAGATGGAGAAGATTACACAGAAGAAACTTGATCTCATGGATGAGTTTATAAGAGACAAAACAGCTTTAGCTGCACAAACAACGAAATCATCATCAAAAAGGTCTAACAAATCTGAGGAGGAGGAGAAAAAAACAGAGGAAGTTAAAGAAATTCAAGAAGACTTAAACTCCATTAAAGCATTACCAGCACCAGAACCCAAACAAGAAGAGGAAGAAGAAATCGAAACGAAGAAAGATTTAGAGGAAGTGGTTATAAGACAAGATCAAGAAGGTGATTTGTTGGATTTAGCGGGTGATGCGGGCGAAACAGCATTAGAATTTGGTGATAGTTTGGCTTTAGCGCTATTCGATGGAGCGGTTGCGACTGAGAGTGCGTCTGGACCAGGGTGGGAAGCGTTTAATGATGATTCAGGGGATTGGGAGACGGCTTTGGTGAAATCAGCGACAAGATTGTCAAGACAGAAGAATGAGCTTGGAGGAGGATTTGATACTTTGTTGCTTGATGGAATGTATCAATACGGTTCGGTTAACGCTGCGGTTAAAGTGTCTACCGCTTATGGTAGTAGTGGAAGTGCAAGTAGTGTGGCTTTTGGTTCTGCTGGAAGCCCATCAGGTAAGCTATATTTATACAAAAAACAATTTTCAGTTAAGTTTGGTTTAACCGTATTGATTTGATGTAAATGGTGAAGCAGCCTCAATGTTGGCATTGCCGGCGCCGCCACCAACGGCCAACGGAAACAGAATGGGAAGCAAGAGTACGGTGATGGTGGACCCATTTGCGGCGTCGCTAGAGGTGGCACCACCAGCGTACGTGCAGATGAATGATATGGAGAAAAAACAAAGATTGTTAATGGAAGAACAAATAATGTGGGATCAATACAACAGAAATGGAAGATTAGGTCACATGAATTTCATACAAAACCAACAACAACATAATCAGCTTCAATACTCCATGGGACCCTACTCTTACACACCTCGCTATTGATATTTGATATTATATTATATTAACAAACAAAGCAAAATCACCTTTTTTTTTTAAGAGCTTGAAACTTGAAAGAAATGTGTGTTAGCTTCTTCTTCTTTCTTTTTTGTCCCTCTCACATTGTAAACTCTTCTGGTTATTTTACCTTGTAAACTTCTAAGAACAAAAGACAATAAAAGAGTAAACACCAAAAAGTGTCTATTGTCTTCTTTTATAATCTTTCGGTTTTTGTTAACGATTATCTTTCGAATTTGTTGTTTTTATTACATTTCGAATTTTTCCATTAATGTTTCGCTAACTGAAATTTTTAAAACGGAAAATGAAATTATTGTAAACAAAACAAAAAATCCAAAGGTTTAATTGTTCTCCCTACATTTGACTTGTGATTTCCACTTTAAAGATTATAACATTGGACTAATTTTTAAGACTTGGCTAGAGCTTAAAAAACAGAAGATATTAACCGTTGATGTTGAAGAATAGTTCAAAATAGAAATCTCCAAGCTACTGTAAACAATATAATTACAAGAATTTCATCTGAGGAAATATAGATGGAGCTCAAATACTAAATTTGATCAGCTTGTTATTTGTAGAATACTCTACTGTACACACAAGTCCCTGTTAGCTCTATTTACACATATTCTTAAGAACAAACCTCTTAGTCATTTTTGTCAAATTGATTGGTTTCTCCTTTTAGTAACAACATATTCTTAACCTGCAAATCAGATGAAGAAAAATCAGTTGTGAGGTAAAAGATTCAACGAAGGCAACACTAGTAGGTCTTACATTTTGACTTTGATCTACCTCCTAGATGCTTGCTTCTGTCCTTAAGATTCTAGTTCTAGATGATGATTTGATTCTATAAACTATGAAGCTTTTATGAGTGACGTTTTTAATATCTCAACTGGTACTGTCCATGAAAGCAAATGTCCAGCTGAATCGCCGCTCAGTAATTGCTTAAGGTCAGTCGTGAGATGCAGAGCTGTGACCGCTTGCTTATGGAATTTCAACTCCTTGTGTAGAAGCAACTTGTATTCTGGCATCTGATTCCCCAAATTTAGCCCTCCTGTTCTGTTGCTAGGTGTTTTGCTATCGGCACTCACCGGATCAGTACAATGTACCATCTGCCACACTTTAAGTTCCCCGGTTTGATGACCAGTCACATACCAGGTTGTTTCCAGCCAGTCAGAAAACATTGAGCCTGTGACTGATACTATCAAATCAGATGGTAACTGTGATGTGTTAACTACGGCAAGGCAATCACCATTGATGCTCCAAACCGTGAGTAAAGTTCCAGCAGCAGTTATGATTTCTCCTGTAAGGTCATTTATGTAGACTGCTGAAATGGGAACTGGGAAACTCGGAAGTTGCCTCACAAAACTTAAAGAACTGAGATCCCATATGACAACAGTACAGTCATCTGAACCGCTTGCAATCATCATGTAAGGTTGGCTAACACGTAGACAAGTGACCTTGGCTGTATGTGCACAAAGTGCTTTCTCCAACTGTAAACGTCGTGAACCACGTGGGCCATCCTTGTTGACTCTCCACACAGAGACTAGACCATCATCTGCTCCAGTGACCACAATGCGCCCATCTTGACTAACACCAGCACATTGGATCTGGTTGCCTTCGTGGAGATTTTCATGGGTGGATAAGAGCTTGTCCTGATCATAGCTCATAAATCTCAGGCTCCTGTCTGGGAAACCCCATCTTATGTATTTCTTATAGCCTCTGGGTTTCAGGAAACAGTTTGAGCTGGTAACAAGCAACTTGTCATGGAAACTGATGATCTGGTTTATAGATGATGAGAATTTACGTATTTCGCGAGGAACAAGATGCATTGAGTGTTTCAGAGGGTGTGGAAGGATTTTTCTGTCTGTCCTTCTTTTAACATGAGGTTTCTGGAAGAGTTGCTTTGGCGTTTGTCCGAAATGATTAATCTGCGCTAGTATGGAAGCTTTCATCGTGGGATCAGTAACTGCATCTACATCCACATTCCCCACATAGGTGTAATGATAGAAAACATTTACAGCTTTTTCTGCAGCCTGAAAATAAACAGCCTCATGATTCAATATTTGAGGAAGCAAGATCTCTAAGACATGGTAATTCAATTCTCTGTCTGAGTAACATTTAATGTACCTTTCCTCTCTGTTTGTGCCCAAAGATGAGATCTATCCAATGATGCAGATTCTCTGAAACATAATCAGACTCTAAAGCTTCTCTGTGCTTGCGGATGAATTCACGAACACTTCCTCTAGCCCAAGGAGGTAAAAACACATCACCCACCTAAAATTATACAAGGAACTGTCTCATGCAAGGGAAGCAGACAAGTACATTCAATCACCATTAGAACAACTTCACCTACCTTTTCTCCAGACTGTTTTTCACCCAAATCAAGATTAAATCGATTTTCTAAGAATTCGGGCATGTAAAAGAATTCAGGAATTAGTTCTTTCACATCTGATGTATTTCCTTTTCCAGATGCACTTAGCCAAGTATCTTTAATGCTATTAAATAGTCGATCAGCATGATCAAAATGACCACCCTGCAGCTTCTGATTTTCGGCACTGAATGGTGGGAGACGAATAAGGTAAAACAGAACAATGCCAGCACTTGAATAGTGAGAACCGTAATGAAACTTTGGAACCTCTGGATCATCCCAGCTCTCATATCTGAAATGAGAAAGGGAAAAGGAAAGCATGACAAGCAAGTATTGGATATGATTACGACTTGAAGAAAGCATTAAAAGGAAAAACTGTATGGTGAAGAACACATGAGAAAAGCGCAATAGACAAAGTTTAAGATGCACTTCACAAACCGTTTCGTAAATTCTTCTTCTCCTTCAGGCGTCTGGCAACCGATTGGTTTGTCAAGCTTGCGAAAATTCTTTGGATCTGACAAATCAAGAATCTCACTATCGTAATCTGCTAGAATCCACGGGAATACTGGATACTGTGTGAGGTCATTGTATCCACGTCCTGCTAGGGTGTTGAGATGCATTAGGTATTGGAAATTGCTGATCTCCCCATTTTGCCATCTTTTCGTGAAAGACTTCGCCATTAGTTTGAAAAGGCGACTACCCTCTTTACTTTCCTGTTTTGCTGATCCCGAAATGGTTGTATCGAGCCTGAAAAGAAAAAGAAAAACAGAACAGAACTTAACAACAGCTTCATATATAGATTTAGGAAGGGACTCCATGGAGAATTAAGCTATATAGTGCTAAGTTCTTGAGCTTAGCTTGACATTTTTAATTCATGATTAGAGAAAAAAAAATTCCATACATGCTGTTCCGTGGAAGATTCATGGCAAGCATATTTTTGAAGACTTCTTCTCTCTCTTTCTTGTGGAACACAAGGAGATCATTACATCCATCCATGCTAAATATCTCAACAGAAACTGGACGCAGCTCGTAATCACGTTTTAAAATCTCATGAACACTATCCAACTTCCACCTACGCCAAGGATGTGGCAAGTTACCAGTCACACGCACTTTTTCCTTTCCCCAAGCCCCACCACCATATGCCCATGCTCTTCCCCCTACAGCGCCGGTTTTCATTGTCCTACTCCATGATGTGCTAGACTTGGACTGGCAAGCCAAGCTTCCAGTGAAATGTTTTTGCACACCCAAAGCCTGATCAATAATGGATAACTCGTCTTCACATTCCTTCTCACAGATGCATCCATGAACATCAATGTAAAAATTCTCTATCACATATAGGCAAAGTTCCCCTAGTAAGAAGATCCCATCATGTTTGTCCAAACCAACAACTCTCTCACAGTTATATCGGAACCTAATCTTTTCAAGATGTTCCAGATAAGGTCTGATCAAATACTCACCATCATTTCTGAGTTCCTTCTCTAGTTCTTTCTCCGCGTCTCTGGTTTCATCCATTTTACCAGAAGATGACTGTCTTGAAGATCCAGTCTCAGAATTTGCATCTGTGTTGTCGCTTATTGGAACAGATGTTGTACTACTACACTTGCCACCAAAATCAAGAGAATTATGAAGACTCGCCTCATTTGTACTACTAGCTCTATCATTATTCCATCCATTTCTAGCAAAAGGAACATCCTGAAGATCATCAGCCTCTTCGAAAAGGGACTCGCTGTAAAGTTCACTTTGCAGGAAATTTGGCTCAGAATCCAAATCACAAATAACCAGGCCATCTTCATTTTTGGATTTGGGTGGCTCAATTTCTCCAAGTTCCAACTTCCCTTCTAGTATATTATGGATGCTACCAATTTTTAGTTTACATCGTTCAAGCTTTTTCCGCATTCTGTATGGACCTTCAATAGGACAGAGTTGCCATTCAAGCTCTTCAGATCCTTGGGGTATACGTAATGGGAATATACCACGCTCGTGTACAAGCTGTTGGAGATGAGTTTGCCACTCACTCTCGGCATGAAGTATTGAACCATATTTGTTTTGACGGACAACTCTAAGCTCAGCAGACATAGCCTCCCGCACTACATCAAGTGCATATCTTCGCTCATTTACCTGCTCCCAGTGTTTCAGGTCTAACTTCAACGTATCTCGTGATTTTCTCCCCATCTCTCTCATGCGGCGACCATCCATGCCTTTCATTCTACCATCAGGAAATTTTGCCGAGCCAGCTATGTACTGTATCCACATAACTGCAGCACCCTGCTCCAGTACTTTCTTTATAATTTGTTCAGAGCTCTCGAGCCACTTAGAGAATTCTGGAAGATTTCCTGTCAGCAATCTATCAAAACCCCCGTGTAGTACATCAAAGTTTTGTCCTCGGCGTGGTTTTTTGACAAGCAAATCCTCAAAAGCAGATTTTCTGTGAACCAGCAAATATTTGACAATATTAGATGCCATTTTTTGCACATTTGTCCTCTGGTCATGGAGTAGAGAGATTAAATTCACACAGAGACAGCAGTTCAAATCTGTATCAAGATTGCTTGGGCATAATATTATATTCTTGTTTGCAACCAACAATTGAAGAAGTGTTGAGATATCAATTCCAGAATCCTTGACGCTTAAATTTGAAGATTGCCTCTTGTTAGATTCAACAAGCAAGTCCAGACGTGACACTAGATCCTCCTCTCCAATAGTTATCAAGAACGATGGTAAAAAACAATATAGTATTGCTCTATTTGTGTTCTTCAGGATTGAGTGCACATAAGCATCTAGTTGTCTGGTTGCTCTTCCAATGGATAACAGACCCTTACCTGAAGAAGTGACTTCTTCAACCCTACCATCTTTGTTAGCCAATTGCAGGATTGATAATAAAAACTCAAGCGTTCTAAGGACTCCAGTTGGTTGAGGAAAAGCGCCCATATAGACACGATCCACAATCATCCAGCAAAATGCATCCAAGTTTGCAGACCATTTTCTTTTGTCTAGTTTTTTGCCATCCTCTTCATCATCACGCAAGAGACGCCTTTCAAGATAATTCATGACTCTGCTAAGGCATAAGCCTTGAAATACTAGAACACATTCAGGATCCACATATAAAGGAATCATTTCTAAAATGCTTTCCAAAGCCTGTACTGCTTTGATCTGCTCAGTCATTATCTCAGCACATACCTCTGCCATAAAATCTAGCACGGCACTTGCTCCAGCAGAACACGGCCCACCACCATATCCAGAATCATCAGTTTCAAGGAGAAGTTTTGGACTAATTGTAAATAATGTATGGGCAGCAGATGAACCTTGTGAACCTGATGTTTGATCTGAAGATGCATCAAATTCACTAACTGAGATATGCGCCGGAAGAGGAGTTGAACTTATAGAACTTTTGGATTCATTATAGTTCGAGCCTAGCCAGGATACAACTGGAGATGATGATGGGGTGAATGGAACTTTGAGACTTGATTTTTCAGATGCAAGGGGAGACTCTAACATCGAGAAAGATTCAGAACTCTGAGAATCTATTTGTTGAACTTCACTTAAGCTACCTTTAAGATCTTGAAATTCCATTTCACTAGAGGCTGGTACAGGGCCAACATGATCAACATCTTGTTTCTTAACATATTTACGACCTTGAAATGATTTTTTTGAATCCCCTGGCGGTGTAGTAAGAATGTTCTGCACCTTATTAATAGCCACAGAATCTGAAGGTAAAGACATGTCTTCAGAACTCACACTGGCCTGTTCTTGAGGGAAGCTTCCAGCACTGATGGAGGTTTTTGTGGACTGAACCTGGTGAGGCAATCTAGAGAAAGTTCCTTCTGCGCTGCTATCATCATCACCACCAGTTATAATATGTTCCTCTGCTTTCATTGAGAGCTGTTTGGCCATCTTTACAGCATGAGCTGCCCTGCAGCACGACCCAGCTATTGGTTAAAATTTGCAAAACATCTTGCAGGTCACACACTAACTACCCAAAAAAAAAAGAAAAAAAAAAGGTCCTGGTCTTATCTAGGACCTTCGCACATGCAAGAATAGGTGATTACTGGGGGAAAAAAAATACTGTCTCCATTGTATCTATGTTCAGTAGGTGGGACCGAAAAATATACATTTACGCAAAAGGCATGTGATGCAAACCTGACACAAGAAAAGTAAAGATCAGCACAATTTTGGAGAAATTCTGCGCATCTGCAAGCAGCTGAAAATTGAGGGCACATCTTCGCAAGATCAACCATGAACCGGAGAACAGATGTTGCAGTAGCAGGAGCTGATGCTTCGCCACCCATCAACCGTGCCGCATATGTTTTATGCATTAAAGCTTCCCCTTGAAGCTCACCAGTCATATCTGCATTGCCCTCAACAAGCTCAGCTACAAGGCTAGCGCTCACCTGTGAAGGGTTTCCAGACTGGTGGGCAAACACTGATCGCATGATCAATCTATCAAAAGTAGATTTAGCCATGGCAACCACTGAATCCAACAGATCTACAAACTTCAACTCCACATGGCTTCTATCATTCGGTATTAATGCATGAAAGTCTAACATTCGGACCTCTGGTAGTCTTGGATAAATAGGTTTTCCGAACATCAAACAGAACAAAATGTAATATATGTCTGGAGAATCATAAAAGCCTTGAAGTACCCGTACCAGCCCCGTATAACCTCCACTTGTATAAAATTTAAGAGAAAAGTTTGGGGAAGAGGCGAGACAAACACCGAGAAGGGTCATGATCCATCTCATACTACTAGGATGCAGAGCTTCATCAAGGAAGTACGTTATTAATTTTGATGAGACTATTTTATGCCACTGCTCCAGCAATTCTTCTGCTTTTATGGCTACCTGGAGATCAATAAGCATTTCCAAAATCAAATTTCTCACAATTACATGCTTTCCCATTGGCTCGCGCATTGATGAGTTTCGTGACTTTATTTCAGGTGGATTAAATGTCATAATCACAAACCTAACCACATTTTCAAGCTCCAAAGTAAGGAACCCATCTTCTAAGATCCGTCCAAGAAGAATAACTATTTTTTCTAGGACAAGAACTTCCACATCCCCTCGTTGAAGTGTTACTAAGAAGTAATCCAGCAGATTGATTTGCCGCAGAATGGTAAGATTGTGACTCCTGTACCAAAGCATTGAGACGAGATTCTCCAGAAAACCAAGTAAGGCGATCTGGATGGAAATAGGGGCTGTCACCCAGAGGGTCCAGTCCAGGAGGACATGTTCCACCATATCTGCATTGGATAAGACAATGCAGTTCGAAGTTTCAACAGGACCATCTCCCATTTCCAGCTCAGATAAATGACTAAAAGAATCTTTGGGGCCCGAAAAATCATCCATATCTCCATGAGATCCAACTGAAGAAGTTTCATATTGAAACTTTGACAGACTAAGATCCTCGTAGTTATTTTCAGGTATAATCTCTGTAGGTGACATGCTAATAGTACTTTGCCCCCTCTCCAACTTCTTTGGCTCTGAAAAGAAAGCTTCACATGCAGAAATTTGGAAAAATATCTCCAAACATTGCAAGTCGAATAGGACCATCTTGGGACGTAAAAACAAAGCTAGTAAATGATAGCCCCTGTAAGTTTCCATATCTTTTATATTCTGAGAATTCTGATGAAGCGCACAGGCAAGCAATGAAAGAGCCATATGTAGCATATCTCTAGATTCTGCTGCCTCAACAAGTGCAAGTACAACAGCCATTCCTCCCACAGGGCGGATAGTATCGCCAATCACATTCTGTCTGCAGATACTCACATTTCCCACCAGGCGCCCAAAACGTGGTATTCCTATATTGTTGAGAAACGTAGAATGAAGCAAAACTGAAACTAAAATGGATGAAAAAGGTAAAATGTGAACGAAATAAATATGGGATCGTTTTATACCTCCAAGAAGAGAAGCAGCAGTGGACAACGGGTCAACCAGGTTGAGGAGGGAAAAACTTCCAGTCGCGCCCATGAACTCTGAGCATGTTCCATCAAATGCAAAAATAAGTTTCTTACCAGGTAACTGAATTGAAAGATTTCCTAGCCTCTCGAGATCCCATACAATCCCACTACTATCTGTCTTAGAATCGCCTTGTCTAGTACTGTCATCAAATTTTTGGATACTAGATGGTGACAACATGTTAGTTTCTAACAAATCAAGGATAGCCATGCTGCCCCCACCACAAGCCTGATTAGGCATGAAACGTAAGAGATATGCATCCTGAAAAAGACCTTTATATCCTCTACCAAGAATGTACATGAACCCAATGCAGCTAGATGTGAGCACCTCCTCAAAAAGATAACATGAGCGTATTTTCCATGTCAAATCACTAACCCTGGCACTAGTAGCTGGAGTTCCAATTATTACTTGCAAAGATTTTCCAGCAGGTGAAGGAGAATACCCCAATTTACCCATGTGCCTTAGTTTTCCATCAATATAAACATATGCAACGCTAGCCTGGAAGAGTCCAGTAAGAGCATTCGGCTTACTATGGACAACAGCAAGGTGATGCCACTTGCCCTCCTCAGTTTCTAATCCAGAAAATGCCAAAGAATTTGAACTGCTAGAGGCAAGGGTCAGAGTACCATCCTCTTGAAAGTAAAGTTCTGCATAGAATGAACTCTTATTACTTGTGGCACTTACAGAAAATATTCGGAAAATATTTTGTTCACTTTGCTGCCCACTCAAAATGTGCGTCTTTGATGAATCACCAGCTTTATAGACTTCTGTTTCTTTTCCTTGGGTGGTCAAAAAATTACGAAACTGGAACCAACAAACAAATGAATAACCAGCAGCAGGAGGCCAAGATCTTTCTCCAAGGGACACCTGAATAGAACCATGCCCAGTTTTGCTCATGTCCATTTCTACAAAAGGAGCCAGTGAAACATGTTCCAATCCTGTGTCTTCCATGAGAATTAGCTTTTCCATCATACCAACGACTGAGAGACCTGAATTCATAACCCTCTTTTGCATAACATATCTACAAAGCATTTTGAGCTCGGATGGAGACAATCTGCACCAGAATAAGACCGTATTGTGAGTAAGATCAGCCTAGAAACAAACGTAGTCATCCTAAGACTATGTATTAAATTCTTAGCTATGCTCAACTACCTGTACGCCCCAAGAACTTCAACAATCTTTAAAGCATGAGAGAGAAATGGAGATGAACCCGGAAGAAAAGGGTGGATAATCTCCAGCAGGAGTTCTACACAACCTGCACCAATATAATTCATTAAAAGAGAAAGGTGACAAGAGTGAAGAAGAGAATAATCAACAACAGCGATAAGATTTAAAAGTTGAATTAGCCAATAATAAAGAGCCCAAGGGGAACCCTAAGACAAAGTTCTTACCAGCTGACGTGAGGCTTTCCTGGTTGAATGGGCTGGCACGTGCAAGCCTTTCTAGAAGAATCAGAAATTCCAACTGCAGTTTTGGAGTTAAAAGCAACAGTGAACGGATCAGAATTTTGACAGCACCTGCATTATAGATCCTTTGCTTGTCAGGATTAAATTGACCAGACGGGGTTTTTACAAGAAAGCTTGCTTTTTCACTTTCTGCCATCTCAGCTGAGACCATAGGTTCTGATGTCAAAAACGGTGGAAGCAAAACTTCAAGAGCAAGTTCTAACAACAATTGTATCACCTGTCTTTCTAGATCAACACACAGCAAACCAGACTCCATCAGAAGATCATAAAAGGTCTGAGATGTAATAACACTGTGCAGTTTCATCCTGTTAATAGCACTCTCACAGACAGCAGTTGTTATGAGGCGCAATAGATGTTTCAACAATTTGATGTAAACCATCAAATGAGACTCATCCCTACACTCTTCTTCCCCTTGGAACGTATGAAGGGTGGTCAACAGAAGAGAGAAACCAGTGGCTTCACCAAAGACTCTTTGAGAAGAGCCACTAACCCCAAGAATACGCCAAAGAGCACCCATGGTATCACATCTGGCTTCATAGTGAAGTTTGTATTGATTCCCAGAGATTCCAGTAACCATTCCACTCTTCAAGACATCAATAACAGCTTCTAACTCTTCATGATGGACCTAATTGAATGGTAAGATACGAGTTACTCTTTACAAAAACTACAGGATTTCTGGTATCTATGCAACAGAAACCTAAATAGTGGCAGCATAATCTAAAGAGTAAAAGCCTTGTCAAGCTAATAGAACTTGACGTTGTTGATCAGAGAAACAAGAAGACACACTGCAAATATAAATAATCGAGATACAGATACCTTGGATGTAGAGTTACCTGTTCAATGTCTTCTGTGATTAAACATGACAAAATCCTCAAAACACCGGTACGATGTTCATCAGAGATCAAGAATGGAAGAATAACGGTCACGCCATTGGCAGAACGAAAAGCTGCCTGATTAGCTTCAGATTTCTTTAGTAAAGAGATCATACAATCCCAGCCAACAGTTATAGTGCTTTCAACGTCAAAGATAGGTAACTTTCCTAAACCGGATTCCATCAGCTTTGGTGATGAAATGATGACATCCTTACTATCTAAGTGTTGTTTGAAGCTAGGTGAGCTAGGTACCCGATCCAAATGATTAGAAACTCCAGTATACTGATCTAGACCCATGAGAAGCTTGTGCTGCTTCAGATCATCTTGTAAGACTTCCAAAACACCAACTTCACCTAGGACTCTCTTGTACTGTATATCAAAAGATGTGAGCTTTACAAAGAAAGAAAGTATGGTATGCTTCAACTCGGAATTGATTGGCTGTTGCAGCAAGAAACAAAGTGACAGAAGTTCTTGCTCTGGAACAAAATTTATAACTGTGACAGCATATTCAAGAATTTTTAGGATTAACTCTTGCAGCGAGGAAGGAAAACCCCCCATGTTCAGCAGAAGAAGTGGAACAGTCCTTAATTCTTGGCACATCCTATAGTTTTCCATATGGCTCGTGAATATCTTGAACATTCGGTTTAACACTTCAGCCTGAAGATCCTTGCTCTCTGCTTTCAGAAAGATGTCTTGCAACATTTGGACAGCTTCAAGATCTTTAACTTTACCACTTGCCTGTTCACATGTCTCATCATACAGATTTTTAGCAGATGGTGTTTGACTTCTGCTATACCCAGTGGGATTTGTTTGGGACAATAGTGTGGTACTTTCTCCAGATGACTCAATGGGACCAGTCTGAGCCAAGGTGACAAGAACATCAAGCAATCTGGACAGTGAAGGGCAGAAATTTTGTGAAGCAAACTCATCACTTTGCTTACTATCCAATGAAAGGGGTGGCTGTTTTTCAGAGTCATCAATTTGCCTAGTATTCAATGAAAGGGGTGGCTGTTGTTCAGAGTCATTGGAACCGCTATTTTTGTGAGGAGATGAATGATTGAACGCAAAAACAATATCTTTTGGCATGGAAGATAGAACCAGGGCAAACTGTACAAGGAAATGGTAACCATGTGCATTTCTTATGTCCTCTTTGAGTCTGACCCCACCAGTTTCTACATTAGTCAAATTTGAAAAAGGTTAGCAACCCTAATCAGAGCAGTTTACAAATCCAAAAGTAAGAAGGTGACAGCCAAATATTTCTACTCTCCACTACATTTTCCACAGGCGTTGACATATATTGAATTCTTATGTATTTGTCTAAGCCAAACTTACCAGGTCTGTATGATAGTTTCACACATTCAAGTAACAAATCCACAATGCCCATTGTATAAGCTGAGTCCCCACAATCGGGATCAAAATCTTTGACAGCCATTAGGAGAACCTTTATCTGCAGAAGAACTCAGCAAAAAAATTAGTTCAGAAGACGTAAGACGTAGAAACAGAGTAAGCAGTCATACCATTAACTTGTGCCAGGAAAATTAAAATAAAAAAAGCAACGTTCATAACTAGCAGAAACAAATTATAGGTGCAATATTTCTTTCACACTAAACAGAATCCAAATAATTACAAGATCTATCTGAGGCAGTTTTCTAGTGATCTAGCAACCTAACATAAGAAAACGAATATTGTCAAATGGTTTAAAGATTCCTATAAGCATCACAAAATAAACCTTTTAAACACCAGAGTGCAGCTATCATATGGCAATACTAAGATTTTGACAAACAAAAGTACATGCACAAAACCAAAACTTATCATTAGCTTTAGTCGTGCTCTTCCAGTAAAATTAACATAATAAGTCTCCTGATAACCAAATTCTTTATCACGGGAGACCTCAGATAGTTTGAACATAAGCATGAAACACACAAGAACCATAATGAGGCTTTATACAGAATCCAATGGCATACCAGATGGTGTTTGCGTATGTAGCTTGCCGTGCTACCATTGTCATTGACAAGAAGAAGCCCAAGAATCTGATAGAGACACGAAAGGGAATCACAAATGAAACTTTAAGCATTACAACATTCGCTCAAGTGTCAATCGTCATGCTACAAAGCTGTTTCAGTTTTAAAACACATTGCTAGATTTGTAGAACAGGTGAGCAACAAATTACCTGCATTGCATGTCTGTGAAGCTGTATGTTATGGAATGAAACTATGCCTTCTTTATATTGAGAGAAAACCACGAGAGAACCATTGGCGACCGTTTTGAAAAGCAACTGAAGGGAGTCATCTTCAATTAAACTCTGTGCAGCCGAAGGATGGTTTGCCAATGCTTTCATGATATAGATAACACTTCCTCCTACCTGCAAGAATGAGTGTACAGTTTGACTAGCATGAAACAGTTATATTGTAGAAAAATATGTTATACATGACTTTGAATAAAACCATTGAAACAGAACATCAAGTTTCTAGCTTGGAGAGTAATACATCTGCCATCTTTACCTTTTCTGCATAATCAACAGTTTTTTCACCTTCACTAGCTACGCTATATGTCAGAAGCGCATTAAAAGTGTGTATTAGACAACATAATATCCCAGAATCCAGTAGAGATTGTTTGTCGAAAGGCTGGAAAGAAAAGACATAAAGATTGAGTATATAAACCAATACAGTATCTATCATATAAGCCAGCACCCTGAAAGATTTTTCGACGGCCTTTTAAAAATTATGTGAGAGTAAATTACCAGTTAGCTATCAGATACTAAATCTCATATTAAGTTTTTTTGGTAAACAGTTAAAAACTCATAGTTGAACTTTGTTAAATTATTAAACTATAAGCGAAAAACTGGAAGACATGTAAAAGTCAAAAACGTACCCCAGATGCAAGAACTTCAACAGCAGTTAAAAGGTTTGCACCATGACTTAAACCCTCCTGCAGGAAAAAAAAATGATGAATAACAGAGAAAAGAAGTCAACATGTCATTTCACTGTACTCAGAAGGAAAGGCAAACCTTGGTGACTTCAGAAAAAAACTTTATTACTTTCTCTACATCCAACGACCTTGTCTTGCTGCTAATCTTTAACTTTTCAACATCTGTCACAAATGCTCTCCCAATGACGAAAGAGAATATATGTGTTTCTACTAACCTGCCATTGAAATAAAATTCTCAGTATAGTTGATATTCTCATATCTGATATCTGGGCACGAATATAAAGTACAAAAGAGGATCCTCTGACGAAGAAGAACATTCAAGATAGGAAACTTGTGATCTCTTTATAAAAACTTAAATCATGTGAAGATTCAGAGACATTTATCTCTTAGTTGACATGGAAATATTCCCTTGGAAAAGAGTAAAACTAGCTGAATATAAATCCCATACAAGTAGAGAAAACGGAGAGCTAGAAGTGGCTTACACTGTAACTAACTGATCTACGTTAGCATGCTGCTTCATTAGTTTACAAAACGTATTCACACTCAGATCCAAGGCGGCTTCCTTCTCCTGCGATGACATTGTATACGAATGATTAGCAGTAGTAATTTTCCAGTTGTTTTTATCTGAACACAATGTGATTGAACATAACATATATGAACAAATGATCAAAGCATGATCCACGAACCTGTTCGGAGCTTGATGAACGGAACTCTTCCCAGTATCTCTTGAAGTCCAGTTCCATCTTAAGTTTATCTCGGCTTTTGAAAGGTGCAAATGATAGAACCATTGATCACAAAACTAAATTTAACTATTTCTATGAAATCAGAAAGATATATAATAAAGGTTACAACAGCCAACAACAATTACTAATCTTCCCTAACTAGTGAGGCTATATGATTCTAGTTTCAGGAAAGCGAAATACCTTGTAGGAGATAATAAACTGAAGTCATGTTGAGCAGAGACAACGTAACTAGAGGACGGAGAAGCTGGGGAAGAGGACGGAGGAGTAGTGGTGTCACTGACGGCGTCACCGGCGGTTAACTCGGCAGTTGTTTCAGGTAATCCGACCTTATCTTTTAAGTCCTTAAGCAATGTTCCCCATTTCATTGTATCACAGTTTCGATTTGCAAACACATTCAACCGATGACTCCTCCTGACTCGATTCGATACGACTCAGTTCATTCTTCGATCAACCAATAATAATAAGAAATCGAAATTGATGAAGACGAACAACAGCCCAGACATCAAAAACTATGGAAGGTGGTGCAAATGTGCAAAGATTAGGGTTTGGTAGCAAAAGAAAAACAAAATCTGAGATCCAAAATTGCGATTAGCGATTCAACAAACACTTGAATTTGTTCCCTTCCTCCTTGATGATCTGTGAACGAATGCGGAAACAGATTTCGATAGGAGAACGCGCGAAAATCGAGGTTTATTGAAAAATTATTAAACTATTTGCATTGATCGATTAAACGAAATAAAATAATCAATTTCATTTGTGCTGTATTGTTGTTCTTCGTCTTCGTTTCTCCGCGCCTTGTTTCTCGCTTCAAACAAAGTCAAACTCGTCTCCTCTCTCACTCACGCGATTTTTTTTTTTTTTTGGTCAATGTCTTTAATCTTTATTTCATTTCCCTAAAATAGCGATAATTTTTTTTTTTTTTGATCAACTAAATAGAGATATTTTAAACAAAAATAATCAAGTTCCAAATTGTTTTTAGGTCCATATAGACGTAATTAATACTCCTAAATCTAATATTCTTTATTAATCCTATTTTTAGAATTTTCTCACATTTTAATAAAACATATTATAAATTAATTATAAATGCATCATTTTTTGAGTAACAATTTTCTATAATTTTAAACTAATAGTATTCAAATATTTTTCTTGAAGTTTACAATTCATCATCAATAATAGAAGATGTATTGAAAATAGAAAAATAACATCTTTGTAAAATAAATAAAAAAATTCCTAGAAATAGGAATGGAGGGAGTATATTACTTGTATTAAGAAATTATTTTCATAAGGATTTGGATTGGCTTGAGTTAGAGATAAAATGTTATACACAAAATGGTGAGTTTGGATGCAAAAACATAGTCAGAAATAGTAGTAGGGATATTTACTTCTAGGATAAAATGTTTATATAAAACAAACTGTAGTTTCCTCCATATGTCAAATTTGTGTTCACTGTATTATTTTGGCCAAACTATTCATATATGAGCCAACAATATTTTTTTAACTAAAACTGAAAATTTAATTTTAAATACAAACAGATTAATGCACAAGCAAGTATTGAAGCTATAAGAGATGCAAATAATATTTTGTTTCGTTTTGTGCCGTGTTGTTGCTCTGTTTTTGGGGTTGAAAAACCTTGTTTTGGTTTCGTTTCGAGTCGAAACACTCTTTTCCCAACTCTTATATACAGACATTGTCTGTTTTGGTTTTTAATGAGATGACAAAAAACAAAACAAAAAAGATTAGTCTAATGTACTTATGTAAAACTTACATTTAAATTGGCCAGTACTTTTTTGATAAATAATTGTTTTAACGTATATATGTATATACATGTATATAATTTAGATGTCATATATGAAAAAAAATATATAAAAAAAAAAAAGAAGATATCTTAGTTGTCGTCATATCCTCATAGCCAAAGAAAACTTTAGAGATAAACTCTACGAATTTGTTATATCAACCTACGATTCCCAATCACTAGCAAAAAAGAACCAAAAAAAAGAACCAAAAAAAAAAGAAAAGTAAAACAAGAAGAAGTTTTATAGAATGGGGACGATCGAAGAGCTCGTAAAACATAAAAGCAAACTATGTTGATCCCATTAACAATGTTCTTTAGTTTATCTTTTGACTTTTAGTGGTCGCAGGTTCTTGTTTTTGTTTTGTTTTTGGTTTAAAGTGTTCGCATGTTCATGCGTGTCCTCGTCAACAAGCTCTTTGACCTTCGTTTTCTTCTATCCTTTTTTTTTTTTTTTTTTTTTTTATCTTTTCTACTTTATATTATTCCTCGTAGTTTTCTATATCTTTTTTATTTGATTCCTTCTCACCCTCCTTTTGATTTTATTTTGTCTGTACCTAATATATAGTTAGTTAACAATTTGTGGTAATGCATCGTTATTAACACATGGAACAAGTTAATTTGTAACGATTTATCGCTTTTGTAATGGATGCCCTAAATAATGAGAAATTCCTTCAAATACCAGCAAAACAAGTTTTTGTTCTACAAATAGCACACATTTTTATTTAGGACAAAAATAGTATTTTATGAAATTCATAATTTAATTTTTTTGGTTTGGGTTAACTATATTAGAATTTAGGATATAGTTTTTATGGGGTAGGGGGTACAATTTAGGGTTTAGGGCTTAGGGTTTAGGGTTTTCTAAACCCTAAACCCTAAATCCTAAATCTTAAAAATGTGAGGTTATGATTACCCTCTAATAAAATGCTATTTTTGTCTTAAATAAAAATATGTGCTAAAAATGTCTTAAAAACTTTATTTTGTGCTATTTTTTAGAATTACCCATAAATAAATTAGTGACGACTGTTCATCACAATATGCGATGCTAATGATACATGTTGTTGTTCGTTGCTAATGCCATAGTGGCAACATATATAAATGACCATCAAAATGTAAGATGATTGTCCCTGATTAGTGATTACGATAGAAACTTGTTAACAGCAATCAGAAAATACCATAAATATTTTTGTCGTCACATATTGCCAAATTTGAGTCGACGATGAATTTAGACCCATATAGCAATAAATATTTTTCAATGTTTATAAGATGGTACTTTCTAGTTTTAGCGTTATATCATATTACAGTATATGATGGCAAATTATGTTATATATATATATATATATATATCCAATAATCGCATAGTTTATGATGTATACATGTATGTATATATATGAAGTTGTATAGTACTATTACTATATTATGATATTATCTATCGCAATCAAAGAAGTTGGGTTTGGGAGGACATATACGTCAATCCCTAGAGGTGCATGCGACTTATACAAAACTTAATGTTTTTTTTTTTTTTTTTCAAAACTTAATGTTTTTAACGGACGTAATTTTAGAAAGGGGAATACTAAATGTTCCCGTTGTACGAATTTAATTTACAGGAAAAAAACTAGAGAAAATATTAAAGCTATAACACTTAGAGAATTAAGAAGAAAAAAACAAACAATCCCTAGAAAAGTAGTAACCAAAAAGAAATGCTCTTATATATGCTATTTGTCTTTGTGTTTGTGTTCCCGATGGCATTTCAGTAAATTTAGAGCAACAAAATAGTGGAAACTAAAAAATAAAGATTCCAGTTTTACTCTCTTACATATTGTGGGGCCCGGAGAATCCCAGATCGTAAGCCTTCTGAAACGACGACGACTCGTGACCATGAGATTCGGTATCGTACGCCGACATAGGAAACGCCACTCCACCTGCGTACTCTAGCATATCACCGGGTTTCACGCTAACGTGCACTTCATCACCCGTGAGTCCAAGAAAATCTCTGGTCAAACGGCCAGCTTTCTGCCACGTGGACGTGAACCCATCAACAACTAGTTGGTCGTACTCAGACGAAGAAGATGACGTCATCATGACTGGGTCAACACCAAGAAGTTCGTTGACCGTCGCCAAATGTCGGTGATGACCAAATGATCGCGTCTGACCTCCGCCGCCGAACGCAGCAGAGCTGAGAGTGGTCGCTTTTTGGAGGAGAGCCGTCGCGGAAAGAGCTGGCGTCGAAGATGAAGAAACGGCGGCGGCGGAATGTGATGGGTCGACGTTAAGAGGTGACGTGAATAGCAAGGAAGAAGATTTGTTGAGCATAAAGTGACGTTCTTGAAAGTTATGGTTAGGGTTTGTGAGATTGGACGAAGAAGATGAGATGAGTCTTGCACTTTCCTCTGCTAATGCATCACAAAACGCTCTATGCGTTATGAAACTGTCTTTCCTGTTAATAAAAGTATCCAAAAAAAAAAAATTAGAATATATATATGTGTACATATGTAAATACGTTTGATGATGATGTAATTGCAAGAAGTGAAATAATGTTTAAGTGGACCACTCAGAGAGAAGGAAATTTCAAAATTCCAAGAAAAGCTTTTGAATCCTATTATGTATTAATGGACCAATGCAATTTAATTACACATAGCAAATCAAATCATAGATTACAAATCTCGTTCAGCATTATGATGAAGGGACTAAGTTACACCTTATCTCCTTCAATAATGCAACACAAATTTTGATAACAACAGGAAAATTTGGACAAGAATTATACACGTCTGATATATAGACACAGCAAATTGATTTATGTCAATCCGCAAACATAAAATTGGTTCTTCGTAAATTATTATTTTTTACATATATAAATATAAGCATTAATGACCAATATGTATGTACAGTATAATGTCTTAATCCATGAATTTTGCCACTGCATTTAATTTGAACACAAAACTAAATTCCGTGAACAGACACTAGCAGATTAGTCATAGAACATTACCAAAAGAAGACAGTTCAAATTAGTCACACGAAAGCATTAAATTCATTTATATAAATACAACTACATTAATATATTCCAAGAAAAAAAATATAGATTCACATATAAAAACATCTGGACTCCCTATCTTTGATTATATTTGTCACAGAGACATCAGTAAGAATATCAAAGAACACACCAAAAAAAACAAAAGTCAACAAGAAACACAGAAAGATCTTCACATAAAAAAACAAAAATAAATAAATAAATAGTAATAATAATAAATATAAGAAAAGCTAACCTCGAGAAAAGAGTGCCACAGTCACATCTATACTCTCTTGTACCACAGATCTTAGAGTGAGCTTTCCAATCAGATTGAACAGCGTAGAACTTTGAACACTTTTCACATTTCCATTTCTTCTCACCATGTTTCCTGCAAAAGTGTTTCTTGATCCCTGTGAGGTCACCAAGAGCCCTAGATGGATGATGATGAACACAGTCTATCTCTGGGCACACATAGACTTTCTTCCTTTGTTGTTCTTTGCTGTTCTTCTGCTTCAGTTTCCATGGAAGATTGTGGCCTCTCCTGTGAAGCTGTAGATTCTGATCTCTCTGAAACCCTTTGTTGCATATCTCACAGACGAATCTGTTTGTTGCAAGAAGTGCCTTTGGTGATAATGCGATTACCTCTGCATCTGGATCTGCCAGTTTCACATGAAAACAAAGTCTCAAACACATTCTTGGTAAAAAGATGATTTTGATACAAACCCTAATTGTAAAAAGAAGAAGACTTTTTACAAAATCATATGAAAAAGTCTTAGATTCTGCTAGTAATAAAAAAACCCATATGAAAAAGTTATTAGATTCTACTAGCTAGTAACCACAAACCTATACTAAAAAAAAGTTCTAAGAAGAAGAAGAAGATGAAAAGACGAGGTTCCAAGATTCTACTAGGAATATAAAAAAAACTCAGATGAGAACAGTTTCCAGATTCTAACTGATATTCAAAACCCCAAATGATATAAAGCCATAGTTAAGAGAATAATTAAAAAAAATGATGTTTTAGTTACCAGGATTTCCAGGAAGGCCTCTCCTTTTCTTGGTCTTGTGAGTCTCCGGGTTTGAACAAAGACTGGAAACTACATTGTTCAAGCCACTAAAATCTTGGATGGTAGTGAGTGTGTTACCAGAAGAAGCAGTTGCTTCAGCAGACAAAGAGCTTAGTTTATAGGACAAGGAATGAGATGAAAACATATCCATGGCTATAAGGTTATAGCTAGCTATATGGAGAAGAAAGCTCCAACCAAAGAAAAAACAAAACTTGGAAGAAAACTATAAAAAGATCTAAACTTTGGTTTATTCTGATCTCTTAAAATAAAGGACCTTAGATCAAGTACCTAGAGAGTAAGAAGTGTACACAGAATAGAAATACATCATTCTTTGGCTTTATATGCAAGAAATTAAACAAAACAAAAATACAATAATTTAGTTTCTTGTATATGCACATGTATGTATGTATATATGTAAAGTCTCAAAAGCAAGAGGACGACCATGATGGATTATTCTCCAAGGTCGCTATCATATACATATATGTGTGTGCTTACAATAAATGCAAAGACTGTTTGATTCCCATTTTTGTATTTGTTTTTCTGTGTGCAGATAAATACCACAGATGAAAGAGAGTGTGTTTGAAAGTGAGACTTTTGACCTTGTTTTCAATTATTTTTTAACTGTTTTTTTTTTTTTTTTTTTTAATGTTGTATTGATCTTCTAGTCTCTGCATTACAGAGAGAAGGTGATGATTACAGGACCAGACTATAAACATTTACTTAAAATTGTCTACTAAAAAGAAGAGTAGACCCAGAAAGAAAATAAAGCAAGCTATCAATTTGTGCAGTTAATGGAAAATATTGTGAGATGAGACTTTAGCAGGCCTAATTTCCTTAAATGGAAGCAATAATTACTTAATATATATCAAGAAGACGAATCTTTTCGATTATTGGTTATGTATGTATACAGGAAATGTTTTTGTTTTGTTTTCGTTTGTAAGAGAATCTAAACACACAATTACTTAACCAAAAAAAGACATCGTTCTTATAATAGAATTTGAGGAATACACTAAGATAGGAGAATCTTATGCTATATGTATTAGATAATTTAAGTTCAGCCGTGGATCGTAGTTTCTCTAAGAAATGCGATACATAGTATTAATTGTAGTAGTCAATATTCTAACCGCAATTCTCAAAAATAGCACAAAATGAAAATTTTGTAATGTTTTTAGCGCATATTTTCATTTAAAACACAAATAACATTTTTATTAGAGGGTAATTCTAATCTCATATTTTTAAGGTTTATGATTTAGGGTTTAGGGTTTTCAAAACCCAAAACTCTAAACTCTAAACCCTAAATTGTACTCTCTACCCCTAAAAACTATACCCTAAATTCTAATATAGTTAACCCAAACCAAAAAAATTAAATTATGAACTTCATAAAATGCTATTTTTCTCCTAAAAAAATGTGTGCTATTTATGAAACAAAAACTTGTTTTAGTGCTATTCCAGGGAATTTCTCATATTTTAATATGTTGTTATACTATACAAAAGTAGTCAATATTTAAAAGAGTTATGAATCCTGTTCCGAGATGGTTTTTTTTTTTTTTTGGTTTAGATCAAACTCTTTGACTCATTACCGAGGATAAAATTATACTTGTTCAATTGTGCCATTTTTTTTAACTCTAGGGGTTCTAAATCGACTTTTTCATGTGAGAATTGCTATAATTTTCTTATAAAATCATCTTTATATGTTTTATTTTTATTTGTGGTTTTATTATGAATTTGAGTGATGTTACTTTCTACTAAGGTTCCTCTAACTTTATCTCCTTTTGTCATAGTTTTTCTCATAAGATACCCAAAATTCTTAAAAGGGTACACTGATTTGAATGAAACTTATCATAAGCTATGAAATAAATTAAAACGAGTGAAGGAAATATAATCTTAATGGAAAAAGAGAACATGTGACTGTGTGCATGAAAACAACGTCTCTTTTCTGTTTACCTTTTCCTTTTTATCTGTTAGTATATTATTGAAAATCAAAACAAACAGTTATTACTAAAGTACTAGCTAGAATAAATAACTCTTTTTGTAAAGGAAATGGAACAACATATTTTTTTTTTACTAATATTCATTTATTTGGGATCAAGGTAAAGATGTCAATCAGACAATCACACTAACTCGACCTGTCCTACCCAAAACTACAACGTCCATATTTTTAGCCTATATATCATCGTCTGTCCAAAACTATAAAGAGTTTTTGTTTAAAACAATAAAAAAAAAAAAAAAATTCGTCTAAGCACGAATTAACTACTTTCTTGTCTACTTCTCAACTTAAGAGTTTAAATTTGGGAAAACGAAATCATGATCCTAGCCGAACTTGAGTTTCAATCATTCAAAAAGATATATGAGAATTGTAAACAAAATAAATAAATCACACATACTCAAACTATATACAAAGCATGTAGCAACCCTAGTGCCCTAAAACTAAAAGCATTTTGGCTCTGAATATCAAAATGGAATATTTTACTTTGTTGAATTTTTATTTCGTCTTCATATGATTTACTCTTGTGGATGACTATGTGCTATCTTCCTTTTTTTTTGTCTAGTTTACCTTTTTAAGTTTCTGATTAATATTCTCATGTATCCCCTTTAAAAAAGTGTTCATGCCCAAAAGAAAAAAATTACTTACCCCACCAACAAGAATTTTTCTCACTCTTTAATTTCATCCGTTCTTTAACTTTTTATCACTTGAGATTTTACATAAATTATATTCCAATCTAAACATAAAGTTTGTTAAGTCGATTTTGACCCCTAGACGTGTCTACTACGTCCGTTGGATTCACTGCGATAGTCTTATTGGGTTTAAGAGATAAATCCCTTTAGGCCGAAAACAAATGAATAAGAGACACGAACGTAACTAATTAAACATTTAAACCCATGCAACACCGAATATTCTTCTTTTTTAAAATTTTTAAAACTGCTTTTTTGAATTGTGAAAATTTATTTATATGCTATATGTAGGAAATAAATATGCATAAATATTATATTCTTGTAACCAAAAATAAATAAATAAAACTAGAAAATATTATGACAATTAGTCACCCAAATTAAATTGCTGTATAAAAATTTTGTGATCAAACTTTTTTAGTACATTATATATATTGAAAAAAAGTTCAATAAAAGTAGACATGACAAAAATATTTTTATAAAGTATATACATCTATAATAAGTTAAAAAGTTATTGTATTTTTGAACATTTTCCCTTAACTAGGCGGAAAGGTTTTCAAAGAAAGCTTTAGTTACTACCCATTTTAAATACTTTTTGTTTAACTTTATACGTATTTAGTTCAGGTTAATGCCAGAGAAACTATGGGTTTTACGACGAAATGGAGAAATATATAAAATTGATTTAAAGAAAACGACAAACAAAGAATAAAAGAGTGACGAGAGATGATTACAACAAGTTTACAACTATGATTTTTTGAGTTTTACAAATTTTCACACTTTACTTTCATCTCCGAGTTCTGGTTGTGTGTGGCTGCCTTCATGGTTCATGACTATTAACACGGCTATGGAGTTCGAGCATCTCCTGATGATTAGGGTCGACCGAGAGTGCTGCACGACAGTCCCGCAACGCACTCCCGACATCCCCGATGTGCTCGTGGAAAGCCGCTCGTAAGTGAAGAAGATGAAGATCCGCTTTAAAGGTGATAGCTCGAGATAACTCCGCAATAGCCTCTCTCTCTTTTCGACTATCCATCAACACTATCAAAACCCACAAAGAACAACGAAAAATCAAATTTCCGGTTTAAGCAAATCATTTCGCGAGATGATGGGAAAAGAAAAGAGTATAAGAGTTGAACGAATAACAAGAACCTGCTGCTCGATATCGGTAAGGATAAACCCGGAGAGGGTCTAACCGGGTGACCATTTCGAGATCAGATTTGGCGAGTTCACGATCACAATACTCGGATCTTTTTTCGTAGGCTGATGCATTGTTTTGAGCCTTTTCGATTAGTCTGGTCATTTCTTCATAGGCTGCAGCTTTGTCGTTTCTAAGGAAATGGACACGAGCTAGGCCTTGGTGTGCACGTGTATGCCTCACCTTCAGAGCGTTTATATAGCAATCCGCAGCTAAATCTAGCTTCTCACAATCGACATAGACACTCCCGAGATTGTTCAGAGCCTAAAACAAAAAAACAAATAGCATCGTCATAGACTTTATCGAATGCATCTAATCACCAGGGCTAAAACACCAAAACCAAATTGACTGAAGCCAAAACTCTCTAAACCATAACCAAAGCGGACATTTTTACAAACTGTGGCCTATTAAATCGAACCGAAACTGAACTTACCGCAACCAAACTCAACAAACCCAAATTCGCTTTCATATTTAACTAAATTAAAATTGAAACACAGTTTTCATTTCACTGATTAAAAATAGATGTACTCATGGTGAACAACCGTACCTGACCTTTGCGCAACCTATCAGAGGGGCATTTAAGAGCATCTTCAAGAAGTGAGACAACAGTCGAAGAACTCGATGGATCGAGGCTAGA
This sequence comes from Barbarea vulgaris, assembly GCA_963667165.1. NCBI lineage: Eukaryota > Viridiplantae > Streptophyta > Magnoliopsida > Brassicales > Brassicaceae > Barbarea > Barbarea vulgaris. The sequence goes on along the minus strand of OY763894.1, from coordinate 22,018,652 downwards.
TTCTGCCAAGGCATAAGCTTGAAGGAAATAAGCTTCAAATGATCTCTTTATTCTAATGGATTCCTTGGCCTTTTGAAGCCCTTCTTCACAGTGACCCGTATCATATAAGATCCATCCTTCATAGACCAGACGCTCGTGGTCACTCGAGGCATGTTCTCGGGCTAACTGTAAACTACGCATCGCTGCTTCAGGACAATTCAACCTGGTCAAAACAGAGATAAGAGAAGGCGATGCTCGGTTAAGGATGTTCAGCTAAGACAAAAACCAATCCGAAACAGAGCTGAAATAACCAAATTATATATTTGATTATTGAAACTGAGAGTGTTGAATTAAAGATTTTTACCTTAGGAGAAGCAAAGACTGCCTGAAATATAAAACACCTTTGCAAGCATCCGATTCAAGCATCTGATAGATCACAGAAAGAGAACCTATATCATCAACATTTGACCATTTCTCATATAGCTGCATCCAACAATCCGCGGTTGTCCAATTCTCGACATGCTCATACACAAGCGTCCGGAGCTGCCTTGCAGCCACTTTCCCATCGAACATTCGATAATCAGGGCACAAAGTAAGAACAGCCTGAATATCACGAAGAGCCGCTTCATAGTCATCCATACCGAGATAAAGACAAAACCGTATTTCCAAGCATTCTAATGCGAGTTTAAACCCTAAGATCCGATTGATTTCTTCAAGCGCAGCCTTGGAATTTTGTTTCGACATTAGAGTGACAGCCCTATACATGTAAGGATATGTCAAAGTCGGGTCCAATTCCGTAGCTTTCCCGAGATCTTCCCATTTCTTGTCACCCTCACAATAAAAAGACCTTTCCTGATACATCCACCCAAGAGGCGGCGAAACAGAGGAGATAACCGAGCTTAGCTTCTCGTAAGCCCAAAGCCGATGCCCTTGGATGTATCCTAGTCTTGCTAAACCGGTAGCCGAGTACACATGACCTAAATTAAAAGCGGTTTCAAAAGCTTCTTCAGCCTCGTGGTATTCTTTCCTCAATAGCCTCATACACCCTAGCCGATGAAATCCCAATACTTGTTGCCGATCATTTTCCGCAAAGTCAACTAATTTCTCCAAGAAACCCAATGTTCTGTCTGACCGAGGATCTATACACATCGAGACTTCGCTTAAACAAGAGTATAGAGAGAATGAAGCTTTTCCTGCCATGGTTGAGACTTGAGATCTATTAACCCGAGTTAAAATCTCGACAACACGCTCATCAGTCAAACTATCAGGCATCTCATAAAGAAAAACTTGCAGACACGATGCAGCTAAGATTGGGGAGTTTTCTTCGAGTGCAAAGTCCATAAGCTCAATGGCAAATTCCATAGAAGAAATCAAAGATGCCAATTCTCTATCACATGCATCTTTGAGTTGCTCGCAGCAAAACTTGTTTGCGAAAACTAAAACTTCCAGAAGAAGGTTCCTGGAAACCCCAGTTAATACTCCCGCAACGCTGAAATCTCTGACAACCCGCATAGCTGATGATGATACATGATTTTCTGACATATCTATCTCGTCAAGAAGTGATTCCGTGAAATTCCCATAAAGCATTGCATGAAACGGAGCTGAAAGACTTGCAATTTTACGCCTTCGGCAAGCTATCTTCTCTTCTCCAATCTTAAACACAACATTTTTTGATATACAGCAGTTTGTCTTCACAGATGCTGCCTCAGGGGAAGAAGCAGCAGTAATTGGGAAATAAGAAGCAATATCCAGCGGCACGAATTCTACAGAATATTTACCACAAGAGGAAAGTAAATCGACGATAACTTCTTCACCTTGTTTCTCATACCGCAACCAAGACCCAAACACAACTTTCTCATGGACAGTCGTAGCCTCTTGCCAAGCTGATTGAAGGCTTCTCCGTCTAAGTTTGGTCTCTCCAAGCCCTCTAAACACTTGATACTGCAATAAATACAGAATTGATCTCTCCTTTAAAGGGCAAGTCTCGAGTTCTTCATGAATCTGAGCTAGAACTTCTACATAGTCAAGAGGTTTATAATGTGGCAGTATCTGAGGCTCGGGAACTTTGATAAATGAATCTCTGCACAGTGGACTACAAAAAGACCAAAGATTACTTGATATCCAAAACGAATCAAACACAATATAAACCAATCAGAACAAGCAGGAAAGAAAAAGACAAACTTACGCAGATGAAGAAGCAGAGGAAGACAGCTTCCCTCTCTCAACTTGAAGCCATGACTGTGGATTCAACGAATTGAGCTGTGATTCTTTACAAGAATCAGATGGGTAAAAAGTCCTCATCTGACATAAGAGATGAAACAAATCCCAGATCTCCAGGATAGCCAGAGGATAATCAAAACACTATATTTTTCTTCTGAATTTCACACTACACAGCCTAGAAGAAACTAAGTGAAGATGGGTTACTTAATGGAATCCTATACAAAAAAATCTGAACTTTGTATTATTGAGATCTTCTTCCAACACCTAAAGCTAAAGCATTTCTCTAAGAAACCATTTATGTGCAGCAGATAAAACAAACCTAAAAACAATGATGGGAACAACAAAACTCACTCGAAATCGCCATAGTACAGATACCCAGTAAAGGAATTAAGGGAATAAATCAACAAAATTAGAACTTTCTTGATAAAACCCTAATCTACTAACAGTGATAACATAATCTAGTGGCTCAAGGAAAATTGAGCTAAACCCAGAAAAACAAAAGAGAATCCAGCAAATCTAGGATGTCTTAAGACATCAAAAAGTAAGAATCTTTAAACCAGCGAATTGAAAAAAGATGAGCAATGAAGAAACCCTCCCGAGTAGCGCGAGCTTCTGCAATTTCGAACGGGAAGAAAGAACCCTAGAAAGAGAGGTCCAATGGAGAAGTTGAAGTTTGAGCAAAGGTGAATCCAAGTGAAAGAGAGTGGGAAATATTTTCCAAATTCACACTTTTCTAAGACTATGAGCTCTTTTGTTCCATTGGTAAAAGGGAAAGTTTTTCTTCTTTTCTCTTGTTTTTTCTCATATCTTTTTTTTTTTTTTTTTTTTTTTTTTTTCTTCTTCGAAGATCTCTCCACACAAACAGTAAACTAGCACTATCGATACTTCGGCCTCTCTTCTTTTTCTTTGTCGACATAAATTTTCGGCGGAATTCAACAAGATTTTTAAAATATTATTAACACTATTTGGATTTTTTTTTAAATGAAATCAGCTAAATTTATCATTTTATTTACAAAAAATTTCAGATATGATTACACGATGAAAACAAATTAACGTCTAAATTTTTTATTATAGTAAAAATATATAATTAGAAATTTTATAAAAATATCTTCAATAATTTTTATTCGTCAACAAATAATAAAAGTTTTTTCTTCTTTTGGGTTATCATTTCTCACTCTTCAGTTTACTATTTTTTTTTTAATTGTCAAACACCTTAATTCATTAAAATACAGTTATAAGATTGTCCGTTAAATAAAACCCGACAATACAAAATGAACAATTAAAGAAAATAATATAAACACGAATTGCTAAACTCCTAACATAATACAATACCCGAATACAAAATAAAATATACGATGAGATACCGTTGAAATAACGATAAAATGATAAAGGAATTCTAAGAATAGTGCATTCCAATGCAAGAGAGACCCATTCGGAGAAGCATAGAACTAAACCAGTATAAAATACCGGCCACTTTAGAAATCTGAGCATCACTAGACAAACGAGTTATCGTATGTCCTAACTTTCGCCTAAAATACCAAAATACACAATTTCTGAAAAGGGTGGTCACAAATAAAGCAAAGGACAATATTTGAGAAAAACTTATGATTGAAAATTTGTTTTATTAGAAAATATATATACTTCTTTAATTTTAAATTAATTGTTGGGTAAATTTATTTTTTATACATTTAATTTTTCTATTTTTTTTTTATTTAATATTATATTTGATTTTGGTTAAAACAAACTAGTGACAACTGAAACGGAAGGAGTATAACCATTAACTAAAAACACTTACTTTTTGGACACATCACAGAAAAAGCTGAGAAGCAGAACATCCTTGTCACGGTTCATGCTTAGTCTCCGGTTGCCACGTGTCATCTCCACCTTAACCGGGAGCCTTCATGAACTTTCTCGTTTCTCCTACCGCTTTCCGGGAAAAAAAAAAACCAAATTTTCTTGCATTTTTCTCGTTCCGCTCACCGGACAAAGAATCGTAAGTAAAAAGCACCAATATTATTTAACACCGGTCTCTCTTACCTCTTTCTCATCGATCGTGATACTGAGTAGTGAGTAGTCCAGGATTCAAATTTTTCCCGCGGAGAGTATAAAAGACTTTGCTATACCGTAAAAAAATGTATCAGTGGAACTTACCATACCGGAAAGATGAAGACCTGGAAACAGGCGGTGCCTCAAGGCCTTTATACCCAACGATGCTGGAAAATCCCCAAATCCGGTGGGGATTTATACGTAAGGTTTACTCTATAATCGCCTTTCAGCTTCTAGCCACCGTCGCCGTCTCCGCCACAGTGGTCACCGTCCGTCCAATCGCTCTTTTCTTCGCCACCACTGGCGCTGGATTAGCTCTTTACATACTCCTCATCATCACTCCCTTCATAGGTATAAAATAATACTCATCATCACATACTTGTTTGAGAAATCAAAATTTTCATTTTTTTGATATTAAAGATTTTGGAATTTTGTTTCTGATGTTATTATGTAGTGTTGTGCCCATTGTACTATTACCACCAGAAACATCCGGTGAATTACTTGCTTTTGGGGATTTTCACGGTGGCTCTAGCTTTCGTTGTTGGATTGACATGTGCCTTCACCAATGGTAAGACTTTATCAAACCTCTTTGATATTCCACATTATATTTGTGGAATTCAAATTTTGATACTTTATTGAAACAATTGTTTTATTTCAGACTTCTTTAAACGTTTTAACTTAGTTTTATTAGCATATTTGATCTCTCCATTTATTTTTTCTTATACTTAAAATGACTCTGGTTTTGATCTCTCTCTCAATGTTTCTGGTTATATTGTGAATACGTTTAAATCTTTACTCTGTTTTGAAACAGGGAAAGTGATTCTCGAGTCAGCGATCTTGACAACGGTTGTGGTGCTTTCCCTCACATTCTACACCTTTTGGGCTGCTAGGAAAGGATACGACTTTAATTTCCTCGGACCATTCTTGTTCGGCGCTCTCCTCGTGCTTATTGTCTTCGCCCTAATACAAGTAATACTACTGATTCCAAATCCACCATAAGCATTAGAGAGAGTTTTTGGCTTACCCTATGAAATGGGGTAGTTTTGGTAGCATTCTTTTTAGATATTAGACACTTCATTTCATTATAGGTGTTACAGACAATGAGAGTTTTAAGTTTTAACCTATTGAATGTAGTAGTTTCGGTAGCATTTTTTACGCTAACAAGTTAGAAACTTTGATTTCTCGCTCTAGGCACTACAGAGACTGAGAGCTTTATTAGAAACCTGATTCCTCACTATAGGCATTACAGAGGATGAGACCTTTAACCTATTGAATGTGGTACTTTTGTTAGCATTCTTTTGGCTACAAGTTAAAAACTTGATATCACTATAAACTTTGGATTGCATGATCGGGTTTCCGATTCTCGGTTTAGTCTATGATCGCATTAGTTCTTTGTGCTAGCATTCTTTTTAGGCTTAGAAGTTAGAAATTTGATTTCACATAACAGAGAATGCGAGTTTAAGCTTATTAAATGTGGTAGCTTTGCATTTTTTTTTTTTTTTTTTTTTTTTTTTTGTAGCTTTGCATTGCATAACCAGGTTTATGTTTATCGGTTACGTTGTGCAGATTTTGTTCCCATTAGGGCGGGTATCGGTGATGATTTACGGTTGCTTGGCATCGATTATATTCTGCGGATACATAGTCTATGATACAGACAATTTGATCAAACGATACACATATGATGAGTACATTTGGGCAGCGGTTTCGCTCTATCTAGACATCATCAACCTCTTCTTGTCTCTTCTTACAGTTTTTAGAGCCTTACAGAGATGATGATTGTGAGGATGAGGTAGGGCTTCTTGATCTCTTAAAATGTTATAATAAAAGTTTTTCTTTTCTGTATATATTTTTGTTGTTACAGTTCACATGTTCATGTGACTGATTATAGAGGGGAGTAGGGAACAAAACACTGTGGATCAATAAATGATTATAATGAAAATGCCAAATTATGTGTGTTGTGTAGCTAAGGACATACATCACGAGAAGTGTAAGTCTTTGTTTTACATTTTTACTCATAAGGAAAATGAGATATTTAAAAATAAAAATAATGTATAAAATATAGACTCCTGTGTCTAGAGTATTGGGGTTTAGGATTTAGATTTATATTATTTTGTTTTAAAAAAAAAGAGATTATTGTGTATTGTTGATATACAAATGAGATCATCTTGATAATTTTATGAAAAATGAAAAGCAAAAGTGAAACATGGGAAGCCTCGAGGTGTGTGTTGAAGAAAAGGGAAGTGAGGCGTGTTACGGAAACTTGACAACACAAAATGCAACACGGCACAGCGGAATAAAGTTTCCTGTACTTGTGTGAGGTTGTGAAGAAAATATAATGAACTTGGCAGAAAAAATTTAAACGGGACACGAAAATTTTTACGTGGAAAAACTCCTCGATGTGAGGAGTAAAAACCACGGGACCGTAGTCCACTCAAAAATTCACTATCACCAATGTATTTGAGTTACAACCACGTCCTCCCTGTTCCCTCAGAACATATCAAGAGATTAAGGCTACAAAGAGCAATCTCCAACAACAAAAACACCACAAAAGGATCAATACAAGAGCTAGAGATATGCAGTTACAAACGACCCTATGTTCACTAAGATTCCGGTCTTATAATCCGATCTCCACCGTTCAAATCTTAGATAAACGAGTCAAGAATACCTCTGCAAAATATCTGCTCAATCAGAGAAGAATTCACCGTCGGATTTTCCAAACACTCAATACCATGCTGAAATCGCCACTACAGCAATCAACCCCGCTAAAACCCAGATTTCTGATGAACCAACCGTTGAAATATAATCTCCACCGTTGAATATCAAGACCACTGAGTCACGAAGCTACCCACAAAAAATCAGCAAGATCAGAGCCCGTTTGAATGTACAAAAGTCACCTTGAACACCACCGACGAAATCTTCTTTCTCTCCTCTTCTTTCTCTTTTTTTTTTTTTTTTGTGTCTTTGTGTTATGTTCTGTGTGTGTCGGCAAAACACTCTGATACCACTTACATATACTTTATTTCTTAAAATAAAATATTGTTTCAACCAATAGGAGGAAACCAACAAACTCCCCCTCCGACTATAGGGAAGAAACAACCATTCCGGCTATCACTCGACAAACTTCAAGCTTCCCTCTCGGCAATGACTTGGTCATCATATCTGCTCCATTATCATCCGTATGAACTTTTACAAGCTCTACTTCCTTAGAAGCAACCACATCACGTATCCAATGATACCTCCTATCAATGTGCTTCGAACGCGAATGAAATGTAGAGTTCTTTCCGAGATGAATTGCACTTTGATTATCACAAAGCAGCACATACCTATCTTGTTTGAAACCGAGTTCCTCAAGATAACTCTTCATCCACAACAACTCTTTACAAGCTTCCGTTGCAGCTATAAACTCAGCTTCAGTGGTAGAAAGTGCAACACACTTCTGTAATCTTGATTGCCATGCCACAGCTCCCCCTGCAAATGTTACCAAGTAACCCGAAGTAGATTTTCTTGAATCAATGTCACCAGACAAATCAGAATCAGTATAACTGATAAGCAATGGCTTATCACCTCCGAATGTAAGCTTCAAATCAGAAGTCCCTCGAAGATATCTCAAAATCCACTTTACAGCATTCCAATGTTCTCTTCCTGGATTGGAAAGAAAACGACTAACTGTACCAACAGCATGAGCTAAATCTGGTCTAGTACAAACCATAGCATACATCAAGCTACCAACTGCAGAAGCATATGGAACTCGTGCCATATCTTCTTTCTCCAACTTTGTACTCGGACTCTGTTGACTGCTCAATCTAAAGTGTGTAGCAAGAGGAGTGCTAACAACTTTAGACTTGTCCATGTGAAACCTCTGAAGTACTTTCTCAATGTACTTCTCCTGAGACAAGTGAATCAACCTCTCACCTCTATCTCGGACAATTCTCATACCAAGAATTTGTCTCGCTGGACCCAAATCTTTCATAGCAAAAGACCTGCCAAGCTGACTCTTCAGCTCTTGAATTCTACTTGAGTTCTTGCCCACAATCAACATGTCGTCAACATATAGTAATAAGATGATAAAATCATCATCATCAAACTTATGCACAAACACACAAGGATCAGAAGTAGTCTTCTTATAATCATGCTCCCCCATAACTGACTCAAACTTCTTATACCACTGCCTCGGTGCCTGCTTCAAACCATAAAGACTTTTCTTTAAGCGACAAACTAAGTCCTCCTTGCCCTTTTGAACAAAGCCTTCCGGTTGTACCATGTAAATCTCTTCCTCCAAATCTCCATGGAGAAAAGCAGTCTTTACATCCATTTGCTCAACCTCTAGATCAAGACTCGCTGCCAATCCAAGTACAACCCGAATGGATGACATCTTCACAACAGGAGCAAAAATTTCATCAAAATCAACTCCTTTCTTTTGGCCAAATCCTTTTACAACCAACCTAGCCTTGTATCGAGGTAGCAAATTGTGTTCTTCATGCTTAATCTTATACACCCACTTATTAAGCAACGCCCTTTTATCTTTAGGCAAATTCACCAACTCAAATGTATCATTCTCAGCAAAAGAATCCATCTCTTCTTCTATTGCACCATTCCATTTATCCTTGTGTTCATCTTCCATAGCTTCATCATAGCTTTCAGGTTCTCCCCCATCAGTAAGTAATATATACTCACCAGGATCATACCTAGTTGACGGTATTCGACCTCTTACAGATCTTCTAACATATGGTAGGCTCACAGCAGTTGGTGTATCACCATGATCGTCACCATGATCACCAATGGCATCAACATCATGTGCGGGAGCTTCTGCACCAGGTGTATCAACATGAGCCTCACCTTCAATTTGACCGTGAACCGATGTAGAAGGAACAACCTCTGAATCAATCAAACTATAACTACCCTGAGCTGGTTTTCCGAACTCCTCAATATCCTTAATTGTTTGATCTTCCATGAACACAACATCTCTGCTCCTTAAGAGCTTCTTCTCAATAGGATCATAAAACCTGTATCCAAAGTCATCCTGGCCATAACCAATAAACACACATTGTCGTGATTTCATCTCAAGCTTCGATCTCTCGTCTTTGGGAATATGCACAAATGCCTTGCACCCAAATACTCTCAAATGACCATAAGAAACATCCTTACCGGTCCAAACTCTTTCTGGAACATCACCCTCCAATGGAGCACTCGGTGATAAATTCAACACATGAACAACTGTGCTCAAAGCCTCACCCCAGAAAGTATACGCCAAGCCTGATTGTGAAATCAAACATCTAACCCTCTCGATAATTGTCCTGTTTATTCTCTCGGCCAATCCATTCAACTGTGGAGTCTTAGGTGGCGTTTTCTGATGCCTAATACCTTGTTCCTTGCAATAAGCATCAAATGGTCCAGAATACTCTCCACCATTGTCAGTGCGGATACACTTCAACTTCTTTCCTGTCTGTCTTTCAACCAATGCCACAAAATGCTTGAAATATCCCAAAACCTGATCCTTTGTCTTCATAGTAAAAACCCACAACTTCCTAGAATGATCATCAATGAATGTAACAAAATATGATGCTCCACCAAGAGATCTTGTCTTCATTGGACCACACACATCTGAATGCACCAGATCAAGTATCTCGGGTTTTCTCGACGGTACAGAAGACTTGAACGAGACCCTGTGTTGTTTTCCTGCAAAACAATGTGCACACTTCTGTAAGTGTAAACCGGAGATTCCCGGAATAACCTCCTTTGACAACACAGACAATCCCTTTTCACTCATATGACCGAGTCTCTTATGCCACAACTCAATGGCATTATCATTTTCCAATGCATTAACCATGTCTTTGGAGACCTTAGCCTGCATCCAATAGAAAGATGAAGACTTATCACCTCGAGCCATAATCATAGAACCATGTGAAAGTTTCCATTTACCCCCTCCGAATAAACTATAGAAACCTTCATCATCAAGTTTTCCAGTAGATATCAAATTCAAGCGGACATCTGGAACATGCTTAACACCTTTAAGCATAAGCTTAGTACCAAGACTAGTCTCTAAGCAAATATCACCAATGCCAATAACCTGAGACACACCATCATTACCCATCTTCACAGAACCATAATTACCCGGAGTATAGGTAGAGAACAAATCCCGCTGTGATGTAGCATGAGTAGTAGCTCCGCTATCAACAACCCAACTGGTATCATGATTAGCAACATTAATGGCATCACCTTCAAGAAGAATAAGAAACTCATCTTCAGTGATAGTCACTCTGTCTTCACCATCTTCTTGCTTTTTCCCTTGCTGCTTGTTATCCTTTTTCAACTTCCAGCAGTCTTTCTTTATGTGCCCTTTCTTGTGACAATAATGACACTCCACATTTGCAAATTTGTTAGATTTGCTCCTGCTCCTGTTCTTGTCTTTCTTGGGCTCTCTAAATGAACTCCTCCCCCTTGACTCAGTAACCATTAAATCTGAATGTGAAGAACTAGGATTTGATTTCCTCCTCGTTTCTTCATTCAAGACACTGTTCTTCACTAAGTCCATCGAAATAGCACCATCCGATGCAGAGTTACAAAGAGACATCCTGAAAACTTCCCAAGAATCTGGTAGAGTACCAAGAAGCCACAAACCGTGAATCTCATCATCAAACTTGATTCCCATATCTGAAAGTTTATTGAGCAATCCCTGAAAAGCATTCAAGTGATCTGTCATCGGAGTTCCCTCCTGATACCTCAACTCAATCAACTTCTTGATCATGTACATCTTATTATTCCCGGTCTTCCGAGCAAACAGTTGCTCCAGCTTCAACCACAAAGAACGAGCATTAGTCTCATTTTCAATATGATGCAACACGTTATCATCTACCCATTGCCTTATGCAACCACAGACTTGGCGATGTAACAACGTCCATTGCTCATTAGTCTTATCATCAGGTTTATTCTCCTGAAAAACTGGAATATGAAACTCCTTCACATATAGAAGATCTTCCATCTTTCCTTTCCATAGATGATAATTAGCACCATTAAGACTTATCATTCTGCCCATATTTTCCATCGCTCACACAATCAAATCAATAACCAAACGTTATCCAACCCAAAGCTCAAAATCTTACGCTCTGATACCACTTGTTACGGAAACTTGACAACACAAAATGCAACACGGCACAGCGGAATAAAGTTTCCTGTACTTGTGTGAGGTTGTGAAGAAAATATAATGAACTTGGCAGAAAAAATTTAAACGGGACACGAAAATTTTTACGTGGAAAAACTCCTCGATGTGAGGAGTAAAAACCACGGGACCGTAGTCCACTCAAAAATTCACTATCACCAATGTATTTGAGTTACAACCACGTCCTCCCTGTTCCCTCAGAACATATCAAGAGACTAAGGCTACAAAGAGCAATCTCCAACAACAAAAACACCACAAAAGGATCAATACAAGAGCTAGAGATATGCAGTTACAAACGACCCTATGTTCACTAAGATTCCGGTCTTATAATCCGATCTCCACCGTTCAAATCTTAGATAAACGAGTCAAGAATACCTCTGCAAAATATCTGCTCAATCAGAGAAGAATTCACCGTCGGATTTTCCAAACACTCAATACCATGCTGAAATCGCCACTACAGCAATCAACCCCGCTAAAACCCAGATTTCTGATGAACCAACCGTTGAAATATAATCTCCACCGTTGAATATCAAGACCACTGAGTCACGAAGCTACCCACAAAAAATCAGCAAGATCGGAGCCCGTTTGAATGTACAAAAGTCACCTTGAACACCACCGACGAAATCTTCTTTCTCTCCTCTTCTTTCTCTTTTTTTTTTTTTTTTTGTGTCTTTGTGTTATGTTCTGTGTGTGTCGGCAAAACACTCTGATACCACTTACATATACTTTATTTCTTAAAATAAAATATTGTTTCAACCAATAGGAGGAAACCAACAAGGCGAATGTTTGAAATTCTGAAATGCTCCATATGCAAATCGACAAAACAAAAATAATGGTAACAAGAGTCATCGATCCAAATTGGGAAGTCTTCTAAGTTGTAACAGCTCACGTTGCTGCTTCATTTTAGTCATGTCTCTTAATTATTGAATGATTCGTTAATGTAATAATTTTCGCATAAGTCTAAAGATATTTTTGGATCCCTAGCTCGTTTGCCAAAATTTTTAGCGTCTTGTGGGAAAACCAACTAGGAAAAAGAAAAAAAAAAAAGGATTTAAAAACTTGAAAGTTCCTTGATATTATTGTGTTTTTTTTTATATGTTATGTAATTGGATTTCTGGACTTGTGGCCGCAATGAAAATATGATGATGATACATCACGGTGAAATGTATGTTATATATAAAAAAAAAAAAAAAAAAAAAAAAAAAAAAAAAAAAAAAAAAAAAAAAAAACTCTGAAAGTTGTTTCATAAATCTTGTTATTCTGGAATTTGTGGTCGTTATGGAAATATGGTGATGATACATTACGGTGAAATGTATTGTGTAACCAATACATAATAATGCTCCAAAACTTTCAAAGTCCCTTGGTAATTATTACTTTTTCTATACTTAATAGGATTTCTGGAATTGTGGTCGCAACGCATAAATGATGATGATATGTTATGGTGAAATGTATGTGTCACCAATACACAATAATGCCAAAAGGAAAAAAAAAGAAAAAAAACAAAAAGGAAAAAACTCTGAAAATCCCTTGATAATTCTTGCTTTTTCCATATGGAATGTGGTCGCAGTGCAAATATGATGATACATTACAACGAAATATATGTGTACCCAATACTTACAAAATGCAATAATAGTCGTATATTTTGCATTTTTTGGTTTCGTACATGCAATAAGTTCTTGTGACCATTTCAAAAAATAAAGTTACTATGGATTTGTTCTATAGATATTAATAAACAAAAACCAATAATTACTATGGGCCCCGATGAAAATGCAATTACCTAATATTCCCTTCCTATAAAAACCCCATTTTCCTCTCTTCTTCTTCATTCCAAATCCAAATGAGACTTCGCACTTGATCAGTCTCATTCTATAAATTCCTTTAAAGCTAATAAAATACTTTTAATTTATATTCCCCTAAGCGGATAAATTAACCAACAAATTATATAGTTAAACAAGAAGATGTGTAGCAAGAAGGCATCACAATATCACCAAGTAGAAATCCCTCCACCACAACCTTTCTTGAAATCACTAAAGAACACTCTCAATGAGATCCTTTTCGCTGATGATCCGTTCCGAAAAATCAGGAACGAATCGAAAACGTCGAAGAAGATTGAGTTAGGGTTGCAACACGTGTTCCCAATCTTGGAATGGGCTCGAGGTTACAATTTGGAGTATTTGAAATCAGACGTCATCTCAGGGATTACAATTGCAAGTCTTGCTATTCCTCAAGGGATTAGCTATGCTCAGCTCGCTAATCTCCCTCCAATCCTTGGTCTTTGTAAGCTTTCTTCCTCTTCTAATCATTTTCTATTACAGAATACAAAAGTTTGCATTACTTATTTAATAATTACCAAAACCATTTCTCATTCAACTTTGGGATGTTTTAGCTTTTCAATTTCTTAAGAAAATTAACTTATTTTACCCAAAAAAAATATATATATATATATGCAAAACAAACAAAATATGTCTAGTTTTTCTGAATTTGGGTGTTTATTATAGAAAATAGAACTTTGAAGAAAGTATAATATTAAGAATAATAATTAAAAAATTTGATATAATGAGAATGAGTGAAAAAATTTCGGTTTCAAGTTAGTTTTTGTTTGAGTAAAAATCAACAAATTACATAAAAAATTACCTCAAGTTAGTTTTGTCCTAAAATGATCATATGTTGTTTTGGTTTGATTAAATGAAATATGTTCAAACTTCAATTTGATTTAGTTTGGTTCGGCTCCATATATAAATTTATTATGTCTTCATATATAAATTTTAATAAATTTGTTATGTATAAATGGAAAACAAATGTAGACTCGAGTTTGGTGCCGCCGTTGGTATATGCGGTAATGGGAAGTTCAAGAGATTTAGCAGTAGGGACAGTGGCGGTGGCGTCACTGTTAACGGCGGCGATGTTGGGGAAAGAGGTAAACGCGGTGAAGGATCCAAAGCTTTACCTTCACTTAGCTTTCACCGCCACTTTCTTCGCCGGACTCATGCAAACCTGCCTTGGCCTCTTACGGTTCGTAACACTCCCGAATAGTTTTTTTTTTTTTACTATATTATTTATATACACATGAAATGTCTATGTTTATTATTGTATGATATATGATGGAATCATCATTTACTTAAGTTAAAAACGGTCATGGCAAAAATCACCAATCGAATGTGTTTCTATATTGTATTATTAGTTTTATATTTTGGCATAATTCTGGTGTAAGAGTTATTTTATCAAATACTAATGGTCTATAATGATTTAAAACCAAAAAAAAATGGTCTATCATAATTAAAAAGTGAGAAGGGGACATTTCGTTCGGCTGAAGGTTTTTTGGCTCGTGCATGTGTTTTGTCTTTCTTAGCAATGATAAAATTTTGATACTCTAAATAAAATAAAAACAAGAAGAAAACAAAAAACACACATATATTTGGGAATAATCCATGTTCGATTCTGAGGCAAATTTGTCAGATGATAATAATAGAAACTAATAAATTTAAAAACTGTAATCTAATAATTTTACAAAAATTGTTCACGTGAACCATATTTGAAAATAGCTAGCATATATGTTTGACAATAATGAAATTATAGTTATTGTAAACAAATTTGATGGGGTTTAATTAAAGTGAATGTAAAATATCATCAGGCTAGGGTTCGTGGTGGAGATATTGTCGCATGCGGCGATTGTAGGGTTCATGGGAGGAGCCGCGACGGTGGTGTGTCTGCAGCAACTTAAAGGATTACTTGGCCTCACTCACTTCACCCACTCCACCGATATCGTCTCTGTTCTCCACTCCATTTTTTCTCAATCTCATATGGTTCGTTTCATCATTTTCTATAAAATATTAATCCGTTATAAAAAAAATAAAAAAAAAATCGTACCAAATTCATATAATGATCATCCTTTTTTTAGTAAAATTTGATTTCTTTTATATTTCTTTGGCTGGAAATTAACACTTTTTCTTATAATCTTCCTCGGATCACAAAATTTTAATTAATGTCTAATATCTGCAATATCCTCCGTTTTTTCTCTAAATCAATGGTTTTCATTTTTTTTCATTCTCTTAAAATTTTTAAATTAAAATAATTTCTGATTGCAAGTGGCATGAGACAAAATTGTTGTTATTATTCACGTGGTGTCTTGCCAATATTGTACCGACCATTATAAATTCCTTTAGTTTTCCTTAATAATTAGTCTATCAGTGTAAGAAAATAAAGAAATGTTTACATATTCATTTAAGCAGAAATTGAGTTTTTTTTATACGTATGATGTATATACAAAATTATTTTAATATATGCAGTGGAGATGGGAGTGTGGAGTGCTAGGGTGTTGTTTCCTCCTCTTTCTTCTTACAACTAAATACATTGTAAGTTTAACTTCTTAATCAAACTTGTAATTAAGTACTGATGTTAGTATTTGATTTAATCTAACAAATGAATAAATGTAAGTGAAGAGCAAGAAGAGACCAAAGCTATTTTGGATATCTGCAATGTCCCCACTTGCTTCTGTCATTTTTGGAAGCCTTCTCGTTTACTTCCTCCACGCCCAATCACATGGCGTTCAAATTGTACGTTTTCCCTCTCCTTTTCTTTCAACGGCTAAAAACTCACACTAATGTTTGACTATCATTTTGCTTTTGCGTTTTGCGTTTACATTTTATATATATATATTTGTTAAAAGTAAACTCACAAAATAATATAAACAAACTTATTTTGTAATTGTGAAGGCCAAATGAAATTGGGAGAAAAAAACTCTCTTTACTTCGATGTTTGCATTTTGCGAAAATAATTTATGAATAGAATGAAACTTCTTTATGTTTTAAAAAAATTGTGATTTTTTTTTTTGGATGTATTGTGTTTTCTCATTTAAACAGATACATATAAATTATGTATGAAACAAACTGAGACCTTAGAGCATGATCAATGGGAGGTTCTTCGAGGGGTTCTTAGAATATAAAATTAATAAAATTTGAGTAAAAAGATGAGAGAGAGTATTTTTATAGTAAAAAGAGGGGATAGTGGAAATATAAAATTATTAAAATTTGAGTAAAAAGAGGAGATGAGTGGAGATGAATTTCTTAAGTTTCTTAAATAAGAAACTGAGGAGAGAGAATTTCTTAAAATGAAATAATGTGATTGGTGGAAAGAGATAAAGTGGTGGGTGGAGGTGGAAAAAAGAGAAAATGAAATAATGTGATTGGTGGAGAGAGATAAGTGTAATAATGTGATTGGTGAACAGTGCTAGAACCCCTAATGGAGTTCTAGCATTGAACATGCTCTTAGGGCATTGGTAAGGGTACAACTTGTAAGGGTGTTCTTAGTGTGAAAAAATTAATAAAATAATGTAAGAGGTTTAGTTTAGAACCAATGTTAAATGAGTTGATTATTGGTAGAACTTGTTTCTAAGTAATATTTTAATAATTTAATAATATAAAACATATAATATTTTTTAAAACTTAAAAAATAACTTTTAAATTGAAAACATGAAAAATTTATATTAAAATTGATTTGAAATTAAAATGAAACACAAAATACAATTCCAAATTATTAGGAAAAAAAAAAAAATTCGGACCCAAT
Organism: Barbarea vulgaris; assembly: GCA_963667165.1. Lineage (NCBI taxonomy): Eukaryota > Viridiplantae > Streptophyta > Magnoliopsida > Brassicales > Brassicaceae > Barbarea > Barbarea vulgaris. The sequence continues at coordinate 22,001,689 of OY763894.1, read as the reverse complement.
CCCGTGCTGCCACGTGGCAACAACACTGAGCTTAAAACTGTTCTGCCGAGAGAACTGTTTTTAGCCCTGTTTCACACTGTTCATACCTTTTATTAATTTAAAATGCCTTAGAACACATGTCATGTTATACCCATAATCATGCTCTTAGTGATTAGCTAGTTTGCGGCGTCAAATATTTTTTTTCTTTTTTTTTTTATACTAATTTATTTTTGTTGTGGAAGTAGATTGGAGAATTAAAGAAAGGGATAAATCCACCGTCAATCACACATTTGGTTTTCACGTCACCTCATGTCACAATAGCTCTCAAAACTGGCATTATCACCGGAGTCATAGCTCTCGCTGTACGTATTCTTTAATTATTTACTTTCTTGGATAACTAAACAAATCTTGACTTTCAGATTAATCGCGACAAATAAAGCACCAAACGATTCTTAAATAATTACTAATATTTTTTCAAAAAAATAATAATAATAGGAAGGGATTGCAGTGGGGAGAAGCTTTGCAATGTATAAAAATTACAACATAGATGGGAACAAAGAGATGATATCATTTGGGATGATGAACATTCTTGGTTCCTTCTCCTCTTGCTATCTCACTACCGGTAATCTACAATTTTCATTTTCTTTACTAGTTTATATTTGAATTTTTTGTCCCACTAATTATATAAAGCTTAATCGATAGCATAATCTAGTGATGAAAATAATCAATAGTTAATAATCTAGTAAATATTTTTATATATAGCTTTGCATGGTTGTAGTTTCGAGATGAGGTTTTGGTTTTTGTTTTTAAAATTTCATTTTGTATCAAATGATTACAATATGATGATTCTATTTTCTTATAACATTATGAGAATAAAATTCTTAAATAATGATTGATAAAAAAAATGTAAATGGAAAATTTTACGGTGAAGGGCCGTTTTCGCGTTCGGCGGTGAACTACAACGCGGGTTGCAAAACGGCGATGTCAAACGTGGTGATGGCGATTGCAGTGGCGGTGACGTTACTGTTCTTAACGCCATTGTTCTACTACACTCCGTTAGTAGTTCTGTCGTCGATCATAATGGCCGCCATGCTCGGCCTCGTCGACTATGAAGCAGCCATTCATCTCTGGAGACTCGACAAGTTCGTTCTTCGTTTGTCTCTCTGCTTACTTCGGCGTCGTTTTTGGTACCATCGAGATTGGTCTCATCCTCTCCGTACGTATATATCTTTATCTATCTCCCTACTTTTATATTTACTCTTTTGCCACTCTCAAATATGAATGAAAATTTGAAAACACACTCTTTCTTTTTTGCCTACAGAATTCATTTTTCTCTAATTTATTAAAGAAACTCTTCAAACTCTATATGTCTTCTTTGTTTATGTGACTCATAATTAACTTCAATTAATTTATGCAAAAAAAAAAAAAAAGCAGGTGGGAATATCAGTGATGAGGTTAGTGTTGTTCGTGGGAAGACCAAAGATTTATGTAATGGGAAATATTCAAAATACAGAAATATTTAGGAGCATTGAACATTACCCACAAGCCATCACGCTCTCTACTCTCCTCATTCTCCACATCGATGGCCCTATTTACTTTGCCAACTCTACCTACTTGCGAGATAGGTTATTTATTTATTTTACAATTAATATATACGTATATATCTTTTATTTTTTTCCTAAATCTTAGTTATATAATTATTGTTTATATTTTGATAGAATTGGAAGGTGGATCGATGAAGAGGAAGATAAATTGAGAACGAGCGGAGAAAACAGTCTACAATACATTATACTCGATATGAGTGGTAAGCCACTATTTGATATGTGTCTTCAATCCAATTTTTACCTTTCCGGCTAGGTTCTTAGATTGCTTTTTCAGCATGGCAAATATCTAAAGTTGATACTTTAAAAAAAAAAAAAAAATTGTGTTTGTTAGCTTGAAAGAATTATATATATAAATGTTGGATTCCAAAATATGAGATATATAGTTTTGATTTAATATGTATAACATTAGCTGTGGGGAACATCGACACGAGCGGTATAAGCATGCTTGAGGAAGTCAACAAAATCCTGGGACGAAGAGAGCTTAAGGTAATAATAAGCCATTATTTTTACTTTTATATGATAAGTTCCCAAACATTTATTTATTTTTACAATTTGGTCCTCTAATTTTCTCAGCTAGTGTTAGCGAACCCAGGAGCAGAAGTGATGAAGAAGCTAAGCAAGTCCAACTTCGTAGAGAGCATTGGCAAAGAACGGATTTATCTCACCGTCGCAGAAGCCGTCGCAGCTTGCGATTTCATGATCCACACCGCTAAACCCGACTCGCCGGAATTTAACAACGTTTAAGATTTCATAATGAATCTCAACAAATTTCTATAAGTTATATTTTCATCAAGAAATAAGCGTTGATGAACAAAGAGTGTTATTGTAACCCAACAAAACAAAACAAACAAGAGTCTGTTATTTTAAACGCACTACTACTACAGCGTCTGCGTTTAAAAACATAATCGCAAACGCAGTTAAACAACTCACATGAATCTATTGTTCATTACTTGCGAGTGAAGTAACAACAGTTTCAATAAGTTCAAGGAGACATCTGCTGCTGAACGCAACCGCAAAATGCAGACCGCTTCCTTGTCTTTTTCTTCATCGATACGCTTCTGGGTCGACCATAGATGTAATCCCGAAGCAGAACTTTCGAATTGGTATCTGAAATCTTCGACCTAGCTCGGTTCTCTTTCTCTCCTTCAAGTTTCATCAACAGAAACTGAATCCTCTGTAACTCCAACTGTAACCTCCCAAGCTTCTCCGATCCTCTTCTCGCTTGTTCCGAGATTCTCCTTCTTCTATCAATATCCTTCTCTGATTCAGCTTTTGTGGTCAGCTTTCGATTGACATTAAACAGTTTCTCTATTGCTTCCTCTGCTTCTTCGAGCTGTCCTTTGATCGTTTCATACTCGTCATCTCCTACTTTGGTCTTGCCCTTCTCCACTGTTTCCACTTTGCTTTTCAAATCTTCTACTGTGATTTGAAGATTCTCCAGCTTCCGTAAATCAGAATCAAGCCTTTCTAGAACTTTCCTCTTGTTTACTTCTCTGTTGGGATCCATGAATCCATCGAAAATCTCTAATTTATCGACAATCAGTGACTCTTCAGACAAGGATTTACCTTTTGCGGCTGTCTTGTGAGTCTTCACTGGCTTTAGCTCTACGAAACCATGATGATCTAACTCTAAAGAGCCTTTCTTACTTACAATCTCGTATGATGATCCATCAGATGTTTGATCGAGCACAATATCTTTCATTACCATCTCGATTTCGTGACTCTGCTTCCGCGTTTTGCCACTTCCTCCTTCTTGCTTCCTCATGCTTCTTCCGTTGCCACCGGTTTTTAGTTCTTTGATCTGTTTCAATGATGCCTCAAGCATAGAGTAGGCATTCGAGTTCTCAAGCATCAACAACTTTTCTTTTTCCATTACTGCCTCTGCAATAGCTTTGATTCTCAAACACATATCTTCCAACTTGGGTAATGCATCAGCTTCCTGGTAAGAGAGATGAGATCAGTTCAAACAATTTATTTCAACAGTTTCAATTTCAATCAAAGAATCAACTTTAGAAAGTGGAAATTGAGAAGATAAATGGCTAAAGATAACTTTACCTTTGAAAGTTCATCCTCAGACTCACGGCGCACGAAAACATTATCCTCCAATGATTTAATGCTTTCATTCAACAAGACAATAGCTTGGCTTCTTTTAAGCTTTTCAATATCCAGTTCTTTTGATGTGCTTCTACTTTTAAGATCCTTGCATGCTTCAGCAACTGCTTCTAACTTAAGTTGCCGAAGACATTCGATAAGGACAATGTTCTCAATGGCAGTGTGATGGTTTTCAGAGATAAGACCTGATTTCTCTTCTGAGAGTGACTGACAAGCTTCCTCCAATGTCTTCAGCTTCCTTCTGATTGATTCCAACTCAAAGTTCAAACCTAATATTGATTTTTCCAGCATAAGGTTTTTCTGAACAAGTTTTTCCATAGTTTCCAATTTCTCTAGAAGAGCCATCTTTTCGTCTTTTTCTCTCTTATTGCACTCTTTTAAAGTTGAGGTTTCCTCTTGAAAAACTTTGACTGATGACCCAACCAACTCCACCTGTTCTACCATGGATTGGTGTTTCTTCCCTACCTGACTTAATTCCTCTTTAAGACAGTATATTTCTTGCTGTAAAGCATTTCTCTGGTCAACTCTTACTTCAACTTCTGCTTCAAGCTTTTGTATTGTTTCCTTTAAACTTGAGACATCCACTTGCAAACTTTTAATTGATGCAACCGAAGAGAAGTTGAGCTCATTGAGACCTTTGTTCTCAATCTTGGTTTTCTGGATATCCTCATGCAACTCATTGTTTCGGATCTCCATGTCTTTCATGATTTGAGACCTGGTTTGAAGTTCCACAGCCAAATTATTGAGCTCCTCTTGAGACTGAGAGTGCAACTGCTGTAGGGTTTGAAACGCAGTCTCAGCTTCTTGGAAACGCAAATGCTCTTCTTGTACACAACCCCACAATTTGACCAGCTCTGTTTGCTTCTCTGTGAGCTTCTGACTTTGATTCCCCAGTTTCTCCAAGAGACCATCCAACTCAGAGTGAAGATTCTGATTTGATTTCTCAAGCACAAGACATTTCTCCTCAGAAAACTTTAACTTAGCAACTCCATCCTCTATTTCATGGCTAAGACTTTGTGTTTCTTCTTGAGCATGGTATAGTTTAAGTTTTAGATCAGCAATTATATTCAGGCACTGTTGGTACTGAAGTTCAGAAGCTTCCTTATCCTCGATCAATTTCGAGATCTTTTGCTTCAAGTTTTCAACTTCTACCTCAGCCTTTTCAGCTCTCTCATTGATAATCCTTGCTTCTTCCTCAGTCTTCCTCAGTCTCTCTTCTAAGTTAGATATTGTTTTCAAGCATTCCCTGTATTGGATAAGAGCAGCTTCCTTATCAGTTTCGGCTTTAGCAAGGCTCTCCTTCAAAGCGAGAGTTTCAGCTTCAGCTTTTGCAGCATCCTTGTGGGATAGAGAGATTCCATCTTCCAAATCAGTTATCTTTTGCAGACATTGCTGATACCGAAGAAGGCTAGTTTCCTTTTCAGACTCTAGTTTGTACAGAGTTTCTCTTAGCGTTTCGATCTCAGCTTCCGCACTGGCAGCTCTATCATTAAGTCCCCTTGAATCCTCTTGCGCACGCAATACTTCAGATTCGAGATTTGACAATCTCTCCATGTTCTTCACAAACTGTACTACGCTAGCTTCTTTTTCAGCCTGCATTTCAGAAATGGAGTCTTTTAAAGCCACAACTTGAGCTTCAGCTTTGCTAGCTCGTTCGGATACCGAAACAATTTGAGCCTTGAGATCGTTTATTCCTTTTCCAACCCCATCATTAAAATTCAGTCCCTTTCTTGCTTTTCCATTACTCACAAACGGAGCCTCTTCACCAAAATCTATATTCCTCTTTACAACATCAGATAAAGAGAACCCCAAAGCATCTTTTTGCAACTCATCCAGGCCAAACCGAGCTCGAACAGGAGGAAGCATCTCTGGTGTTTGTGGATCAAAAGCACCATCATGTGACTCATCACCAAATATCTCAGGAACTTGGTTTGGGAACGCTTCTGCTATAGTCTGATGAGCCTGATGGATTACACCAGTCGCATGATTATATCTTTCAGCTAATGCGCGATACGCACGATAGAACTCTTCAACCAGTTTCATAAGCTCAGGACGTTTACTGTAATACATCTCTGCTCGTTTGGCAAATGAGTCTGCATCTTCTTCAAGAACCTTAATCATTTGCTTCACATTATTATCCATATCTGCAAAAGAATAAGAAAAAACACTTAACTAAGGCTTTGAGGTTTCATTGAACACTAACAAAGCTATATCATAGGACACGCTGAAACATAGCAATCAAGAACAAAGATACCTGCAAGATTCTCCTTAAGCCATTTAGAATTCTTGGGGGTATTGTGACTATCCCACCACCATGAATACATACGTTTCGACTTACACTTTGCCGCAATTTCCATTTTTTTTTCCAGCAAATATGAAACACACCACAAGAATTTGTACACCAAACTCTTTCTTCTCAGACTCTTACAACCAAATTACCTGAAAAAGGGGAAAAAAAAAACAAGGATTGAAACAAATTGAATAGTCATACAAGGGGAAGGAAAAAAAAAAAGAGAAATGCCAAAAGGAAATATATAAGATCAGAAGCAGAGGAAAATCACTAATAAAACAAAATGAACATAATTTTCGAATAATTAAACAAATAGTAGTACATGATTGTGATTTTCTATAATATGATTAAGATATAGATAATGTCATGCATTTAAATCCAGAGCACAACAAGTTTCGATGCCAGAATAATCATAGTAAAATGTAGATCATAGTGCATAAAAATATAAACCAAAAATTATGATCCCAAGGCGAAAAATAATAATCTGACCTTTATCAAACGAATCGGAAAGCACTGAAGTCGAGTTCCTAATCCCAAAAAAACAAAAAAAAAATTCAAATCGAAGATTCCGAGAAAGAGTCAAACGATTAGTTTCTTCTTAAAATTATCCGAGTGTAGCATCCGTCGCATATCTCATCGTATCTTCTTATTCTTCTTCTAGATCTCTCTCGCTCGCTCTGTTTGCTTTGGTAGACGTTTTTTTATGCTCTGTTTCAGCTTTTTTAAGTTGTGAAGAGTTTTGTTTAGGTTATGGTGGGGCTTAAAGAGAAAGAGAGAAAGAGTAAAACTAGTGAAAATGACGATAATACCCTTTGTGTACTATTTCCTTAAATGGTTTTTTCGCATTAAAATACAGTGTTTGTTTCCTCGGGATTGCGTGGGATATTTGGCTTTCCTAAATTCATGTAATTTTATGCCATAATCTAAGCCTATGTTATCATGACATGTGCTATTTTTTTTTTCATTTTTAACAGCTAATGCCACCACTATCTTTCCTTTTCTAATAATATGAATACTTATCTTAAGATGAATTTCGTTGACCAAACAAACAAACAAAAAAATCTTAGATGCCTTTTTTCCATGAGAATTTGGATTTACTTTCTTATCATTTACATTGTATTAGTTAATCTTACATGAATTTCAAAATATTTCCATGATTTTTATTTATAAAATAAAATTCATTTAATCCTTAATTTGCCTGCCACTATTATTTTATATAAATTCACTATATATAAACTATTATTAAATCATTTGAAGTTTAATCTCTTATATATTATTTCAAATTTTTAATAGCTCGTTTACAATTTTTATTGAATAAAATAAGTTTAGCTGGGTTTGTTTATTTTTCTATAGATAGGAAAAAAGAGAATCTTTGGAAAGAGGGAGAATCAAAAAAAAAGGAAAAGGCAAAGGCACAGAGAGGCGTATTTTAGAGGGTCAGCTTTATAGGTCCCACTTACCCCACCCTCTCATATTCATCCACGTCGGATATCTCACCATGCGCATCTAATAAAATATCATTTTAAGTTTTTATTTATTTATTTATTGTTAATTTTAATATTTTCTCTAAGAAAATCTTTGATTAATTTACCCATTGTTATGAAAAATTCCATTGTATATTTTGAGTAAATGATTCCAAAAACTATAGTTCTTGATCAATAATATAGGATTAAGTATGTAAAAAGAATTTGCCTTTTAACAAATCAACCTGTCGGTATCCATATGCAAGGACAGTCCATATGTTGTACTTTTCATAGTATAGATTTTGCTATAGCGAACAAAAATGCCACCAAAGTTTTCTTTCTTGTTGTTGTTGGGCCCAATAGTAATAATGAACCATCATGAAAGCTCAGAAACCAAACATTTAGAATTACAACTCTCAATAATTATGATCTTTAACAACCTCTCTACTTGGTCCCAAACGTCTACTTCTTTTATTTTAATCTTTATTGGCATTGTCTCAAATAGTAACTATAACCTACCACCATCATTAAAGTGATGAAATTTTGTCTTTTTAACATTTAGAGAAAACACAGAGGATAATCGTTTTCACGAGATGGTATATAGACTAGTAGTAGTAATAACGTCATACTAGAGAAGTAAAAGGTAGTCTAATGGGCCTATATATAACGGGCCATTTTCGCGTAAAGTCACTGCTGCTAATTGCTAGAAACCCACCTCACAAGCGGTTACTGGGTAGTGTGGGTATTTTCAATCCAATTTTGGGCCTTTTAATTTTAAACTTTTGGTTTACGTACTGAACATTTACTAATTTTAATTGGATAATTTTTGACAAAACTGTTGTTTTAAAATATTATACGAATTCTACATGTGTCCCATTTGAGTTTCAGATATGGTTAAACCCCTGAGCATCAAATCTGCAAGTAGTCTTCACAAAATCTCAATATCGATAAATAAACCAAAGAGAACGATTATAATTATAGGGAACAAGGGATACATATCCTTCAACATTAAAACTCAACAACGTCTACAACACTGTCACAAACTACAAAAGACGAGACGTAACCAACGTTTGTGGAAAGCTTCACACAACATTTCCAAACACATGAGACAACACACTTGTCACCATGTCTAACAAAACAACCAAAGATAGTAGAGACAACGAAACTAAGCAGCAGCATCAAAAGCAGAGTAGCAGCATCACCAGATTCCTGTTACAAAGTCATAAACTTGTATAAGTTTACAGATTCAGATTCTTTAATTGGAAGAGCGAAGGAGAGCTTCAGATTTACCTGGTGAGCAGATTAGGTAGGTTCACGAAACTCCAACGAGACAACAGTGTTTTAAGTAAGAACCTGAGGAATGTCTTTTCTTCAGTAGAAGAGGATGAAATGGCTTGAATCTGGATGAACCTTTATACCACCAAAGATAGTCTAAGAGGGCCAGTAAAACTTCCTCTTCCCTTATTCCTTTTCAAAAATACAGGAAACGAGGCGAAGAGGAAGATCACTTAGCAGGAGAGGAGTTAGATTTACATCTTTTAAGGCTGGAGAGAAATGGTTTAGAAGGAAGAGATAGAAGAGTTGAAAAAAAAGAAGATATAGACAGGGAAAGAGATACAAGAGAAAGGTAAGACTAAGACCCTGAAAAGACGAAACTAGGATGAATAGAACAGAAACCCAGTATGATCAAAGGCTCTACTGCATATACAGGTTAGCTAAATGCTATCTAACCCACTTAAGAAAAAGAAGCCAAAGGGAAAAAGACGAACTCTAAGAAAGAAACTATACAAAGGGCTACGAGGAAACACTAATGTTCAAGAATCACCACATGAACTTAGCATTCACCCAGGGTATATGTTAGAGACTGGTAAATTTTTGGCCATCCTATATGCTAAACCAAGAATCAAGTCTTCACTTTTACGCAATTTCAATCTGCTTCCTGAATGTTTCTACTCGCTATAACCAGCTGTTCAACCATAAGTAACACCCCAATCAGCATAGGAGATCCAGTAACTGCTGACCAACTCTGAGTCAAGACTGCTTACGTGTTCCTTTACCATCACCATTAAACGCTAAGAAACAAACTCAAACCCAGCTTGGTGACTAGCACCTTATTTCTATGTGCATAAAACTAAAACTAACCCTGTTCCCCTAAAGGCTCCTGAACTTCATTCATCTGCAGTCTCAAGCTCAAGATTGAGCATGCGACGAAGTGTCATAGTAGCAGAGACAGTACTACCAAAAGGGTTGTCACCAGATGAGGTTGGAGAAACCGGAGCAGACTTAGCAACTTCACGAATATCAACAGCAGAGTCAGGAGCTGGAAAGCTCAGAGACACTGTTCTCTTTTCGCGGAGAGAAAACTTAGGAATGGGCACAGAAGCAGGCGGAGGCGAGTTGGAGTAAGTAGGTCCTGCCCAAAGCTCAGAGTAAGAAAGGCTTCTCCTTTTGTCAACAAACTCACTAGAAGACCTACGGATCTGAGAGCTTTTGCTGTTAGCAATTGGAATAGGACTTGTTCTACCGCTGTCATCAGAAGGAAAGTTGTTAAAGACCGGTAAAACGGACTTAGGAGAAGGAGGAGACTGAACTTGAGGAAGAGCTCCTTTGTTAATAGGTATTGAAGAAGTTCTCTTAGGTCTTGGAAGCAAACCCACACCAGACTGAAAAGTTCTGCAATTAATTTGCCTAAAAGATTTGGAAGGAGCTGATCTAAAACGATCATGTCCAAGAGATTTCTTCCCATAATATTGATTCCTATGTTCCACAGCTACAATAAGTGTTTCCATTTTCCAGATCAGAAGCTTTCACTACAACAACAACACACAACCTAGTCGCTTAAGTATCACAAGAACACTTGCTTTTATCTGATCAAAATCAAAACCTTCACTTCTTTCTCAATCGAAGCTCGATTCAATACCAGAAAAGCCTTGTTAATAATAACCCAGAAAGTGTCTCTGAAGATCACAGAATCCGATTCACTCGTAAGCTGAAACAAACATTTTTGAAAATCATTACATACTAAAAAAAGAAAGCGAAATCAGAAGATTAGATCCTGAAAAAAGGAACAAACATAACAGTTTCCATAGAGAAATTAACCTGAAAAAGAGGTCCTTTGATGATATGGTGAAGAAAGATTAAAATCTGAGAGGAAAATTAAAGACGGTTCCGGTCAGATCATACAGAGAGAGACGGAGAGAGAGAGAGATAGTGGTGATATCTTCTTCACTAGCGGATCAGTGATGAATTGAAGAATGTGAATTAGGGTTTTTAAGCCTCCAAGGAAATGAAGATCCGACGGATCTGAGAAATGAGGTAGCGAGAAAAGGGAGAGAGATGCTGAGAACAGAGCAGTTGTCTTTTAAGTAGGCACAGTTACTTCATGATTCTGCTGAGAATGAAGTTACGTAAATACCCCTCCCTCATATATCTCCATTGACCATTTTGTTCTTCTCCATTACTGGGCTGAGTACATTAATTAAATAAATATTTCAATATCATTTGAAAATAACGATTTAAATCGTAATTATGAAAGAGTCGGTCAAACTTAAGCGTCTTTGGTCATTTCATTTGTGCATGGGAAAGGAAAGACCCTCCTCGTAACATTTATTTGATTTAATTATTTCATTTTCATGCCCGTTGTGTGATTATTTTTTTTATTTTTTATTTTTTAAATAACAACAATAATAATTTCTGTACTACATGGAACGGGCCAGTGGATGTCATTTTCTTTCTTTTCGGTTAAAAACAAAGTTCAATGTCTTCTTTAAATGATTTATATATTTAATTTAGAAAATGAATAATTGATTATGGACCAAGGTACTCGGTAGGGTATTCGAATGAGATATTGCACTTATTGAGAAAAGATTCAGACATTGTATAGTTCCACAAAAGTGGAATCATAAACTATAATTAAAAACTCCTTACAGGTAATTTACCTTATTATATACATATGCCTGCAAATTCGGAAATTATTGCAGTTATATCTGCCCGCAAATTCCGAAATAATTGCACCTGTTTGTTTCACCAGTTCCAAAAATAGAATGATGATATAATAATGGTGACGATGATACATGATGATGATATATGGCTACAAAGGTTCTCGATCATATGAACTAAAACTGGTGAGATTTCATTTCATATCACAATATCAAAATTAAAGTCACTACACCATGATAAGATTTCACTTCATGTCATATAAAAAGTCAATTACAACCATTATAAGATCAAAGCTCCTGAGGAAGATGACTAATTAGTTTCACGAATCAAAAGCATTTTTCATTTTTAACAAAAAAAAAAAGAAAGAAAGAAAAAGGCATGTTTCATCGGATAAGATAAGAAGTGGGAACAAATATCCTAAACAATAGATTTTCATCAATCTTAAAACTCAGCCAAAACCCAAGGCAAATGCAGAAGAACAGCTGCAGATCCCTGAAGTCATAATATTTCATCTTTAACACAAAAACAATAAATGTTATTTACTTCTAAGTGTCTAAATTTAAATAGTGGATCAGAAACAAAAATCTAAATAAATTCTAAAACAATAACAAAAACATTAGCCAGGAGCAGAAGGATTCATGATTTGTAGATGAAAATGGCCTTAACTGATTACACGAAAGGTTACTTCGCTCTCTCGAACTCGCCACTCAACCCTATTGGTAAATAATTCTATCAATTTATTTGCGGAAACATGACTACCAAAACTGAGACGAAGACATTTTATTGGGCTGTTTAGCAAAAAATAATAATTAATAATAAAAAAAAAATATTGGGCTTGCGTTGCTTTATGTTGTCCACTTCAGGTAACCTTGCATTTACTTATAGGACAATTATAGGTGTTCAGATACTATCGGATGCCTTTCTTTGGTTACATTGTGTTTTTGAATTGCTTGTGCTGTGTGGTTACTTCAGGAAAGTTACATTGGGGAAGAAATATGCTTAGGCGTATCACACGGTTCATAATATTTTAAGACGAGACAGAAGCTATGCATGTGATTTGGTACCAGACTCTTCTTGCCTTTGTGCAGCGGTAAGGAAGAAGAGTTGTTCATTTTATGGCATACTAATCAATTGCAAACTCACTACTATACTAGCTCAGGTACAAGCATGCACTAAGAGAGGATGATAAAAAAGGGTCTCAGAATTCTATTTGACAAGCAAATTCACAAACATGTATGACCCTTTTCTCTTATATTAATCAAAATCTCCGAATTCTTATTTTCTTGCAGGTTCCTCCTGAAATTGTGATAGAGTTTGAGAATCGCAGAGAGGAGGATGATGATGATCCTATGTTAGATTCATTCACATCCAGCTTCTACAATACCTAAGCCGATCAAAGAATACTTGTTTGACATGCCACAAGTTCCGATAGAAGAAGACTTATCTATTTTTAAACAAGAACAGTTGCAGATTCCTACAGTCATAATCTTTGATCTTTAAGACAATTAACACACAAACACAATCATACAATGTCTAGCAGATTTATGCGTAAACTTTGAAGCTCCCTCACGGCACTTTCCATTGGATAATATAGAGGTGGGTACAAAGGGGATAATCCTGTTCTACCATCTGAGAAGTCAGCAAATGCACTGCATCATCTAATCATCGAACAAAATCTCAGACAAATGAAAAAGAACAGCTATAGATCCCTAAAGTCAGAATCTTTGATATTTAACACACCAACGCAATCATGTAATACATAGTCGATTAACGCATAAACTATGAAACTCATTAACGGGTAAGTAGCAAACAACAGTATCTATGATGCAAAGCAGGAAATACAAGATAAAGCATAAGATGAGTACCCACACAAGCAGAAGCAGAAGCAGAAGCAGGAAGCAAAGCAAAATCAATCATCAGCTCCATCAGTCTTTCCAGCACCAAAAGGGTCATGATTAGGCCCCAACTCTTCTCCCATATGGCGCTGCACAAGCCGCTGCAGATCAGACATAACCTTAGATTCCCGCTTGGCCTTCTCCTCATAGTTAAACATAGCCAATGCACGTTTGTCTTCCGCACTGTAAACCTGGTTTTCCTTTCTGATACGAATAGCATTCATCCTTTGATGCCTACTTCCACTCATCACATAACCAAGATCCTCAAACTTCTGAATCTCTTCAGCATTAAGACCCACTTCTCCTCTACGTGGGATACGTTTACCTTGCTGCACATACTGTGCTATAGCGTCTCCTTCTCCGGGTCTTAAAGCACCACCATAACTAATGTGACCTTCAGCTTTAGGCAATGGCATTGGACCAACATCAGCTTCTTCCTCTTCATCCGGAGCTGAAGATTTCTTCTTTGATTCAATCATCTCCTTGAACTTCTTCAACTCTTCTTCATCAAGTTCAAGTTCAGTATTCTTCACCGTTTCTTCTAATTGCACCTTCGAATCAGTATCAGAACCATCGCTTTCGGTTTCTGACTTCGTTTTCTTCCGCTTGCTTCGACTGGAAGCAGAACCTGAAGACTTCTTCCGCCTCTTTGACTTGCTATGTTCATCCTCAGACGACGAAGCACTAATCTCCGATTTGCTATCTTCATCGCTGCTCTCATCAGAGTCACTGTATCTCGTCTTTCTCCTATGTCCTCGCCTTTTCCTACTACTACGGCTGCTTCTGCTTTTCTTCTTCTTAGAACTCTTCCTTCTTCTTATCCTATCTTCCTCTTCCGAATCACTCTCACTACCTTCAGATTCACTATCACTATCATACGATCTCCTCCGCCTACGCTTAGACCTTGAGCTCTTACTCTTCCTCTTCTTAGATCTCAAACTATCAGATTCAGATTCCGAATCTGACTTCCCAGACTCAGATTCAGAACCTGATTTACGTTTCCTCTCTTTCCCTTTCGATTTATCATCCCTTTCGACGCCGTTCTTCTCCGGAATCTCGTCGGCGTTCTCATCTGAATCTTCGTTCTGACCTCTAGGTGGACTTGGTGTGTTCTCCCAAAAGCAGAACCTTGCTGATTTCCTCATCTTAAGCCGTTTATGCCTCCTGTACTCTTCGTGACTCAATCCCTTCAATTCTTCATCGGATTCTGAATCAGCTCTTCTTCCGTTTCGATAATCTCGATCCAAATAGCCTTGATTCTTCCCAAACCTCCTCGGAAGCGAGTTCATCGTCATTCTCGATCCCTAATTTAATTCACTCCGACGACGACGAAGAAAACAAAATCTTATCAGATGATTTGATAAATTAGGGCTTTGAGTCAAATAAATATATGCATCTTTTTCTTATTTGGGCCATTAACGAATAGGCCCAACAAAAACATTCTAACATTCTAACATTTGTTTTTTTTTTTTTTTTTTTTTTATACAAAGCACCCTAAAGTTTAATTAGAGTCAATTGAGTCCTCTAATCCTTATCGTCTTCAGATGGAAAGTCTCTTCATCTCCGCCGTGTCTCTGCCGCCGTTAAGGCCTCAGACTCGTTTTACAGTCCCCATTTCTCGGGCTAAGCTTCACTTTTTAAACGTAAAACCGACAAGAATTAGCACGAAAATAAGAAGTTTAGGTGGGAATCGAAGAGAGCCCAAGGATCCGAGGTTCGTAGATGAAAATGGAATGGTTGATGACATGGAAGGTTACTTAGACCATCTCTCTCTCGAATACGACTCCGTTTGGGATACTAAACCTTCCTGGTAAATCTCAATTCAATTCATTTACAGTCCCCTTTGATTTGGAATTAGTCTTTAAGAATTAAGACTAAGGAATCGTATTAGGCTTAGAAAGAGTTTGTTCACAGCCCCTAAGTGGACAAAATGTTATCTTTATCAGCAATTTCAGTGATTTATGCCTACCTCAGAACTTGTTTGAATTTATGGATTGCTGTAACTAGAGCAAGTCTAACCTAATTACAGTTTCATAATATGTGCTGTGGTTCTTCACTAGAAGATAGAAAGACTAAAGTTTGAATCTTTAGTCACCTTGAAACTACAATATAGATAAGTAAGTAGTAGTAACCTTTGGCTGGTTTGTAATTACAACATAAAGCAAATGTTAGACAGACACTACACAATCAACAAGTTTTCATGTTCTCATTTTCTAGGCCTACGGTTCCATAAGCAAATTGGCTATGTTTCTCAGGTGTCAGCCATGGACCATAACGCTAACGGGTGTATCAATAGTGGCATGTAGCTGGGCGATACTACATTCGGTTTTAGTTTCATCACTCGCGGTTGGTTTAATCAGCGCTTGGTGGTACATTTTCCTTTATTCCTACCCAAAGGTATATGTTTTTTCTTAGTCATCACATTCAATGAATCTGATAACAGTTTATATAGCTTTAAAACTACCAAGTCCGAGTGAAAAGTATATATCTTCTTCTATAATCTTCAGGCAATGCTAGTTTATATAATCTTATAGTGAAACCTGTTTATCAGCTACTTAATTTGGTCTTGTTTTTTGAGATTTGTGTTCTTTGTTTTTTCAGTCATATTCAGAAATGATTGCTGAAAGAAGGAAAAGAGTAGCTGATGGTTTTGAAGATATTTACGGCAAAAACAAGACTTCATAGGATCATCTTCTTCTCTATGCTCTCTCGAAATAACATTCGTTTCTCTCATAAATCTTTCCTTCTCTTTGTATGTATTATAAATAACAATCATCTCAGCTTCATTCACTCATTTTTGGATTCACAAAGCTCTTGATGTCAAACACCGTTTGTAGTGGCCAGTGGGCATAAAATTCGAATTGAACCGAAATTATCCAAACCTAAGTATATTAAAATTGAGTATTCTTATGAAAATTACGTAACTGAACAATACCATAATCATCAAACATTTCTAAAAATCATCGAAACCGAAACAAATAAACTATGTAAAAACAATTTTAGTCCGTACGAGTTCTCCACAAATCACTAAATCGATAAAATCCAAATCAAACCGAACCGAAGAAACCAATTAAAAAGAGGAATAAGGGTAGAAATGTAAATCGCTCATGGTCATGGTAAAAACGTATGTATTGGTACGTTTCTTTAAACTTCATTGAGATTATTCTCCACTAGAACGAAGAGATTCGCTTCATCCGACGACAAACGGCGATGCCAAGCGGTGGTAACGGAGTAGGTAACGGCACCGGTAACGTAGGCACAAGCGGAAATGTTCCGATATATAAGCCATACCGTCACCTGAAAACCCTAGAAGGTCACACGGCGGCGATCTCTTGCGTCAAATTCTCAAACGACGGCAATCTCCTCGCTTCCGCTTCCGTGGACAAAACAATGATTCTCTGGTCAGCAACAAATTACTCTCTGATTCATCGTTACGAAGGTCACTCTAGTGGTATCTCCGATCTAGCTTGGTCTTCTGATTCACATTACACTTGCTCTGCTTCTGATGATTCTACGCTTCGAATCTGGGACGCTCGAGCTCCATACGAGTGCCTTAAGGTTCTTAGAGGTCATACGAATTTCGTTTTCTGTGTTAATTTCAATCCTCCGTCGAATCTGATTGTATCTGGATCGTTCGATGAGACGATTAGGATCTGGGAGGTGAAGACTGGCAAGTGTGTGAGGATGATTAAAGCTCATTCGATGCCGATTTCGAGTGTGCATTTCAATAGAGATGGATCTTTGATTGTTTCTGGAAGCCATGATGGTTCTTGTAAGATTTGGGATGCTAAAGAAGGAACTTGCTTGAAGACTCTGATTGATGATAAATCTCCAGCTGTTTCTTTTGCCAAATTCTCTCCTAATGGGAAATTCATACTCGTTGCTACTCTCGATAGTACTCTTGTAAGTTTTAACTTCTTCTTCCTGTGAATCAAATCTGGATATTGAATTGAATAATGTTGAAATGTTTGTTTTGATTGATTTGGGACATGATTAGGAAGTAAAGTATTGAACTTTCGTCTTAGTTGTTGATGGATTCTTGCATCTTGAGATCAGTTTGATATAGAAGAATTGTAGAATGTGAGAGTAATGGATTCTTTTGTAATGTTCTTTGCTAATGGATTTGATTCGTTTTTGTATTTGGATGGGATGAACAGAAGCTATCGAACTATGCGACTGGGAAGTTTTTGAAAGTATACACAGGGCATACCAACAAAGTGTTCTGTATCACATCGGCGTTTTCTGTAACGAATGGGAAGTACATTGTGAGTGGATCAGAGGATAATTGTGTGTATCTGTGGGATCTTCAGCAGAAAACTATACTGCAGAGACTAGAAGGCCATACAGACGCTGTGATATCAGTGAGTTGCCATCCGGTTCAGAACGAGATAGCTTCATCGGGGAATCATTTGGATAAAACTATCAGGATTTGGAAACAGGATGCTTGAGAATTCCTTAGAACATGAATATATATACAGTATATTGTGAATCTTAACATATTTGTTGTTTGATCTGAACACACTATTTTGGTGTTTCGGAATGGGATGAAAATCTCTTGCAAGTTGGTGTGTAAGTGTAATCATCTTCTATGGTGTATAATGATTATGGACATGAGATCATGTGTGTTCTCTCCGCAATATGTAAATGATACTTAATTATCATATTAAAAAATGAAAGACAAAAAAGAATTCAGCAAAGAAAAAAAAGACCATAATCCTACAACGTCGCCGTCCATTTGAAGGAAATGATTTGGTCCTTTCTATCAGTGAGATCTGGACAAGCTAACACAAATCAAAAATCTTGAGATCAGTGAGATCTGGACAGACTAATAACATAGCGCATAAGGACTTGGTTCCAGTCGATTTGAGATTGTAAATGTTTACTTGATGATGTTCGAGTATATTCCTTCAACAAATCCAAAATATTTGAGAGGATCTTTAGGCAAATTGAATAAAAAAGTTGTTCATTTGTTATTTAGTTTTTGGAGAAGACAAAAAAAGTGGATTGGAACAAAGGTTAGTTAGTTTCTGTTGGAAAAGAACCAAGAATAAACAGAGAGTATTTAACCCACAATATCAAATTTTTCTAATACCCAATGTATTATGTTTCTGCAAAGTTCATAATATCCCAACAACAAATACTCTTATTAAGCAACAAAATAAAAACTAAAGATTTAACAAGAGTAATCATAACAAATAATCAGCATTAACGCCCATGTCGTCATCCTCATCTGAGTCATTCTCATCGGATCCATCGTCCGAGTCATCATCCGACAATGACTCTTCTTCATCGGATCCATCGTCCTCAGCTTCCATCATCTCTATCATCCTCAACTCTTCTTCATCGCTCACAAGATACCGCTTTTCTGAACTGATATTTTACAAGCACAAGATTCACTTACTTTGATACCTTTACTCAAATGATTATTCTAAAAGCCTATATATTATAATTAAAAACCTTGTCAATCCAAAATCTGCGACAAACGTGACATCTGACCTATCTTCTTCCAGCCTCTCTAGAGGAAAGCTACAATATTATGGAATTTAACTCAGTGAGTCATTAGTAAGATGCTAACACTCTAAATAAGAACAAGAAGGATCAATCACTTACTTTGGTTTGTTCGATCTCTTGCCCCCGTCTGAAACTAACCCACGGTTAGTTGAAACATCCTATTAGAGTTAACCAAGCAGAAGAAGAAGAAAGACCATTAAGATTATACCAAGTTATACCTTTCATTTCATCCACAGAATTTGGCATAAATACAATAACAACTTACAATGTGCCGAATGGATTTGAAGTTTCCTGTGAGTAGTGAGTTACAGAATTCCAACACTTCTTTCTGAAATATCAAGGTTAGTGAGTGTTGAGACCAAGACTGATGAAACACCCTAAAACTTCATTATGCTTAATCTTTTACCTCCCGTAGTTTAGGGCAGTTGCGCAATATCAAAGTCTTGAGTGGACTCTCTTTGCAGCTAAGTCCCAGTTCCCTACCAACAACATTTCCTTGCTATGTGAAATTTTGCTAATAAAGACTTATGGAGGAAAATTTTGCTATTAACATTTTGTGTTTGCACCTCAAAAAACGACCCTTGATTGTAGGCGATCTGGACAAATTTAGGTACTCCATTTTAGAAGAACTCTGCAAATAACATCCAAACTTTTTTTTGGGTTTTATGAAATGGCATAGATGGTACTAAATGAAGAGAGAAGAAATACCAGAAAAATAAGAAAGGAGTCATACCTCAGCAACATTTCGGGCCATTTCATCGGTTAGTCCAAAACGTATGAGCGTTAGAGAAGTCAAGTTTGGGCAGTTGGACACAAACTCTAACAAGGATGATCCTGTTTTAGTGTCTAATGTACCTGTCACACAATAGGCGAGCGTAAGCAAACTTGGAAGTAACAAAAAGGAAAGCTTCACAGTGGAAATACTTTACTTGGATAATCATAGGTCTCTAAGAACAGGTGCTCTATTAAGCGGCATTTAATTGTCAGTGACTTAAATAGCACCTCAGATAGGTTATACCTGTCACATAAAACACGAAACAACATTAAAACATGAAAATGTTGGAATTAGCAGAACTGAAAGTCAACAGACATCGAAGTAGTAACAATCCAGGAATTCCCGAAATTCAAAATAAACAAGCTGGACTCCAAGACAACTTACAATCCAACAATTCTCAGATCAGTGATATTTGAGCAAACTGACAACGCATCGGATAAGGCCCTGTACTTCATCGGTCTGAGATTGTAAAGCCGTATGCTTTTCAAGTGACTCCTAGTTGATGAAGAAAGAAGATACCAACTTAGACGATAAAGTACACATGATGAAATAGAATAACGATTTCGCAAAAAATAAACCAGTACAACCATTGTATGTGTATATTAGAATTGATAGAGATTCTTAATCACTTTCAAATGCACAATTGAAGGAAATTGACAACATTTCAAGATATGAATAATAGGAATTTCTTTTGATTGATCTCAGGCCTAAGGCATTAACCACCATACACAAATGAGTTTTTTTTTAAAAAGACGGCAGGATGAGATTGCAATGGGATATTTTTCCTGTTCTATTTTTTTCCTATCTATGAAAACCATTACACTACTTCTACAGGTTCGTTTCTCAACCTTAACTCCATTAGCTATGTTTAGAACAAATAAAAATAAAAAGTTTGATATTGAATATCAAACTGGTAATCAAACCAATACCCAATAAAACCATGATTATAGGCTAGCGGTTTCAGACAAGATCCGCTAAGCAAAGAGGCAGTAGAATCATATCCAGCTGGGCGAACAACACGACCAACTCTGAGGGATCTGCATGCATAAACGAAACCCTGAGAAATGGTTACATAGACAAAATTCAAATATAAAAGCAAAAAAAAAAGAAGCTACGAGATATAAACAGATTGTTCTTCCATCTCATTAGACTCAATAGGTTTTATAGCATCAAGGCATCAACTAAAAGAATGGAATGCAGATTGGATCACCTGAGTTCTTTTCCAGCACGATGGATCATAGTAGACACAACTCCCTTATCAGCAAATTTAGAAGAGGTTGTAAGGTCGATGTGGGAGTAACATAAACGTTCCATGGCACATTTGTTGAACATGGTGCAGCATGCGGCTGCTTGCATCAGAGACTTTGTATCAAGCATTGAAAAGACCTGAAATCAATCCATTTCAAACACAGTACATGAGAAATCATTCACAGTGGATTCAATAACGCAGAGCGGTCCAAGTTTCCACGAGTAAATGCATAAATTTGAGAATCATCAATTGCTTACATCGATGGAGAGATCAGGCGATGAACAAAACCCTAAAACATCGCCTCTAAAAATTCAAGAAATCCACGATTTGTTTGATACCTTAATTGTAAGTTCTGGAGGGAGGAACCAGGACTTGGAATTGTGAAGAGAAGCTCGCTTCCGGAAGCATCGTTTAGTGGAGCCGAGAAGAAGAGAGGCGAGTTCGAGGGTGCGATCGATGAGACGATCTTGAACGGATTCGTCATCGGAAGCGGAGGCGAGAGCTTTATCAAGCACTCGATCGAAGGAGACGCTAATGGAGGTCGGAGATGAATCTGGAAACGAAAGGAGCGATGAGATAATCAAATCGATGTGGCTCTGGTTAGAGCCAGGAACAGTGGGGACGGAGCTAGGAGGATTTGGAGAATCCATAAAAGCCGTACACCTTCTTAGTCTTTTCTCCGGCGTTTTCCTCAGTATTATTTGTTTATATATGGCTTCGTCTCCAAATCTCCGTTTCTTTTTTTTTTTCTTGTCTTTTCGTCATTTCCTTTTTTTAATAAATGTTAATTTCCTTATAGGGATATTTTTGTGTCTTGTTAATGGTTTTTCCATATATAAAAAAAAATGAACTTGTAAAACTTTAAAGAATATTGTATAATTTGTTTTTAAAAAGTCTCCAAAAGACACCACAGTGTTCACACATAACACACGGATTTTATTTCTAATTTGTGGGTTTGGTTAATGCATATACAATAAAACATCTTTAAATTAAAAACATTTGAGATCAATATATCTTATTAGATTTTATTAATTTATCGTGTTTATTAATTTATATAAGTGATATTTAGGTAAAATTATAAATTTGTGACAGCAAAAAAAATTATTAGTTTAGCGAGATATTAATTTATAGATGAGAGCAATTAGCAAATGACTTGAGAAAAAAAATGCCAAACAAAAAAAACAGAAGGAGCCATTATTTAGTCTAAAACCTAAGAGTGTTAGCAAGGTTAAGTTTGGGATGTTGGTCAAGAACTCTACCAAGGCTGATATTGAATCTTGCTTGATCTACCTGTTACACAATAGGTAAGCTTGAGTTAAAAAAGGAAGCTTCAACTCTTGAATCACAAAGGTATTGTAAATTTATCTGGGTGAACTATATGACTAAGTCAAGGATCTGCGTGCATAAACAAAACCCTGAGATATGATTTGCATAAACGAAGTTACAATTAACAACTAGGAACTTGGAGAAGTTGCCCATTAGTGCAAAGCTTATTCTTCTCCCAACTCTTTGGATTCTAGTAGATTAGATGCAAGCTTCTCGAATCATATATGGTTTCTTGAATTGCAAATTGTCACCTGAGTTCCCCGTTGGATCACAGCTCCGTTATCAACATTTCTGGCAGACGTCGTCAAGTTGATGTGAGAGTAATGTCCATGAAACATTTGTGGAACACGGTGCAGCATCCCATAGCTCGCTTTAAAGACTTTGTATCAAGCATCGGAAACACCTGGATTTGCATTAGAGAAAACATTCTCAAAGTTCCCCACAATGGATTCAGTAACACACACAATGGTTGCTCAGTTCCACAAACAATGCATAATCTGAGATTTCAATTTCAATTTCTAACATGACGGCGAGATTAAGTGGGAGATATCATACTATAGAACACATCCATAAACCCCCTAAAAGGCAAAAATGACACAAGGCCCTAGAACATTGTGTGTAAGTAATAATTTAAGAATTTTCAAGGAAAAGGTTTACCCAGTTACACGAACTATACAAGATTGAGAATCCTCAATTTACTTACACCAATGGTGAAATAAGGCGGGATACACCAATGCACAACACTTCCTTCACTTTCTGCCAAACGAAGACAGAACCCATTTCCTTCTCTAATTGGTTTATGGTTAGATTGAATCAAGATGAAATGGAATCAGCATCACTTCACCAGTAGTCTCCACAAGAACATGAACCATCCTTAAAATGGTGAAACCTGTTATTATCCCTCAAAATAATCAATCTCCCCGTGATTTTCGCTATATACTTGATGGCATTGTGACAATCCTCACATACACGCAGGTTCTTTATCACACGGATTGGTGTCCCTGAAGACACATGCATTAGTCCATAAGCTACAGCTAGTCTCTCGCTATGGTATCGAACCATACGCTCCTTCTCTTCTTCTTCCACATCATGAAGAACCACACTCGTCTTCGAAACATACCCTGCTTTCTTCATTCTCAAATCCAGATCTTCCAAAAACGCATAGATCTCGTCTTTCTCAGGATGAAACTCATCCCCAACCGAGAAAGAATGAGTCTTGTTCTGAATCTCAATCCAACTGTACGCTGTAACTTTCTTCACCCCTTTATCCCGCATTCTCACTCGCAGCTTACCTACATCTCCCCATCGACCCGAAGAAGCGTATAGATTAGACAGAAGAACGTACATACCAGAATTGTCAGGCTCCATTGAGAAAATCTTATCTGCAGCTGCTTCAGCTAGCTCTGTGTTTCCATGAACTCTGCTTGCACCGAGTAAAGTTCCCCAAATTGCAGCATCTGGCTCAAAGGGCATATTCTTCATTAGATTGTGAGCTTCTTCTAGAAGCCCAGCTCGACCGAGAAGATCGACCATGCAAGCGTAGTGCTGTGAGTTAGGCGTTACGCCATAGTCTTGAGTCATCGTATAGAAATATTGCCTGCCTTTGTCTACAAGTCCTGTGTGACTGCATGCAGATAATACCGCAACCAAGGTAGCATCATCTGGGTTCAGTCCTGCACTCTTCATCGACTCAAAGAACCTTAAAGCCTCTTCTCCGAACCCGTGCCTTGAATAACCTGCAATCATTGTGTTCCAAGAGACAATGTCTTTCCCAGTCATCTCCTCAAACAAGGCATTGGCTTCTTCTATGCTTCCACATTTGCAATACATCAACAAAAGCGCGTTCCCAACAAAGCACCCAGTCTCATATCCACCTTTAACCAATCGTCCATGCAACTGCTTCCCGAGCTCGAGAGCAACAACGTCTGCGCATGTGCTTAGAGCAGATGAAAACGAAGACCGATTCAATCTACCTCCTTCTCTCTCCATTTGTATAAACAAGCGCAGGGCCTCATAGCTATGTCCGCTTTGCGAATACCCTGCAATCAATGCTGCCCAAGAGACCGGATCTCTCTTAGGCATTTTATCAAAAAGGTTCTTAGCTTCAGAAATTTTTCCGCACTGAGCATATCCAGTTATCATCGTGTTCCATGTACTAACATTTCTATAAGGCATAACATCAAACAATTCTTTTGCCATCTCCATTCTCTCGCCCTGCACATATCCTGCAAGCATGGCATTCCATGACACTTCGTTTCTCTCTGGCATTGTGTCGAATAATTCTCTTGCTTCATCCACCATTCGGTTTTGTATGTATCCTGACACCATTGCTGTCCATGTAAATACATCTTGAACAGGAGACTCATCAAATAGTTGCCGTGCCTCATCTATTTTCCCGGTCTGTGCATAACCAGTAATGATCGTATTCCAGGAGACCACATCTCTCACATTCATACTATCAAAAAACTGTCTTGCCTCAACAATCTTCTTCTTCTTAACAAACCCACCAAGCAAACAGTTCCACGAAACCAATGCCCAATTCTTCCTTGACCAAAACAACGCACAAGCCTGCTCCAACATACTGTTCTGAACATATGCAGAGAGCAATGCATTCCACGATACTTGGTTCTTCTCAGGCATTCGATCAAAAACCCTCCTTGCATCGTCTACACACCCATTCTGAGCGTATCCGGACAACATCGTATTCCAAGAACAAACATCCCTCTCAGGCATTCTCTCAAACAGTTCCCTAGCTTTCCCAAGATTCCTGTTCCTTACATACCCTTTGATCATCACATTCCATGAAACTAAATCTCGTTCAGGCATTTCATCGAACAACATCCGGGCGCGTTCAAACTCGCCATTTCTCAAGTAACCAGAGATCATGGCATTATAAGAAACTGAGCTCCACCTAGGCATGCGCTTGAATACAGAAAGCGCTTCGTTGCACCTCCCATTGCGCATGTAGCTGCTTATAGCTACATTCCAGTCTTTTATATCTGAGTCTCCAGATTTAGTGGGCGATTTCTGGATTTGGGTTTGAGCTCTCGTCGATGAGTGGAAATTTGCTATATTGTTTACGTTGCATCTTCTTTTGAGTCCATTTAAAGATGCATGTTGCTGCTGAGCTCGCCGAGAAAGAGCACGAAACACCTCTTTTTGCATTAGAGACATCACTGAAGAGAAAACATTCTCAAATTCCCCCGGAAAAAAAAAAAGATAGTCTCTGTGGATTTAGTAAAAAGACATAAAAGTTTGCTCAGTTTCCACCAACTATTGTGTAATCCGAGGATTTCTCAATTTCAAACATCGTACATCGATGGCCAAAACAAGACCGTATAAGTAATAATAAATAAAAAAAAAACAAATTATTATCTTTTCTTGTTTCCCGGCTTTTTAAAAATTCAGTAATTGTAAAATAATTTTTTTTGTTTTTTTTTGTTTTTTAAAAAACCTATTCCTTTGACAAGTTACAAGTACATAGTTTAATAGTTATTAAAAGAAACTTAAAATTTGTTGATTAACATAAGTAAAAAATTTTAATTAGAATAATTGAAACTTATTTGGTGGATTCCTTATTCATAGGATATTTAAATAATTTAAGAATAAGGGTGTAGAAAACTATGGTTTACCCTATAGCTGATGGGTAAACCACTAAACAGAAATCTAAATCAATCCAAATAAACTAGAGTGCATATATTTTGAGGAATAAAATTTCTAAAAGATATGCATAAAAATGAGGGAGAATTGGATAAAGAGGAAGTTATAAACCCAAATTTAGGTGACCAACAATATCATTTAAACTCCTTCATCTCTCTCTAGTAACTATTCATCTTGTCTCTGACTCTCTCGTCTACCTTGTCGTTTTTCACGCGACATCCACTCTCATTACCGGTCACACACTTTCACCGTCAACATTATCATCGATTCCGGTTGCGAATATCTATATGGTATCCCCTTTCATTTTTTATTTTGTGCTCCAACAATCAGCAATAGTAGTCTTTTCCTTTCGAGTATTTTGGGATATTGCTCTGTGATTTTTTTTCAAATATGTTCGAGTTTACTGTAACTTTTTACTGGGAAAAGACGAAGAAGTGGATTTGGGAAGTTTGGGCTTAGAATCATGTTCTTCAAAATTCATCATCTTCGGTGAATTTGAGTTTTTCTTCAATTATTTTTGTAGAGGTCTATTTCTATCGATCGATTCACAGAGATTCGTCTAGGAAAGATTTTGTTTTCAAAATCATGCTTTTGATCAGATCCTTCCTTTGGATATACGAGCTTATATTACTATTTAAATATGTATACTACTAGTACTGAGCCCGTGCTATCCACGGCACAAATCATATATATAATGAGAGAGTTTTCTCTCCATTGAGACAATCCACATCATCATCTTAGTCATCCAATGAAAATAAAACATCTCATCAAATAATTTTTTTTTATATATATTTTTATTAAAAATTAATTACATTTATTAGTAATATTTAAATATAGTAGTTAATGAGTATTAAGATATTTAATAATAAAAGAAGTGAAAGTAAAAAAAGATAAAAAAAAAAACACACTTTATAACTATATTTTTATTAATAGAAAGGGATGCACATAAAGATAAGATAAAATAAATTAAAATTTATATAAACGATATTACAATATAAAGAATTGAAAGACTAAATAATGAAAAATTATAAATAGACACAAGTCACAACCACAAGTAAATAATTCAATATATAATGTAAATTAAAAAAAATAATAACACAAATGTAATATACTTATAATATATGTAAGCAACTTTTTTTTTTGAATTAAAGACAATTTAAAATATTCATTAAATACATATTTTTTATTGAATAAATCTAAAAATATTTATAAAAAAATTAAATAAAATGGGTAAGAATTAAAAAAAGAAAACTTTAAAATAATGTTAGTACTCAAAGTGTTGAATTTTTTTAATCAAATTGAGTGTAAAAAACTATAGATTAATGATAGTTAACTTTCTCCAAAGAATAAAAATATCTACATCAATATTTTTTAGAATATTGTATATGAACATAAAAGTTAGAGTTGGATTTTTTGAAAATATCTAACCTTTTTTAAAAAAATTGAAAGTGTTATAGTCTTTTTATTTTAAGTAAAAGATTCCAAAATATTACACTGAAAATAATAAGTATAGAATCGGTAAATACAAACTCAAATGTTGCACAATAAAGAATCCAATTAGGGGTGATAAATGACCTCTGTAGTTTATCATGAGTGGAAATATAGTTTTGTCTATTTTGTGATAAAAAAAATACATGGTTGAGGATATTTTTGAATCGAATGGTTTTAACTTTAACGTATGTTAAATTTTGTTAAAAATAATAAATTGGTTTTATAATTCTGTTTATAATTAATGATTTATTTATATTTATAAATAATTTAAATTTTTATAATATTTATTAAAATTCCGCGCAACGCGCGGGCTACTACCCTAGTTCATGATATAATTTAAAAGCTTCAAGTAATTATCATTAAAATTCATAATATAAAAAATAATTTGTTTACTTAGATTTTTGCCAACCAAACAATACTAAATTTATTTGTATCTATGGATGAGATGATATATGGTATCTGTATTGGTTCTGCACACATCATAAACAATTTTTTCTTCTTTAAAAAAAATAATAATTTATGAATAAAAGAGAAATAAATACTTTTTAACCAAAAAAATAAGTATAGTTACAGGGTACACAAAGCAAAAAAAAATAAAACACATGACAGAAAGTAGAAGAACATATCTTTCATCTTTATATGATTTCTGAGGAACAAGAGCTCGTTGCAATCTATAAAAGATAGAAAAAAATTTGGATGCATGATGAAAAAAACACAGAGATAGATGAAGAATAAAATTAAAAATTAAAAAAAATTGAAGATTCTGAAAATAATAAGTTTTTAAGCGTGTATAAAAAGAGAGCCAATGGAGATCGTGAGAATGTGGGAGTTAAAAATCCCTAATAAAAAGGAAAAACAAATTTAAACAAAAGAAAATCTGAAAAAAAAAAAAAAATTTGTGGAAGTTTTTTTTAAAAATATTTAAATTACCAAGAATGTAGAAAATTTGTGAGAATGACACATATGCAAATGATAACGTGTCAAGCATAGGATGTTGCAGTTTTTGTTAAAGTGACTTGTGATTTAGTATAATAAGATATACTTAAAGTAGTCTGCTGAAAATTTTGATCTCTATGTAGTAGTTTAACAATTCAAACACAGTTTAACTGACTATTTTTGTTGCTTATATATCCATTTCACTCCGCTCTATTTTTTTTTTTTTTGGCACAAATCGGTTTTTTTGTTTTACATTGATCAACATGTATCTTGTTAGACATTCAAATCCTTTAAATATTTTCAATATTGTTGTTAATGGGACGAATCCATAATCATGTGAAAAAAGTAGGCATATGTTTTGTTTGAAATTTGACAAAGTGAAGAATTTAAGATGAAGACGAAGAGGTACATAAAATTCTCGGTGCTTTATGTTTAGCATAATATTTTGTTAAATTAGTTTATATAACATCAAAAGTAGAAATTTAAACTAGATGGTGTGCATGTTATCGTGTTTAGGGTTAGAATCATGTATTTGTAAACATTTTAATAAATTTTTATATATCCATTTGGAGATATATATAGGAAGTCCATTTTGTTGGAGTCTATTGTTAATACATAAGACAGTTTTCTATTTTTGTTTGTTGAACATTATGAGGCTGATTTCGAATAATACATAAGTATTTATTAATTTATGCTTAAGATTAAAAATAGAGATTTAAAGTTGGTTTTATGCATGATGTCATGTTTGGCGTTAGTAGTAGGCTATTATATCTAACGGCAATAACTATTTATTCGTTTATCTCTTTATGCATGTTTTTAGTTGGTTTTATGGCAATAATATAGGTATATTTAATGTAAAATGCATAATCCAACAGACATAAAATGCTTTTTAAAATCACAGATGATAAAAAAAGGAAAAGAAAAATACTGTCTAATATTTTCCAAAAGAAAAGGAAATACAAAAGAAAGAAGAGACAATCATCACAAGTCCACAATTCACCAGTCGTCGGAGTCGAATCCATCAGATCCACTGTCCGAAGAAAAATCTCCCGCGCTGAAATTTTACAAACAACAAAGGTCATTTAACTTCAATTCCTTAAAAGTATTTTAAAAGCCTAATAACTTATTGATCAACCTTGATGATGAAGAAGATGAAGAAGATGATGTTGACGATGAAGAAGATGATGATACTGGTGATGGTGTTGATGAGCTAAAATCTGCCACAAATGTGAAACCAGGTCTTACTTCTTTCAGCTCTTCCAGAGGAAACCTACAACACACAATATTGGCCCTATAAACCGGTGCCACATTAATCGAGTAATGGTTACTGTTTGTCAAATAGTAAACAATAATTTAAAAAAAAAAAATCAGTTACTTTGGTGGGTGACATCTCCTGCAGCTAAAAACTAGTCCTCCATCAGCTGAAACATCCTATTGAAGAAAAGGTCCAAAAGGATCATGAGTAAACAAAATCACCTCTCACCATACCAAACCTAGTAATGTCCTATTAAGAACTTACCATGTGTTGAATGAATCTCAAGTGTCCTATCATGAGTAACGAATCCAGAAACCCGCAAACCTTTCTCTGGATATCCATGATGCAAATGATCAATATTGTGACGTTAATATGAGTTGCAACAACAAAAGAAAAACTGTGTTATGTTAAATTACTTTACCTCCTCTAGTGAAAGGCAATCTCGCAATATTAGAGTCTCGAGCAGAGAGTCTTTACAGTCATGACGCATATCCCTACCATAAGAAAGAAAAAAAAATATCTGCCATAAGAAATTTTGCTCAGATGAAAAATACTTAGTAGGATATCAATCATTAATGTTTGCTCAAACAACATGAACCTCAAGAAGCATCCGTTCATTTTAAATGTTCTGGATAGGTTCAGGTACTTGAGTTTACGCAAACCCTGCAAAATAGCATCACAATATTTTTGTAAAACATTAGATAGCACCAGATAAAAATAGAAGAACTACCAGAAAACGAAAAGAGCCATACCTTAATAAGATGGTAGGCATCTTTGTCACTTAGGTCAAAACCTATGAGTGATAGTGAAGTTAAATTGGGGCAGTTTTTCTCAAAGGACGAACCACGTATAAACGTCGATCTATCTGTCACACATTAGGGTCAACTTCAGCAAACATGGGAACAACAAAAGAAAAGTATCATAGTGGGAAAACTTTACCATGTCCATTCTCTATGAAAAGATGCTGACATTTTCTTGTGATGCAATCTAACACCTTATCTACTGAATTAATATTCCTGTCAGAGAAAACACAAATATTGCAGAAAGTGAGAAATGTGACAAAGCTTTCTTGCAAGTCCAGCTAAGGACTATTGTAACTAGCCTATGAGGTGTATAGAGACTTAGAAGCTCAGTAATAGACTTTTAAATCAGTTGGTTGAGTGGGTAGACTTAAAAGGTAACTAGGTAGATCAGGTTTAGGCATTCTGGATTAACAGCTGAAATTATCTTCTTGACCAAAGTCTCTCTTTGTAGTTCTTTGGTGACTGAATACGTAAATTTTTGGATCTATCAAAACGGTACAAAAGGAACTCATAGCTTCTAAAATTAGCAGACAAAAAAGTAACAAATAAGAAAATAATGAGAAGCTTTGCACAAAAAAAAAAAGAAAATAATGAGAAGCACAGATAATGAAAAAGCAAAATGGAAAATACATGAAACACAGACATAAAAGGAAAATGGTAAGGCCAACTTACAATCCAACAATCTTCAAATCGGTTAGATTTGCGCAGATTGATAACACACTACATAAGGTCTTCTTGTCCAACCATCGGTCATTGTAAAGGTGTAGGCTTTTCAAGAGTTTTCTTGTTGCATGGGAAAAAAACAAATCAATAATACCAAATTAGAAGATACCCTAAGAAATTAGTAGAAATCAGTAGAGCCAATTTCTATGTATGGTAAGTCAAACAGAGTTTGAGTCATAAAGCCAATACCCCATAAAACCATAATTATAGGATAGTGGGTCAAGACAAGATCCTGTAAGCAAAGATTTAGTACATTCATCCGGGCAACCAACTTTAAGGGATCTGCATGCAAAGCATCAACAAAACCCAGAGAGATGATTAGATACACCAAGTTCAAATAAGAAGATAAGAAGATACATGAGCACACAACATCTCACCTGAGTTCCTTTCCAGCATTAAGGATCATGCTACGCACAACTCTACTTCCAACATTAACACCTTCGGTTGTCAAGTCAATATGGGAGTAACATAAAGGATCCATAGCATATTTGTTGAACATGGTGCAACAAGCTGAAGCTTGCATCAGAGATATTGTATCAAGCATCGAAAAGACCTGAATCATCCATTTTAAACAAAAGTACATTAGTCATCAATTTTATATAACACCTCCCACAGAATCTCCCTCCTATAAAGGAACACAGATCAAGCTTATTATTCAATATACACAAAGTAAAAAGCCAAAAAAATTGCTTACATCTAAGAAACAACATGCAAATGCCAAATCTGAGAATCTCAATTGCTTACATCTATGGAACATCATTCAATAGAAGATATCCTACAAATATAACTTTAAAAAGAAAAGAAAAGAAAAAAAGAAAAAGGAAAAAAAAAACCCCTAAAATATGGTCTCTAGGTTGAATAACTCAGGGAAGTAGCGAGCGATCTGTTAACCTTAGTGGTGAGCTCCTGAGGGAGTAACCAGGAATTGGAATTGTGGAGAGTGGCGCGCTTTAGAGAGCACCTTAAGGTGGAGTCACGAAGAAGCGAGGCGAGTTGGATTCCACGATCGGTGAGACGATTCTGACGAGATTCATCACCGGAAGCCTCGAAAAGTTTGTCAATCGCTCGATCAAACGAGCGGCCAAGGGATAGCGACGAGGATGACGAAAGCAAATCCGGCAACGAAAGGAGCGAGGAGATAAGCAGATCTACATGGTTCTGGTTGACAACCGGAGCAGTAGGGACGGAATTAGGGTTTTGGTTACGGTTTCGGCTTTGGCTTTGGCCTGTGGAGGAAGAATCCAAAGGGACTCGGCGAAGTCGCTTGTTTGGGTTTCGAGCTTCCTCCATGATAGAGGAAAACGTTGAGAAAATGAATAACTCCACTCACTTTCTCTACACTTTTATAAATGGCACACTTCTAAAACGCCGCGTTTAATTACCAGATACAAACCGCTGCGTTTTGGAAGTCAAAGAGTTTTTTCTTTTTTTTTGGTAACATCTTAAAATAAAAGAAATATTTCTGCACTATTATCTAAGCAATGTTAAAAGAAAATTAATATTTTCTTACGTGTGATATTACATAATTTACCATTATATTTTTATATATTAATTACCAAATAAATATTTCACTAGAAGGAGAAAAAAGTGCAGAATTTATTGGTTCACAAACTAAAGTATTTTAGTTTTAAAAAAATATTATCAATAACAAACTAAAATATTTTCAAGTTAAGATATTATCGATTTTCAAGTCAAAAAGTTTTACAAAATTGATGAATATTGTTTCGACGGATCCACTATTTTATCATCAGAATTTGAATGAGGATCCGGATTTTCAAATATTTGAATTTTTGCAATAGATAGTTCAACTCATGGTTTTTGTTCGAAGGTATGTATTTTATTGAATTTGAATGCGGAGTTTACAAAAGATCGAAAGATCGAATGAACAATTGAAGAGAAAGTAAGAGAGAAGGTGAAATCCGCTCTCTGCCTTTTTCTGCCCGTTTCTTTTTGGATAGCTTGCGAAGCAAGCGAATCCCTCTATTTATAAGCCGATAAAGTCGGTGACTTCGTCGTTCATGGGCTTTCAAATGGGTCTTTATCCTTGTGACGCGCCTTCCTTGAGGTCGGCTAACCTGATTTGGTTCAGTCGAGCTGGTTTGATCCCATGACTGGGCTTCATCCCGTCTGTCGGACTTGGCTTGGACCGGATCCAAGTCGGGTGCTAAATCCGGTACCAACAATTAGTCCCCCAGTTCGTCTGAAGTATCCTTTAGATGAATTTGTAAGCGATATCTGGTACGGGCCGAGTCCGACTATCCCTCTTTAGATCGAATTCTGACGTGGCATGCGCAAACTTGTTTTTCGGAATCGCGGTTAAGAAGATATCTTCGGAAAATTTTATTACTTATTTTGGCGTTGAATAAATGAATAGCTCTGGAACCGAACCGTTTCGTAGGTTCTAGGTCGGAATTCGAAACGTCGTGTAGGTTGGATCTCGAAGCGTCGCTAAAACCCCTATAAATACTCGACTCCCTGCGCATTCTTCCATACTCCCGCTCCCGATAATCATGTACTCTCTCGCTCTGATCTTGAGTATTTATTTTTCCTTTCTTTTCTCAATTTATTTCCGGTAACAGTCCTCAGCATTTATTGATTTAATCCGGCGTGATTCCGATTTCACTGGTTGTTTTACCACTCCAATCGACATGTCTGACAACGAATCATCTGACCATTCGTCAGTCCGACCGTTGATACGTTGCAAAAAATCTATTCGACCTCAAACCGCAGAAGCAACAACAAACGGATAAAGATGGATCATGACGGATTTCAAATCGAATTTCTAATCATTGATAGTAATTTATATTGGATTAAACCAAAATGTTATAGAGTTTTGAATAATGTGAAATATATATCACTTAATTTATCAAATAAATTAACATATAAATATAATAATGGGCGTAATTATATATTAGTAATTTTAATTAAAACAACACAAATCATTAAAAAAATATGCTAAAATATAAAATAAATATAATTTAAAATACTAATAATAATATATGATTATATATAATAATGATGAATCATACATTTTTCCCGGCTGCAACTAGTAAATAAGTTAAGAGTGTGTGTGAAAAAAAAAATCAATGTGGCCTAAACTTTAGTCTCAAACTGTTCACATTCCAATTTATCCGTCTCTCGTAACTCAAAGAAGAATAAACACAAAAGTTACACGTTAGAAACGGAAACAATGGTGGAAACAATGCCATTGTAATATGCAATCACGTTGAGGGTGACAGCAACTGGTTTCTCACGAGTTCTGGCCCTATGAAAGAATAAGCCGAGTTTGCCTTCTGCTTTTAGTTCAGCAGTGAAATCTGCATTGCCCACATCAGTGGAAGGTGTTTCCAACTTCAGCCTTCTCATTAGCAACAAGTGGTCCTCGTCCTGGATGATGATAATGAGATCTGCCACAAATGTGAGACCAGGTCTGTCTTCTTTCAGCTCTTTTAGAGGAAACCTACAACACACAATAATAGCGGTATTGTATATATATACACCAGTGAGTCACCGAGTTATGAATCTATGATTACTATTTTGTGCAAATTTGTAAAACATATCACTTACATTGGTTTGCAAGATCTCCTGCCGTCGTAAATTTATCCACGGTTATTTGAAACGTCCTATTGAAGATGAAGAATTCAATTTAATCCATTTATAATTCAATTTAATGAAGAATACAATTCAATTTAAAACCACATGATTTGGTTAACGCGGTGATGCTCAACTGTATGTAAGGATGTTTCTCACGGTTGTTCTGCCACATCTTTAGATAATAGACATTAGCTAAATCACGCTTGGGACAATAATCAAAGTTGCCATAAACAACAACAAAGCAAAACCAAAAAATCTCTTCACCGAAGACGAAGAACCGGAATGAATGAAAGAACCTCAACCGACGATTTATAAGGAAATTGAGAAATCATAAAGAGTTATGCATAAAAACGTTTAGGATATTTCTTAAAAGGTTGAACTTTTATATTTCAAATAGTAAGGTGCTAATGTCACTAACAGCAAATATAATTAAACTGAAACATAACTTTAAAATGTCATAAGATTACTTTCTAAGATTACTGGCTAACATTTTTTTTTTAACAAAGAAAAAAAGAGAAATAACATTACTCCAAGTCGTTGTCATGCTCCTCCTCCTCGCTGCTATAATAAGAACTCCCGGAAGCAGTGCCGTCTGAATTTACCTCTGCTGTGCTGAGATATTACAAACATATAAATTCAATTACTTTAGATACTAAAAATATGAAAGCCTAATAAAAAAAAAACACAACTAGTAATTGATGATGAACCTATTGATTGGCGATGATGATGGTGATTCCATATTTGTCACAAGTGTGACATCTGATCCTTTCTTTTTCAGCTCCTCAAAAGCAAATCTACAACAATTAACAGTGTCACACATATATGGTTATAAAAATTTTAAAATGATCAAATCGTTGACAAAAAAAAAAACAGCCAGTTACCTTGGTTCAAAAGTTCTATTGCCTCTATCACAAACTAAACCGTGGACGTTTGATACGTCCTATATAAGAGAAAAATAAGAAGGCATTTTAAGATAAAAAATTACTTGTGTCATATGCAAAGTTATGAAAAAATAGCAAATTTCCTAGAAGAAAACTTACAATGTGCCGAAAGGATTTGATGTCTCCGGCGAGTAATGAATGCAAAAACAGCCTAACTTCTCTCTGAAATTCAGAGGTGCGGTTAAAACTCATGACTGTGCCTTTAAGAATGAAAGTACAAAACTTAAAAACTTGTTTGTGTTTTATATCCTTTTACCTCCTTTAGAATATAGCAGTTGCGCAATATTATAGTCTCCAGTGGACTATTTTTGCAGTTAAGTCCCAAATCCCTACCACCAAAATCTTTCACCATAAATAAATTGCTACCAAACACGTACTATATCATCAGTAACATTTATTCAAACGATATTAACCTCAAAAAGGAACCACTAATTTCAGGCGATGACGACAGATTAATGTACTTAAGTTTACCAAAACCCTGCAAAAACGTCAATATTATTTCAGTTTTGTAAAACCGTATTAGATGGTACCAAATGACAACAGAAGAAAACTAGAGAAGCCATACCTTAATAAGTTTTTGTGCTATAGTGTCATTTAGCCGAAAATGTAGGAGCGATAGCGAAATTAAGTTGGGGCAATTATCCACAAACTCTAACAAGCTTGAATCTGTTGTAAAACCTATATCACCTGTCACCAAGTAGGTAACTTTGAGCAAACACTCAAATGAAATACAAAAAGGAAAGCTTCAAGTGGAAACACTACCTGCTGCAGAGTAGTTCTCTATGAACAGGTGCTCTATCAAGCGACAATTTCTCGTGAGCGACGGTAACTTCTCTTGTGAATTTAACCTGCCACCAGAAGCATTAAATAATGCACAAAGCAAAAACAATCTAACGTTAGGAATCAGCAGAATCTTAAGTAGACTGACATTGAAGAAACAAAACAAACAATCAAAAGCATAGAGGATCGTGCCTCCAGGCAAAGTAAAGCAAAGCAATAATGAAAAATGGAGAATTCCTTAATTTCAGGGGATCTAAGACGACTTACAATCCAACAATCTTTAAATCAGTGAGATTTAAACAGGCTGACAACACAGGTGATAAGGACTTCCCATCCATCATTCTGAGATGGTAAAGGTGCAGGCTTCTCAAGAGACCCCTAGTTGAATAGAAAAAGATAGTATCAGTCATAAGATGAAATACAGATGTTCATGGAACACCAATTATTCAAGCAAAAACACTGGTCAAAACCATTTTCTTTTATCTAGTTGTTTCAGACAGCACATATCAGATTAATATAACAGGTTTGGTACAGAAATATTCACTTGCATATATTGGTAATCAAGCAAATACCCAGCAAAACCATGATTAAAAGTTAGTGGGGTAAGACAAGATCGCGTAAGGAAAGATGTAGTATATCCAGCTGGTGGAGAAATAGAACCAAGTTTGAGGGATCTGCAAGCATAAACGAAACCTGAGAAATGATTACATAGATACATAGACCAAGTTCCACCACAAAAATATAATAACCCAGAAAGAGGAAATGTCACCTGAGTTCTTTTCCAGCTCGATGGATCATTATGCACACAACTCCATTATCAACATGTTTAGCAGCAGTTGTCAGGTCGATGTGGGAGTAACATACACGATCCATGGCACACTTGTTGAACATTGTGCAGCATGCAGAAGCTTGCATGAGAGACTTTGTATCAAGCATTGAAAAGACCTGAATATGCATTAGAAACATAATATGTGAGACATCACACAAGCTAACCCATTCCATGAAAAAAGTATAATTTGAGCATTCTTAATTTATAACATCCATTATGAGATCAGGCGGGAGAACACAGCCCTAAAAACATTGTCTACAGATTCAACAAAGCAGGTAGAGAAACAGGGCAAAAATTCCAGAATTAGATACATGATATGAGAATGCTGAAATACCTTAATGGTTAGTTCGGGGAGGAGAGGCCAGGATATGGAATTTTGGAGGGTGGCACGTTTCCTGATGCAACGTTTAGTAGACTTGTAAAGAAGCGATGCGAGTTGGAGAGTACGATCCAGGAAACGGTCCTGATCGAATTCATCACGGGAAGTTTCAGCTACTGAAGGGATAACTTTATCAAGCACTCGATCAAAAGAGCATCCAATGGAGAGTGGTGAGGAAAACAAAGGCAAGTCCGACAACGAAAGGAAAGAAGAGATAGTCATATCAATGTTGCTTTGGTTGAAACCTGGAGCAGTAGGGAGGGTACAAGGGTTTTCTATGGAGGAGGTAACCGAAGGGACATGGCAAGGTCGCTTGGGATTGGGAGGGTCCATGACACGGAAAGTTCAAAAAAAAGTTTCTTTAAAAGGAGTGAATGCAAGGCGAAATTTTTCTATCCAAAGGCTCAAAATGATGTCTGAGCTTTCACTCTAAATCTACAAACACCAGAATGATAAAATACATGTTAGATCAAGCACACCAATGTAATCAGAATTTGATATCACATCACTAATGGTGTCGAATGCTTTTTTTTTTTTTTTTTGAATAGAAATCTCGATTTAATCATACATGATGATTTGCCAAATCTACGAACAATGAACAATTTTTTTGAGAATGATCTGTTGCTTACATTCAAAATGACATCAGCCGAGATGTACGAAGGAGTTGGAATTGTGAACGGCAACGCAATTCCTCAGCACCGTTGGCAAAATCGAGAAGAAGCGAGCCGAATTAGAGAATAAATGTTGCGGCTACGGCTTAAGGACGAGGACTCTATTGATGGAAAGACGGTGAGTCCGAAACGGAAGGAACAATACGATAACGAGGGAGATGTGGTTCAGGTTGAGTTCAGGAACAATCGCTAGGATTTTGGATCGGAGAGATTACACTGAGTGGGAAACGGAGATGTCGCTCCTTGCTCTTTCGTCGCCGTCGTTCGAGGCGGTAACGGACAAGTGGATTTGAGAGACGATCGGCGAATTTTTAACCCGACAGTTTCAATTCAAATTAAATTAGTTGGGCCCTTGCAAATATAATGATTTCAGGCTTTATTTTTCTACTCAATCGGCCCAGCAAAACCCAACAAACGTTTTCCAACTTTTTCTGATGTACGAAGGACAATCCGGTTTTGCCATCCATTCGGTTTTCTGATTTTTAATCTTGTCAATTTTACAAAAACAGGAAACAAACTAATCCATTTTTTCAGCTCATTTTTTAAAATTCGGTTTAGCTACCTCTGAGTTTTGATATAATAATTTTAGTTTAATTCGGTGTAGATGTTGTTATGAATTCAATTTGGTTTATTTAGGAAACAAAATTTGAAATCTTATTTTTTTTAGGTTACATATGTATATAACATGTAAATAAGACATGCAAGACCCCAATAACCAAGTGGGCTACAAAAGAGAATTTCTATCAAATGCTGGGAGGGAGAACAATCATTCTTATCAAGATAAATCATAAAGAATTAGAATATCATACTTTTAAACTGCGGAACATAAAATACTAATGACAACATTCGATAAAAACAATAAAACAAAATGTTACTCGCTCATTTAGGCTCTGCGAGCATCACATGTTTTGAGTACAACAAAATATTATTTGAATAAGATAACTACACCATCATGTAGGTTATCAAAAATGTAAAACTCTTGAGTATTCTACTTCCTTTCGAATACCAACGCGGATCATTTATGACTACAATATTATTTCAAGATGATCCAAATATAGCGTTTAATATTTAAATTGATTAAATTTATTTATCGATTGAACGAACACAATGGCATGTGTCGATGTGTTAGTTAGAAAATCTGTTAAGTTATAATGAACAATGGTCTTTGTACAATTCATGCCCCCACCTTTTATTCTTGCTTATTACTTAAAGATATTAATGATTGTAATTAATAAAATTTTAGATGAAGAAAAAATAGAATCTCTATACTATTATTTGAGCAATGTTGATAAAATTTTAACCATAAGTCATGTGGCATATTACAAAA
This sequence comes from Barbarea vulgaris, assembly GCA_963667165.1. Taxonomy (NCBI): domain Eukaryota; kingdom Viridiplantae; phylum Streptophyta; class Magnoliopsida; order Brassicales; family Brassicaceae; genus Barbarea; species Barbarea vulgaris. The sequence continues at coordinate 21,962,157 of OY763894.1, read as the reverse complement.
AAATATCATTAAAAATATTTATTTTGCTAGCAAATGTATATAAGTCTTTAAGAGTAAATTAGTCATTCAAAACCAAATCAGAATCTTCCATAAATATAGTTAATATTTTAGGAATATAAACTTACAATATATACAACTTAAAAAAATATTTAAAACAAAAAAGTTTTAAATCGATGGATTATGTATTTTAATTTATTAATAAAAACGAAAATTTAAAATTACTTTTTGAAAATTATTAATCAATCAAAATTGAAAATCTAAGATTTAATATTTAGTTTACCAATTTATTTCTTTTAACTTATTATATTTGAAAGATTTTTTTAAGACCTAAAATTATGATTCTTCTATTATTATCTGAAAGTTTAAAATATTATAAATAGATTTATACTTTATAAAAAGTTTAAACTTTATGAAAACTCTAAAATATTACGAATAAACTTAAAATTTATGCAAAGTTTAAAATATTAAATTTTTAACTTTATCGAGTATATAGGTTTTTTTAACTTATAAAAAGTTAAGATGTTATCGATTGTAATTTCAAAAATATTTATATAGGTTTTTAAAAAAATTGATCAAGAAGTATATTGATCTGATTTCGACGGATCTACTATTTTTTGGATCTTCAAATATTACATTAGATCCGGACAAGTCAATATAGGTCAGAGCAGATAAAGACGGGTCATGACGGATCTCGGATTGAATTTATAATCATTGATAGTAATTGATATTGGACTAAATTAAAATGTTATAGAGTTTTGAATAATAAGAAAATATATACATAACACCACTTAACTTTTACAACAAAATTGTGTTATAATCTAAGTTATCAAATAAATTAGTATGTAAACATAATACTGCACATACATAATAACAAATAAGATAAATAAGATGTTAAAACATAAAATAAATATAATTTAAAATACTGATAATAATTTATGACGAAGTATGAATCAAACGTTTTCATGGGCTATATTATCTAGTTACATGTATTTTGTTGTATACACATAACAAATTTATACATTTTGGTTTAATCAGTTTAATAATTTAATTTGACTCTGGTCACAGTAAAAATTGTGTTTGGTTTTATTCTTTGTTGGTTTCAAAAATAAAAAAAATTTGATTTCTTATTGGTTCAAAAATAAACCATTCCGGTTTATGAACAAATTTTTTCTCTTAGAAGCCATAAGATTGATCCAAAAACTGAAATGAACAACAAAACATACAATACGAGAAAAAATTATTAAACACAAAACCCATTAAAAATTAAAATCAAACATAGAGTCATCTCCACAAGGTTTTTTGGTTTTTTATCACATAGGTTTTTTTGTTTTGTTTATGGTTTACACAATCTTACAAATCATAACTTTGTTTCCCAGTAAACTTAACTTCAATGGGACTAACATTTTTGCCAATAGATCTCATATTCTGACCAACACCTTCTCTTCCCGGATTCGCCTTCTCTGGATAAACACCATCTTTAGGATGAAGATACTGAACCTCACCATTCGGAAACACTCTGTAAAACTGGTACTTAATCTTGTACTTGGATCTAAGCCTTGTCCCCAAAGCTAAACACTGTTCTTTCCTCGCTAGCTTCAGCAGATTCGGACCTTCTCTCATGATCGCTGCTCCTCCTGTCGGCATCTCAAAGATCTGTTCTTTCGGTGAGTTCCATGTTATAACATAGAATTCTTCAACTTGTGCTTTACGGAGAAGCCCTCCGGTGCTTCCCGCGAAGATCGGAGATGGTGTGTTTGGGTCTAGCTGTGGCGGCGTGAATCCCACCGGAGCTTCTTCTTTCACGGCGGGGGCTGCAGCGGCGGCATCTGTTTTCTCTGCGCGGATTGCGGTTTTGGTGAAGGAGAGGGATTTGGGACGGTGGGTTGTTGAGAAAAAGTGGAGTTTTTTTACGCCGGAGGTTGCAGCGGTTGTTACGGCGGAGCTAAAGACCCCAGCGGCTTGAGTTGCCATATTTTTTTTGTTTTGGTTGGTTCTTCTCTAATGAGGTCAATGAGTACGTTTTGATGAGAAGAGAAAGAGATAATATTGTGAAATGAGAAGCTAGAGTTTGTTGGATTGAGTGGATAAGGTAACCAATAGAATTCAACCATTAGATTTTTCTCTTACCCATCTTATTCTGATCCTATCCGGCATCGTTTTTGCCATTTTTTTTTTTTTTTATTGTCTTCCTTATTTTTGCCGATTTCAATTTACTAGGCCTGAAGCTAAATCCGGAACATCATAGATAGACCCATTAGAGGACTTAGAAATAAGTAAATGCATTTGGACTGATCATCTACAGATTTTGGGCCTTGGGCTTACATGATTGAATACTTGGGCCTCAATCAAAATAATTATGTGTTTTGTTTTCTAGGCCCCTTCCCGGCTACTGGATCACTCCACTGTTCTCTATGCACTAATTCGAATGTGTGTTCATGCGAAGTCTCAAATTCGCTTTCTTCATCAACAGTTCTTCCACTACCTCTCAAAACCATTCCTAAGCAGAGCACTCAGCTATTGCAATATATAGTCACTATTTTAAACGCTTGTTTCAAAATCCCAACGCAAGAAGCTAAGGACGAGAATGATCTTTGTGAACTGGAAAGTCATACGTTCACTTTGTTACGTTTGTTTCAGATGTTACATGCAATGGCCAAAAATATTCTCTCGGTTTTTCCAGATTTATATATTGTGTATACGTACAGTATACTAGCCGTGTTACGGATATGTATATCCGACTTTTTCAAGATATTCGTATCCATCATATCCGTAATTTTAATATTTGTATTCGTATCCGAAAGTTTTCTGGATATCCCTAGAAAAACCGGATATGCATATCCGGATATAAAAAAGTTTTGCAAAAAAATTTTTATTAAATTAAAATATTAAAAATAATGTTATAATAATCATGAAATTGGAGTTGCACACACAAAAAAAATAGTAATAATAATCATGAAATTGATAATTTTCAAAAAAATAAAAAATTTAGAATAAAAAAAATGGATTTGAGTTTAAAACTTTAAATGAAGAAATATGAGCTAAATTTAAAACCCAAAACCAAAAAAATCTAAATTTTAAAGGTCCAAAACAAAATAAAACAAATTTTTTTTTTTTTACCGGATATCCGTATCCGGTCTAAAATTTTTTCAATATCCGTATCCATATATCTGTATCCGGTGGATATAGAAATTTAATATATGTATCTGTTTTTCCTAAATATCTGTTTTTGGATCCGAATCTGAATATGGAGTCGAATATCTGATGGATACGGATATTTCTGCGCAAAATTACAGTATACGGTAACATTTAATAAGTAATACCCAAAAAAAAAAAAAAAGAGAAAAGGGAAAAAAACATCACATTATGACGTATGTATTATGATTACTATGCTTAATCACTTTTACACAAATTAATAATACACTTCTCTTTAGTGCCAAAATATTTGGTGTATGGCTTCGTACGTTAAGGTGCAGGATGAAGACTATATTAGTTTACATGAAGATTAAGTAACAAAGTTTGTGTGTAATGTGTCTCAAAACATTTTTGATCCCACATGCACTCGTAGTTCTTGACATGAAGAAGAGGAAAACAAATTGTTTTTATAATAGTTAATTTCATAAAATCAAATATAAAATATTTACGGTGACCCAAGAAAAACAAAACATACTCATAAAGCGAAAGAAAGAAAGTTTAGCTGAGATAAAAGTCCAAAACTATTATGGTTTCTAAATCTAAAATTTATGTGTGTAATGTCTCTCCATTTATGTCTTGGCCCATACTTTTGCTATTTTTGACCATCAACTCCAAATTGCTTTAGAGGGGTGTATTGAATTAAATATTTGGTGTGATTTGAGTTTTAATGAGTTTTTAGCAGATTTGGTTAAATTTTGGTGAATTTGGAATTTTGTTATTAAATTTTCTGAAATCTCACCTAAAACAATGGGATTTTGGTCTTTGTATTTTTAAGTAAGAAATCCCCTCAAATCTCACCTGAAACTTTTAAATAAAATCATAGTACTGTTTTCAATAACAGTGGATTTGATTGTATATTTTAAAATCATTAATCCAATAACACAGGATTTTATAAGATATTTTGAAATCCAAGTTTCAATAACACATGATTTGTCCATTTAACTCAAATCTCTCCAAATGCCCGATTGAATATACCCCCTTATACTCTTTGCCAAATTACCTAACCTTTTTTAGTTTTGTCCCATAGGGTCCCAATTCTAACCAAACATGTCAATCGCACTCTGTCGAGTAATTCGGTTTGGATATGATTACTAATTTATCTGGTATCATAAATAGTTCAAAAAAATATAATTGTAGACGAGGGTCTGTGGGGTTCCATTCAAAATATTGTTACTAAATTTAAAATAACATTAATTTGATTTTTCTTTTTTGGGTTTAAAAAAAAAAAAAACTCAAACTATAACTAAATATAAATAAATCTTATTTTATCTTAACATCATTATAAAAATTATATATTTAGTTTAAAAAAAAATTGTGTAAATTATTGTGGCTTTGATTAGGTTGTAAATGTTCCCCATCAAAAACAATTAAGAAATCGTAGCTAAGTTTTTATATTTAGACAAACTAGCAAAATGCTAAATTAGACAAATCAAAAGTATAAAATTAATCCTTAAAATAAATAGTTGTACTTAATTTTATCTAACTATATATATGGGTCTTTATCCAAAAAAAAAAAAAAATTATATGGTAGAGTGTTTAAATCAGTGGTTGATATATAATTAAATACTTGTACCTGGTCAACCAATTATATGAAATGAAACCACTGAAATTCAACCACCATCGACTATGATGCTGAAATCTTATTGCGAAAAAATAATACTTATTTTGGATTCGGAAAAAAAATTACTTTAGTTTTCTGTTTATTTGACTCTGCTTCTCTTTACTATTTAATCACCCTTCATTTGGCCATTCCTCTTAAGTATTTTAGCTATTCTAAAATTTTACAAGTGACACCATATAGTTAGATTAAAAGATAAATCTTTCAACGTGTGAATAATATCAAAATTTGAATCAGCTCACCCCCTTTAGCATATATCGATCCTTCTTCAAAGTTATTAATTCCTTCCCAAGAATTGTTATGCTTTCATCGTATTATCTTTCCAACATCTAGACTCGCACTATTGTGTCTTGTGAGTTGTGACTTTAAAGCTTATTATGATTTCAATCTTCGACATGTAAATTTGTTTACCCAATGAGAATGTAGATAGATATATGAATACATGATACTGTCTTCTAAGTTAGTAATTGATGTCCAAAGAAAAGAGAACAAAAACAAAGTCATCAAGATCATGTGTTCTAGAGTGGAGCTTGTCGCTGCCACACTATAAATCCTTTTCAAAGGCATGCAAGTCACGACAAACGAAAACACACCCACCCAAAAAAAAAAAAAAAACTAATTCAATCTTTAGAAAAGTGAGACGTCTTTTTGACATGACAAGTGCATGAGTCTTTGGCTCTTATTAACAAACCCCACTATACATCACTTCCTATGTTTTTTTTTGCAAATCGCATTTAGATTTTAAAAATTCGCATTTAGATTATAGCCACTCATATATAATTCTTTTGAAGACGGGGGGAAAAAAAATCCAAGACTTACTGATTAAAATTTGAAGTTAAGAAAATAGAGGAAAATAAGATTACATACCCACTCCAAAGTAGAGACAAAGGAAATCATAACTTTAGAGCTCAGATTTATTGGATTAAATTCTGGTGATTTTTTTTCTAGTTTTTTTTATCAACAAAAAGATATATAAAATGTTACATTTTTAATGTTACTCACGACTTTCGAAACGTTGGTTCGACCCTATGTTAAAAAAATATATTCCCTCTATTCCAGATTATTAGAAGTTTTGAACATTTTTTTTTCAATTTTATTAGATGTTTTGCTAGTTTTTATGCAAAATTTAAATTTTGATTGGTTAAATGAATTTTTTTTTAAATGTTAAATAACAATTTTGTAAAGAAAAAATAAGTTTTTTAATATATGGTTTTAACCAAAATATCTAATATAATAGAAGAGATGGGAGGGAGTAGTATTTATTTTTGTTTGAAAGTCTGAAACTTATAAACCAGCATAATTAGAGTCTAAAGTCTAACTAGTAGATGAACCAACTACGTACCCACTTTATATACACATACATATATATATAATATGTCAACAAGTTCATACATGAAGAAAATAAAAAAGGAAAAATAAAACTATCAATTGCAAATAGAGGCGAAGAGCTATTCCAAGGTCTGATTTGTACATATGATTAAATTTGTTCTCCTGCCCCACATATAATACACTTGCATCTATGGATACATATCAATGATGGTGAGATTATAAGACTCTATCAAACAAGACTTTGGAGATGTGAGTTTGGAGATGATCACCACATGAAACAGAGTAGTAAAAGGCTTTTGCTACATCAAGAAACGTGATGCTGACGTCACGGAATGTGTCACTCTCCGACAATGCTAACTCAACCATTTGCTCCATCCCCTTCTCCATTCTCCTTATTGTCTTCTCCTTCTCATCGTTTCTCTTTGCCTTCATTAACACAATTAATAATTGATTAGACTCGAACATGTAACATCGAATGGATCAATCGTTTTCGGTTGATTATTAGACGGCCCGGTCCACAGCACTAGCAAAGAAACTTGTGGTTTTGGACATCGGATTCATAGAACCAAATTTTTCAAGGAAAAAATAATTGAGTTAAAAAAAAAAAATAATAAAGCATATGAAATGAATACATTCTCTTAATGATGCTGTTTATGACCAAATGATAACTAACCTTTAAGTATTGGTGAGGAAGATAGATTCGACTGATGATTTCTGAGAGACGAACAAAGTGAGGGTGAGAGAAGAAGTCAGTTAGGTCAGTGTTCTTCATTAGAATTATCATCTTCACCATGAGCACTCCTTCTGCTTCTTCTCCATTTAATATCCATTTCTCCAGCCAATCTCCCCACTATATATATATATATATACATTAATTGATAAATCATACACTTACCAATATAAAACAAACGAGAATGTTATACCCTAGATACTATTTGTTTTGAATACTTTATTTGTTTAATGTATTCAAATTAAGAAATTATGTTTTTAAACCAAACTTATCCCGGACACGAGTTTATTAAAAAGAAAAAATCAGTCTCGTTCCTAACTTTCAATATTCAATAAGTGAGCTAACTGTTCTTAAGAAAAAAAAAATGTATATAAAATTTAACATATTACATACTACTCCAATATGTTTTCTTAAAATTATATAATGGATTTATAAATATGTGCATAAACCATGGTTTTAATCTATTAATTATTTCATTTATGTGTGTTTTATGTATTTTAACCTGAAAACATGAGAGAAGAAAATACGATAGACGCGTACCGATTGATAGAGGAGATTTTTAACGTCACGGCCATGAGACATGAAAAGGTCAAAGGACAACTGATTAAAAGTTCCGATTAAGATTCCGACAAGCCGAGTCGCCTGAGCCGATCCTGGTCGGTCCAATCTCATGCCCCTGATTTTTTATATCCATCATGCAATTGCATAATATATATAGACAAATTGGTCAATCAATTGATTCTACCAGAACTTTCTTTTTTTCTTTAATTTGACTTCACTTGTAATTAAAAATTTCAAAAGATTACGCATCACACACATATATTTGATATATAGATCTCAAACTTTGTTTGTTTGTTGTATTGGAACTTTCATTTCTTAGAGTTTCGGTCTCCAGATGTTTTTTTTTTTTGTTTTGTTGTTAGAGACGTTACCAATTTTGATCCTTATCGAATAAGAAATCGATCTATTATAATCTTCACCAATAAACAAAAATAATGTTCAAATGGATTTATATCTGTTTTGCAGAAAAACACCGTGCGTATATAATACTGAAAAACTTGTCGGCACATGATCAGTTCGATGAAACTGACAGTTTTTTTTTTATCTAAATTAGGTCAAATGAACTTATCTTTTTGAATTAAATTATTTGGCGAAAAAACTGTTTTCCATAGCTTATTTTTTTCTGCCGCGAAATAAATAGTACCCTAACGAATAGGGTTAAACGTAAAGCCACTAATAAAACAAGATTTTAGAGTTTAAAATAGGACAAGTAAAAAAAAAAAATGTAGATGGACAAAGAAATTTATGCCGAACAATTTTGGATGCCTAAATCCCGAAAAAAAGATGGAAAAAGGTTAAGTCAAGTTGCTTAATCAAATTTAAAAATCGCTAAAAATCCATCGGTTAAGTCAAATGTTTCCAAATGACGTATAAATTTATATGTATGCTGTGTGCATGTGATATATATATATATATATATATATAAACCATGCATGTAACATAATGGTTTATGCTAGTGTAGTTTGGTGAATTCTTTTTTTTTGTTAAAGAAATATTTTGGTGAATTAATTGGGTGTATTCACAATTTATTGGCCAAATTACATTAAAATAATAATAAATAAAATAAAGTATAAAACATAGTTTTCATAAGCGTAATTTACCTGTTATTGAAGTGATGATCACTTCGTCGAGCATTGGCAATATATTTATGAAACTGATCGACGAAGCTTCTTCTGGAGTAAGAGGATTTCCCAAAAGAAGAAAAAATGGCTTTAGCCAATACACTTGACTTAGCCCAAACCATTCTCTCATGTGACTTCTCTGAGTCAAAGATAGTTGCAGCCGCTAAGTAGTAACACTCGAGAACCTCACTTCTGCCCACACCACACTCATTCAACTTGTTTTCTTCATACCACCTGCGTACAAATTTACAGTATAGTAAATTATTTTATTTATACATAATATAAGGTTTCAACGTTATGATTTTTCAGCCACTAATCAAATTGACCTTTCTAATATAAAAATGGTTGTAGTTTGAGCGAAGTAAATTTTGTTTTTTTCAATTTATTAACAGAAAACATGGAAAAGAGAGTGTTTCTTTTATAAAAATAAAATAAAAATACAAAATAAGAAGAAGAAAACGTCATCAAACAACTAAGCTGTGATTTTGATGAACACATGTTTTTTTTGGGTCAAACAGATAAAATAAAGGGTTATGATCGATTTTCATGCATATGAAACGAAAAAAAACTCACCATTTGAACTATCTGAAGACAATAGTATATATCTAATATATCCAGACACCATTTAAAGCCAATATTATTGGGAAAAAAATGAAGAGTGAAGATGACAGTATTAATTACTTTTGGAATGTGTCCCATTCGAGCTGATGCAGAGCTTGGCAGTTGTTGTAATCTTGTTTTGCTAGTTCCAGATATTCATTATTGTTCACGTATGGCATCCTACATGATTTGTCCACCATCATCATTAATTAATTCATTAATTTATCTCATAATTAAAATACTTACAATTGCAAAGAAAAAGAAAAGAGTTACAGCTACCGGCAATTTTTTGTTTAAACATAGAAAACAAAGCAACATTTAAATGTTGAGTTAAGTTTTAAAAAATTTGGAAATTGGCAACTGGTTTGGTTCATCCAGATTTAAACTCACCTAGGTATTATAAATAAAGAAGAAGACGAAAATACCTTTATCACTAACACATACATGGTCTGTGGTCAGGTCTTGCATGCATTTTAACATTTAGTGAAATGCATTTGTTTAGCATTCATTGGTCTATGCAAAATAATTATATATATATATATATATATATATATAACAAAATTTAAAAATAAGAAGTACCTATAAAGCGTCTTGCCAATCCAAACGTCGTTTTCTCCACCATACTGCTCAATATAGAATCTCGTCTCTACTCGAGGCAAGCTTGCGTACCATGGAATCTCTAACGCTAACCCAATCTAACATGCAAAATATTATATATCAAAGATATAAAAATCCAAATAAGCAAAAAAAAGCCAAACACGCTTTGTCGTTTTCCTTCTCCATCAGACGACCCCAAAACGGCATGCAATGCGTATGTGTAAAAATGTAATGTTTTTTGGAACCATTCGTAATATATATATTATACGTGATTTTGGTCTTTTAAATAAATTGTATATATGTAACATACCTCTCCAGGTAAGTCTTTCATTATAATCCATTTATCTAGCAACTCGCCTCTCTCTTGTTTGTCTTGGAGATACTTAAAAGAGAACTCTTTGGCGTTTTTCAATATCTCTTCCCTTGGAAATGCCAATTGCGACGCCCGGTATAGATTGAACATACCGGTCACCGCTTGGTTTGATTGCCCCGCGAAGCAGAAAAACTCTCCTTCTTTCTCAAAGTTCTTGAATACATCTAAAATTAAAATTCAAACCCTTAATTGTTAAGATTTTCACATCACCAAAGAACTTAATTTTGCTTTAGTAATTGTGCTAAAATATCTTACAAAAATATAAGTGTTTAATTACCAGCGGAAACTTGGTATCCATGAAGTCTTAAGAGCCTAAAAGCCATGGATGTATCGTCTATGTCTTGGACATGGGAACATCTAGCCCAACATATGCCTTTGTCTGTCCAATATCTGATATTTTTTTATCACCATCATCATTCATTAGAGTAAGACTAGTTTGGTATATAAATGAAGTTAAAAATATATACATATCAATATAAACGGTTTTTTTAAAACCTGTGAACATAGTCAAGACACTCTTTAATATCTTCTTCGAAGTATCTCGATATCCCTAATCGTTGTAGCCGATCCACGATCCATATGTGCTCGAAAAGATCCACGGGAAAAACATTCGGAACTGAAAAAAAAAAAAAAAAAAACGTATGGTAGAAGTTATGCGTTACGTTCGTTATAAAAATTAGATACTATAAGTCGGTAGATAATTATATGACAAGTGATAAATTACAAGCTAATTACAAACCTCCTCCATTGAAACGTTTGACGGCATTGCGCAGATACTCCAGACAATGATTGTCACGGGTTTGCATGAATGCGAAAGCGGTCGAAGAAGGAGAGAAGAGGAAAGATCCGTCTTGACATTGAAGTTTCAAGAGCTTTTCCCAATCTAAATCACACATACCCTCCAAACTATGCAATAACGTTGTTGGTATCTTGTGCATTATCTCCTTCGGTATCCTATAAAAACATCTCACGCGTACGTACGCCCAAAATTAATTCATATCTTTGTCTATTTATATATTACGTATGCAAATATATTATCGTATAACTTTCTTTTTGGCTTTGAGTGAAGTACATTGGACCCATATATAAACTTTCAAATATATATAAATTGTATATTTTTGGCCCAACACACAAACCTTGTTAGCTTTAGCTCTTTCTTGGCGTATATATCTTTTAAGACCGGAGAATCGTAAGGGACATCGATGTTTATTCCTCGAGCTATCTCAAGTAACGAAGGGAATGCAACTTCGAATCCGATTGGCATATGCTCATCGTTTTCTTCTCCGAGCTTTCCGATATTTTCCCGGAAAAATGTGATTCCTGCACTAGCCCATTCATTAGACATACTTCCAAGTACAATATTATAGAAATCTATGAATAATATTACAAACGTTTAAATCTAATAGTTTGAATGATTACATTAGAAAAAAAAGGATTAAAACTTTTCAAAATAAGATTGATATTAGATAATACTTTCTTTTTAGCCCACTAAAAAAAGGTTTCGATTTTTTTCCAGAAAGTTAAGATTTTATTTTTGTTTTCCATGCATGTATTTAAAAAATAAATAATTTTCAACAAAAAAAGAAAGATAAAAGAAATAAATTACCTTTGTGGCACTGATGAGGAAAGAGATTCCATGATCTTAGAGCAACGACGCATGCAAGTGTATTGATGAGACGATCATGACAAGAGAAGATATAAGCATCACCCCAAGATCCATCAGAGAGTTGGTTATCGGCGATCCATTTTATGGCGGAGGGGAACGCCGGAGTTTTATCTCCGGCGTCGACTAATGCAACCCAAGCTGTGTCATAAGCCGATATCGTAATTTCACCGTCACTTAGGTTTCTCAAAATCGACTTCACACTCTTCACTGCTTCTTCGATTGCAATATTATTACTTCCAATACATACCTACAATTCATATGCACAATATTATAATCAGCTCATATAATCATGAAAATGTTTAATTTAAACAATGATATATAAATATATAATTTCATGTGTGTATAGTTTTGGCACCTTTCGGTGTAAACATAGAAACTATTTTTTTGATGGAATTTATAAAGCATAGAATTGAGGGGAAAACGTATAAATCAAGGTAAAAAAAGAAAGGGACAAATTTAGAAAAACTAAAGTATTAATGTGGGATTTTTATTTTGTAATTATTATTGACAAGAAAATTATAGCAAAAAATGCCTTTTGAAAATCACCTGATGAGCATCTTCTCCTTGAAGCTCTTGCCACTGTATTAGAGGCAGATCATGTTGAACTTCCTGAAAATTTATGTATTCTAGACAGAAAAAAAATCATAGTCTTAAGTTTTTTTTTACATAAAAAGAGATTAATTTAGGCTTGACTACTATTATTAAAAAAATTAATGCTTATAAACTAAATTAGACCTTGAGTTCGAAGCTTTGAACAATATATGGAAGAGCTTCTGGGTTTGTCCATAGCGACATTGAGAGGAGATCCTATTTAAAGAAGAAAATCAGAGAAATAAGCAAAATATTAATACAATAATTAGCTTACTAATTTATAAATAAATAAAAATCTCTAGTTCTTTTTCGTCGCCAAAACATTAGTTTAATAGGCTTCCAAATGGGATCTTTTTGTGTTGGCAATTATTAATAATAAGATACGAGGTCAATCCATTCGCTAATGAGTACTAGATTCTCCAAACGTACTTCTGTAATAATAAATTCAAATTGAAAATTTTCTTATATCATATAATATTATACACGAATTATTGTAGTAGGTTTAGAATATGTGCCCACGTACTAATTCATAATATTAAATTTTATACTTAGTTTCAAAATAAGTAATTTAAATATTTAACATGGTACGTTTCGTAAATTAATTATAATATAGTCATAGCTCATCGAAGATAGGAAAAGACATTCTTTCGAAAACAAAACCCAAAATGGTATTATTGGATTTAGGGAGAAACAACCAGACATTAAAATTTCGGGGGAAAAATAGCAGACAAATTTTTTTTTTTTTTTTTTTTTAAAGTTGTTAAAAGAATAAATAAAGTTGAATAAAACCAAGAATACTAAAATACTACCGGAACGATATAAACAAAGCAGAAAAACCATCTAGTGATATTGTTACTTTTTTAAAAATAATTCAACAGAGATCCAAAGAACACAAAACACATATAGATATATATTTTGCAATTGTGTGTGTGTGATAGAGAATTTTTTTTTGAATAAACAGAGAAAACCCATTTCGAAATTGAATTAAAGAACCCCAAATTCGGAAACAAAACAAATAAAATCGAATATTTGGGAAACAAAGAAACAAAAAAACAGAGAGAATTTAGGAAAGAAGTTAATGATTCAAATGCTTTGAAGAAAGAGAAAAAAAAAAAATCGAGTAATTGATGATGATGAAAACATATCTCACGCGTAGAGAGAACATAAAAACAGAGTCATCACTTTTGTTTTTGTTTTGTTCTCTCTAGGGAAATTCAAAAAAATAATTTTATAAAATTATCCATTTTCATCGAAAACTCCAGTCAAAGAACTGTTCATGATTAAAGCCACAAGAGAATTTCGATCAAAAGAAAAAAAAAAAAAAAGAAACGAAAAGACTCTGTAATATATGATCATGGGCAGGCATCTGACAAGAGAGAGAGAGAGAGGTGACTCACCTGAGATCTTAGAAGGAGATGGAATTGTTGTTGTTTTAGTACTGAGAAAGTTGATAGTTTGAAAAGAGTTGAGAGCATGATGATATTGAAGAGACATCATTGGCTTTAGTGAAGTGAAGAAGATAAAACTAGCGAGAGAGAAAGAGAGATAAGTTTATTTAGTGAAAGATGAGTGAAAGAGTCAGAGAAGTCCTAATGGGTTTTTATAAGGACAGAACCGACTCTGGACAGAAGAGAGATTTGATTGCATGAAATGTGTTTTTGTGGGATCTTCCATTGCTATGGACTTGAAGGGTAAAATTGGCTTTTTCTTTCTAACTCACATCCTCTTGTATGTATGTATGTATGTATGTATGTATTACTATTTTTATTTTATTTTATTTTTTCTTAAGGTCGATATCTTCGAAAGTACACACATACGAGGGCTTCTCAATCATATCACATCACAAACTATTTTTACAAATAGTTTTTTTTTAGTAATAAATATTTTCTGTTTACCGGAATACCCAAAAATATAATTAATTCATAGATTTATCGTGTGACAAGTCATATATTAATACTGCAATAATTTTTTTTTATACAAATGGTATTTGACTCGTGTCAAATTATTTGAAATTCCTATCTTCTCAGGTTCAAAGGTATTTATTTATATATTCCAGTATAATTTCACGATTTTTTTTTTACATCTTAAGATTCTAGTATCTCTCTATCTTTTTCCCATTTTTTATGGATTCCATAGTAAAAATAAATGTATAGGAAGTTGATAAAGTTGCAGATAAACTACGCACGTGTAGTTATGTTACTGAATTTACAACTATTTGAAATTTGATCATAATTATTCAAATAGATTTCGGATGCGGTGACACGTATAATTTACATTTCGTACATATCTTAATTTACGTTACTTTCCTTAAATATAAGAAACAAAACATACCCAAACACAGTCATCAAATAAATCGCTTCCAATATAATTATTAAGAACCAAATAGTCCCACTTAACAAGGAGTTATCCTATTAGTTTAGATTAGAGACCAACTTTTTTTTAATGCAGAACTATCTATTTATTTTCACTTAGCTACCAAATATTTATATGACCACTTTGGGTTATAAGATAAGATAGATATGATGATTTGTTGAACTGAGAATTAAATAAAAAGTAAATATTCTCGTAATCTGAGTCGAAATTCATAATGTCCGTTGAATCGGATCATTCGAATTATATAAAATAATATATATATATATATATAATTATTAAAATAGTGTTCTTTACTAATCAACAAATTATAAAAGTTAAAATAAAATAGAATAAGATTATTGAATTATTAGCTAGATTTATTTACTTATGTTGATTTTATATATATCATTTAACAAAAAATATTTTATATATATACACACATAATTTTTACAATAACATACTGTATAATTTAGTACTCCCTCTGTTCCAAATTAATAGAAGTTTTGAGTCAATTTGCTTGTTCCATTTTATTAGATGTTTTGTTAGTTTTTATGCAAACTTTACATTTTGATTGGCTAAATAAATTTTAAATAAAACATTAAATGATAATTTTGTAAAGAAAAGTAGGTTTCTTAATGTGCTTTTAACCAAAACATCTATTAATTTGGAACAGAGGGAGTAATTAGTTATAATGTTTAATTAAAACATTACTAAATTTTAAACTCGTATATATGACTAATCGTAAACTATACATTCGAGTTATAAGATGATTTTTCTCATAAATAATATAACTTGAAATGTTTAGTCATAAAACTATGATGAGCTTGGATATTCTGTGACGAAAACTTTTTTAACTATAAAATTATTATTACATACATATATATATATGTATATATATTTTATTCACATCTATATAGGATATATACAATGTTCTCAAAAACAAAACAAAAAGATAGATACAATTTTTCAACATGGAAAGTAAACATGTATGGAAAATTGTATTAAATAATTATGAAAAACGTACACCAATATTTAAAATACGACATCATAATTTATAACCCATTTTCTTTTATTTTGGTGCATAACACAAGAAATGCCTAATAATAATATTCTGGCATACCATGCATGACATTCACTAGTATCTTAAATGGATAAGCATTGGCTCTAAATGATAGTCAATTGCAAGGGAAGGAAGAAAAATGAATTGGAAACGGAAACGGAAAGAGATAGAATGGGGAAAAAAAAAAATCTTTTAGGAGCCACCTATTTTTTTTTTTCTTGTCAATTAAGACATTCAACTCATATTTGTAAGATTATTACTTCTTTTTTTTTTCATTTCTTCCCGCTCGCAAACACTACCACTCATAACATCAAAACATATAAATGTCATTTTGGCGTCCGTTCAATCTTTAAAAACATCATTTAGGAATGAAATATATTATATAACTAACAATTATTCATTTGAAAAAAAAAAACTGATTTACAATCCATCCCAATAGTTTACGACTTTACGTCAATGAAATGAAATCTTTTGTTTGAAAAACGCTAGATAATTGGAAAATATATGGTAAATCAAACTTACGATATAATTTTAGAGAGAAATTCTTTTAAGATTTTATATATATAATCTTAACTAGCTAGCGACTACAAACAAAACATAATACGAATCACTAAACAATACGTGGTAGATCGAGTTTGCGGAACATTTTTTAAAGAAAAGAATCATGAAGACGTTTGATTTTGATTTAATAATTGATCGTGTGAATAGCGCACAATTGAAAATTAAATAGGGATTCGAATATACCGCCACATCACATTGAATGCAAATATTCCAAACATACATTTCACCATGAAATACAGACGACTCATAATATGAATCACTAAATACGTGGTATATTGAATTTACAAAACATTTTTTTCATAAAAAGTGAATCTTGAGAACGCTTTATCTTAAAAACATTAATTAATTGATCCTCTAACGCATACATAAAAAAAAAAAATATATCGATTGAACTTATGGCCACGTCACGTTTAACGCAAATATGCCATATATGCATCTTATTTTATGCGAAAGTACAAACGAAACATAACAAAGATCATTATATAAAGGGAAAATTAAAAATAAGGGAGTTTTAGTAATTTTTTTGTCCATCTATAACTTTTTTTTTTCTAACAATTTTTATCTAAACTACCCCTAATACTATATTAATATCATTTAAAAAAAAACCCTAGATAAATATGTAGAAATACAATTTTTAATTTATACTGAAGTGTTAGAAGATTTAGATTTTATGATTTACTTGAAAGTTTTTTAAAATTAAAGATAAAATAGAATTTCATATTTCAAAAAGATTAACACACAAAAAAATAAAATAAAAGTATAGATGGATAAATTTTTTTAAAAAGTTCTTTTATTTCTAAAATAAAATATTGAGTTTGAGTTTGCACAACAATATTGAGGAGAAAAAAAAACCTGAAAAAGCTTTTCTTAAAAACATCGTCTGACTAGCGCACACATGAAGATTAAATATGGATTTGAATATACCGCCACATCACATTGAATGTAAGTATACCATACATACATCTCATTTCATAATGAAACTAGACAGTAACCTGCGATGAGAAACCCGGGAAAATATTTATTTCATATTTTGTTAGTTCATATAATTATAAATTATTAGCAGTTTTTAGATTAGATTTATTTTATGTTTTTAACATCTTATTTATTATTAATATATGTGGTTTTTGTTGTGTTAGTTAAAATTACTTATATATAATTATCTATGTGTAGTTTTATATTTGTAAACATATTTATTTGATCATTTAGATTATAACATAATTTGGTTGTAAAAGTTAAATGATGTTATGTATATATTTTCATATCATTCAAAAAATTTATAACAGTTTGATTTAGTCCAATATGAATTATTATCAATGATTAAAAATTTGATCCGAGATTCGTCATCACCCATCTTTATCTTCTATGATCCATCTTGATCTATTAACCCGTCTTGATTTGTCTTGATCTATTGTAAACTATATTGTGCAGCGCGAATAAATGTATGCTTCATATTTTGGTAGTTTATATAGTCATAGATTATTATTAGTGTTTTAAATTATATTTATTTTATGTTTTTAGCATCTCATTAACTAATAGATAAATTATATGATTTAGAAAAATCCAACTGAGATAATTAATGAGTTAAATACAAATTATATCTAATATATGCAATGAATTAAAATTATCATATTTTAAATGTTAAACTAAACTATTATTGGTAACCAAAACTATTATTTCAATGATATAATAATATATAAAATAATTCATGTCCGTTTAAAAAAATTCAAATCATAATATATATAGAAAATATATATAATTTTATTATAAAAATTCTATGATTATTTAATTATTTATTAAACATATAATAAAAAAAATAAAAAGAGAAAAAGAGAAAAAAATATTAACAAATAATAATTATAATTTAATTAGAGAGAAAATAGGAAAAGAGAGAATAATTAGTTAAATTAAATTTAAATTTAAATCTAAATTAATTATATAATATGACTAATAATGTAAGTCCAATGGCAAATGATGTAATATAACACGTAAAAAAAAGTTATTTTTGTTTTAACATTGCTTAAATAATAGTGTAGGGATACAAACATAGATCACTAAATACATGGTAGATTGATATTACAAAATATTTTTTCAGAAAAAAGTGAATCTTGAGAACGATTGATCTTAAAAACAATAATTAATTGATTCTCTAACAAACGCATATATAAAAATTAAATATCGATTGAATATATAGCCACCTCACTTATTTTATTTTATGTGAAAATACAAACGGAACATTACAGAAATCTTATTATATAATATGTGGTGGATCGAGTTTGCAGAATAAATTTTTAGGAGGAAAAAAATCTGAAAAATGCCTTATCTTAAAAATAAGTGATCGTCTAACTAGCGCACACATAAAAAATTAAATGTAGATTTGAACATACTACACATCGCATTTAATACATACATGTCAAACATGCATCTCATGTTATGCAGAAGTACAAACAGAATATAACCCGAATCACTGGATAATTCGAGTTCACAGAATATTTTTCAGGAGAAGAGAATCTTGAAAACACTTTATTTTTAAAAATATTAATTACTAGATCGTTAGGTTAATGCACACATAAAAATTAAATTTGAATTCAAACATGCTGGTATATCATATTTAATGTTAATAAACCAACCAAATATTTGATTGGTAACAACACATAACTGCTTAATTGTATAATTGCATAAGAAATTTGCAGATTAAAAAGTTGCAGATTCAAAATTTGCATAATTAAAATTTGGTGTGATTGGCTATTATGCATAATGAAATAAACCACTAAATGCATGGCTCTGATTGGTAACATGCATAATCGGCTCTGATTGGTAACATGCATAATCGGCTCTGATTGGTAACATGCATAATCGCCTAATTGCGTTTTCTAATGCGATTATGCAAGTATTTTACCAATCACAAAAAATTGCCTAATAATAGACAATTAGGCAAAAACGCAAGATTTGCTTTTTGCCTAAAAAAATACAAGTAAAAAGTCATTATGCAAATAAGCATGCATTTAGTGGTTTATTTCATTATGCATGATATCCAATCACACAAAATTTTTATTATGCAAATTTTTATTCTACAGCTTTTTAATCTGCAAATTTTTATTATGCAAATATGCAATTACGCAGTTATGCGTTGTTACCAATCAGAGCCATCGTCTAATTGCGTTTTCTAATGCGATTATGCAAGTATTTTACCAATCACAAAAAATTGTCTAATAATAGACAATTAGGCAAAAACGCAAAATTTGCTTTTTGCCTAAAAAAATACAAGTAAAAAGTCATTATGCAAATAAGCATGCATTTAGTGGTTTATTTCATTATGCATGATATCCAATCACACAAAATTTTGATTATGCAAATTTTTATTCTACAGCTTTTTAATCTGCAAATTTTTAATATGCAAATATGCAATTACGCAGTTATGCGTTGTTACCAATCAGAGCCCATTGCATAATCGTCTAATTGCGTTTTCTAATGCGATTATGCAAGTATTTTACCAATCACAAAAAATTGCCTAATAATAGACAATTAGGCAAAAACGCAAGATTTTTTTTTTGCCTAAAAAATTACAAGTACAAAATTATTATGCAAATAAGCATGCATTTAGTGGTTTATTTCATTATGCATGATATCCAATCACACAAAATTTTGATTATGCAAATTTTCATTCTACAGCTTTTCAATCTGCAATTTTTATTCTACAATTATGCAATTAAACAATTATGCATTGTTTACCAATCAGAGCCCATGTTTATTTGTATAATGACTTTTTACTTGTATTTTTTTAAGCAAAAAACAAATCTTGCATTTTTGCCTAATTATCTATTATTAGGCATTTTTTATGTGATTGGTAAAATATTTGCATAATCGTATTAAAAAACGCAATTAGACGATTATGCATGTTACCAATCAGAGCCTTTTATGTTATGCGAAAGTACAAACAAAATATATAACACCTATGCCGCCATTCACATGACCAGCGTGCCCTTGTCCATCAAAACGAGTCTAACATGCCATAAATATTTTCGAGTATATCAGAGATGCCCTAATTTAATTTCATCTACCACGTCAGCATATCATATCAAGTCCCATCAGAGATTACCTAATTATAAATAGAAAACAAATATTACCAATATTTTAATATCTATTTTCATAATTGAATATTATTTTTTTAAGAAAATATTAATTTCGATAATCGTTTTTCTTCTAAAATTGCTGTAATATATTGTCTATTTTTGGATTTAGTATATATAAATTGAATATCAAATTAATAAAGCCTTTTAGATAATTGGGCCTAAGAGGACTCAAAAAAGCCCGTGAGAAGTCATCGTTCAGATAGCTAAAGGGGATAAGAGGTTTAACATTTTTTTTAATATCGGAGTTTATCAGCGATGTTTGCACAGTTAGCGCCATCGCCGTCTCCTTCTCCGGCGAACCTAAGCCACTTTGTTCACCGTCGTAGCTTCAGAAAATCTACATACGCCGTCTCCGCTTCTCTTCCTACTGCAAATTCCTCTCGTCCACCGATTCAGGCAAACAATTTCATCTATTTTCACTTCTTGTTATTATCCGAAGAAATTGAGAAATTGAAAACTTGTTTTGCAGATTTCTGGAGGAAAAGATTTGAATTTGGATGTTACACGAAAGGATGATTCAATTGGGTTCACATTAGAGCCAAATGAAGAAGAAATTGATTGGCTGAATCTAGAATCTGATATTAGACTTTGGACTAGAGCATTACGTCCTGTTCAGGTAAAATCAATTTACGAATTCTCTTGTAAAGTTTTTTTTTTTTTTTTTTTTTTCTGAATATGAATTTGTAGCATTGTAGTTTACTGAGTGGCTTATGATCTGACAGTGGTATCCAGGACACATAATGAAAACTGAAAAGGAACTTAGGGAACAGCTTAAGCTGATGGATGTTGTAATTGAAGTCCGTGATGCTAGGATTCCTTTATCGACCACTCATCCAAAGGTTAGAAATTTGCATCCAAAGGTCTTTGACTCTTTGATCCGGTTTTTAGAGTATGATTGTTGTGCTCCTCGAAATGGGAAAAGTTACAACATCTAAACTTAAAATGGTTATAATGAGTAAGCATTGTGTAGGAGGATAGCCTTTCATTAGAGTAGAAACTCATATTTGAGTTTTTTTAAGAGGAGACACTAGAAATTTGATTTCTTTTGGGTTGGGGTTACACTCAATTTCTTCGAACTTTGTTCAGTAGGAGCAAGTTAAGTCTATGAGAATACTATTGGGTGGTTCAGTGATGTGTGTGCCTACTTTTAAGGTTATGAATGTGGTATTTTTGTAGATGGACGCGTGGCTTGGGAATAGGAAACGGATATTGGTATTAAATAGAGAAGATATGATATCGAACGATGATCGAAATGATTGGGCTAGATACTTTGCAAAGCAAGGAATAAAGGTCATTTTCACTAATGGCAAACTTGGGATGGTATGGTTTCTATAACTTTAATCTTTGCTTTTGGTTTGATTTGTTTTCTTCGAACTGTGGGTTTAATAATCTCTGACTGGTGGTTACAGGGAGCGATGAAGCTAGGTCGGTTAGCAAAAAGTTTAGCAGGTGATGTAAATGGGAAACGGCGAGAAAAAGGACTTCTCCCTAGATCAGTGAGTAAAGTGTATCAACATCCATTCTTCTCTGTTACAATATTTATGATTTCTATTTAAGTTTTTTTTTTTTTTTCCCCAAATGGTGCAGGTTAGAGCTGGAATAATTGGATACCCTAATGTTGGGAAATCATCTTTGATCAATCGTCTATTGAAGCGCAAAATTTGCGCAGCAGCTCCAAGACCAGGTGTAACTAGAGAAATGAAGTAATACCGCCTTTTAAAAACTCAGTTTACACTTAACACATTCAAGATCCTTATCTTAATCCTTGTCGCCGGTCTTTTTTCCTTGTCTAACTGTAAATAGATGGGTCAAGCTTGGGAAAGATCTTGATCTGTTAGATTCACCTGGAATGCTTCCTATGCGTATTGATGATCAAGCAGCTGCTATAAAGCTTGCAATTTGCGATGACATTGGAGAGAAAGCTTATGACTTCACTGATGTTGCTGGAATCCTTGTACAGATGTTAGCACGGATTCCAGAAGTAGGTCAGTTTCTTCTAATCATTACGACATTTTAGAGTTATTACTCTTTTCTCATTTTTCCTGCCCCAAAAGTGAAACTTAACATTCTCTCTTTTTTTTTTTTGTTGTCTTTAAACAAAAAGGCCCAAGGGCTCTTTACAACCGATACAAGATCCAGCTAGAAGGTGGCTGTGGAAAAAAGTAATGAAACTTCTTCATTCAGAGAGATTTCATTTCTTTTGGCAACCGTTGTTCATGGATTCTTATTGATCCTCTGTTCTCTCTTTTGCAGATTTGTGAAGACGCTTGGTCTTAACTTGTTTGGTGGAGATAGTCATCAAGCTGCATTTCGCATACTGACAGATTTCCGCAAAGGCAAATTCGGGTATATCTCGCTGGAGAGACCTCCACTGTGATCAAGACTCTGTTTTAAGTAAAGGTTTATAGAGTTAAAATGCTCAAAATTATGAACTATAAATGCATATTATATATCTGATGTTTTAATGTATGCATATCTGTGTATTTTAGATTCCTAGATATAGAAAAAAACTGGGCTGAATCTGAATGGTAACACGAAGACAACGCCAGTCACTAACTACAATGTGCTCCAAAGTCCGATATGTATGCATATTTGTTTATGTAAAATCAAGAAGTTGCATAACATATAATTATATAATATTTCTGTATCTCAAGCAAAACTATAGTATTAAGTTGTCACTTTTTGCCTCGTCTTGATAGTCCAATGGATAAAAATGTGTGCTTTAAAACAGATTTCACAGTTTGATTTATTTATTTTGGCAAGTACTAAAAAATGAAACGAAAAATAAAAATTTGCTATTTCTATTGATATCTAAATTAATTTCACACATATGTTCATTTTGTTTTGTTTCTCATGCCATTTTATTAATTGGAGAAATTGCAGAGGTGAGAAACGACCGTTGGATTTAAAAGTGGGACCTACTAATAAAGTGTGGATACTTCATGTTCATGAAGTAAAAAGTCGTCGACCAAGTCCCACTTCTAGATCTACTTTTGTCTCTATCCATTTATTGATCAAAAATAAATCATAAATAAGATAAAGCAATCTAAAAAGGAGTTAGAAAAATCAGAACGTTGGACCTAATTTCCAGATCCTATTTAAAATTCTCATCTTTCACAATCTCCCATCTTCAATAAACTAGCCGTTACATCTCTCCTTCTCCATCAATGGCTGCTTCTGTAGAAACTCCATCACCTAATCATACTAACAAAGTAAGTTCTTCTTCTTCTTCTTCTTTTTCTTCTACTCCGATCAAGAGAAATCATGGGTTTGATTCAAATTTGAAAATTTCATGAAACCATTTTTTTGTTTCTTAACAGGAAGGAACAAGCTTAATCATGGTTACTTCAACTTCTTTAGAATCTTCTCCATCGTTTAGTCCATCTTCAGACAAGCGTTTCTGGAGCAATCTTCGTAACAGGATAGATGTTCTTCTCGACGAAAAGAGCAAAGATCTCAAACCCATTACCAATTCTTTATTCGTAGCTCCAACGATTGCTGGAGAATCCGAGAGAGCAAAGAGATTTAAGAATGATTCAATGCTTTTACTTAAAGGGTTTGATTCGGTTTCTCATACTCTGTCTCAGCTTTCTAATAATCTCGACAATGCCCTTCAGGTAACTTAATATCTATTTAATCTGATCTGAAATTAGGGTTTTTCAATATGTCATGATTGATGATGATGATGATGATAGAAAATGTTTCTGTAAAATCAGGGAGTTAGAGAATTATCTAAACCACCAACATTATCTGAGATACTCCACTCAAATCTCAAAGCTGGTCAGATACAACAACAACAACAAAAAGAAGAAGAAGAAGAAGAAGAAGAAGAAGAAGAAGAAGAGAGTAAAGGGATGAAGAGGAAACACGAATCTGATGTTGAACAAAATGAAGATTCTTCTAATGAAGAAGAGAAGAGACCAAAAGAGAGGAAAACCATGAAGAGGGCTAAGAACGTAAGTCTCAGTCTTTAATTACTGAGAGTCTCTTCGTTCTTTTTATGTTAAATTTTCATAAAGCTTCGATCTTTACTTCTTGCAGATTGCGATATCCATGGCAGCGAAGGCGAATTCGCTTGCAAGAGAGCTTAAATCCATTAAATCTGACTTGAGTTTCATCCAAGAACGTTGTGGATTGCTTGAAGAAGAGAATAAGAAACTCAGAGATGGGTTTGTGAAAGGTGTTAGACCTGAAGAAGATGATTTGGTATGTACAAATATCCAAAACTGTTCTGTTTCTGCTCTGTTATGCTCTGTTCTCTATCTTATGATTTTTGGTTCTATGAAACAGGTGAGGCTACAATTAGAAGTGTTGCTTACGGAGAAAGCAAGATTAGCGAATGAAAACGCGAATTTGGTTAGAGAGAATCAGTGTCTTCACCAGATGGTGGAGTACCATCAGATCACATCTCAAGATCTCTCTGCTTCATATGAACAAGTCATTCAAGGTTTATGCTTAGATTTCTCATCTCCTCTTCCTCAATTCGATGTTGAAGAAGAAGAGGATGAAACAAGATTTCACCATGTCTCGAAAGCCCTCAACGAAAGCTTTGAAAAAGCAGAAGAAGAACTGAAACATTGATAAAACCTAATTTTTTCCATAATTGATTTAGGTTTTGTGTTTTCGTTTTGAGCAGTTTCTTGGTCTCTAAGATATAAAGTTGTAAACATCCCTCTGTTCTGTTTGTTTGTTGTAATAATTTGGTCACGTATTACGTCAATTAAACAAGCTTAATAACAAATGGTAATTGCTTTGTGCTTGTCTTTGAAAAAATGAGTTCTGACTTGGCCCGGCCTAATTTAAACCTGTATGGGTCAGATAAAGCTAGCCGTTTCCCTCACATTTTCATGTTAGTTACATATCAGACTAAAATCAATTGGAATTCAGTTTATTTTCTTAGGATTTTTGGTTAAAAACTATAGTAATTTCAACCATGTATTAATTTTGTTTGATTTGGCTTTTCCAGATTTGAAAATGTATAATCATTTTAACTAAATTAATTTTATGTGTTGTTCTGGAAAACAATTTCACATAATGTCTATTTCAAATCCCTCAACCATCGATTCTCCATTTGCAATTTCTAGTTTTAATTAAATTAATTTTATGTCTTTTTTTTTTTTTAAACTGCTTGGATCTTTTTCGATTGCCCCATTTCGGCAGCAATTGCAGAAAGCCTGTTTGCAGCATCCATATCCATACGTGCAAGTACAATCGATTTTTTTTTTTTTAATTTGGATTGAATTATCATATATGAATTGCTTAATTAGGATTTATTTTGACTGTGAGCGAGATTGGTCATCTGCTCATTTAAGCTGTTTAAGATTTGATCGAGACAATGATTCGTCTATAACAAGTTGGATTGGACCTGGCCATGGACGTAAAGATCAATTGACACCTTTAGTTATACTAATCTTTTGACTTAGCAACTTAAATTATGGAAAGAAAAAAAATACCATAGGATTGATAGGTTTCTTTACTTGAGATAAACGATAAGACTTTATTTTCTGAAAAAAATAGGTCCTCGATCTAATCCAGAATTTACAGAATAAAGTATATTTAGTGCTCACCATTGGATTAATAATCTAAACGTACGTTGTTAATTTTTCTAATTGAATTCACAACTTTTCAGCTAATGACATGTATCATTGATAACCCAACCTTTTAATGTTATGGTAAACAAAGGGATGAGTATAGTCAAAAGTTAGAGAAAAGAATATTCCCAGTTGACATGTTTGTGTAAACATGAAACATATTCCACCTTACTTTGTTGCTACTAAAAGATTATATATATATAGACTTACAAAATTAAAATAACTCAAAGTTTTTGAAGGATCTTAACTTTTGATTCCCCCTTACATTATAATTTTAGGTCAGCAGTGGAATGTTGATGATGCAAAAGAATCCTTTTTTCTTTATTTCTTTCTTCATCTTCTTCTTCCTCTGATTGGTTTGAACAATCTAGAAAACACCAATGGAAGCAAAAAGATCGAAAAGTAGAGATTGGCGAATACGACATTCGAATGGTTTATGGCTCATTGGAGTGAGAGAGAATCGTACATATTCGTCTTTAGCTTTTTACTTACTTAGCATATCTACTCATCCATTAACATATTTTACTTCATCTTTTAAAACCTTTAATACCTAAACCGTGGGTTGTGTAACACATAGTCTTTGAAAAGTTGTCTTTACTTAAATTAGAAACTTCTTTTGCCATTTTATTTAAATCTAAATAATTAACTCGACATCAAGGCTAATACTTATTATGTATTATATATCGTTTAAAATTGGGCAATTCTCAAAAATAGCACAAAATATAGTTTTGTGACATATTTATCACACATTCTCATTTAGGACATAAATAGCATTTTTACTAAACGATAATCCTGACCTCATATTTTTAGGGTTTAGAATTTAGGGTTTAGGGTTTAAAAAACCCTAAACCCTAAATCTTACCCCTACCCCCTAAAAACTATACCCTAAATATTAATATAATCAACCCAAAGAAAAAATATTAAATTATGAACTTTATAAAATGTTATTTTTGTCCTAAATAAAAATGTGTGCTAATTATGGAACAAAAACATCATTTGGTGTTATTTGAGGGAATTTCTCTTTAAGGTTTTGTAACATTTATTTAAAAATGAATTAATTTATCATGTTTACTCTTCACTAATATAGTATACAATTTTTCATTAGTTAATAAATTAAATTAGTAGCAATAAAACTGAAATTTTTATAAAATATCTACACTAAATATATATATGTATATATATATATAATATTTATTCTGAAATAAAAATTAAGTTATAATAAATTAAGGTAGTCTCATGTGTTTTTCTGAAACAAGTTTAAAATACGTATAGAAATTTTTTGTTTACGCTAGTATTTGGAGAAGTTATAGATGTCCCTTCTTATGAGGTTTGAGGACTGACCTCATGTGAGATTGCTCGTGGAACGATAAAGACTCAAATTCTTCAGAGTTGCGACAACCGCACAAACGTTCGAACATTGCCGCACGTTTTTTCGGACTTGTTTCTTGTATTTGCTTACCTTGTTGTATTTATGTCCGTTCTTTGTTTTTTGTACTCGTAACCTTTTGTTGTATCCTCTATCAGAAATTAAAAATTTGGCATAAATATTTAACATGTTAGACTTAAAAAAACTAAAAGTAATTATTTTTTTGATAAAACATACGTATAAAAATTAACAAATTAAAACTCAAGATTACCCTAGAAACTATATGTTGTTCGTTGGTCAAGTTTTAATAATTTGTTCGGGGTTCAAGTAACTAGAACATATTTATTAATGTACTCAAAGAAACTGCATACATATTACAAGTTTTGTTTTGTAAGTTTGCATTGTGTTAGACCAGCATTTGATTTCTGCCTCGTTCTTTTATGCTCAATATGTTCTGTTCCGTTACAGTCAAAAGGCAAAACTATTGCACATTTACTCTGTTTTCTATATAATCGTAGTCATAGTACCCATGCCAATTGAGGACGTATCCAACAATTTATGAGTTTAGTGAATTGTTTGAAACCTTTAACTCAATATACATACTATATACTGTACAACTCTTCTTTAAAAGCTTATTAATATATCTAGTTTATTAAATAACTTTGATCTGAAAAAGGAACTTATTTCTACATTAATAGTTGCAATTTTGAGTGAGGATAAAAGGAAAGAAAAGAGTTTATCTTCGAAAACATTTCTAACAAAAAAAAAAAAAAAAATACTACATAGTCAAAATTATTTCTAACTTTTCTCTTTAAAAAGAACAATTATTATTGGGTTTTGTTAATTGTTTAAAAGGAACAATCTCTTGTCAATGGTTTAACCAAAATCCAATCTACGTCCAATAATAAACTTCAAAGACGTCGATGCATGAACCACAACTTTTAAAATATAATTTGGCATCTACCGAGAAAATTACTGGTTGATGGTTGTTGTATATTTTCCTTAAATAGCAAGTTATTCTAATTATAGACAATGATTAAATTCTTTCATTTTTTTTTATTCCACTAGATTACTAGAAAACTTTTTCTTGTGTTAGTGTTTTTCCTATAATTGACTATTCATCAATAAATTATTTAATATATCATGGACCGTAAGGATGTAACATATCCGGATATATTCATATCTAAATTCGTGAAAGTTTAAAAATTAAAAATCAAACTATTTTTTGGTTTAAAGTAGAAAATTTAATTTTCAGTGATACTTTCAAAAGAACTCTGATAGACTAAAAAAAGTTATAAACAAAATTAATTTTTGTTTGTATTAAAAAATCACAAATCTTAAAATCTTGATATCTAGTTCTATTTTTAATGGATACGAGAATCTACTTGATTGAGATCATAATTTCACCCTGGTTAATGCCACTTTTTAATATGTTAACAGAGTAATTCTCTTCTTTATATTCTTATTTCCAACATTTGCATTATGTATGTGTGTGTAAGATATGTGGTTATGAGATTGATAGAGATAAAGTGGCCATTTTTAGAAAACCTCTAATGATCTATATAACAAAATAAGATCCAATAGGCACATAGAGAAGTGAACAAAATAATAGTACCAATTCCAATAATTCATAAACATTTTGAATTCTATTGGTTGATGACATAACCAGAACTTTAATAAACTTTACTTAACTAAAGAAGAAGCTGCTGTACTTTATTTTATAGATCGGCAATAGGTTGGTGAACCTCTTCAATATGAAAATTTCACTTACACATTAACTATATTATTTTTAGATCCTATTGTGTTGAACAGTGAACACTCATCACGGTATATTATATGCTTTTTAATTTAATCAATCAAATTTTGTAAATATATTTCAAACTCAATTCCAATATACAATTAGTAGTAGATTAGTCCATATCTCTTATATTATTTTATCTAATTTATGATACGAAATTCAGAAAATACTTTTTTTGAAATAACACTTCTTCCAATTAATTTTTAACCAAATTATATATTAAGATTACTCTACTTGAATCAATCTCAGCTTCTGATATCAAGTCAAAAAACCTTGAAACGCATCTAGGTTTCTTGACAAATGCCTTATTCACTTACAATATACATAATCCAAGTTACTACTACTCTTCTGAATCGTGAAGTCGATTCGTAAGTGTAAGTTTAATTTTTATCAAAATAATTATTGGTATTCGTAAGTTTACTATGAAGTCGATTCAAGTTACCGGACGAATATAGTTTTCCGGCTACTAAAAGTAAGTAACCACTAGTTTCAAAAAAAAAAAAAAAAAAAGTAAGTAACCACTATATTTAAAGAGTTTATAATGATGCTCTTTTCTTCCCCTAATGATACCTTTCCTCTTTGTCATTAACCATTATAAATTTTTTATAATTCGTTGACATAACAAAAGCTTCTTTAAAATAGTAGTATAACTTACATTACATAAATTAATTAATGTTCGTAAAAACTATATTGGAAATCATAAAATAATCCCAACACGAAGTAGACTATCATTATAAATACACAATCAATCTCTTCTACTCCCCTTCATCTTCATCGATCCCGATCCCCACCCTTCTCTTTCTATATCTTCTTCTTCTTCTTCTCTCTCCATTTCTCTGTTTTGTTTTCTTAACATAACAACAACAACAACAACAAAAATGTCCGTAATTGTTCGCCAAGCTTACCAACATCTTCCCAAGAAGCAAGTAAGCCGAAATGCTGACGTGGGTGGATGGAGTTTCCTTCAATATCTCTCTGAAACCAAAGCCATTGTCCAAAACAGAGAAGACGACTCAAAGAAAACAGTTTACGTCCACCCAATTGAGAAGCGTTCCGCAGCTAAACTGAGTCTTGAGATGTGCACTGAGAGCCTCGGGACCGAGAATGGGAGTGAGAGTGGCGACGAGATCTCGTTGCTTGCGTTTGAAGCAACCAATATCCCAAAGATTCCTCTCATTGATACGAAACCTCAAAAAGAAACTAACATTTTGACCCGTGAAAACAGTTTTCCTCCGCCGTTAAGCTCCGTCAATGGGTTTAACTGTAGTCGTACGGTGAGATCGTATAAGGAAGACGGTCGTCTTATTGTTCAAGCAATTAGGGTTTGTTCACCACCTCGTTGCTTTGTATCTGAACGTCGTGAAGGAAGGCTTCGTCTCTGTTTATCGGACAACTCTAGCGAAGACGGAGAAGAAGACTTTGAAGAAAATGAACCCGAATTCGAGGCTCGTGACGAAGGTGAAGATGAAGAGAAAGGAGAAGAAGAAGACGATGCAGAGGAAGAAGAAGAAGAAGAAGATGAGGGCATTGTGGGGAATAATGAGAAATTTGAGGGTGAAATTGGAAATCAAAAGTTTAGTAGAAAGCCAAAAAGAAGATGCAATGAAAATGGATGTGAGCTTAACTGGAAGCAGCAACAATTTTGGGTAACCACTTGATGGGAAACTCAATTCAGCAAATAAATTTATTTTTATGATAATAATATGCCTTATTAATTTTTTTTAAGTAGTATGATTTAGTAAGGAAAATGTGTGTTTTCTTAATCCCATTGTACTACTACGGCTTTTAATTCTACATAAATAAATGTTTTTTACATAAATAAATGTTAAAACGTGAGTTATTACATAACATGCCTTCATCAGTTTTTAGCACGTTATAAGTAATCTTTGAGGCTTTGATTACTCATATCATATGTCTATAGTACAAAAATTATGCGCAGATGCGGTTTCATATATACACAATTACATACCATTGCATATATAATATATACTAATTCATATCTTTCGTTGTGAATCTTGTTATATGCCAAAAATACATGAGCCCAAAGTACATTGACTAAGACCATCTCCACTACTCTCATCATTAGTATTCTACTAATTTAATTATATTGTAACTGTCTAATTTTTTTGAACCAATCAAAATTGAAGTAGTGGTAAATAGGTATCTAAATTCTTTGGAGAGACTCAATCTATCACCTAT
Organism: Barbarea vulgaris; assembly: GCA_963667165.1. Lineage (NCBI taxonomy): Eukaryota > Viridiplantae > Streptophyta > Magnoliopsida > Brassicales > Brassicaceae > Barbarea > Barbarea vulgaris. The sequence goes on along the minus strand of OY763894.1, from coordinate 21,930,722 downwards.
TTTTTTTTTTAAATATTTTAATAGTGAGAAACTCATTGAAATATTTTTACCATATTTTCTCTCTCATTTACTCTAACTTATGATATATTTACCAATCAGAACCTTAGAGCATCTACATCCATTACAGACTTAAATGAATCTCTTAAGAATAATTTAATATTATTTTTAATTTAATTTTGTTATTCAATTAAAGTTTTATTGTTATAAAAAATTTGAATCAATTAAAAGAGGATAAATGTACAAAAAGTTAATTTTGAGTCTCTCGAACGTAGCATGCTCGAGTTCTTTGTACAAAGCAGAAATATGTTTTCTCCAAACTGTGTTCGCCTCGTCCTCTATCTCGACCTTTTCAGCCGCCAGTTCCATGATTTCTTTTTCGTCCACTCCGATTTGGCAAATACATACATCCATAAACTTAATTTCGTCCAGTTGTCCTAAATATCTATCTTCCCTATCGCAGTTGTCATCAAGTACTTCATAAATCTGTTATAAAATATAAGATTAAGTATATGTTTGATAAAATCCAATGGAAAACTAATTCTTTATGTAATCTAATCATAATATAAAATGAAATCGAATTGAATCAACGGAACTACCTTGTTAAGTTCGCAAGAAGCGAAAAGAAGTTCCTCTTCCATTCGGTCCAACTCATCTTCAAGAGAGAACTCGCCTTCTGCAAAATCCAATACACTCTTCTCTGATAGTGATTCTTCTTTTTGAAGAGCTTATGGGTTCAACGTACTGGGATTAAGGTATTGTTTGAATATTCATTGAGTATTTTGGGATTTCTTTCTTATCATTCACTGTTGTGTTTATTATCGTTGAGTAGGGTAGGGTTTAGCATTATATATAATGGTATTATCTGATCAGGTCAAAGATATTGATTGGATCAGCAAACTCCCCGACGATGTATTACTCTTGATATTATCGAGACTCTCCACAGAAGAGTCCATAAAGACTGTTGTTACGTCGAAACGATGGCAATATGTGTGGAAACAAATGTCACATCTCGCCTTTGACATGCGAAGGATTATCAATCCCAGAGAGCAGGTTCCCTTTTAATCAATTTCTTTTCTTTTCTTTTTTTTCTTTTCTGCTTATCCATGACCATGACCATATCTTAAATCAGTCTTTGTTTCTCAGAGGTTATATACAATCATCATGGACATCTAGCGAGCTGTGAAATCACACATTTCTCATACCGAGGTTTAAATGGAATGCTCAATACTTGGATTCGGTCACTGACTTATGTGAAACACATTAAAGTTCTCACACTTAGACGCTATTTTGATATTTTTGATCGATCGAGAAAACCTTTTTACATTTCCCTAGACTCCTTCTCCCATCCTAGCCTTACATCACTCTCGCTACATTCATACGTTAATTCTCAAAAGCTCAGATCCCTGCTCAAATCTGATGACCCTCAAACTTATATCAATCATGGCCGCGGAGGTTGGAGTCTTTAACAGTGTACTCGAATCTTGTCCATGTCTCGAGGTGCTTGTACTAAACATCACTTGCTTCATCAATAGTGATGGGGGTCCTTTGAAAATTGACAACAAGAAACTAAAGCTCTTGCAAGTGTCGTCTATGGAAGGCATTGATGGCATTAAAATGTCAGCAACTAGTCTATATATTCTCACCTTCGAATATACCTCTTTTAAGAGAGATGGCTTTTTCATCGAGTCCCCCCAACTCCAATGTAATAGAAACTTTTGGGTTTTAGGGAGATTCGTGCCTCACATCAGCTATAACATATCAAAGGTACATATATATATATATTACACGTACGTATACGTACCTGTTTTGAAGAATAATATATAGAAAAGAAAAGGAATTAAGGTGTTTGACATTGTTTTGATGTATGATGGAGGAGGAAAAAAGCATAGGGCATGAAGAACTTGTGAAGATATCTGGTGAGTTGTTGAGACCGAGGTTCGATGGGTCTGCATCCTTGTCGGGGAGTGTAGACTCATGAAATGATGGAGCTCGAGATCATATTTAAGGTATGTATGTACATTCATGCTTCAAAAGTCTTAGGAGGTGTATTGGAGTGAATATTTAGAGAGATTTGAGTTTTAATGAGTTTTGAGAAGATTTGGTTAAATTCTGGTGAATTAGGAATTTTGTTATTAAATTCTCTGAAATTCCACTTAAAACCATGAGAATTTGGTCTTTGTATTTTTTAACTAAGAAATCCTCTCAAATCTCAGCTGAAACATTTAAATTAAATCATAATAACGTTTTCAATAACAGTGGATTTGATTGTACATTTTAAAATTATTAATCCAATAACAATGGTCCTAGGGAAGCAAATGAGTCTTGGCAGAAGAAGTTGTGGGAGGAGAATAGTAAAGAAGATGCATTTTTCCCCAATGCTAAATTCCGCATGAAAACAGTGTGGATGTATAACTTCAGCGGTTCAGAGGAAGAGTTTCTGTTTACGTCGTGTTTGATTAGGCAAGGGATGTTGGTAGAAACGATGATGGTCGAGTGGTCGTCGATGTCGTATCCTGCAAGTAAGAAGTTAAAGATAGAAGCGGCAGTGGCCAAGCTACATGCTCTTCAGTGGATGCTTGCCGTCCATTGTTTCTAATCGAATTGGTTGAAATCTTTTCAACATCATTCTTTCATATTTTTTAATTTTTTTCTATTATTTTAATAAAAGTATTTGGATGAAATATCTCCGTTGAAAATGCTCTTAATGATGGTATGTATCTTTTACAGGCATGCATTTAAAATGGTTATGTAATGAAAAAAATTATATAAAAAAACACTATACATCTCATGATATTTATAGTCACTTTAGTGATTAGATATTTTGCTTCTGCACATCAGTGATAAAATTTTATATATTAGAAAACAGTAAAAATAGCTGAGAATGAAGTTGATTGAAAAAAAAAACAAAAAGCAAAAAAAGCTGAGAATGAATGGAGAAATTGGTTTATATAAGACTAACTATATTCAAAATAAAATATCATTTTTTCGTTAGTTTGATAGATATTTTTTGAGAAATTTCCTCAAATATCACCGAATGAAGTTTGTGTTCCACATTTAACACACATTTTTATTTAGGACAAAAATAGCATTTTATAAAGTTCATAATTTAATTTTTTTTTTGTTTTTTTGGGTTAACTATATTAGAATTTAGGGTATAGTTTTTAGGAAGTAGGGAATAAGATTTAGAGGTTAGAGCTTAGGATTTAAGGTTTAGAAAACCCTAAATTTTAAACCCTAAAAATGTGAGGTTAAGATTATTTTTAATAAAAATGTTATTTGTGTCATAAATGAAAATATGTGCTAAATATGTCACATAAAATTCATTTTGTGCTATTTAAGATAATTGCCCATAATTGTTTTGACAATCTTTGAATTTTTTTAATTTTTATCAGTATAACCCGTAGACACCACCACTCTAGGACGATGACTGTTTTTTTTTTCTAGGTCTCTCTTGTGCTTGGTAATCCACATGAACTACCAAAGCCAAACATCCTTTTAACTTATAGATGTCGTCGGTCTTTGAGTTTGATTGGGATTAGTCTATTGCTTTTTGAATTCCTTTGTTGAACTATATCCCTCAAATCTCATAGGTTACTGAGAATATCACTGAAATTGTTTTCGATTTTTAGCTAGTCTTTCCTTCTTCGGCTACACAAAAAAAATCTACGAGATTAATAGGAACATATAATTTGTAGGTTTTTGTACAAGATCTCTCTCTACTTTTTTTCTTTTCTTTTTTTTTCTTCCCTTAGTCTCAACAAGATTTGTACTATATCGATCTTGAAATACAATCAAAATAGATTGCAAGTATATATCTGAGCCAATGAGAAGTAGACAACATTACCATGTAATGTCCAATCTTACAGATCTAAAGTGCATAATTTGTTCCCTGCAAACGAATAGAGGAAGAGGATTCTCTATATATAAGATGCCACTTGAGTCCGCTTATAATTGTCCCATATCTAAGTAAATCTTGCCCATCCTTTTTGGCTGTATCCACCATTCAAATCTGATATAATTCGCATCCCCTCCTTTCCACACTACTTTTTTTAATCAATAATCTTTTTTTCTGTGAATCAATACCGAGTTTAAACCGTGACAGTTCTTTTAAAATTACACAAGTTGGTTAAAACTCTTATTGTGGATGGTTGTTAAAAAACTGACTGAATTGTTCCTGTTAAATTTGACTTTAGCTCCTCTTTTTTTGTCCCCGTACGGTTGTGATCTTAAAACACTAGAAGCCACATATTTCTTACAGTAATTAACTTAAATTTTCTATATCCATAAATGTCAATTTACTAATTCGTTCATAGGCTTTGGTGTAGTTAAAAAATGTTAATTTATTATATATGCAAAGAGTGTATGAGTTTTTGAAAAAGAAGTGAATAATCTCACATAGACTGTTTGCATATCAACATTCTTAACTACACCAAGCCGAATGCATAAAAACAAAAGTTTTCATACTCTTTTCTGGGCCTGAGTGATGTCAATTTTTTTTCTAAAGGTAATTGGGTTCAGTACTTACCATTGGGCCAATATCAGGCCCAATAAAAAAAATTAAAACACAGTAAGCAAAGGACTCAACTTAGCACAGAGCTCAGTTTAGTTTTAGTTACAAACATGAATAAAAACATGTTGGTTCGCTCAGCTCGGCCAACCCTAGCCTCCATTTGCCGCCTTTTCTCCGCCGCCACGACGGTGGACACGGCGGATGTAGCCGTGGTAAAGACTCGCAGCGGAGGAGGAGGAACATCGACCAATAAAAAAGAAGCTGTAGTAGGAGGAAGAGACACATTAGGAGGAAGACTATTAAGCCTTGTGTATACGAAACGCAGCGCCGTCGTCACAATCCGTAAATGGAAAGAAGAAGGCCACTCCGTTCGCAAATACGAACTCAATCGAATCGTTAGAGAGCTTCGTAAGATCAAACGATACAAACACGCCCTTGAGGTTCGTGATTTTCTCAAAAATTGAATTTTGATCATTTGCTCCAACTCTGTTTGTAAAAATTGACTTGAGTTATCTGATAAATGGCTTTGATTTTGAGTTTATTGTGTAGATATGTGAATGGATGGTTCTACAGGAAGATATAAAGCTTCAAGCTGGTGATTATGCTGTACATCTAGATTTGATTTCTAAGATTCGTGGTTTGAATAGTGCTGAGAAGTTTTTCGAAGATATGCCAGATCATATGAGAGGCCATGCTGCTTGTACATCCCTTCTCCATAGCTATGTGCAGTGTAAGTTGTTTGATAAAGCTGAGGCCTTATTTGAGAAGATGGGTGAATGTGGTTTCTTGAAGTCTTGTTTGCCTTTCAATCATATGCTATCGATGTATATATCGAAAGGGCAGTTTGAGAAAGTCCCTGTGTTGATCAAGGAGTTGAAGATGAAAACATCGCCTGATATTGTTACTTATAATCTATGGCTGACTGCGTTTGCTTCTGGAAATGATGTCGAAGCTGCAGAGAAAGTTTATCTTAAGGCCAAGGAAGCTAAGCTGAATCCAGACTGGGTTACTTACAGCGTGCTAACGAATTTGTATGCTAAGACTGATAATCTCGAAAAGGCGAAACTTGCTTTGAAAGAGATGGAGAAATTAGTTTCTAAGAAAAACCGAGTTGCTTATGCTTCCCTCATAAGTCTGCACGCGAACTTGGGCGACAAAGATGGAGTCAACTTAACTTGGAAGAAGGTTAAGTCGACTTTCAAGAAAATGAATGATGCGGAATACCTCAGCATGATATCTGCAGTGGTGAAACTTGGAGAATTCGAACAAGCCAAGGATCTGTATGATGAATGGGAGTCTGTTTCTGGAACAGGAGATACTAGAATCCCGAATCTAATTCTTGCCGAGTACATGAACAGAGATGAGATTCTTCTGGGAGAGAAGTTTTACCAACGAATTGTCGAGAAAGGGATAAACCCGAGCTATTCTACATGGGAAATTCTCACATGGGCTTATTTGAAGCGTAAAGACATGGAGAAAGTATTAGATTGTTTCGAGAAAGCCATTGATTCTGTGAAGAAATGGACTGTGAATATAAGACTGGTTAAAGGAGTGTGCAAGGAGCTCGAGGAACAAGGGAATGTTAAAGGAGCAGAGAAGCTAATGACTATACTCCAAAAGGCTAGCCACGTGAACACTCAGCACTACAATTCCTTATTACGTACTTATGCTAAAGCAGGCGAAATGGCACTCATAGTTGAAGAGCGAATGGCAAAGGATAATGTAGAGTTAGATGAAGAGACTAAGGAGCTTATAAGACTAACCAGTCTAATGCGTGTGACTGATATCTCCTCTACTATTTCCTAGCCTGAAAGACTCAGAAAGAGTTGCGCTCTGCAACTTCCACAAACTGAGAGACCGGTTCAAAGAAAACCGTTCTCTCGAGTCCCGAACAATCGAGAAACTTGTCTTGAAGCTATAATAGTCAGCTTGGTTGGACAATTAGAGCTCGAGGAGAGTAGTCTGTCCAAAGCTGCATAGATCACTGGAGTTTTTCCTTACTATATTTTATTTTGTATTTTGTTATCTCATTTTAATTGGATTTAAAATAAAACTCTTTTTTTTTGTTTATTGTGCCAATTTTATATCTTTGGTTCTTCTATAGTTGTGATGATGTCAAATGATTTTGAGAGGTTGACTAACTGAAAAACCTACTTCGAGTCTTCTTGTTGGGTAGTTATGACTTGTGTAAGCTTCAAAGACTTGTGTCCAAAGTGGATTTGTTCACTTCAACAGTTAGTCAACTATTTTAACTATAAACCCACCCCATATGTATATCTACAAAGCTTAATATATAAAAAAATGTCTGGATTTTCACCTACCATTAGTAAATTTTTAGTTTCTAATTAAATCATTTGAATTGATATTTAACATTTAAGATTTTTGCTTAAACTTGTTTATTTAAAATAACATTTAAGATTAGATTATACAATTTTTTTCTGAAATTGTTGTTATTTTTTTTACTTTCAGCTAAACATGGTGAAAAGCTATGTTATTCACCAATTATTATAGGAGATTCTAGCTTATTTAAGCTGGTAGGTAAACTACATTTGGGTATTCATAAAACTATGTGTTCGAATCTTATTCCTCGGGTTATTTTAATTTAAGTACATGGTTAATTGTAAAAGTATAATTGGCAGGTTAGGGCAGCCCATACACTGATTATATATCAATTACTAAAATTTCCTCCTCGACTAGTCATGCAATCTCACGACTAATATTGATGTAGAGCCCACTTGGGGTAAGATTATCAACTAATAAAATCTTCTTAAAAAATTCGAAGAACTTGGGTTGGTTGGTGAAGGTTGTTAAGAAGAAGTGGCGCCGTTGGTCATTTGATTTTCCTTATCTTTCTATAAATAAATATAGATATATGGATTATGGGATACTAGACGACTATAAATTAAAAAACTGTTACTTTTTATATCATAGTTAGCTTTTATATACAAGTTAGCAGAAAAAAATAATAATTTGATTCAATCGTCTCAAGGTTTTGGTTTTTATAAGAAGAAAACTATCAAAGTGCTTGGGGATAGACCAGAATTTAAAGACAATGTAAAATTATGTATTCATCTATTTTCCATTCTGCTAGGGGATAGACCATAATTTGATTGGAATTTAAATATATATTCTAATTAAATATTACTTGCAATATTTTGTTTTTGCTATTAATACTGTTGTATTCATGATCTCGACGGAATTGATTATACAATAGCCAAAAAAAATTACAAAGAATGATAATTAAGATCTTATTTGTAGTTTAGTAAAACCCTTCTTTATTTGTAGAAGTTTATAGTCCTTCTTAGGAACAATTTAAATAAAAGCCTTCGACAATAAACAATGTAATAAAAAAATTAGACGGAGGCGTTTACTTAATACAACTCAACCCACTCCCCGACATGACCTCCTTAATCTTTCTTAGAAACTATATAATGTAACAAACCAATAGAAAATACTTCTAAATTTGTTTAGGTATGTCTCAAGAGATTAGTCTCGACTTTGGTGCAAAAATCTATCGGTTTAAGAAAAATTTGTTTTGATAAAAAATAAAAATTAATAGTCAAATTATTTTTAAAAATATTGAGTTACCACGTGATTATCACCCTGTTTGTATGAGAAGTGCGAATTGTAGACAAGAATAGAAAACTTTCCATGTTATAAAAAGTTATTTGTAGTCTAGTAAATTTCATTAATGATGGCGTTACCACACACGGTTACCACGCGGTTTATATGAAATGTGTGAGTTGCATGTAGTCAAAGACCAAAAAAAAACTCTATATAGTAAAAAGTTATATGGAAACAAATTTGTATTCTAGTCTCTAGTAATTTGACTAATTTCCACTAAATATTGGCGTTACAACTTACCATAAGATTACCATGCAGTTCATGTGAACAATTTTTCCATAGTTATTTTGTTTTGTATAGAAATTTTGAATTGAAAGCTTTTGTGACTCTCGTTTCATCCTCTTAATAATGAAGAAGTGACCCAAATTCAAATAATCAAATCAATAATTTCCATTTTTGTTGTTCAATAGAATACTTATGTCTTTAACTAAAAACAAAAGAATACCTTAATGGCGGCATTGAAAACCATAATATTATCTTTTTTTTTTATTTGTCAACATATAATATTATCTTAAAAAAAAACAAAAGTTGCATTCCAAACAATTTGTCGTCATCGTCTCTCCCTCTACTTTCCAAACCCATCATCATGAGTAATATTTATAGTTAAGATTCAGGTCAGAAGTTGGGGAAAATCAAACCTCTTCTCTTCTTTCTTTTTCTTTGTCAACAAAGTAAAACTTTCCATTGATCTTCTCTTAATGTTCTTCGAAGATTAATTCAAAGTGATTAATAGTTTTAAATTTGAGTTTCGAAATGGGTGACATTATCGGTCACAAAGATAGGCAAATATGGTCACCCTCTCATGTTCTCCAAGATCCATTGTTTGATCATTCCAACAAGCATCAGGTTTGTATCATGCATCTTATATCTAAGTTTCTCTTATTGATTATTATCATGTTAATTTTTCTCTTTTAATTCAAATATCGAAACCGTTGTTAAAATTATACAATTGCAGAAATCTGTCAAGAACCACCATCTCCACCGCCACCACCACCACCACGGCGGTAGCGATGGATTCCGCCGGGCCGGCGCACCTCATCTCAGAGAAACTTTTCCTTTGGTAATTTTTTTAATTTATTTTTCACTTTTAAGGTGTTTTTTTCCCCAATTTTTTAATGATATTGGAAGAAATCGTTATGGGCATTATTATCTACTTGTATTCCGTATATTAATTTATCTTACATGTTTGGTTGTGAATATTTGAAAAAAAAAAAAAAATCAAAACTAAAAAATTTGTGTATATATTTTTGTGTGATGAAGAACTATAATACAAGACAAAAGCAACAATGGCAAAGAAATAAAGGAGAGGACCGTATGCAAGCATTTTTCTTGGTTGCGCCGGGCCGTAAAACTTCTGGCACCGGAGTTTTTCTTCCGGCCACCGCTTCTCATCCGCCCACCAAAAAAACAGGTTATTAATCATTTATCAATCAATCAATAGTAATTATGTATGAACCAAATAATGTATAATGTTCTCATCAGTTACATAAACCAATATTTTTCCAACTTCATATACTAATTAGCTGCTAATTAACTTAAAAAGTACTTACCATATTATTATTTTTCTTAACTTTCATTTTTATCATTAAGACCTTCTTTTTTTTTTTTGCTTCGTCAATACATCATTTTTTTGGCATTGGCGAGTTTCTTTTCGTCGAATTGTGAGTTGTTGGCGTTTTCTTGTCAGTCCGTTTTTACCATTTAGACTTATTAATGTATGATTTTTGATGTTACAAATATTTGATATTTGACAAAACAAAATGAAATGGTCACAGCTTGCTCGCCGGTGCTTCTCCCGACGCGTGTAGTTCAAGCTCTCAATCTCAACGTGCACAACAACGGTGGTATCCATATTTCTTCTCCTCGTCAAGGTTTTTTTCCCGACCATCATACCTTTTTATTTTATTTCCAACCGCTATTTAAGGGGATGTCGTTACATGTAAAAAATTACATAGTTTTTATTGAAACTGTAACATTTTTGTTCTTCTGTTTTTGAATGTAGAAACTCGAGAAAATGATTCGAAGAAAAAGAGCGAAATGTTGGTAACACCTATGAAAATTGAAGTCGAAACTCCGATTGATTCACCGGAGAAGCTCCTCCCGGAGGAATGGATTTATTGATGACCCGAACCGACCGTGGTTACTTATTAATGTGGAAAAGTAGAATAAAATAAAATAAAATGAAGGATTCTGTGTCGATTCTTGTGTGTGTTGTATGCTTCGTTACCATTGGATAGGTAATAATATCCAAATAAAATCACCCCCGTTTGTGACTGTGTATATTCATTTTGTGTGATATCCCTATTCTCAATTTTCCCTTTTTAATTTGCATAATTTAGTTGTCACAATTTCTAATGGACTTTAGGGAAATTGAATCAAATCCAAGATGACTTGACTCTGACTGGATGCGAACACCAACGTATACTTTTTTTTTTCCCTTTTTAAATATTAAAACATAACCATTTATGTATCGGAATAACATTATCTTAAGCAAAAAATAATGATAATTACTTTTTTTCGAGAAAAAACTATTCTATTACTCAAACTTAATAATCATTATAGAACCGCATAATGTTTTAAAAAATACTTAGTAAAATGCTAATTGCAATATAACGCAACATATAAAACTATTCCACAAAATATGCAATTAATGAAAATGTGGGATGTTTTTTACTTTTACATGTTACATCAAGTGATTGGAACTCCAACAAATATATAATCAGAAGCTTACATGAGTTGAAATTTTCTCTCTCTGGGGTTGTTTTTGTTCAATAAAAAGTTGAGGTGGGTGTTTTCGGTAAATTAAAAAATGTCGGGGTATAACTAAACATTCGAAAAAGTTAGAGACCGTCGGTGTTAAGTTAAAGCTAGAGTCTTTAATTTCGTTAAAACAAACATAAAGGCCCAATACTTTTCCTCCTCCCGCTCTTAGCTTCTCGCCATTGCTGTTTCGAGCTCTCCTCAAAAGCCCTAGATTTTTCTACTCTCCATCTCTCTCGCCATGAAGCTCGTCAGGTATGGTTCCTTCGTTTCCCTCTTACTCATATTCTCCTATTTCTTCTATTAATGGACTTTATTTCGAAATTTTGAGTTTTTTTTTTCACTTCCCTGCTCTTCGCTGTTTGATTTCGTATCGGAATGTTTTCGCAGGTTTTTGATGAAATTGAACAACGAAACAGTTTCAATCGAACTTAAGAACGGAACAATTGTTCATGGAACTATTACAGGTACGCTTCTCTTTATTCCCAGCTCTATTCGGTGTTTTAGGGTTTTGCTTAAGAATCTGCGATACGTCTTGTAACATGGACCTGTGTAGCTCTTAGTTTCTCTTTTGATGGTTGTAAACGATGGAAGCTCTCGTATTCACAAATTCTAAGTTGTAATTTGAGTTTAGCCAGAGTCTTCTTTACACTGGATCTTACTTTAGAATGTGGTTTATGAGACTTTGATTACCCATGACCATGAGATAGTTTAGTGTATTCTTTGATAGTTAGAATCACTGGAGCTCCCTTATCCTTATCTACAGATTCTGAGGTTTGGTTATGTTATTAGTGATTATACCTAATGAATTTTAGTTTAGTCGAGTCTTTATTTTATAGCCTAGAAATGCATTGTGGGTGTGGACTCTCTTGTTTGCAAGAACTGAATGATACTGGTCGAGTCAGATGCAGATGATACATTAGATTTCGCTTTGAATTCGAGGTTTATGAGATTGCTTAGTTCTTCTTGAAACTATGGGTCACCCATAAGCAACACTATACTAGAAGAAACATGATCTATGTGTAAACCAAAGATAAATCAAAGCCTATGGGAATGAATTTAGCACTTGTAAAGACCTCTGAATTTTTACAGAACGGTTACCGTATGTCTTGTTTTAGATTCTCTGTTAGTCTCATCAATTGTTTGATTACCTTGTCCAATACAAGTGGCCTCTACTGTTAATGTTTGGTTTCATTTCTTTTTTCTGCCATTATCTTGTTTAGAGTGCAATCAGCATTCAACTCACTGACCGGTGTGATCTGCTTGGGATGACTTAATGCAGGTGTAGATGTTAGTATGAACACTCATTTAAAAGCTGTGAAACTCACTTTGAAAGGGAAGAATCCAGTTACATTAGATCACTTAAGTGTCAGGGGAAACAACATTCGCTATTATATTCTTCCAGACAGTTTGAATCTCGAGACTTTGCTGGTCGAAGACACTCCAAGAATCAAACCAAAAAAGCCAACTGCAGGTAACATAACATTTATTTCTCTAAACTATGCCTTTGTGTATATTCCCTACTCTAAATCTTTCTATTCGTCTAATTGGTATCAGGGAAGATCCCACCAGGTCGTGGCCGTGGTCGTGGAAGAGGCCGTGGACGTGGCCGTGGTCGTTAAGCATTTTCAAGTGATCCAAAGTTTGGTCCTCTTCTTTTGTAACAACAGGATTGTAAAAGATCTATCTTGTAGTGAGATTTGATGTCATGAAGACAAATTCTTGTTATCTTTCAGTTTTTATAATTTGAGATTTGATACGTTATTGCCAAACTTACAGCACTCATTGTTGTTTTATTATTTGATTCCATCAACTTTATTACATAATCTGATAAAACTTAGAAGGTACGAGGAATCAAATGTTGACCCTTTTCCCAAGAAGAATTTGGCAAAAGTCAAAAGATTAAACTAAGATAGAGCCTTTCATGAGAGTCACAGATTTGCCAGTGATCAAGACTCTCTGCTTCTCCTTATCATAATGAACCTTGAGTATTCCACTCCTACGCGAAGCCTGAAAACAAATTTGTTGATTCTGTAAAATGTGTGTTGAATCAAAAATGTTAGTTAGTTAGTTACAGAGAAAGATGAATCACTAACCGCGTAAGCGACGAAATCAAACTTGTTCATCTTGAGGCTCCAGTAATGTGCTAATGAACAATGTGCACTTCCACATACAGAGTCCTGAAGGAACAAAAGCACCAAGCACAAGAAGTAAGAAGAGGAGTGTTGATCCCATGGAAAATGCAGGTTAGTTTCTTAACCTCATTGAGCCCTAATTTAGGAGCAAAGAGTCGACTGCAGAAGTCAAAATCAGATCCATGAGGAGCAGCAATCATCACTTTTCCTGGGCATTTCATGATATCATCCATTCTTGGCTGCAACTTGATGACAGATTCCCAAGATGAAAGCACAACCTGCAATTCAAATGAGATAAGAACAAGAACAAACAGAGAAAGTTTTGACAAAATCTGAAATGCATACAATGATTGGATCTGTTGAAGTTACTTTTGAAGCTCCTTTCAAGGGTTTAAATTAATACGAGTTTATCAGTTGTAGCTTCTCGAACATCCAAAATGGTATCTCCGTTCAAGGCTTTAGAGAAGATGGAGACATCATTGGATCTGTACTCACAAGTTGTAATGACAGGGAAGTTCATTTCGATCAAGAAAGATGTTTGCGTGTTAGAGTCAGAAAATCTTTTAGCAGAATCCCCGAGTTGGTGGAGAACTCGACCGTGTCACAAGAACCAACCAAACCGTTTGAGAAGATACTGTGAGCAGATGCTAATGTTGCATGACCACATATACCAATCTGCCAAATAATCAAATTAAAAAATTAAGGAACTGAGGGAGTAATGAAATAAAAAAATACTTGCACCAAGACGGACCTCGAAGGAAACGTGGTGGATCAGAGTCGGTGATCCGAATAAGAAAACAAGTCATGGGAAGGTTGAACTCAGCAGCGAGAGACTGAAGCCACACGTCTCTCTCTCATGATCCTCTTCAAGAAAACACACTGCTGCTTGGTTCCTCTTAAAGGCTGACTCAGTGAATGCATCAACCTGTGTTTTAAGCAAACATTCATTGAGAGGAAGATACATTACCACATTATCAGAAGAAAAAAAAAAATCCTAGATACACTCACCACGAAGTACTTCACAGGCAAAATCATACACTTTGTATATCATTTTATAGGAAACAAAATAAGTTATAATGAAATCTGCAGCTTTTCAGAACTTCGGATTTTTTTTTATTATATTTAGCAAAACATAGATCCAACGAAGCGACGACTAGAGTCACAAAAACACTAAAATATGGCATCATGATGCTGGTTTATTCCATTAATTATTATGCTAACCATGTGATGCATTATGCATATAGGCTTACCAGTCGTTTACTCATGGTTCATGTGATGTGTGATCTACGTTGTATAACTAATAAAAAAAAAAAAAAAAAAGATTTGGTTAGCCAGAAAGGAACACCCAAACAAGAAGGGGTCGTTTGTTCATTCTCTACGAATAATCAGAAAGAGGCCTCGTCTTAAGAAGTTGTGGTCAATAATGTTCAATGGGCCGATGAAGAAATATAAAGAGGCCATTTAATAAACGAGCCCATTTAAGCTGTTCACGATGCCATAAGTCCCACATCGCTCTGGTAGAAAGAAGAAGCTCTATTTATATATCAATGGAGTCGTAGCTTAGTTCGTCCCTTCGGGGACATCCGATAAAATTGGAACGATACAGAGAAGATTAGCATGGCCCCTGCGCAAGGATGACACGCACAAATCGAGAAATGGTCCAAATTTTTTTTGCTATTTTTCCCCAAATCGATCCCGAAATATTTCGAACCCTAGTTGATTTCCCCAAATTTTGTTTTTTTTTTTATTGCAGCTCAAGAAGAATGATAAACGAGCCAATATACGCTGTTATTCTCAGTACGGTCTTTTAATTCGATGTAGTCACTACATTTGATTCAGTTTAGTACCTAAACAAGAATTTTCCAGTCCCATTCCAAAAGCAATAAAAAGCCTCTGTCTTCTTTTTTTTTTTTTTTTTTGCTTGTTGGCGTTCTTATCAATTATTAAAGTTATCTTCTTTTATTGAGAATTTGAAATTCTGCAGCAAAATCTCTATTGGGTCCATATCCTTTTCGAGTTCTGAAGACTCAGGTTTCTCAAATTCTAGTAATGCTGTCAACCCTTGAATTGGTTTTGGTCAATCTCTTTAGCAATGTCATGTGTAGGAAAAGACCAAATGAAAGGAAAAGTACTAGGATTGTTTACTAATAAACATTACAGATAATTTCATCATAATCATTTAGGAACTCCAAGTACATTCCATGTGTCGATATCATTTTATTGAGATTACTACTAAAATAATCATTTTTATCAAGTTTTGGTTTCCAGATGTCGAAAATCTTGACCCGGGGGAAGTTAAAATCAAACTAAGACAAAGCCTTTCATCACAGTCACAGCTTTGCCACTGAGCAAGACTCTCTCCTTCTTCTTATCAAAATGAACTTTCACTTTTCCACTCCTTGGCGATGCCTTAAACCAATTTCCAAAACCAAAACCATATTCAGTAGAGATATATAGTAACAGCAGTGGTACATACGGCTCTGTCTTTGATTCTGCAACATGTTTTTTTTACATTTTAGCTTATAAACTTTAGTATGAGATGGAGAGAGAGATTACCGCGTAAGCTACAAAGTCACACTTGTTCATCTTCAGACTCCAGTAATGTGCTAATGCACAATGTGCACTTCCACAGACAGGGCTCTAAAATTACAAATAATTTGCAAAAAAATATAAGCAAAAAGGTAAGATGGGGAGGTTTAGGTCTTCTATGTACTAAAATGAAGAAGACTAGTTTTGTAACCTCATCGACACCTATCTTGGGGCCGAAGACACGACTAATGAAATCATAGGCAGATCCTTTAGGAGCAGCAGCTGTAACAATTAACATTTTACCGGGACATTTCGAGATATCATCCATTCTTGGCTGCATTTCTTTGACAGCTTCCCAAGATGGAAGCACAACCTGTAAATCATATATAAATTACAAACAGTTCTTAGGAACACATCGTTGCTTGGATTCAATTTCATAAGGAAAACATATGGAGCATTTTCAGGTGTATACGATGATTTTATCGGTTGAAGCTGCCTTGGCAACTCCATCCAAGGCTTTTGAGACGGTGCTAGCTGTTGTTGTTCCTCTGACGTCAACAATGGTAGCTCCACTTAAGGCTTTGGAGAACATGGAGACATCATTAGAGTTGTACTCACATGTTGGAATCAAAGGTAAATCCAATTCGATCAAAAAGGATTCTTGTTTAGCTTCACCGTCATTCAATGGAACCTTTTTAGCAGTAAGAATCCCCGACTGGGTCGAAAACTCAACCGTGTCAGAAGAACCAACCAAACCATTTGAGAAGAGAGTGTGAGCAGATGCTAAGGTTGCATGACCACAAATATCCATCTGTGGGAAAAAGAACAATACTTTGTGAGTGGTAGGTAATCTAAAGTGAATGCAAATCATAAGTGAATCAAAGAATGATGCAAGACCTCGACGAAGCGGGTGAACCACCGAAGTATAAAGCGCGGGGATGGAGAGGATTGGAGCTAGTGATCGTAATAAGAAAACAAGTCATGGGAAGGTTGAACTCAGCAGCGAGAGACTGAAGCCATGCATCGTCTCTCTTACTCTCATCATCAAGAAAGCACACTACTGCTTGGTTCCCTTTGAAGGCTGAATCAGTGAATGCGTCAACCTGTTTATTAACATTCATTGATCTTGAGATGCTTAAAAATACTGGAAAACTTAAAGAGAAGTTGAAACAAAAGATAGATTTACCACAAAATAATTCACAGGCGTCTTCATGATCATGACTATTATTTGATATTTTTACTCGTCTTTCTTTTGATATCTGCTTCTTTTAACTTTGACACAGATTATATAGTAAACAGTACACAATTGTAGAAACAAGGCTTCGATTGTTTCGAAAGCTATAGATACAACATGTGTTAAACCTAGATAACGTATTTTCCTTGTCAGAATTAGATACATAGAGAGATTGTATCACGTTGATCGTTGTGGAGGTGAGGTGGACTCAGCTGAAACTGAAACCAACAAAATTTGGAAAAAAAAAAAAAGAAAAGTAAATTGGTAGATGTTCATTATTTATTATATATCACAAGTAAACAATGTATCATCTAAGATCCAGATCAGACTATGTCACGGATTTGCCTCTAAGGAGAATCCTATGCTTCTCCATAAAAGTTTTAGTGTATTTTAAGGCCTATAATAATGAACCAAATCAAGTTTTTTTCCATATTTAGCACACATTTTATTTAATAAAATAATTTGTTTGGCTCATATTTAGCAAAAAAGAATAAAGTTACATAATTAATTTTTTATAGAAAATTATAGAATAAAAATTTTGGCTAGAAAATTCCAAAATTGTTTTACTTTGATGGAAAATAAAAAAAATCAAGATTTTGACGGGAAAATTACGGAATACAAATTTTGGTAGAAAAATTACAGATCCGTTTTTGGCGGCAAAATTATGGATTTCTTAATTTGATGGAAAATTAAATTTTGGCGGAAAAATTACGGATCCGTTTTTTGACGAAAAAATTGCGGATTTCTTATTTTGATGGAAAATTACATAATCAAGATTTTGGCGGTAAAATTAACATAAAATTTAGGATGACTTTCCAAAATTTTTAAAGATTGTTCCTAAAAATTCAATTTTTTTTTTGAAAAAGTCTTCCTAAAAAGTTTAGAAAGACTTTTAAAATTTATAGAAATTAACATTCAATTTAAGATGACATTCCTAAAATTTTAAGGACTGTTCCTAAAAATTCAACAAAAATTAGGAAAGTCTTCCTAAAAGTTTAGAAAGACTTCCTAAATTTATAGAAGAGAAATTGTCATACCACTTTTCACAAATACCATTCTTTTTGGCCATTTTCAAAAATATCATTCTTACCATGATATAGATTGTTCATTTAATTTTTTTTTTTTTTGGGTTAACTATATTAGTATTTAGGATTTAGTTTTTAGGGGGTAGGGGATAAGATTTAGGGTTTAGGGTTTAGATACCATTCTTATCATGATATATATTGTTTATTTAATTTTTAAAATTTGGGTTAACTATATTAGTATTTAGGGTATAGTTTTTAGGGGTAGATGATAGGATTTAGAGTTTAGGGGATAAGATTTAGGGTTTAGATACCATTCTTGTCATGATATATATTATTCATTTAATTTTTTTATTTGGGTTAACTATATTAGTATTTAGGGTATAGTTTTTAGGGGTAGGAGATAAGATTTAGGGTTTAGGGCTTAGGTTTAGGGTTTTTCTAAACCATAAAAATTACGGATACATAATTTTCCGCCAAAAATAGATCCGTAATTTTTCCGCCAAGAATTTTATTCCGTAATTTTTTCCGCCAAAAGCTTGATTTTGTAATTTTCCTGCTAAAAAAATATTCTGCAATTTTCCCGCCAAAATTATTATGTAGTTTTCCACAAAAAATTAGTTATATAATTTTAATTAAAATAATTAATTGTTATATTCATTAGGGTAATTAAGTCAAAATACATATCTAAAGTGGTATTTATGAAAATGAACTCATTCCAATGGTATTTATGAAAATTGACTCCCACATGTATTATTGAGATTTCCCATTTAGAGAAATCAACATACAATTTAGGATTATATTTCTGAATTTTTACTGTTCCTAAATTTTTTTTAAAAAATTAGAAAAGTCTTTTTAAAAGCTTAGAAAGACTTTCTAAATTTATAATATAAATTAACATACGCGATGACATTCCTTAAATTTTAAAAATTGTTCCTAAAAGTTTAGAAAGACTTTCTAAAAATATTTTTAGTCTTATTTACTCTCAAGTGGAAACTGAAAACAGAGTTTTGCAGTCAATGTCATGAGTCATCGTCGTTGTAAATTTGTAATTGCTTCTCTTAGATCAAACTATAAGACACAAATCAAACACGTAATGGTCTGGAGCACATTGGCATATCGATTGTATACCAATTATTCATCATTTATAAGAGCTTGTTTTGTAACATTATATATATTTTTATTGATGATATATTTTTGCAAGACTTTTATAGAAGCATTAATACTCTACGACAACCACTCCCTTTATTATAAAGAACATATAGGCATTGTTTTTATCAAGAATTCGAGAAATCAAAATCTTGAGCTTATTATTATTTATCTGGTAATTTTTTAAAGATTATACTAAGACGGAGCCTTTCATCACAGTCGCAGCTTTGCCAGTGAGTAAGACTCTCTGCTTCTTCTTATCATAATGAACCTTCAGTGCTCCACTCCTACTCGAAGCCTATAAACCAATTTCCAAAACTCAGTCAAATTCAGTAAGGCAAGTTTAACCAATTTCCAAATTTTGTTTTTCTCCTTTAACTTCAAAACGTTTGAAAGTTATATAGATTCGAGGGAGAGAGAGGAGTCACCGCGTAAGCGAAAAAGTGGTGCTTGTTCATCTTGAGGCTCCAGTAATGTGCTAATGCACAATGTGCACTTCCACATACAGCGTCCTGAAGGAACAAAAGCAGCAAGCAAAAGAGGTAACTGTAAGGACTTTTGGTGTTTTTGTTAGCGCCTTACGGGTAAAGATTACACAAGTATGGTTATTTTCTCAAGAAAATGAAAATGCAGGCCAGAGTTTTAAACCTCATTGACTCCTAATTTGGGAGCAAAGACACGACTACAGAAATCATAGACTGATCCTTGAGGAGCAGCAGCTGTAATAATTATCAATTTCCCGGGACATTTCGAGATATCATCCATTCTTGGCTGCAGTTCAGTGACAGATTCCCAAGATGGAAGCACTACCTTTAATCATATAGATAACAAACATTTCTTAGGAACACATCGTTGCTCGGATTCAAATTCGTATAAAAATCAAGAAAACAACAACTGAAGCATTTTCCAAGTTCTAGATGAATTATATGGAAAGTTAGGAGTTTTCTTGAGAAAGCATACGATGATTTTATCAGTTGAAGTTGCCTTGGCAGCTCCATTAAAGGCTTGAGAGATGGTTTTATCATCCGTTGTGGTTCCTCGTATATCAATAATGGGAGCTCCATTTAAGGCTTTGGAAAACATGGAGATGTCAGTGGAGTTGTTGTACTCACATGTTGGAATCACAGGGAAATCCAATTCAATCAAGAAAGATCTTTTCTCATCATATTCATAAAAACTGAGAGTCTCTGAAACCCTTTTAGCAGTTAGAATCCCCGAGTGAGAGGAAAACTCGATTTCTTCTGAGCCAACCAAACCATTTTAGAAGAGAGTGTGAGCACATGCTAAGGTTGCATGAGCACATAGATCAACCTGCGAGAAAGAATCAAGCTTCTGTCATTTTAAATATGCACACAAGTCCTTAAAAATGTCCATCATGGAATGGTTTATAAACCAAGAGAATGGAGAAAAAGCGATACAAAACCTCGAGGATTGGAGTGAACCACCGGAGAAAGAAATGTGGGGGATCAAGAGGATTGGAGGCAGTAAGTGGAATAACAAAACAGGTCAAGGGAATGTTGAATTCAGCGGCGATAGACTGAAGCCATGAGTCGTCTTTCTTTGTCTCCCCATCAAGTAAGCACACTACTGCTGGATTCCCCTTGAAGGCTGACTCAGAGAATGCATTAACCTGTTTACCAAAAACACATTTCAAGATTGACAAAATTTTCTAAAAAGTACTCCGAGCAAAGAAGAAAGGAAAGGAAATATAATTACCATAAAGTACTTGACATGCTTCTTCATGGTCATGGCCATATCTCCCACTTGTTCCTTTTTGAAATCTACATTTCTCAACGTATATTTATATATTCAGCAACACACACAATTCTAGAAACATTGTGTTCCACGTTCTATCTAACCAAAAAGGAGTTGGTTGATGATAAATTGATTACTAATAATTACTAATAAATAAGTATGAGATCTTTTGGTAGGTAGCCTTTAAGACTTTTGGGAAGCAGTAGACCAATCACTTTGTCTTCTCATTTGAGCCATACCTCTCTCCTCTGTCTGCTACCCATCAACAGTTGATATCTGCTATGTGTGAGGTATAGCCAAGACAAAGACGTGGCGAAAGAGAGTTGTTACATCATACTCCCTTCGTTTCATAATAGAAGACGTTTTGACATAAAATATTAAATTACTTTTATTTTTAAAAGGTATTATTTAATATATAAATAAAAACAATTCAATCAATTAAAAAAATAAATTGCACATTATTATTGATCACACAATATTTAATAAAATAAAAAAAATACATAAAAATACGAAAAATCTTATATTTTGAAACACAACAAAACTTCTAAAACGTCTTATATTGTGAAACTTATAGTTTTGTCTCCATCAACTCCTAATTTATGGTCCAGTAATGTGCCAATGCACAATGTTGTACGACCACATAGATCTACCGACAAAAAAAGAAAAGAAAAAACTGTGAATGGTCGATATTCACAAAGATTTTAATACAGCTGAAAGAGTTACAATATTGGTGTTAATACGCACCATTACTACTACAATTTTATATATATGGAATGGAAATAAATGGACAACTAAATCCAACCAAAAGTAAAAAAAGAGCAACTGATAAGGATTGTTGAATAATGAACATTAAATATAAGTTCACCAATTATAGTTAGTAACTGTGACATTTTTGTTACTTTTATTTATCGTTACAAATTATAACGAAACAGTAACTATATATTATCGTAGTAATATTGTTACGTTTTTGTTACGAAATTTTATTTGTGACGATCATATTGCAACCGTTAAAAATTGTCACAAATTAGTCATAATATTTTTATTGTAACGAAAATATCTATATTTCGTCTTAATATGCTAATTTTCTTGTAGTGAGAGAACAACACTCTGGATACATTTCACGTGAACGTACGTCTTTGTTTAGTTTAAAGAACATGATGATCATAAATTCGTTTTCATCCTTTTTATTGAGGACGTGGTAAAAGTTTTGGTTCTAGATGTCAAGATAAAACTAAAACAGAACCAGGACTCTCTCCTTCTCCTTAAGAAACTGAACTTTGAGTTCTCCACTCCTATGCGAAGCTTAAAACCAATTCTCAAAACCCAAATCAGAGTCAGTAGAGAAATAATGACTGGATGCATATGTCTCTGTTGCTGACTCTGTAACATGCAAACTAGTATTTTAACCTTACAAACTCCTAAACTGGGGCTGAAGAACCGAATAACGAAATCATATGCAGATCCTTCATAAAGTGTTTTGTTCAATCAAATAAAACAAGATAATAGGTTACCCAAAACGGAAAAATAATAATGAATAGTTATTGTAATAAGTAATAACTACAATAGCGACACAATAAATCCATGCAAAAAGTGAAGAAGTTTAAGAAACTCTGAATGAGGAAGATGATAAATGACTTTATTGATTCATTTTCACTTATCTTTTACGCTTACAATGTGTTTGCCTTATATAGACTAGTTACACAGAGGAGATTTAGGGTTAAGAGGGGAGCGTAAGATGATAAGATTGCCAGCTAATTTCTCCAGCTGGCTTGCTTTAACACTCGGTTTCAGCTGGCAATGGACCGAATCTATTCGTTGTGTTAATCCTGAATGCCGTACCGTTCACTCCTTGTTTGTCCTCTTCTTCATGTAACCGTTGCAGAGTTTTGTTGTTTGATGCAGAGGAAGACTCTGTTTGCTGGAGAGTCTTCGAGTTATCTGACTTCGTTTCCTTGATGGGCTTATCTTTGTTGCAGCCCAATTGTCTTGTTTCTAAAACTCTGTCGTTTTGACATGTTGCAGAGACAGTGTTGATTTGTTGAGAAGACTCTGACTGTAATGGAGGCTTTGCCTACCCCCCCTCAAACTTGGCATGGGTGGCTCACATACACCAAGTTTGAATCTCAGTGTGCTGAACGGTCGATACGGCAGAGACTTAGTGAGTATGTCTGCTATCTGATATTGTGAGGGAATATGCTTCACAACTAGAACTCCCATAGCAACTCGTTCTCGCACATAGTGATGGTCTCGCTCAAAATGCTTTGTCCTTGAGTGAAATGCCGGATTAGCTGTAAGGTAAACTGCAGACAGATTGTCACAGTATAGTGTTGGTGTCTCCAGCAGAGGAACTCCAAGCTCTTTTAATGTTGAAGCTAACCAAGTTAACTCTAAAGCTGTTTCTGACAAAGATCTATATTCTGCCTCGGTTGAGCTTTTAGAAACCGTAGGCTGTTTCTTTGAAGACCAGGATATCAGGTTGTTACCAAGATAAGTGCAGTAGCCTCCTGTTGACCTTCTTGTTTCTTGGCAACCAGCAAAGTCACTATCACTGTATGCCTGCATAGTACAGTCTGTGTTTTTACTGAAGCTGATGCCCATGGTTATTGTACCCTTGATATATCTCAAAATCCTTTTCAGCAAGTTATAATCAGCCAATGTTGGAGCATGCATCTTCTGGCAAACATAGTTGACAGCAAATTGGATATCTGGTCTTGTTAGTGTCAGATACTGAAGCTTCTCTGCTAAGCTTCTGAAATAAGTTGGGTTTTCAAATAGTTTGTCTTGATGAGGCACCTTGTGAAGTTGGACTGGCAGTGGAGTAGGCATTGATGTGCAAGTATCCATTGCAGCAACTGAGATGAGATCCTCTACATATCTTTGTTGTGATAGAAACAACCCATTTGAATGAAACTGAGCTTGAATTCCCAGAAAGTAGTTGAGCTGACCCATATCTTTCATCCGGAACTGTTTGTTCAGCTCTGCTAGAAGACTCTTCATTGCCTCAGAACTGTTTCCTGTAATTGCCATATCATCAACATACAAAAGCAACATGATAATGTCTTTACCTTTGACATATGTGAATAGAGAGGGGTCTGAGTAACTACAAGTAAAGCCAAACTCCAGAAGAAAATTGCTGAATTTATCAAACCATGCCCTTGGAGCCTGCTTCACACCATATAAAGCCTTGTGTAGATGACAAACATAGTCTGGTCTTGTCTTGTCAATAAAACCAGCAGGTTGCTTCATGTACACAGTTTCTGTTAAATCGCCATGTAGGAATGCATTTTTGACATCCATTTGCTTTACTTCCCACTGCATAACTGTTGCAAGATGTAAGACTGTTCTTACTGTTGCAGACCTCACCACAGGGCTGTATGTCTCAAGATAATCTATTCCTTCCTCTTGATCAAAACCCTGAGCAACTAGTCTAGCTTTGAGCTTGTCAAGAGAGCCATCCGCATTCAATTTAGTCCTGAACACCCATTTGCTTCCCAAAACATTCATGTCTGGAGTGAGTGGAACAAGTGACCATGTTTCAGTTTCAGCACAGTTGTCAATCTCTTCCACCATTGCATTATTCCAGCCTGGATCTTTTAGAGCTTGAGTCACAGTTTTAGGTTCTGGATATGCAACTTTGTGAGCCAACAGTGCATATCTTGGATTTGGTTTAATGATTCCAGCCTTAGACCTTGTGACCATTGGATGAGTTGATTCAGAGTTTGTAGCAGCCGCTGGTGGATGAGTGGCTTCAATATGTGTAACAGTTTCTGTTTCTGTACCATTAGATGAAGAAGAAGAGCTGTTGCCAATAGGATCAAGGTCAAAGCTTGCCGTACACTCAGAACTCTCTTCTTCATCCATGATTTATGCTTCTTCACTAGAGTTGACTGTTACTCTTGCTGCTGTTGGTTGATTCTCTTGTTGAGCTTCCTGTTCTGCTACAGGCTGTGGAGATTCAACATTGTTTTGAATTGTAATGGTTGGAGAAGTACTTACTATAGGAGCTGATTGACGTTGTTGGTTTTCCACTGGTGGAGAATGATGGAAGGGAGCATTTTGATGATGATCTGATGATTCTGCAGGAAGCTGTTTTTGCCATGCTTTGAGCAGAGTTGTAAGTGTAGTTGGTTGATGATCTTTATACGCATCTGAGTATGGGAAATGTGTCTCATCAAACACTACATGTCTACTGATATAGACGCGACCTGTTGGGGGATACAAACAACGATAGCCCTTATACTTAGCATTGTATCCAAGAAACACACACTTGAGTGATTTTGGATCAAACTTGGTCTCTGTGTAGTCTCTTAGCATCGGGAAGCAAGCACAACCAAAGACTCTGAGAGACGAATACTCCGGTGATTTACCATTCAACACTTCAAAGGGACTTTTCTGAGTTTCAATAACAGAAGACGGCAGAAGATTGATGAGAAAGTTTGCCGTAGCAAAGGATTCAACCCAAAACTTCTGTGGTAATCTGCTTTGATATAACATCGACAATCCCAACTCTGTGATGTGCCTGTGCTTCCTCTCAGCCAAGCCATTCTGCTGCGGTGTGTGCGGACAAGAGATATAATGTTGTATGCCACTTGCTTGTAGTTGTATCAAGAACTGTTTGCTGATGAACTCTCCACCACCATCTGATTGAAATACTTTGATTTTCGTATTGTATTGATTTTCAACTAGTTTCTGAAACTCAAGAAAGATGGAAAAGAACTCTGATTTTATTTTCATAGGGTACAACCAACTGTATCTTGAGAAATTGTCAATGAAGACTACATAGAAACGAAATCCCTGAGGAGATACAACTGGAGAGGGACCCCACAAGTCACAGTGAATTCTTTCCAAAGGCTTTGAAGCAGAAAAACTAGAGGAAGAAAAAGGTAAACGACTGCTTTTTCCTAGCTGACATGCTTCACACAACTGTTGATGAAGCTTATTGATGCAAATAGCTTTATTTTGACTCAAGGTGTGAAGAATCTTCTCATTTGGATGTCCCAATCTTCTATGCCACACTTCAGAACTTGCAGATGCTTGTCTTGAAGAATAGAAGACTTCAAAATGTTGATCCTTCAGCACATACAAGCCCTTATGGTTTCTTCCCATTGTCAGAAGCCTCTTTGTTTCCTTGTCCTTTACACGCACCCCATCAGAATCAAATTTAAAAGAACACGGATAGTCTGAGGTAAGCTTTGACACAGACAACAATGACTTAGCAATATCAGGACATACTAATACATCTTTTAGTGGTAAGTTACCTGATGAAGATGCGAGATTTTCTGAGCCAACATGAGTGATAGGCAGAAAGTTTCCATCACCAACCAAGACAGAGTCTGAACCATTGTATGGATGAGAGTGTTGAAGCCTTTGAGTAGAGTTGGTGATGTGAGCAGTAGCTCCGAAGTCTGGATACCATTCAGCACCAGAATCTGTTACTTCAGTAATATGCATAGCAACCATTGCAGCAGGGAGCTCCTCACTTTGATAGCTGTTGTCAAATCTGTGCCAGCATTTTAAGGCATGATGACCAAGTTTTCCACAGATTTGACACTGAGGCCTGCTGTTTTCATTGTAAGGAGCTTGAGAACCAGAGGAAGGTGATATCTGTTGATGGAAGCCACGACCAAGTGTTGAGAATGACCCTCTACCTCTGCCTCGGTTGTTGCCAGACCTGTTTCTACCTCTGCCTCTGTTATTGTTGTCAAAGACATTCCTTGTAGTGATATTGAACGCCATATGTGGTGAAACAGTGAGACCATTCTCATAACTTTGAAGTCGATCATCAAAACTTGTGAGCTTTGGTATGATGTCTTCAAAAGTTGGACTTGGATCAGTCCATTTGACTCTCAATACTGGTTTTAATAGGTTCATAATCCCTTACAAGCCCGTGAAGAGCAGCAAAGACCTTCATTTTCTCTACTACAGGACTGCCGATAGATGAGAGCTGATCACAGACTTCTTTGATTTCCCTCAAATAAACGACCATAGATTTGTCTCCTTTGATGATGATCTGCAACTTTCTCTGCAGCTCAAAAAGACGTGATGAAGAGACCCTATTGAAATGGTTGGCTAAAGATAACCAAACATCCTTAGATGTGGAGCACTCAACAACTACGCTCAGGATATCTTCAGAGAAAGATCCTAGAAGCCAAGACTTCACTACTTGGTCTGTGCGTATCCAGAGATGGTAATCTGGGTTCGGTGTGTAGCCTACGGTGTTGTTGATGCCAGGAGCTTCGAGCATTTGTGTTGGAACAGGAGTGGAGCCATTGATGAAGCCTAGTAAACCTTGACCAGAGAGGAAGGTTTCAAACTGAGACTTCCAGAGGATGTAGTTTCTCTCGGTGAGCTTGATAGTGACACAGTTAGCAATATTTAAAGATGGTTGAGTGTATGTTTCAAGAGCCATGGCTCTGATACCATGAAGAAGTTTAAGAAACTCTGAATGAGGAAGATGATAAATGACTTTATTGATTCATTTTCACTTATCTTTTACGCTTACAATGTGTTTGCCTTATATAGACTAGTTACACAGAGGAGATTTAGGGTTAAGAGGGGAGCATAAGATGATAAGATTGCCAGCTAATTTCTCCAGCTGGCTTGCTTTAACACTCGGTTTCAGCTGGCAATGGACCGAATCTATTCGTTGTGTTAATCCTGAATGCCGTACCGTTCACTCCTTGTTTGTCCTCTTCTTCATGTAACCGTTGCAGAGTTTTGTTGTTTGATGCAGAGGAAGACTCTGTTTGCTGGAGAGTCTTCGAGTTATCTGACTTCGTTTCTTTGATGGGCTTATCTTTGTTGCAGCCCAATTGTCTTGTTTCTAAAACTCTGTCGTTTTGACATGTTGCAGAGACAGTGTTGATTTGTTGAGAAGACTCTGACTGAAATGGAGGCTTTGCCTTAATAAAAAGCTCATACGTTAATATGTATATGGTCAGAAAACATAGGCATATTCTATCACTGGCTCCTAAGGAAGAGCCCACTTTAAGTGAGGTGGTTAACACTAAATTTTTTTGGAGAATACATTATTCATAAGAGCATTTTTTTTTTTTTTTTTTTTTTTTTTTGTAAGCAGAAGCCATGAGAGAGTACATCATCTCAGATCAGACCAAGACATGGCCTTCCATTACAGTCACGGCTTTGCCTCTAAGGAGAACCCTCTGCTTCTCTTTGTCGAAATGAATACTGATTGTTCCACTCCTACGTGAAGCCTAAGCAGATTTCCAAAACAAGAAAAATTATAATAATTCTCCATGAAACACTAATTAAAACACTAGTATAAAAATTAAAGAGATAAGTAGCTTACTTGGTAGGCTAAGAAATCACACTTGTTCAGCTTGAGGCTCCAGTAATGAGCCAATGCACAATGCGCACTTCCACAAACAGGATCCTGACAAAAAAAATGGAGACACAGTTCTTTAATTTGTGTGTTTGGATTACTTCTAAGAGCAAAGACTATAATGATGCAGCTATACTTTTACCTCATCAATTCCAAATTTAGGAGCAAAGTAACGACTGTAAAAATCATAAACCGATCCTGCAGAACCAGCAGCTGTCACAATTATGCCAACGCAGGGGCATTTCATTATATCATCCATTCTTGGTTGTAATTCAGTGACAGATTCAGAAGATGGAAGCTCAACCTGCAAACCAAGTGCATAACAGAGTAAATCGAAAACACTACAAACATGAAAATCCTATGTGAACTGTGATCTAAGTATTATGAATAGAAAACCAATAAAAATCAATATTACGATAATATTGTTTGTCGCAGTAGCTTTTATATCAACAATGGTAGCTCCGTTTAAGGCCTTTGTAATCATGGAAGAAGAGTCATCATTGAGATTGATATCACAAGTTTGAACCACAGGGAAATTCAACTCGATCATGGAGTTTCCTCCTTTCACTTCATTGAGTTCTGAAGTATTCGAAACCCGTTTGGCTATAAGAATCCCTGATCGCGTTTCAAACTCAACATGGTCTGAATCAACCAAACCGTACGAGAAAAGACAATGAGCAGACGCCAAAGTTGCATGACCACATAGATCCACCTACAAAATCAATGGCTAAAAGCTTTCAATATTGTAGCCTCTAAATAAAACAATCAATTTCTCTGTAACAGTAAATAGTTAGAAGTAAAAAAAAACTTGAAAAGTAAAAACCTCGGTTAAAGGAGTAAACCAACGGAGATGGAAGCGAGCTTCGAACCCAGTAATCGGAGTAAGAAAACCAGTTTGAGAGATGTTGAATTCGGAGGCGAGAGACTGAAGCCACGTGTCGTCTCTCTCGTTGTCTTTGTCGTCGTTGAGAAAACAAACGGCAGCTGGGTTCCCTTTGAAAGCAGAATCAGTGAAAGCATCGACCTTTGAACACCGTTTCGATTCAGTTTATCAGTAAATAATCTAAAAAATAACTATTTCTTAGAAATGAGAATAGATTAAATAGATTACCACGAAGTACTTCACAGGTTGCTTCATCTTCCCCATTATTTCGATTTTTTGACCAAAGTGATGTTTTTCTCCTATCGTCGTTTTTTGACTTCTTACCAAACACACAATATTAATGTAATCGGTTGGTAACGTATTAGGTGGCCCCACAAAGACATAAAAATTCTAAAAGTAGCCACCAAAAGAAAACTATTTCAAACTTGGGGTCTGAAGGAAGATTAAAAAAAAAAAAATTTAGCAAAAAAAAAAAGATTATGGAGAAAACATAAAGCTTGTAGAATGATGAAATTTGATTTTCTCCAAGAACTCGTCGTCATCTTGTTAGAAAAATCCTAATTAGCAGACAAATATGGGCCAGCATTATTCTAGGGCCCATATTAGAATTATTTCTACTGTTGTTTTGGGCCAGAATGATATTTTCTCTACCAGAAACCCTACTTTTACCCTTGAAGATTCGTTGGGCCTAGCCCAATAATCCACGTCGGTTTAAAACTCAATTACACTTGACCAAAGATTCTATAAAATTACCGAAATTATCCCTTTGATTCCTTAGCCGCGTTAGTTTTCTCTTCTCCTAGGGAAATTAGAAACAAACAAATTAAACTCTTTTGAACAATTCTCAATCCGAATTAATAACGCCTTTTCAGCTCGCCTTTGCTCTGTCAAATCCTCTGTGAAGGTCCGTGCGATCTTTATTGATCCTTATTTCGAATTTTTAAAAATTTCGTGTAGGAATTGATCCTCTTGTTCAAAATCCTGATCTTTTTTTTATTTCTTTGTTCATATTGATATCATTCAATCCCCGAATAATTAATTAATTTTACGTAATTAATTATCTCGATTCTAAAAAGGAGATTTTTTATTTTTTTTAAATTCTGATGACTAGGTCGTAGTTTTATCCTCTAATATCCAGAAAAAAATCGAAACTTTTTGATTGCATTCGTGTATCTCTCTCGCTACTTCTTTGTGGATTAAAATCAGGGTTTTAGTGTTCGTTCTAGGCGAATTTTATTGTTTGATGCAGCCATATTCTGTTTTCGTAAGTAGTTTCTCCAAGCAGTTCTTTAGGGTTTTGCATAAGGGGCGTATCATGTAAATTTCTTATTTTCTGATTCTACTGGTTATATGATACTTATCAGAGAAGTTATTGTCTTTTTTTTGTATTAATTATATAATCGTTTGTTTTGCTTTCTTTGTCAGATTTTCTATAATTTTCACTGATGGGTTACAAAACGGTTTATCGATCTCTCACGGAATTATTTCCACAGGTAAATCTTTTATCTTTATCTCCCTTTCACTCCATTTGACTGTAGATCATGTGATGCTTGACTCAAGTTATCTAATGGTAGAGCTTAAGTGATGCTTGTGTCAATATATGTTGTTGAGGCTTAGTTTACATTTCCCTATGTACTATGCAATGATTGATCAAGTAATCTCACATCCCCAGATGTTAAGTAATATATGGATTCGGGATCATTTGTTTGTGTTTTGGAAACAACTTAATATCATTTTTGATCTGATTAAGTCCGCATTATACAATACAATTTGCTACAGATTGATACAAGGATTTTAAAAGCTGTTGCTATTGAGCACCCAAAGGATGCTAATGAAGCTGCTGCTGTAGTTGTTTCAGAGATTGTTCCTATGTTTTACTCAAATTTGGCTGATAATTCTACACAACCTGTGAATCAAGACACTGTAAATTTGCCAAACGGAGGTACTTGGTTCTTTTCTATGATAATGTTAAATGTTTTTGTTCTGTTACTCAGGAATTTTGTACACTGAAAGTTTAAGGATTTATGCTGATGAACTGGCTGTTGGAAATGCAGTAGAACGTGATATGCAAAATGGTGAGTTGACTGGTTCAGAGACTGGTGCTTCTTCCTCAGGAACTATCCCTCTGGCTGTTGACTGTGACCGTGAAACAAGGGCTCCAATTACTGAATTTCCTTCTAATAGGAACCAGTTGACAAATGGTGATCTTGATATTCAGAGCAAAGGAAAGATTGGGTTGAGCGGATTGGTTGAGTCTGGAGTTGTGTCCTCAGATCTCCCTGCCTTTATTCAGGCGAGAGAAAAATTGATTATCGATTACTGGCAAGGTGATGATTTTCACATCACCGGTGATCAAGCAGAATCAAGCACTCACATTACAGGTAGTCATGCAGAATCAAGGACAAGCACAGTTTCAGTAGATGATTTGGCAGTTGCACAGAAATCATCTCGTTTTCAATTTGGAATTGGGAGTTCAGATGATGTGAACGAGATGTCAAGTGATTCATTGGCTGTTGAAAATAGCAATGCCGAGTTGAGTAATTCAAATCTCGTGGACGAGACATCAAAGGGCTCCTTGGCCGATGAAAATGGTGATCCAGAGCTGGGTGGTGCTTTTAGCTCTGTTGTTAGCAGATCAACCCAGGGATGCAACATTGTTCAGCTTGAACAGATCATTGAAGATGCCAAAAGTAACAAGGTATGCTAGAATATATTTTGAACATTCTTTAATTTCCGGGAAATAATTAATTTTGGGGATTTGTTTTCAATAGGAGGGTTTCTTTAACGATATTTCAGTATCATTTTTTTTCTTATTATTTTGTAATGATGTAGCATTCCTTTTATTTTGTAATGATGTAGAAAACCTTGTTCACTGTGATGGAGTCGATTATGAATCTGATGAGAGAAGTTGAACTTCAAGAGAAGGAAGCAGAAAAGGCAAAGGAAGATGCTGCTAGAGGAGGCTTTGATACTCTTGACAAGGTTGGGGAGCTGAAGAAGATGCTAGAACATGCCAAGGAGGCAAATGACATGGTGACTTTATGTTACTGATACATTTTTGTTAATGTGCTTAGATGTTTAATAGGGAACTAATCATCTTCGTGTTACAGGATGCTGGAGAAGTTTATGGCGAGAGGTCAATTTTGACTACTGAAGTAAGTGAGCTTGAAAATCGCTTACTCAACTTATCAGAAGAAAGAGACAAGTCTCTATCTGTTCTTGATGAGGTCAGTGCAGGTCACACGATTTAGATGCAACTTGATTTGCTCAATATTTCTGTTTAGTTCATTTGCAGTTCCGTCAATCCTCGCTTAACAATACACTGTTTGTTTCTGCTGTTTCACACTGTAAGATTTTGCTGATTGTCTCTGTTTTACTTTTTAGATGCGTGGAAGTCTCGAAATAAGACAAGCGGCAGCGCTGGAGATAATAAAGGCTGCTGAGCAAGAAAAGCAGGAAAAAGAAGGTTTTGCACGCAAGGCATTTGCTGAACAAGAAGCCATCATGGAGAAAGTTGTCCAAGAATCAAAGCTTCTACAGCAAGAGGCAGAGGAAAATTCCAAGGTATAATAACTGCATTTAGATTTTCCATGAATGAATGGTTCTGAATCTGTAGTCACAATTAACAAACCTTGATCTCTTTCTATAGCTGCGAGAGTTCCTTATGGATCACGGTCGGATTGTCGATTCCTTACAGTAAGTCCTTTCTCGTCACTAGCAATTTAATCAATCTTCTCGTGAAGCATTGGGGTGAAAAGCTGTCAATTATAGGTTAAATGATCAGACCCATGAATCAACTTAGCAATCTTCTTTGCAGTTAAAAGATTAGGCAGAGCATCTGTTGGGACCTTGTTGATATATTTACTGTTTAAAATGCTTAGAGTCTTGTGGTGAATCTTATCTGCTAAGTGATATTAACTCCGTGTTTGCTCTTTTGGTACTTCCTTGAACAGAGGAGAAATCTCTGTGATCTGTCAAGACATCCGACACTTGAAAGAGAAATTCGACAACCGAGTGCCATTGAGCGAATCAATCTCCTCAAACCAGACTAGCTGTAAACTGGCTTCTTCTGTATCATCCATGAGGAGCTTACTGCTGGAGAAGCCTTTTGAGGCATCTTATGAAGCACCTGAAGCCTCAGGCAACAACAAGAGCCCAAAAGCTTCGGTTAATGTGGGAAAAGACAAACATAAGGAGCTCCTGGAAGATGGCTGGGACATCTTTGACAAAGAGACAGAACTCTAAGTGTCAGAAACAAAATTGGCGTAGGAATAAAGGAGATATGAAGGGCTTTGGGTTCAGCGTTTATTCTCCACTTTACACTTCTTTGAGCTAATCTGCCATGAGCTTTGTGTTTTTTTTTTATTTTTCCTCTCTGTGTATAGTTTTCTTTTTCTTTTTTTTCGTAACTCTTATGGAATTGAGATAGACAAAGCCGAAAAAGTTTTGAGTTTGTAATAAAACTAGAGGTTTGGAATTTTGAGATTTTGGAGAAAAGTTGGTGAACTTACGGAATTTTTTCATGCGATCAATCATGATTAGGTTTTTTGTAGGCTAACATGCGTATAATATATAAATATATTTTTAAATACGTATAGTAAGTTGATTTAGAATATAAATTCGAAACATGTGGCGCGTGAGATAAACCAACTTATATTTTTGAGAAACCAACATTTTTAATTACAGAATAATAAATATCGATCAAAGAGTTCAAAAACATTCGCAGCCAAAAAAAAAAAAACATTCGAGAGAGAAGCAGAAAAATCGGATAAAATAGATGAAACGACGTAAGAGAAGGAGATCAATAGTAATGTTTTGTTGTATCCTTTTCTTTATCGCCACGTTATCATCTTCTTCCACGAGAGTCCCGTTGGTTGTTTCAGAGATGATGAGACATTCACAGAAATATTCAAACCTAAGCTATTCTAGGCGCCATTTTCTCTCTTCTTCTCCTTTTTTCCCGGAATCATAGTTTCCGACAGTCTTTCCCTCCAAAACACGAATTCTCGTTTCTCGAGAAACTGTCACGAAAGGAAAAAAAAAACCTAATCGGCATCAGCAAATTGAGAACATTTAGTTGAAATAACGTTAAAGGAGAAAGATGGCTTCTTTACAAGATATTGGTCTATCTGCAGCTATAAATCTAATGTCTGCATTTGCATTCTTGTTTGCATTTGCTATGCTTAGGCTTCAACCTGTTAACGATAGAGTTTACTTCCCAAAATGGTATCTCAAAGGGATACGAGGAAGTCCAACACGTTCCAGAGGAATCATGAACAGATTCGTTAATTTAGATTGGACAACTTATGTTAAGTTCTTGAATTGGATGCCTGCAGCTCTTCAAATGCCTGAACCTGAGCTCATTGAACATGCAGGTCTTGATTCTGCTGTCTATATCCGTATTTACCTACTTGGGTACGTTACTTCTTTTGTACGCCATTGATCTTTATAGTAGTTTTCTATATATGCTAAATTGTGTTGTTGTTTTGTTGAAATGCAGATTGAAAATGTTCATCCCTATAACACTACTTGCTTTTGGAGTTTTGGTTCCTGTTAATTGGACAGGCGAAACGTTAGAAAATATCGATGACTTGACATTTAGTAACGTTGATAAGCTTTCAATATCAAATGTTCCACCAGGATCGCCGAGGTATTTATATAGAGACATGTTAACGCTATCAAGTGTGTGATGGTTTATGTGCAGCTTTCTATTTTTATATCAACTAAGATGGATTGGTTCCAGGTTTTGGGCTCATATAACAATGACATACGTGTTCTCAATCTGGACTTGTTACACATTATATATGGAATACAAGACTGTAGCTATTATGAGATTGAGACATCTTGCATCTGAAAGTCGTCGTCCTGATCAACTCACTGTGAGTTTTTCTATCTTTTTTTACTCAATTTATACAACTTCTTCTTACCAACTTCACCACTACTCAATACATTGTTGAATGAAATCTTGCAAACATACTTTATCTGGGAATGATGGTTCTATGTATGCTTAAGGAAAATGTTTCTCTGACGTATATACTCATTTATGCTTTTGACAGGTACTCGTGAGAAATGTTCCTCCAGATCCTGATGAATCAGTAAACGAGCATGTTGAGCACTTCTTTTGTGTAAATCATCCTGATCATTATCTTTGTCATCAGGTATCTTTCTTTAGTTTGCTGAATGTTCCTCAAAACCGCTAGTAGAGTGAGACTTAGAATTTTTGTATGCATTTTCTTATATGATGTTGTTTCCAGGTAGTGTACAATGCAAATGAACTTGCAAAATTAGTGGCACAGAGAAAAACTATGCAAAATTGGTTGACTTACTATGAGAATAAATACGAGAGGAAGCCATCACATAGGCCAACAACAAAGGTACTTTCTGTTTCAAGACTGTTTTTAACCTATTGACCACATAGCTTATAATGACTGATTTCAGAATCTCTTCTCTAGTTATTTAACTTATTATATAGACAGGTTATGGAGGTTTTTGGGGAACTACAGTTGATGCAATTGACTTCTATACTTCCAAGATCGATAATCTAACTGAGCAAGTATGTATATACACTCACCTTTCAAAGTAGTCTTCTAAAACATTTCAAACGTTTTCGTAACTTTATACATCACACAGGAGGCAGTAGAAAGAGAAAAGATCATGAATGATCCTAAAGCTATCATTCCAGCAGCATTTGTTTCTTTCAAATCAAGGTGGGGAACAGCTGTTTGTGCACAAACTCAGCAATGCCACAATCCCACTATATGGTTAACGGAATGGGCTCCCGAGCCACGCGATGTTTTCTGGGATAATCTCGCTATTCCATATGTTGAGCTCTCAATAAGAAGATTGCTCACAACAATTGCATTGTTTTTTCTTATTTTCTGCTTCATGATTCCTATAGCTTTTGTTCAGTCTCTTGCTAATCTTGAAGGCATCCAAAAAGTTCTCCCTTTCTTGAAACCCCTTATAGAAATGTAAGTCCCTTTGAACTTTTGATTGTTCATTTCATGCAATTCATTTATTCACATATTTTGGTCATATGTAGGAAGACTGTAAAGTCTGTGATCCAAGGATTTCTTCCAGGAATAGCATTAAAGATTTTTCTCATCATACTTCCAACTATTCTAATGACAATGTCGCAAATCGAAGGATATACATCGTTGTCCTATTTAGATAGAAGATCAGCTGAAAAGTATTTCTGGTTTATTATTGTTAATGTCTTTCTTGGAAGCATCATTACTGGGACAGCGTTTCAGCAGCTTAGATCTTTCCTTGACCAACCACCAACCGAGTAAGTAAACTACTTGAAGATATGTTCCCATTGTGATAACACATAAAACGATTGATCTCCACTTCTTTCTCTCTTTTTTTTTGTTTTCACTTAGGATACCAAAAACAGTTGGTGTGTCAATCCCAATGAAAGCTACATTTTTCATAACTTATATCATGGTCGATGGTTGGGCTGGCATTGCAGCTGAGATACTCAGAGTTGTTCCATTAGTTGTTTTTCATCTGAAAAACACGTTTTTGGTTAAGACAGAACAAGATAGGCAACAAGCAATGGATCCAGGTCATTTGGATTTTTCAACAACCGAACCACGGATTCAGTTTTATTTCTTGCTAGGTCTTGTATACGCTGCTGTTGCGCCTATTCTTCTTCCATTCATTATCGTCTTCTTTGCTTTCTCCTATGTTGTTTTCCGACATCAGGTACCTTTAAAAAGCTCAACATAATCATAGTATATAATGTAATATTTTACAAATTTTATCTTCATTATGTTTTTATCTACTGTTGCAAGGTTATAAATGTCTACGACCAGAAGTATGAAAGTGGTGCTAGATACTGGCCAGACGTGCATAGACGTTTGATCATATGTCTAATAATATCACAGCTTCTGATGATGGGTTTGCTAAGCACAAAGAAATTTGCAAAAGTCACAGCTCTGCTTCTTCCTCAGCCTATCTTAACCTTTTGGTTTAACAGATACTGTGCAGGCCGGTTTGAAACAGCCTTCTCAAAATTTCCCTTACAGGTGATGAGTCAAAAGCTCTCTGAGACTTCTTTTATAAAAAAAAACTGTTTCAACTGAGTTTTGGGATTTGGCTGCATTAACAGGAAGCAATGGTGAAGGATACACTAGAAAAAGCGACTGAACCGAATCTAAACCTCAAGGAATATCTAAAAGATGCTTATGTGCATCCAGTTTTTAAAGGAAAGGACTTTGACCGGCCACGAGTTGTTGATGAGGAAGAAAGCAATCCTCTTGTACCGACTAAGAGAACTTCTCTAGGTAACAGCCGATATAACTCAGAAGCTAGTAGCTCTACTACAGCTACTCCTGTAGCCAACAATAACAATGGCTCTCCTAGGTTAATGTAGGCGCGCTCTGTTTCGTCTCTTATTGCTGTTGTAACGGTTCAGAGTTCATATATTTTGTTTTCATGATGTTAGAAAAGATAGAAGCTTCATTATTGTAGATGTTGTTGTTATATACATTTGATTAAACTCTCAAGACCTGTGATTGATAATATGTGTATTATGTTCAGCTTTGTCAAAGAATAAAACTTTGTCTACAATTAAATTGCTTAATGCGTCGTCGTTTTAATCTGATTATCTAGCGTAGTAGATTCTAAAAGGAAGATAAATAAAAACTTTGAGTAAGAAATAAAAAGGATCCAAAAAATTATGGAGTACTACTCAACCAAAGTAGATTGTCACCGTATTTATAAGAAAACCTTTACAAAGAAAATACCATATACAAATTTTGAAATAATATTCATACTTCGGATATATTTTTTTTTTTTTAGTTTAGCTTTCAGTGATAAGGAATAAATAATGTTTAAATTCATGTTAAGTTGTTAACATAATTTCAATAAAATAATGCATTTTATTTGAACTTTTTTAAAGAAACGAAATGATGTTATAAAAATCTTTGTACTTGTTATATCTTAGCCTTTCGCTCTAACTTTTGGGTTTTCTAATTTTTTTTTTTTGAAGTCGCCGTCACATTTTCGAAAATTGTATATATACTTAACATGCTACAAATAAAAATAAAAATCTATATAGATTTATTAATGTGTATAAATACGAAAAAATCGGGGTATAATTTTGTTTTATTAGTCGACATAAGGGGTCAAAGTTTATGATATTTGGGGGTCGACATAGAGAGTCGGGTATTAGTTTTGTTAATTGAATAATTATAGACCGCAGAAAAAATTCTAATTTCTAAGAATACAACTGTCTTCTTCTCTAACAGCCAAAAAATCGAGAAGATTCTTAAATCTCGTTTCTGCGGCTTAGGTGAAGTCTTAGCGATAAGCTTTGTGTCTTCTTTAACCCCAATGGGTTTCTGACGAACAACAGAAAAGAGGGACCCAATTTTCTTCTAAAAGATTGAAAATTTGGTTTCTTTCCTCTTCATTCACAACAAAAAAATGATCAAGCTTTGTTTCATGCCTTCTCATGGCTATTCAATCCCTGGCCTTGGTCTTCCTCAAGAGCTCTGTAACACTGAAATCATCAAGGTAACTAATTGTGATTCTTCAGAGTCATATCATTTGAAATCGAAATTATCAAATTTTTATCTATCCTCTCGCGTTTGAGTTTCATGTTGTATTTGATGACTTGAATGTTTCAATTTATCTGGGTTCGTGTAAATTTGGTGTCTTTCTTCTAAATCTTGTTGGGTTATGACATTTTGAATGCTTCAGTTTATCTGGGTTCATGTAAAATTAGCATCTTTGATTTCGATGACTCTTTGTTTGATTCTGTTATTGTTAATTGAATGAAGCAGAATAGCCGGTCTTATCTGGTGAATCCAGGAGCAAGACAAGAGATCATACCTGCAAGCTCTTTCAATCTGAATCCAGAACCAATGGAACCATGGAAACCGGTTTCTTCATTTAGCCAGTTCGTGGAGATTGACTCAGCCATGATGAAGCCTATGCTCATGAATGTTCATGGTAAGCTTATTTGCTTCTGATTTTTTTTTTTTTTTATCAAACGTGTTTATGGGTTTTCTGTAATCAGCTCCCCCAATTTATATGGACTTGCTTTATGGTTGATGCAGAGGCGGCACCAGAATCTCTGGTTTTGAGCTTTGGAATCGCTGAGAAGTATGCGAGACAAGAAAAGGTTATGGAGTTTCTTCTGTCACGGTCAGAAGAGTTCAAGGGAAAAGGATTCGATATGTCTCTGCTTAATGAATTGATGGAGTTAGAGGCTATGAGATCTAGCTCTCAGCTACTACCGTATGATGCTTCCTCTGTTCTTTACTTGAATCAAGAATTAGGGAAACCGGTTTTGGATCTCGTTAGGGATATGTTGGATAATCCAGAGTTCTCTATGCGATCGAATGGTCACGTTCTGTTCTCCTCAAGTAGCAATCCTGAGTTGAATGATATACTTTCTGTTGCTTCTGAGTTCAATTTGTCAAGGAGTTCAACAAAATGGAGACAGCTCTCTCCGCTTATCCCACATTTCCAGAGGTAAAATTTCCTTGCACTAACTTTACATTCCTTTGTGTACGTTTTATTCCTTGGTGTTAAATGTTTTTGCCATCTTGTTTAAGCAGGTTTGACAGTGAAGTATTAACACCGGCTAAGCTGAAAGCAGTTACAGTACTAGCACCTTTGAAGAGGTAATCTAATCTCATTTTTATTGCTTCGATAACTTTCTACCTTTGCGCTGTTAGTGTTCTCATATTCGTATTCTTTTTTTATTCGATTAAGTCCTGAGAAAACCAGGCTCAAGCCTTCACCAAAGAAACACAACACAAAGAGAAAAGCTAAAGAGGGGGACCTCTACAAAAGAAACCATCTCCACGCTTACGAGAGCCTTCTGTCTTTAATGATAGGCAGTGATCATCAACACAAACACACAACAGTACTCTCTTTACAGAGATCATGCGGAGAGCTCTCAGAGCTTCTGACACAGTTTTCTATCACTGTCGCTGGAACTGGAATCGCTGTGCTCTTCTCTGTCGTCTGTAGCCTTGCCTCAAGGAGTGTACCCTTTTGCGCAAACAAGTTCTTCGACACTGGGCTTGGTTTCAGTTTGGTAATACTGTCATGGGCAGTGAATAGACTCAGGGGAGTGATTGTTCATGTCAATAGGAAAGCAAACAAGCCAAGTTCAAGTTTGAAGGATGAAGAAATCATAAACAGTGTGGAGAGAAGCATCAAGGAGGTTTATTTCAGAGCTGCAACGGTGGTTGCGGTGTTTGCACTTAGGTTTGCATGTTGAAAACTCGCGGTGAGAAGTTAAAATCTTGATTAACACGCCATGGGAAGCTTAAAAGGTCGTTTGTAAATGACTAAATCTTGTGTAGTACTGAGCTGTAAATGTGAAGATGATGTTGTGTTGTAGAACCTAAGATTAAGAGGTCAAGAATTTTGAAGGGAAAATAAATGTTTTGCAAGAATCTTTTTGATTTTATGAACAAAGAAAAATCTCGATCATTTAAAGGATTTGCCTTGAAGAACTTAGAATCAATACTAAACTAATCACCAATGAGGTCACATTCTTCATACCAACCGAATTCCATGTTTTAGTTAATTGAATAAAAGAATATGGAACAGCTTATTACCTTAGGTGGCTTGGATTTGATAATGATAGGAGAAATAAAAGAACAACCTTTTTCAAGAATCTATTGGATTTCAAAGAACAAAAATCTCATTGATTGATGATATTCTCTGAATAATTTGATTGAAGAATTGAAAATCAATACAGAGCAAAGCAGAGAAGTGAGAAAGAAGTGGAAGTGGCTTTTTCAAGTTTCACAAAGCAAGTCAAACAAAAAAAAGTAGACGTTTCGTGCCCTCTGCCCTAATCTTTCTCGTTGGAAACATAAATATTTAGGTTTCTCTCTGTTATTTCATCTATCCGAAATCTCAAAGCAGGAAAATAAAAATCTCATAATTGATGGGTTCCTAGAGAAAAGCTTGAACAAAGGAGAAGAATGTGCTTTTTGAGTACACTCTCTAGGTCATCACTTTTGATACAACACCAGCTCCAACTGTTCTACCTCCCTCCCTTAAGGCAAATCTTTGACCTGTTTCACACAAGAGAAAAGTGAGGAAAAATAAAATAGGAAATAGAACTTGTTGGATGGGCGTACCAAAAGAGTGTCTGTAAGATTGTTTTACCTGTTTCGAGTGGGACAGGCATGATTAGCTCGAAAACTGCAGTGACATTGTCACCAGGCATAACCATCTTCACGTTTTCGGGTAATTCTACTTTTCCAGTGATATCTGCAGTCCTCAAGTAAAACTGAGGCCTGTAGTTAGAGAAAAAAGCAGTATGACGTCCTCCTTCGTCCTTTGTAAGCACGTAAATCTCTGCTTCAAACTTCTTGTATGTCTTGCATGAACCAGGCTTAGCAATCACCTAATAAGTAACCACAGAAAAAAAAAACTTCAGTCAAGTTGGTTTTGCTACGTTTGTCTTATTATTCGATCATCCAGTCATAAGGATCCCTAAGCTTACCATTCCACGCTGAATATCTTCTCTCTTTAGCCCACGCAATAGAAGTCCTACATTATCACCAGCCTAGCATAATAGAAACCGCATAATAGAAACCAAGGTTTAATCAGTATCACATGCCGAGAACTTGTCTTTGTAATCTCTCGATATTGGCTTTACCTGTCCATTATCCAAAATCTTCTTGAACATCTCAACCCCAGTTACAGTCGATTTCAGTGGAGGCCCCTGAAAACCAAACATCGCAGTTATGCTAACGAATATGCTTAATTGTAATACTTAGGCAGAATGAGCCCAATATCCATGCACACTCACATCACGTAAACCCAATATCTCAACTTCTTCGCCCACTTTAATGGTTCCCTGTTCAATACGGCCGGTTGCAACAGTTCCACGTCCCTTGAAGAAAAAGAAAGGTATCAAAACTGATTTGTCAGGAAAATAAAATAAAATCGACTGAACCAAGAAACAACAAGGATATAGATTAAAATACTTGAATTGAGAAAACATCTTCAATTGGCATCAAGAAAGCCTTGTCGAGCACACGAACAGGGTCAGGTATGTATTCATCAACAGCATCCATTAGCTTTAATATAGCTTTCCTTCCAATTTCATCGTTTGTCCCCTGTAATGCACACAGAGCAGATCCCCGGATGATGGGAATATCATCCCCGGGAAACTTGTAGAAGCTAAGAAGTTCTGGAAGGAGACAAGAGTTGATGTCAGAAAGCTTGTAATTACTTCATATGTTGAAAGAAATAGATTCTGTGACACAAAAAATCTACAAACCACGTAGTTCCATCTCGACGAGCTCCAACAACTCAGGATCGTCCACCACATCAACTTTGTTCAAGAAGCACACAAGTGATGGAACACCAACCTGTGGACCATCGCAAAGTTAAAATTGTAGCCAATATCTAACTCGTTTTGAGTAGCTTAAAGTGTTTAGATAGTAATGATATGAACCTGACGTGCAAGTAGAATATGCTCCTTTGTCTGGGGCATGGGTCCATCTGGACCTGAAACCACAAGAATTCCACCATCCATTTGTGCAGCTCCAGTAATCATATTCTGAAAGTTAGCAAATGAATCATTAAGGCACAAGTGTTTATCAAAGTATTTCCAAGAATATTCATA
Organism: Barbarea vulgaris; assembly: GCA_963667165.1. Classification (NCBI taxonomy): domain Eukaryota; kingdom Viridiplantae; phylum Streptophyta; class Magnoliopsida; order Brassicales; family Brassicaceae; genus Barbarea; species Barbarea vulgaris. The sequence goes on along the minus strand of OY763894.1, from coordinate 21,888,164 downwards.
TACTGATGCATGTTGCTCCACTAAACAACTCACATATACTAGATTATTATGCATCCCTATAGAAAAATCATTCTAGCAATCCTAGTTCAAAACAGTGATCAAAATTAGAGTCAGGAGTTTCGAAAATGCGTAACATGTAATCTATGCAGAGTCAAAATGAAATATACCAAGAAGACATCATACTATTACTTTCTAGAATCTGTTTATTGGCAACACCCTATATGAAGTAAAAAGAGTGTAGGCATCTTACTTTAACATAATCAGCGTGGCCAGGGCAATCAACATGAGCATAGTGACGCTTCGCAGTCTCATACTCCACATGAGCCTACAGAACCAAGTAACATCCAAGTCAAAGATTTCGTGCAATAAAAAAAAAACGAAAAGGCTTAAAACGAGACAAGGAGATAAGACAGACGGTGGCAATAGTAATTCCTCTCTTCTTCTCTTCAGGAGCTTTATCAATTTCATCAAAGGCAATAGCTTTAGCTTTACCCTCCTCAGCAAGAACCTAAACAAAAGTAGGATTGCTCATCAATGCTTTGACAATAGTTTGAAAGTTTCATAGTAACCAAAATACAAAAAAAAAAAAAAGCACCTTTGTGATAGCAGCAGTAAGAGTGGTCTTGCCATGATCAACATGCCCAATTGTTCCAACATTTACATGAGGTTTTCTGCAATTTCACATTTTTATAAACTCATCTCCAATACCAAATTCAGTCAAAGACAACCAAAAAAAAAATTCCAAGGAAAAAATGGAAAAGAAAACTCACGTTCGAGTAAAAGTGGCCATCGATCTCCAGAAGGAGGTTCCGAAGCTAGAAGAAGAGAGATCATCTCTTCCGATTGAATGAGAGATCGAGTAAGAAGAAGTAATAGAAGCAGCGCAACGAGAGTAGATCTGGGAAGAGAAAGGAATAAGGCGCTTAGAGCTAGGGTTTCGAAGAACAACGGACGCCATTTTGACTTTCCAATAAGCAAAGAGAGATGGCTGAGTCACAGAGTGAGCGAGAGACAGAGATGGGGTTTTAGTCGCCTGAGTAAGGGTTTCTCTTAAAATCTCGATCCTGATCCTGATCCTGACCCTGACCCGACCCGACCCGACCCGACCCGACCCGGATAAGCCCAATATTAGTCTTCTTTACTATTATTGGGCCTTAGTAACATGTTCAGACAATTCAAATGATTGAATAGGAAAGTTGGCCAATTTGAAGTTAGACCATGTGTTAAATTTAGACATGAACTATACTTCTGTGCTGATTTATACATGAACTAACAAAAATTTTGAATTTGCTAACTTGTCGTTAACTTTTGATGATGTGGCATCCACGTAATTAAAGATAAAAAAATTTAGAAGAAAAAGACTTGAACCCATGACCTCTTCACATTTAACTTTCGCTTGTAACCAGTTGTGCTATCACATTTTTTGTTATTAATTTTAACACACAAATATATATACTTTGAACATTTCTTCATCAAAGCTTCTAACCTTTCTTTTAGCTTTCTTGTTACTTTTCGTATGGGTTAATGAGAACATTGTCATCATCACTATCCGTAACAACTTCATCATCAAAATGATCCAACACCTGTGTAGCCAAACCATCAGAAACTTCAAGTAATTGTTTCCCCTCTACAATTGTTTCTTCTCCAGTTTCGAATCCCAAATCCACAGCTTAAGTTTCACCACAAAGAAGAAATTCATCGTAATCAGATTATCAAATCCAATTCTAATGCCCAATTTAAACCCAAAATCAATGCAAAATTGAAACAAATCTTCGAAAATAAATTGCAAATTAAACATACCTCAACACCTTCTTTAGCAGAAGCAGCAGCGGAAGCAGATGTATAACCAGAATCAGGATCGGGACTAAGGTAAAGGAAGAAAGCGAGATAGAATAATCCCAAATCCATCGTAAAGAGAAGACCGATGAACCAGTTCTGCTGCTGCCAAAAGGGAAATTCTGGTTTCGATGACCTAGACATGCTCGAGCCACCAGAGCCGTCGTCACGATCCAGTTAGCCCAGAAACGCCACCGTACAATCAAATCAGAAAGGTCGAAGCTTTGATGAAGGAATAGTTCAAAGCATATATATTTGTGTGTTTGATTTATTAACAAAAATCGTGATAGCACAACCGGTTACAAACGAAATCTAAATGCTAAGAGGTCATGGGTTCGAGTTTTGTTTCCTCATAAACCAAAAAAAGAGAACTACATTTTAACTATAAATATTTGTGTGTTTGCGATAACAATAGTAATTGTCATCGCTTGATGGTATTGAGAGTAACTTTTCATGTTAAAAGTCATGAGTTCGAGTCTTGCTTTAAGCACAATTTTTTTTCCGTTCTTCATGATGTGGATTCCACGTGGGATGCCACGTTGTCGATAATTAACGATAAGTTAACGGTGTTACGCAAAATGTATACGATTGCACAATTTTATTAGTTTAGGTAGCAAATTTAAATTTTGTGTTAGTTCATGTATAAATCTGCACGAAAGTATAATTCATGTATAAATTTAACACATGGTCTAACTTTAGGCATGAATTGGCCAACTTTCCCCTTAGAAGTTAGAACTAGACAAGAACTCTTCTTATATGTGATTCTAACTGATGAAAGACTATATTTGCGTTTGATACATCTAAAAATTCTCTTATGGAAAAAAAAATAAAAAAATTTGACTATAGGAGACAATCACATATATATATATATATATATATATTCATAAATATGCTTCAACTAAACCCCTTCTAAAAATTAATTTTTAAAATTTAAATTGTAACATTAAAATCCGATTAGTTAAACAAATTTAAATAGCAGCTGCTTAAAATAAAAATTGGTTATATTGGCGCTAATACCGAAGATACAATTAACAACTACAATAAAACTTCTATAAATTCATAATATTGAGATCAAACTATTTTACGATATTTTATTAATTTATCGTAATTATTAATTTACAAAATTGATATTTAGGTCAAAATATATATTTGGGAGCGAAAAAAATTATTGATTTATCGAGTTATTAATTGGAAAATTGCACTCTATAGCAACCAAAAATGAGAAAATTAGTTCTCTCACCTGCACATTTGAAATTGGTACTGTAGATTTTTTTATGACTATAGTATCCTTATTTTGTATTTTAGTGTGTTGTCTGTTTGTAGATTGCTAACATTTGTGTCAGTTAATATATAAGTTATCATGTTATTTAGCGTGCTAACATGTAAAGATTATGTAACTATTTAGTGTGCTAACATGTAAGTATTACTTTTGTGAAGCTAAGATATTGATGGTCATCTAAATAGTTTAGCGTATTGTATGTTCGTAGGTTGCTAACTCGATCTTTGTGTTGGGTTATCGAGTAGGTTTGCATCCCATTTTTAGTTGCTAATTGGTAGCATTAACGTTAGCAAACGCATGTTAGCAATGCAACATAGTTGATTATCACGTCATGTTAGCAAAGCCCAAAAACAGTTTTAATAGATTTGTTATCGAGGCAATATGACTTTTTGATAACTGATTATAAATGACACTGATTTCAGATTAGCGACGTATGTTAGCGAAACCAACTAACAATGTAAATAGATTTGTTAACGAGGCAGTGGTAGTTTAGAAACTTCTTCTTGCAGTCCATGAGAGAGATTTAATTAAAAAATAACTAATACTGAATTCTTAAATAAAAACTTATTCATGCATTTCTAGCTAAATAACCCTTAATTATTAATTTATAGAGCTTTCATTGTTATGAAAAAATATCTATTTGGGACAGAAAAAAGTTATGAAGAAATAACACATCTATTTAAAACTTATTATGATCCCAGTGCAATATATGTTTATATCCAAAAGTCTAGAACTCCCTAATATGTAGTTTTCTTTTTAAAAGTAATATAGAGTGTACAAGTTGTCTACAACTATAGTCTATACATGAAAGAGCTCCAAAAATAATTAACTTGCGGTTTTCTTAATAGACATTATGTCGGGTGAAGTTGTATATCTTTGTCAAAACCATCACAAATGTCACAAATGTATTAATGTGTTTAATTGATATATCTCTAATATGCTTCCGAAAGCAACGGTTCCCACTGATCCACGTCGTTGCATGATAGTAGCTCGTATAATCACATGCGTTGCCGAGGACCGTCTAACTTTATTTCTTAATATTTATAGCTAGTCTATATCAATCCTATTATTTCTTGACAATAAAGAAATATTTGTTATTTTTTTTTCTATGTTCAACCAAGAGTAAACCGAAGATGCCATTAACGATGATGCATGAAACCTTTTTACATGAAAGTTTTGAAGATCACGATTCTCCACCACTATATCATCATCAACAAAGCATGAGGGCTTTTACGTCTCAAGAATAAAAGTTTTCATCTGGAAACTAAATTCTGAAATCAGTAGTTTGGTTTCATAATACCACAGAATTACATACTCGTGAAAAAAAAAGAATGAATTCACTTTAAAACTCACATAATGTATATTTTATCCCCCAAAAAAAAAACACTCACATAATGTATCATTACTGAATTTACAGAATTATGAAATTATGAACATAACCCGTAATTCTATATAAAATATCAGTAATAAAATGATAAATAATATGAAAATTTGGAGCAATATTAGTGACAAATAAGTTTCATAGATAAATCATGAATTTTACAAAAATTAAAATTAAGACCTCAACTATTTTATCAATAAAAATTGAAACTATATGTGGAACTTTTTTAAGAGAAAAGGTTTTATATCTTTTTTTTTTTTGTTAAAAAAAGGGGTTTTATATCTTTTGACGGAATATACATAATGTGTTCTAGTTAAACATCTCAAATAGATTATAGCAACGTCAATGTCGAACAACTTCAGCGATTTTAATTTACTATTTCGTGACTCAACCAAATTATTGAGAGCACTAAATTATAAATAGTGATGTGACAAACCCAAAAAAAACTCGGCAATCGGGATAAACATTTTCTAATTTTAAGGGTTTTTTTTGTTCAATGTTATATTGATATTCTGAAATTGATTTTTAAACAAAATAAAAATGATTTTAGTGCCTAATAAAGAACACATATATACTGTATATACATGAAAACGTAACAACCTTTAAAACCATGGAAAAACATATGACCGCAAAATTGTGAAGAAAAGAGACGAGACTATAGATAGTAAGTTGAAAATAGACGATTGATGTATTGTGAATTTACATATCTCTATGAGTGCTTTTTGCTATAACTCGATTTATGAATTTATGAATGCTAACTGCTATCACAATATATATATATATATTAAAACTTTTATAAATTAATAATATTAAAACTAATATATTTTACGATATTTTATTAATTTATCGTATTAATTGATGTATATAAATAATATTTTGTATCAAAATATCAATTTATCAATTTGAGATCAAAAAAATTATTGATTTATTTAAGTATTAATTTATTGATATTAATTTAAAGAAGTTTCACTATAAGATTATTAGATTTACAGTGGACTAAAGACACTTTCATCTTTTATTATAATATTTTATTCAAAATAATATGATTATATGGGTATTTATATGTTTTAGGTTTTATAAAATAGAATACTACACAGTTGCGCTGAACAATATTCCAAAAAATAAAGGAAACTTTTGTTTTCCGGACCACATGGGAATGTGTTACCAACTATCTCTTTACTTTGACATGTAAGATATGTAAGAATCTTCTTAAGGCTTTGAGGTTCAGAACAGAAGAGCATATTTTCCATTTATCGTACCTTTAAACGGCAAAGGTTAAAAAGAATATAACTTTTCAACTTTAGCTGCTACGCTTTACTATATATCGCTAATCGGTTTTACTTAATTTTGTTATAACTTAGGCTTTAGAGACTAAAAGCTGAGTTTTGTATGATTATCCACTAATATCGTTAAACTATGTATATAATTAAATGGGTTCCGCATTTGTAGAAATCATAAAATCATATAATAATGATTTATCCATGATCATATAAAATAACTATTACAAATTCTTGCATATTATTAATTCAATCATTTATTTAATATTGTATATTATAGATCGGATAATAAAAAATGATTGAACTACTAATATGTAAATAAAATTGCACCAAAGATATACAAAAAAGTTTCATGTTATCGAGATCGCAATCTTTTTTACCAATCAAATATATTTCCACAGTTGCACTACAAATGTTCGACAGTATATATTATAACAAATATCTGTATTTATATGCTGACATAAACAAATATCTATATTTATATATATATATATATACGTAATACATATATTACAAAGTCATCATTTTTATTCCTCATTCTCGCGATAAATGATTCTTAGCCATTTACAAAAAGAGAGAAACTATTCCTCTATCTTTCTTGTAAAGCCCGTGGCTCAGAAAAGCTTTACGCCAATCAATACTTAATGATTCATAAAACTAATAATTGTATATAATTGTATACAAAGGTTCATAATAAACAAATACATAAGCTAGCTTTTACTTGGTTGGACCATTTTCTCACATGGAAGGACGGTATCTATACACGAATAATGCGATATCAACATATTCGACATGTTTAAATTATTTATATATAGCAATAATATATTAATGGCAAAAAAGCTACCAAAAGACTTGCTTCATTTAGATAGCCAAAACCCGATCAACCTTAGAAGAATATAAAACTTCATTACTGTGCAACACATGTAACAATGTTCTCTTAGAAAAAGAGCTTCTTCCTAATGAAAGTGAATTATATATATATATATATATATGAAAACATATGAATTAAATGTGCCCATTTAATTAATCAGCCGCGTAAACGTGATTTTTCTTTACCGGAATTTTAAAATGACGGTTCTGGATTTTTTTAACGTTAAAATTAAAATAGTTATATGTTTTCTTTTCTTTTTTTTTTTATTAAAAAAATTTGGAGATAACACCATTTCAATTTCTTCTACATGTGAATGTATATATATCCTCTGTAACTGTATTTGTTTTTGTGCGTTTCTCAAGTGGTTCCAACAAATGACTATTTTATACATTTACAAAGATTTGTCATTTGTATTAGTAAATCGGAAATAAAAGAGAGTAGGAGGAAATAAGCAATGTAAGTTTCTTGCAGCGGTAACGCAAATAAAGAATTATGGAATAGTAAAAATTTATTTTTGAGAAGATACTAATATCATCAAAGATGATCAAGATTTTATCAAAAAAAAAAAAGATGATAAAAAACTGTGGTTTGATTAACAAACACAAAAGGCTCGTTAAGAAAGTGTATGTGCACACAAATTAAATTCTCAAAAATTTACAGTTCTAAATATATATATCTGTAGCTACAATATTCTATTTAGTGAACTTTGTACAGTGATATAAACTTAATTTTTTTTTATAAAAGGGTTTTGATATAAACCTAATTAACGGTCTTAAAGTTTATCTGTATATAGATATAGGAGATCCGATATATAAAATGTGGGTTAGTATATATTCATGGATCATGATCATTAGAAACTTTCTAATGAAAAAAATGAGCAACACTTTTATGGGTCAGCAAGGGCTCGTAGTTAACCCCATGCCTCTTTTGAGTTTGTGCCATAGGTAGTGGAAAAGGGAATCTACTGATTTTAGAGGGTGGAGATGTTCCTGCGACCCACAAATCTGTTAGGTGTAGGCCCAAATTTCATCTCACCCCACCATTTTGTAAGACTTTTTCATTCGGCTCCCATAATTTTACATTTCGTTGGTCTAACCCGCATTCATTGTTTCTAACCTTACATGACCTTTTGCTCTTTATGGGTCCTTGTTATAATTAGTCACACCATAAATTTCAAAAAGAAAATTAGTCAACACCATCAAATTCAAGTTTTTTCAACTCTAAATTAAAACACACATATATAGATATATTACTGTCTTTTTAAAAACACTAAATATTCAAGTTTTATCACAACTCCGTAGCAATAAATTCCCTGCAAAACAACCATGGATAAAATCATAAAGCACTTGGATCAAAATCTAATAATAGTACGCAATGTTTACACTATAAGCCACGGATGACCGATGAGTATCTTTCATCTTTTTTGTATTTTGTATACGACACAATGTTTTAATTAATCACGTAGAAGGGAACTTTTTAACTGTTAGTCGATTGACTTGTAAACAAAGGACGAAGTCAAATGAGAACAACGACAATAGTAGAAGGTCTTATACTAATTAATATCCTTGAAATACAAATCAATTTGAATATTATTTTTTATACGTCATCTCTTAGATCATCTTCCACGGGCCTCATGGACATGGACATTGACATCATGACTCATGAGTTTGGTTTGGTGTAAAGTTAAAAACACATCACACGAAACGATTAATTTATTACATTTCCTATTATACTACCATTTACTTATATAGTAAATAGAATAACAAATGTTAGCTGCACATACCATAAAAGACGAGAATAATAGCATATTCACCCATAAAAATGCAAGGGAAAAATGCAAAGTGAGATGGTGTATCTAAGTTATATTTCTTGATAACATTTATTTATATAGAAAAGAAGAACAGAAAATATCCACATAAAATTCTGACTGATAATATTGTTATATACTATTAAAAAGTTTCTATTAATTAGGAGCAACTTGAAAAGGTATATTATTCATAAATGTGCATCAAATCGTTTATATATGGTAAACATCGCAGTTCTCCTACGTACCAATAAATTTTGTTGAGAAACTAAAAGAGAAAATAATATATAAAGATGATAGCAGTATACTATCAACCAGTTGATGGGCATCTAATGTTTGAAAATATTATATTAACAATCAGGGAACTATATGCTCCAAATTCGAATCATCTCACTGCAATTTTAGCTTTAGATGCCAAGGATTTAGACTGAATTCATCTTTCCTTGATTATATAAATAAGAAACGATAGTATCCTATACATAATTGGATGTCATTTTATGTAATACGGCAAGATAACTTTTTTTTTTTTTTTTCGCTGTCCTTTCGTTGTTCTTGTCTTTGTTTTTTTTTTTTTTTTTTTTTTTTCTCTTCTCGATAAACTGTGTTGTACGCGAACATCAACATTAAAAAAAAAAAAAAAAAAGTAGACCATGTCACAACTTTTAGAAGTGAATACGTAATACTAGAATCTTTTAATCAACGCTTAATTACACCACTAATAATACTCAGACACAAATGTAAGACATATATATTCCATCCGTTTCTCTGTCGCTCTCTCCCTTTCTTATCTAATACTGATTTTTGTCTCTTTTTATAATTTTTGTAATGATTTATTTTTTTCATTTCAAATTATATGATTTCTTAGATTAAAAAAACTTAATTCATTTAAAAAATTAGGGTTTAAAACTTCAGTTTTAGAATTTAATTTTGTTAGACGTCTATATGATAAAATCAGACATCTACGTAAAAAATAAACATGCATTAATTTAAACTAAATTATACGTTTACGTATTCAAAATAATTAGAAAAAATAATTCACATTTTTTTATAGTGATGTAACTCATATCAATATTTTTTATAACAGAAGGCATACCATTGTTTAAAAAAAATTTCATTTCCAAATCTTACCATCTGCTTAATTCAAGTCAAAGAAAATCAGTAAATCACCTAATTATTTCTAAATCCGTGTAATACCAAAATTAAACCCTTTTGTCCCAAATTTTAAAAAAAAACTCGGTGGAATAAGAAACGGGCAAAGGCCAGAAGTTATGCCACATCAGCCATAAGAAACTGCCACGTCATCTCCATAAGGTCTCTCCCACCTGTACGGATCCCTTTCACGGCTGCTCCAATATATATTGGAACCAACCCACCTAAAACCTTTCTCATTTTCACTGCATGTGCAGCGACCCGACCCGACCCGCCCCACATTTCTTACCCCTTTTGTATTTTCTGTTTTCGCCGCCTAGTGTGATCTCTAGCCACCGTCGATAACAAGTGTGAGAGAGAGAGATAAAGGTTACTATATTGAATTAACTTATTCTTCGCCGGAGTTTTTTTTTTTTTTGTGCCGATGACGATTGCGGCAGCGCTAGCACGCCAGACAGATCGATCAGCCTCTGGTTTTTCCCCTGCCTTTGCGACGACGGCGAAGGCGTTGAACGTTCCGGTTCAGGTTCCGCCTGGAGCTGTTGTCTCTGAAGGATTGGGGAAAGATGCGTTAATCTCGTGGTTCAGAGGCGAATTCGCGGCGGCGAACGCTATAATCGACGCGATGTGCTCGCATCTTAGGATAACTGAAAAAGGAGGAGATGACGAACCGGTTTCTGGATCGGAATACGAAGCTGTTTTCGCCGCGATCCATCGCCGGCGTCTCAATTGGATCCCTGTTCTCCAGATGCAGAAGTATCATTCCATAGCTGAGGTAGCGATCGAGCTGCAGAAAGTGGCGGCTAAGAAAGCGGAGGATCTGAAACAGAAGAAAACAGAGGCGGAAGATCTGAAAGTGAAGAAAACAGAGGAGGAGGAGGAGGTGAAGAAAGCTTGTTTTAACGGCGAGAAAGTAACGGAGAATGAGCTTAACGGAGATGTAGTAGACGTGGAAGATGATTCCCCCACTAGTGATATTACTGATTCAGGTAAGTAAATTTCATAATTTCAAAATCTCTTAAGACTCAAAAATATTTTCGTTTATTTTTCTTGGATCCAGATTTTTTTAATATAATTTGCCAATAAATTATGATCGGTTTTCATCGGCTCAATCTGAATCTGATTTTATTTTCTTTTAGTTTTTTTTTCTTATTTAAAACTCTTAATAATTGCATATATTTTTTTTGAATGTTGGGTCATTTTGATTCTCTGTACAACTGTGTAAACTAGTTCTGTGGTTGGTGACGATGGAAAAAAAAAAATCTCCATTAATATTATGGGACTAGGTTGAAAATAGTTATTTTAAGAAATGAAAAATAGCAATATTTGATAAAATAAGAAGCAAATATATTTCTCAATCTGAGACTAATTCAAGTTTCAAGATTTAAGTACGTGTTTCCCTCTACTGGATCCGAGATGCATTCTAAAAGATTTTTGACTTTTAATTTTCTTATTCGTAGTTTAAAATTTACTTTGACCATCAAGATTTTATTGCATCATTATGCTACAGATTCTATTTTTAGAAACAATTTTACCAAAAACAACCCGATTCCTCCTAAAGAAAAAGAAATCTTTTTTTTTTTTTTTTTTTTTTGTTGCTGTTACATACTAAACAGTATGAAAAATACTAAGCATTAATTACAATTAAACATTATTTTATTTACTTTGAACGTGTTTGAAAGAGAATATATTACTATTATATTACAATTAATTAATAATATTTGTCGCCGTTTATAATGTAGTTTTATAATCTAAAAGAGTCGAGTGGGCAAAATAAAGTATTCATTTTTTTTAATCCTTTACACGTAAACTAATTTTTCGGAAAACAAAATTATATCGTAAGTTCGTACTTTAGTAATGCAAAGTATACATAAATAAGTCGAGGCTCGAATCGAGACCTTACTTATAAAAAACAAAAACAAAAACAAAAATTTAACACAAACTCTCATGAAAATCGTACAAAAAGTACAAACCCGACGTAATTATGTTGAAAAAGAACAATCTGAAAAAGTCTATCTCTGACTCTACAAGACCATAACGCAACAACGACGTCGTTTTGAAAACGTTTCGTTGTGAAGAAGATTAGGATTCCATTTCTCAATGTGTTAGTAGTAGCAACATATTTTGTTGTCTTCTGCTTTAGTTGATGTAACTGTAAAACGCATCAAAGGTATCAATCTCACATTGATTCGCGTGTGATGATTTTTTTCTTTTCTTGAATGGTGGGTGGTGGCTCTTAGCAGCCGTTGGATTCTAATTAAAATCGAGTCGTCATCAATCGTGGTCCCAACTATTTTCCATGCCGCCCTCTTTTTTTTTCCTCTTCTCGTCCCGAATGTTCGAATCCCTCACGGCTCACGAGCATTTTTATTTTTATTTTACTTTTTTGCTTTTTGCTTTTTGTTCACGGCTATAAAGAAAAGTCAGAAGTCTCTAAAAAAGATTTTTAACTTTTTTTTTGAAAATATCTTTTTACCAGTCTTTGAGAATTTTTTCGTGATCTGTGTGTATTTATTCACTCAAGTTTAGGTAGAGAGACACGTGGACGAAGACATAATAAGACTTTGTAGTCTTGTCTTCTACATTGAAACTCTCTGACTTTTCTCTGATACATTTTACAAGGAAACTGTAAGTTCTTAGAATGGTCCATGAGATCTTTCATGCACTGGAATAGGAATAAATTGCCATTACTCTTAAGTCAATTGTTTTCACACTAAAAGCCAAAGAATCCAAGATCACATTAATCAATTTATTATATAAAAAAAAAAACATTTCGCAATTAATATTCTGTGTAATGAAAGTAGGAAACAAAAACTTTAATTTTTTTGTTTCCCGTAGGTTCTCATCAAGATGTTCACCAAACTGCTGCTGTGGATACTCCACAGATTATATGCCAGAATCATGAAGATTGCGATGCACGGTCATGTGAGATCAAGCCTATCAAAGGTTTCCAAGCCAAAGAGCAAGTCAAAGGCCACACTGTGAGTACTGACTAGTGTCAAGTTTGATTTGAGGGACGCATATGCATATGATTATTGATTCAATTAATAATGTTTGTGATGATAGGTGAATGTTGTGAAAGGACTCAAATTGTATGAAGAATTACTTAAAGAAGATGAGTTATCTAAATTGATAGACTTAGTGGCCGAACTCCGAGAAGCTGGCCAAAACGGGAAGCTTTCAGGTGCCTTTTTCTTACGCGAAACACATTAAAGACTTTTAAGAGTTTTTCGGGTGCTTACACACGATGAATGCAGGTGAGAGCTTTATTCTGTTCAACAAACAGATTAAAGGGAACAAGAGAGAGCTGGTTCAGCTTGGTATCCCAATCTTTGGCCATGTTAAGGCGGATGAAAACTCTAACGACAGTAACAACTCTGGTAAGGAATCTCTCTGATCCAAATGGGGTTTGATGCAAGTGGTTGGCTTGACCGATGAGACTTTGATGGTTTGCAGTTAACATCGAGCCAATTCCACCGCTTCTTGAGAGTGTCATTGATCACTTTGTCACATGGAGACTCATCCCAGAATACAAAAGACCAAACGGCTGTGTCATCAACTTCTTTGAAGAGGTATAATATATCTCCATGGATCACCATTCCTTACGTTTCTGCTTTTCTTTAACCGTTGGCGTTACCATTCTTGTTGCAGGGTGAATACTCACAGCCTTTCCTCAAACCACCTCACTTAGAACAGCCAATCTCCACTCTTGTCCTCTCTGAATCAACAATGGCCTTTGGACGTATTCTCTCAAGTGACAACGAAGGCAACTTCAGAGGACCTCTAACTCTTTCTCTCAAACAAGGGTAAAAAAACATCAAAAACCTTTTTCCTTTAACTCAAAGAAAAATATCGATTTTCGCTTCGTTAAACATCGCTTGGATCTGATCTTTATAGGTCTCTGTTGGTGATGAGAGGAAACAGTGCAGACATGGCAAGACATGTAATGTGTCCATCACAAACCAAAAGAGTAAGCATCACATTCTTTCGTGTTCGATCTGAGACATATCATAACCATTCACAACCCAACAGTCCTCACAACGACGGTATGATGACAATGTGGCAACCCTACCCAATGACACCAACTCCATTCCTCAACGGCTACGATCATTCAATTGACATGATGCCAAAACTTGGACTCCTTCGTCCTCCAATGGTCATGATGGCACCACCACCGGGTCATCAACCAATGGTATTACCAAGTCCCAGTGTGATGGGAACTGGTGGTGGTACCGGTGTTTTCTTACCATGGGCCTCAGTTAGCTCAAGAAAACATGTGAAGCATTTGCCTCCACGCGCGCAAAAGAAGCGATTACTTCCGCTTCCTCCTGCTGCTTCTTCTTCTCCAGCTGGAGATTCCACCTCTGAGCCTGTGATCACTGTAGGTTGATCATAAGCCTAAGCCAAGCCCTTGAGTTATTCAGCAAAGCAAGCTCTGTTTCTTCACTTCTGTTACTGTTCTTCTTTTTTTTTTTCTTCTACAAATTCAGTTTAGGTTAACTCAGGGTTTATAGATAGAACTAAGTTGTTTAAATTTCCCAGAGGCATGTGTTTTCTATTTTGTGTACGATTTTATTATCAGTATATTCTCAAAATGTTACCTTCCATTGCCATTTTTAAACAAAATGAGGTAAAGCAAAATACATCATCATTCCAAAAGCCACATTGTGATGCTCGATATATTTTATATTAACCACAGTAGTTGCATATTTACAAGACCAATAAGGCCCACTTGAACTGAGTTTCAATTATCCAAAACCAGATTTTTTTTTTTGTATTTTTGGATACATTTTTCAAGATTGAAAAAATATAAGTTTTTTTCGTATGTTGATAATCAAAAATAGCAAATGGAGAAGAAAGAAAAGAAAAAGAGAGCAATATAATAACCATAAAGAATCCATGAAAATAGGTCATTAGTTAACACATTATGAGGAAACTTTCGTTACAAAATAGTCCCAAGTTAACATCACTCTTCATCAGTCTCCATTAATACACATATGGATGTGTTCTTCGATACTCAGAGAGGCTCACCATTCTCCATTGAAGTGGGTTACTTTGATACAGTGTTAGAGATCAAAGAGAAGATCGAGAAGTATCAACATATCCCTGTTTCCAAACAAACCCTTTTCTTCCAAGGCAATGTTCTTCAAGATCATCTTGATATCGAACAATGCCAGATCCTCCACAACTCTCGTCTCCAACTCTTCATCTCTTCTCCCGGTAACAACGACCAAACCCGCAATGTGAACCGTAACAATCAAGTGTTGAAAACCGAGCAATCTCCACCGTCAAACTCAACAGAACAGATCATTAACGGCATTCAAGATTCGACTGTGATGATGGCAATGAACAACAACAACAACCCGAAGAAGCTGAGAGTAATGGTGCTGCCGAAATGCGGGACCAGGAAGATTCCGGTGGAAGTGAACGCAGGGGATAACGTTGGAGAACTGAGGAAAGAGCTGGCTAAGATTCAACAGAGGTTTCAGGTAAGTCTGCCTCAAGAAGGATATTTCTTCATATACAAACAGAATGTTATGGATGATGACCGGTCTTTCCGGTGGCACCGTGTTGATCATGGCGATACTATTGAGATTTTTAACGGAAGTGTTTCCGGTGGCTCTTAATGCCCTCACTTTTTTTTTTTTGGATTCAGAAAAGTTCTTTACCTAATATTGTATTCCCCATACATAGAACAAAATCTATGACAACCATTATTCAAACATAATAATAAACAAACTTGTTTAAGACCAATCTCCGAGACTCTAAATGATGACATTTTGAAGTTTTTTTCAATAATCTGGCATTGGCATATATTAAGAGGTGTACAGTACATAAGATCAAATGTTTTCAGTAAGATGTCAAATCTTTGTTGGAAAAAATAAATGCAAAAGCTCATGGTAAGAGAATTCACTTGCAAACACATTGGGTATATTTTTTTTTTAACGTCTAATTTTAAATAAATTTTCTAT
This sequence comes from Barbarea vulgaris, assembly GCA_963667165.1. NCBI lineage: Eukaryota > Viridiplantae > Streptophyta > Magnoliopsida > Brassicales > Brassicaceae > Barbarea > Barbarea vulgaris. Next base: position 21,872,595 of record OY763894.1, on the reverse strand, counting down.
TATAACCAATTAAAAATATATTTATATTCCAAGGTTATACCCAACTTTCTGTTTCAGCCCACTCCACTTCATTGACCGAGACTTTGGAACATTTTTTATATATATCAGAAATAATTATTTATAATTATAAATATATGTATATATATATATATATATATATAGTATTAAAGTATTTACCATGATAATATTTTGATAAGAGAGAATAAATTTTGTTTGATTTTTTTTTTCTGTAAATTTTATTATTATTATAATTAAAAAACAAATTATTTTCATTGAAACGCTGCCTTTCAACCCCATTTTAAGTTTGTGTCGTTCTATCGTACACAAAAGAATGCTTAATATAATTAACCGTTGGATCATATCTGTAAGGAAGAACTGTTGACGGTTAAGAGTCGTAAGTGATAATATTTAAACCAACTTACGCATTACAATTCATTTGTCAAATTTTCCACAAATCATCACATTTCCTCTCTTTTCTGAACCAGTCTCCATTGATCTTTGTAACACCACCATTGATACAAGTATGGACGTGTTCGTGGATACTATAGACTCATCGTTCTCCCTTGAACTTGGTTTCTGGGATACAGTGTTAACGATCAAACAAAAGATCGAGAAGTCTCAAGGTATTCCTGTATCCAGACAAGTCATTTTCTTCAAAGGCAAGGTTCTTCAAGATCATTTTGATACCATACAATGCGAGATCCTTCAAAACTCTCGTCTTAAACTATTTTTATCTCCTGAAGATAACCCTAATCAGAACACCGATCAAGTTCCTCAAACCGAGCAACCTTCTTCATCATCATCAGCATCATTAAATCCAATTGAAGAGTTTGCTAACATGACTCAAACTTGGCCTCTGCCGGTTGGGAGCAAGATCGATCAAGTGCTTCAAACCAAGGAAACTCAAGTATCGTTATTAACTGAAGTTAACGAGTTCCTTGGCATTCAAGAGTCTCTGACGATGGTGGAGGGCAAAACCGAACAAATGCTTCATCATCAAACTGAGCAACATCATGCAGTTGAAGAGACCATTGAAGGTCAAGATACGTCGGTGATGGTTAGGAGTAATTACAATGAATCACAAACGTTACGTGCCATTGAAGAAGAGTTACTTGGCGTTGAAGATAACTTGCCGCCTGTGACGCTTGGGAGCAGTACTACTACTAGCAACAGGAATCAAGAAGGGAGGCCATTAGCGTCAGACAAAGGCAAAGAGATCATTGAGATTCCAGATTCGCCTGTGAAGAAAAAGCTCAAGACCGGTCCGGTGAAGATGACAGTATTGATAAAGCCATTGAGGGAGAACTGGATCATTCCAGTGGAAGTAAACGCAGATGACAACGTTGAGGAATTGAGGAAAGAACTGGTTAAGATGGAAGAAAGAGGTGAGATATATCTGCCTAAAGAAGGATGCTTACTTATTCACAATCAGGCTAGATTGATCGATGATAAATCATTTCAGAGTAACCATGTTGCTGACGGCGATATTATTGAGATTATCGGCGGATTTATGAGTTGACTTCTCTACAAACCATAAACAGTTTCCAAGTCTTGTGTAATTTCTCCTCTTACCTTATAAGTACCACAGTTGTATTGTCTTGTATGAAACAATAACTATGATACATTGCTAACACCTAAATAACAAAATGATCTTTTTAATTTAGCCCACTCTCTGTAATCTCCCCTTTGTTTTAGTTTTTTTTTTCCTTAAATGTTTTGCTTTATTCAAACTAATTCCAAAGAGCACAATAATTGATTAAAAATCAAAGACTTCATATAAACTAATTAATACCGTGTGGTTAAAGGTATAAACCAAAAAAAGTAAAGGTCTCATTCATTAGGCTACATATTAATGCAGTGTTTCAAACACAATTCAAGTTGTATCGTACTCAAAAAAAATGTTTAATTATCCGTTGGATCATATGTGTAAGAAGATTTAATGACGGTTAAGATTCCTCGACTAAGGCTTAAGTGATAATTTAAACCAAACTGCGAATAAAGCCTTTTTCGTCAAACGTCTCACAAATCATCACTTAGTTTATCTCTTTCTTCTTCACCAGTCTCCATTGATCTTGAAACTTCATTGATAGAAATATGCACTTGATCATTGAAACTGGAGGCATATCTTTTACCATTGAAGTGGGTATATGGGATACAGTGTTATCGATTAAACAGCAGATCGAGATGTCTCAAGGTGTTCCTGTTTCCAAACAAAATCTTTTATTTCAAGGCAAGATTCTTCAAGATGATCGTCATATTATACAATACCACATCATTCAAAACTCTTGTCTCCTCCTCTACATATCTCCTGACGATTTCCCTAATCACAACAACAATCAAATGCTTCATGATCAAACCAATCATACTCCAGCACCGTCGTCAAACTCAACCCAACAGATCATTCATGGTCATGAACATTGGCCCGTGACGATGGATAATTACAACAGTCAAGTATTACCATCAGATTCAACTGGCCAAGATTTGTCATCTATGATTAATATGCCAAGTTTTATGCCAGAGACAACCCAAAATATCAGTAACGTTCAAGATTTTCCGGTGAAGGTAAGGAGCGAAAACGAGCAAGTGCTTCAAGATTATTGGTCTGAAAGAAGCAATGAGTTCATTAACAGTTTAGTTCTTCAAACTGAGCAATCTCCAGCATCATCAAATCAACTTGAAGAGTTCATTAATAGTCAAGGTTGGCCTGTGATGGAGTGGGGCAACAACGATCAAGTGCTTCAAACAGAGGAAACTCAAGAATCGTTTGAGTGGATCGATGATTTTCTTGGCAATCAAGATTCACCGGTGACGGTGGAGGGCAAAAACGATCATCAAACCGAGAAATCTCCAGTAGCGTCAAACTCAGTAGGAGCCACCATTTACGGTCAAGATTCGTCGGTGATGGGGAGGAGCTACTACAATGAATCAGAGAAGTTACTTGGCATTCAAGATCATGTGCTGCCTGTGACGGTTGGGAGCAAACGCAACACGAACCAAGTGGTGAGGACAGGAGCGTCAGACTCAGTGAAAGAGATCATTAACATTCCAGATTCTCCTGTGAAGAAGAAGATCAAGAGAAGCCCGATGAAGATGACAGTAATGGTGATGCCATTTGAGGAGAACAGGAGGATTCCAGTGGAGGTTAACGTAGGTGATAATGTTGAAGAACTGAGGAAAGAGCTGGTTAAGATGCAAGAGACGGGTCAAATAAATCTGCCTCAAGAAAGGTTTTTCTTTATACACAAACAGGATGTATTGGACGATGATCAGTCATTCCGGCAGAACCATGTTCATGAAGGCGATACAATTGAGATTTTCCCAGGATATGTTGTCAGTACAGGCTCTACAACCACAAGAGTTACAATTGGTCATTGATGGAAGCTTTAACTCTGTGCACAGTCTCCTCTTTCCTTACAGCTTTTAGTCTTTCTTGCAGCTAGTTCTTGTACTACACTTGTCTTCTCACGCACTATGTTACATTACTAAAAACCTAATACTGTATACAAACTGATCTTTTTGTCAAGCTCAAATATCTGCAATCTCCTCTTTCCCAAGCTTTCTGTTTTCTTCCTTTCTGGGTTTCATAAGTTCTCATTAGGATATTCATTGAACTGCTCCTGCGGATACTGTACATGTTCCTTCTCACCACCAAGTACATTAAGCTTTGTGTGATTTCGATGTCTCATCGTTTTCAATGTCCCAACTCCCAAGTTAGGTCTTCAGATTCCAGAATCTTTGTGTGATGTGATTACAATGTATATCTTTATTTAAACCGCAAATGCAATCAAGATTTGCAAAGTTAAACATTTTTATAACCAATAAGTCTCACTTGAACTGAGTATTAAAGATAGATAAGTTCATACATCCACTAGCATTTACATACTGTCACAAAAACTTGGCTATGCTTTTACTATCTAAAGATTGTGCTCTGTTTTTGGCCTTGGACTTTGGTTTAAAGCTCGTCTTTTTGCGATTCTTGGACGCATTGCTCATCCCAATAGTAAGGGAACTTCAACCTCGCAGCAGTGTGTGGCATAAACCAGTCATCATAGGTAAAGCTGGTAGCACAAACGATTTTCCAAATGATTAGTAAAAAGGACAGAGTCACATATAATATCTATAAGCAAATTCTTGGATAAAGATATTACATACACTTTAATAGGCGGCCGAGATATAATAACCAACACCTGCAGGTCCTCATGACCAGTGTTCTTGACCTGTGAGAACCGTGATAGATGATTGTGAGCTAGTTTCCATATGATAACCCAAAATACTTTTTAGCAGAAGAAGAAGGAAGCCACCTTTCTCTAATTGATATGGATAAACAACATTTGCGAAATAGGTCGGTCTTCTAATAACTGTCTAAATGTGACATAAGATTATGCAGCACATCTAATACTCTCAAGCAATTTTAAGGATAATACTAGAAGTTTCTCATATCTGTTCAATATTACTTTCAAAGTATTAAGTCTCAAGGGAAGAGCGAAATCACCTAAAACGTTATGAGAGGTAGAAGATATACCTGATGAGCATCATTGATCGGAATATGAATTGTACTGTTAGCAAAGATAGGGAATTCAATTGGTTTGCCAGGGAAATTTCCATGTGTTTCAGCGAGATACAGAGTACCACTGCCCTTTAAGACAACGAAAACCTCTTCACAGGAGTGCCTATGAATCGGTGTCTCTGAACCTGGAGCAAATGTTTGAAGCCATATCTCAACCTTAAAATCCAAAACCAATCAAGTGTGAGCAAAAAATCTCCATCACAAATCCAACCATGAAAAAGAAACAACTAAAAAGGACACATGTTTAAATCCACAAATGGCTTTGAAGATTACCTCTTTCATTCCGTGCAATACAGACCCAGCAATAGTCATATGGGAAAGACCTGGTCTTCCATAGTTATCCTGAGGAAGCTCACTTATATTCCTCACTATTGGTAAGCCTGGATTCACCATTTTTAACAGTCAAGAAGAACATCACAATTTCTAAGTCTCTAAGCTATAAGATCAATGAATTTGCAGAGAATCTGAATCATATCAGTCACAAAAGTTCACTACAAAGTTGATTTTTAGAAACATTTCTACAAATTAGAACACGAGAGATTGAAACAAAATTTGGTTCTTAGATCCTAATTTAGACTTAATTAATTTGTAAGTTCAGACACATTTGATTTAAAACCTAAATCATACCTAAGATTCGATCATTTTTATTGGCACTGATACAGATATAAACAAGAGGAAATCTGCATTTAAAGCATTATCTTCTAGGTCGTAACTTGAAGCAATCTTATGGCGAGTAGGGAGAAAAAACATCGAGAGACTCACCATTGATCGGACAGGGAGCTCCTAGAGTAATTTCAGAGAAGTAGAACAGAAGAATCGCGACGGAGAAGACGGTGGCGATCGGAGATGAGGAAGCGTAACCAACCGGAAGTACGATCATTTTCTCGGTGCTCCGTAGAACGATTTGTTCTCAGAACTACTATTAAAATGACTTTCAATATTTCGAAATAGCCCCGTATCTTTTGTTCCATCATCGATAATCGCAGTACCAAGTTTAATTAATTTTAAATGTACTAAATAAGAAATTAAAAAAAAAGTTGATGATATTTTTCTTACTAATTACTTGTTCATTATCATCAGTCACTCAATCTCAAAGTAATCGTGGACGTATGGGTTAATGGGAACATTTTAGATAATATATTGGAAAATAAGGGAAAACATTAAATAAATAAGGACTAGAGCGTCAATAATTTCGGATAAAACATTTCAATGGAGTTTGAGTTGTGATGAGGATACTTTATTCTCTCTGTCAAAAAAAAAAAAAAAAACCTTACCCGCTCCTCTAAAACCCTCGCCTTCTCCGATACCTTTCCTCGTGGCCGGTGAGATTTCACTGTCAATTTTAATCACACGTTGATCCAATTCTTCTTCTACCTTTCGTTTTCCATAGTTTGCTTCTAATCAGCTTATGTATATTTGGTTCGTTGATCCACCTGAAAATGAATGTTGATTTTTTTTTTGGAGAAATTGTTTGAATTTTAGTGTTTCACCAAGTTTTCTGAGCAATTATCGTGTAAATGTTTCTGGGTTAGTCCGAATTGGTATAATTTTCAATTTTGTGCAGGCAAGAATGAAGATTAGGTTCTGTAGCGGCTTCACAAAACCTGGGTTTTTGCTAGTTCACTTTGAGCCACCATCGTTGTCCTCCGTTAGATCTCGTTCACTTGGAAACTTATGTAACCACAAGAAGAGACCTGGAATTGGTTTAACCATTCAATGCGCTATTGCAAATCGGAGATTTTCTTCACCGAGAAGGGAAAGGTCTCGTTCTTCTTCTTCTTCGGGAAGGGATAAGGATAAAGGAAGAGAGTCTCAGTCTTTGTATAGTCGTCCAAGTTTGTTAGATATGAATAAGGAGAAAGCTGCTAATCGTGCTAGGGTTTATGAGTTCTTGCGTGGGATTGGTATTGTTCCTGATGAGCTTGATGGGCTTGAGCTTCCTGTAACAGCTGATGTCATGAAAGAGCGTGTTGATTTCCTTCACAAGTTAGGGCTTACCATTGAAGATCTCAACAATTACCCTCTTGTTCTTGGTTGTAGTGTGAAGAAGAACATGGTTCCGGTTCTAGATTATCTCGGGAAATTAGGCGTGAGGAAATCGACATTCACTGAGTTTCTTAGAAGATACCCGCAGGTTCTTCACTCTAGTGTTGTTATAGATCTTGCACCTGTGGTTAAGTATCTTCAAGGACTGGATATTAAACCGAGCGATGTACCTCGGGTGCTTGAGAGGTATCCAGAAGTTTTAGGTTTTAAGCTTGAAGGAACTATGAGCACCTCTGTTGCTTATTTGGTTGGTATAGGTGTAGCTAGGAGGGAGATTGGTGGTGTTTTAACTCGGTACCCTGAGATTTTGGGAATGCGGGTAGCTCGGATAATTAAGCCTCTCGTGGAGTATCTCGAGAGTCTTGGTATTCCGAAACTGGCTGTAGCTAGGTTGATTGAGAAGCGGCCTCACATTCTCGGGTTCGAATTGGATGATACAGTCAAACAAAATGTGCAAATCCTGCAAGATTTCAATGTCAGAGAAACAGCTCTTCCTTCTATAATCGCACAGTATCCTGAAATCATTGGAATCGACCTTAAGCCTAAGCTTGAGACGCAAAAGAAGCTACTTTGTTCAGCCATTGCTCTAAATCCTGAGGATCTCGGCTCTTTAATCGAGAGAATGCCGCAGTTTGTTAGCCTTAGTGAGTCTCCTATGTTAAAGCACATTGATTTCCTTAAGGTTTGCGGATTCTCGATTGATCAAACGAGAGAAATGGTAATCGGGTGTCCACAAGTTCTGGCTTTGAACATTGGAATAATGAAACAAAGCTTCGAATACTTCCAAAAGGAAATGAGAAGACCACTTCAAGATCTGGTGGATTTCCCCGCGTTCTTTACCTATGGGCTTGAGTCCACGGTAAGGCCGAGACACACGAAGATAATCAAGAAGGGAATCAAATGCTCATTAGCTTGGATGCTCAACTGTTCAGATGAGAAGTTCGAACAGAGAATGAGCTACGACACAATAGATATAGAAGAGGTAGAATCCGATCCATCTTCTTTTGACATGAGTACATTGATGCAACCTGAAAGAGAAGAAGAATCTGATTCCGAGTACGAGGGAGAAGAAGAAGATGATGAAGACGAGGAGTTTGCGTAAAAACCGGAGTTCGAATAAGGTCCAAATGCAGAGTGTCTCTTGAATGGGTCAAAGGGAGAATTGAGAACATTTGAATTATGGAACAGATTCTTTGTTGATCAGATCATCATCTCTTATTTTCCTTTTGTATTCGATTCTTTGTCCCAGTGTTGTTGATAACAGAGCAAATGTACGGCTGACAAGTGTTATAATGACAAAAATACCCTCAGGGGCAAATCAGTAATATTGAAATGTTTTTCTAGCACCAACCCTCTTTGTCACCAAAGAAAAGCTCACGCGATCAAATATAGTTCGGCTCCTCCATCTTCTAGCCACACGCACTTGCTTTTCTTCCTCACAGTGCCCTCTGCAACACTCTTTTATATAATTAATTAAATAATAAATTCATCCGATCCCTTTTCTCTCATCCGATCGTCTTCTTCCCGCGGTTTCGCCGTTTCCGGTCAGTTTACGACGCCGTGTTACGGTTTTGATTGAATGATCAGAAGATTTAGTTTTATCCCCCGATTTTCGATGTAGTTCCTCAATTGCATTCCGATTGAGCTGAAAAATTACGTTTTAGATTTGAGAAATCTTTATTGGGAAATTGCGTATTGATTTGTTTTGAGATTTAATTAGTTTTATCTCAATTGTATTGAAGTTTTCTACTGGAATTGGAATCGTCTCTGTGCGTTTGCATTATCTCAAACCTTCTTTGTTGTTATATTGAATCTGACACAAAGGATATGGTGTATGAAACACTAATCTCTTTTATAACAAGAGAAAATTATTGCTTTCAGGAATATTATTGCTTAATGGTTCAGAAGCAAGAAGAAATGAATGAGTGTGGTGTTGTCAATGGTGGCAAAGTGGGAACATCTTCAGTGTCACCACCGCAAGATAAAGGAAGGAAGAACAAGCGAAAGTTAGCTGATCCTTGTCAACAAAATGCTGCTTCCTTGACTGAATTCCCTCGATATGAGTTACATTCACTGAAATCTCAAAGCCCTTTTGGTGATAATGACTCAAACGGGCAGCTGAAAGCCGAAGAGGCTGAATCCGTAGGATGGGACGATCCCTTTGCTTGTCAACTCGAACAACTTTTGTCATCTAATTTGCTCGCCCTCTTCCGTAGTGCAATGAATCAGATTGTGGATTGTGGTTATACTGAGGATGTTGTTCTCAAAGCTATTTCAGGCAGTAGGCTTTACTGTGGGGGAAATGATCTTGTGTCAAACATTGTCAATGATACCTTGAGTTTTTTGAAGAGTGGGAAAAAAGTTGCTGGTTCGAGAGACTATGTGTTTGAGGATTTACAACAGCTTGTTGCGTATACGTTGGTAGAGAAGATAAGTCTTGTCAGGGAGGTTAGGCCATCGCTTTCAACAGTCGAAGCCATGTGGAGGCTGTTGATGTGTGACTTGAATGTGTTGCAAGCATTTGAAGTGGAAGGAGATGGATTGGAGGGCTCTTCGGGTTTTAATCCGAATAAATCATCGGAAACTCCAGCTGCTGAGTGCAATCCTCCTAAATCCAGTGACTCTGATAACCCAAAGTCCCCAATGTCCAATACTCAAAGCAATCAGAGTGAGCCAGTCAAATTTGGGAACTTCCCAAATTTAAGCAACTCCATAAATCCTCATGCTAATGGGGCAACACCTGGAAAAGAGGTATTTTCTGTTACCACTGCTTCTGGTGAAGGCGCTAAAAGTGCATCCCTGACTTCTGTTTCTGATGAAAAATTGGTATCTTGTCGAAAAGGCCGCACCAAAAAAGAAATGGCCATGCTCCGGCAGAAATCATGCGTGGAGAAGATTAGAACTTATAGCAAAGGCGCTGGCTATAAGACGGCAAAGTTTGCCTCAGTCGGTGGTTTCCTTGTAGAGAAAAGAGGCAAAGCACCTTCTGATTTAGTACAGGCAAGAAATTCTTCATCGAAGATTACAACAGAGGTTGTGAAAGTTCCTTTAGCCGAGAATAGCAGCACTCTTTCAACTAGTAACAGTACCAAGTCAAATTCGCCTGCGTCAGATGTGAAGGAATGTGTGACTGCATTACCTGCTATTAATGCTCCAGCACCAGTAGTTTCAGAAAAGAAGTCCGGTTCTAAGCCTGAAGAAAAGGCTTCTGTGTCTACAAAGCCAGCACCAGATTACTATGCTGCGATACCGTATGATGCATCTCTGGGAATATATGTTCCCCGGAATAAGAGAGATGAATTGATTCTAAAGCTAGTTCCCCGAATGAAAGATCTGCAGAATGAATTGCAGGTTTGGACTGACTGGGCTAATCAGAAAGTAAAGCAAGCTACTAGTAGACTTCTTAAGGACCAACCTGAGCTTAAGGCACTAAGGAAAGAGAAAGAAGAGGCAGAAGAGATCAGAAAAGAGAAGCAGTTATTGGAAGAAAACACTATGAAAAGGAGGTCTGAAATGGAGTTTGCCTTGAATAATGCGACCAAACAGCTCGAGAAAGCTAACAACTTAGTTCGTAGGCTCGAGCTGGAAAGATCTCTGTTAAAGAAAGAAAGGGAAGCTGCTAATATAAAAGCTGTGGAGTCCGCTGAGAGCTGTAGAGAAGCAAAGGAGAGAGTGCAAAGATCGATGAAGAATACTCAGTCGTGGGAAGGACAAAAGGTTTTGTTGCAGGAAGAGCTCAAGAGTCAAAGGGAAAAGGTTGCAGAGCTGAAGCAAGAATTTGCCAAGGCAAAAAGTCGCCAAAACCAAATTGAGGTTAGCTCCTTTTGTAGACAAAAAGCCTTTGCACGTTTTAGGTCTTCTCGTCTTCGGAGCTGTATTTTATTGTATGATAACTGATCATATCCTTTCCTCTACAATTCTTTTTTTCAGGTAATCATTTCATTCTTTTGGCTGCAATATTCACATTTTGCTTTTTGCCCAGTACTTTACATTGTCTCAAAGGGGTTAGAGCAATTGGATGGAAAAAATATGTTTACGTTGAGAGTTTATTCTAAATATTTGTTCTTTGCATCAAGAATTAACCATAGTTGTTGATTGGAAATGATGTTTCCGATTAACAATGTAGTCGGTATGAGAAAGATTGTAGTCTAAGTGCAGAAGTTATGATCAAGATAACTAATGAAAGTCAGTTGCAGGCTACTTGGAAACAAGAAAAGGCAGCGAAGGAGAAATTTGCTGCTCAAGCGGCTGCGTTAAAGAAAGAGAGAGGGAAATTGGAAGAACTCGGAAAAGCAGAAGAAGAGCGGATCAAAGCAAAAGCAGAGAATGATGTGAAATACTATATCGAGAACATCAAAAGACTTGAGAGTGAAATCTCAAAGCTGAAACTCAAATCAGACTCCCTTAAGATAGCTGCATTGAAGAAAGGCATTGACGGAAGCAATGAAAGTAACAAGGGCGGAATGACTGATACCACCAACACAAAGGCGAACCCGAGGGCAGCATCAAACGTGTGGGAGAATAATCACGGGATAGAGGCGAAAATCAAAAGGGAGAGGGAATGTGTGATGTGTTTGTCTGAAGAGATGAGTGTGATTTTCTTGCCTTGTGCCCATCAGGTTCTTTGCTCTAAATGCAACCAGCTTCATGAGAAGGAAGCCATGGAAGATTGTCCGTCTTGTCGGGCTAAAATCCAGAGGAGGATTCAGGCTCGCTTTGCTCGCGGGTAAAGCTTTTGCTCCGCTCGGATTTTGAATCAATATGGCAATGAAGGTTTTACGTTGTTTTTGTCTTTCTCTCTTTAGACTGCTCTATCTACATCTAAAATATACACATTTGTAAAGAGTGACTTCACAATTGCTCATTTCTATATATCACTCAAATAATAAATGGAAGAAACCTTCTTCATCTCCATTTCTATCAACATCGTTGATAATTTAATTGTCTTAACTCAGAAACCAAAGAAGAATATTCTTTGAAATATTTCTTTAAACAACCTTTGCATATATAAGTTCTTGGAATTTGGTTAATTTAACTTTCTTAAGCATTTACTTTTGTCATTGTGTGATTGCATTATATGGTTTTGGTTGTAAGTCATAAATCTGACTTACTTTGGCTTGATCGTCCTTCTGTTAAACTTTTCTAACTTTTGAGTTTGAAATATGGCATCTGATTCCAACTCTGGAACCAAAGGAGAACCTTAATATTCTCTGATGAGGCTCTTTGAATTTGCTTAACTTAACCTTTGTAAGATTTTATTCTTGCGATTTGCATTATTTTGCTTGCTAGTGGAAGTCCTAAATCTGACTTACTTCTACTTGATCGTCTGTTTGATTTTGTGTTTGTCGTTTTTGTCTTGTAAGTAAGTCAGACTTAAGAACATATATAAAAACAAATCACAAAGGGTAAAAGTAAACTCTTACAGAACTAAAATGAAGCAAAGTCAAAGAGCCTCATCATCTAACTCTCTCTATACATCATTTTAGAGTAGTACTCAGTTGTGTGTTTAGCCCAAAAGCAAAACACTTTTGTTAAGTAATTATGAATACACAACCATATGTGACGCTTTTATCATCACTACGTGTGAATAAATCAACCTTTTATTTAGTAATTGTCCTTTCAATAAAATACACAAATGGTGGAAGCATACTTCATTAGTCTCCTAAGCATATGATTAGCAAGTGCATCTTAGTTTCTAGGACATGATTGTTGACAACTGATATTTGATAATGGAGATATATATGTATAGCTCGTCTTTGTATGTAGCCATATGGATTGGTCCAACCATGATGAAATATAGGGTTTGATGCGTCCTATTCTAAGTTGAAAATTTGTTAGACTACTCCGATACAAGAATTATCATTTTGACTAGATCGTCGTGAATCATAATAAGTGATCGAATTTGCATCACTGTAAAGGTAATCATTATAATAAGCCGTAGTTTTTTTCGTTAGGTTATAAGTTTTGAGCATTTTAGAATGGAAAAAAAAAAAAAACAGTAGATGGAGTGAAAATGACTAGTCATAGAGCACACCACAAAGTCACTAACATTTGTCTCTTTAGCTCTATATCATCATCATCTTCATCAAACATCTATTAGTTTTTGTTTTGATTTTTTTTAATTTTTACAACTTTGGTGAGCACATCGGCGCAATGTGACCATGACGAGACTGGGAGGGTACAAACACACATTCCAATTTCCAACAGGTGTGCAAATTCTCTATTGGTGGGACCTTGGAGACTAATAACAATTTCTTCTTTGGCTTTGATCACTTGGAATTTTTCTTCTTGGCTTCCTTTGAGAACTAGAGATCCACTTATAATTATCTGATCCGATGCAATAGCATATGATATTTATTTTAAAACCGATATATATTCAATGATAGCTCAATTGATTTTTATAAAAATTACTCTGCTATGAAAGAGGATGATTATCTTGGATCAGTCATGTATTAGCACCTCTTAAGATGTTTGCTATTACTGTGGTAAAGTAATTAATTTGCGGTAAAAAAAAAGAATACAAGTAGCTGACGTGTCAGTGACATAAAAGACCTAAAGCACATACATGTCACGTGTCGCGACCCCACCACCAGGAGTCCGCAACCACCTCCGCTCTTATTTCTTCCGAAGCTGCTGATCTGTCACTCCGAACCTTAGGTTCGGACAGCCGTTTTACCTGTTTCATATTCCCGACATAAAAATACGTTATTTTTATTTTATTTTCCCCTGACACACAAACGAATCACAAATGTAAAACCCTTTCTCATAGCATTTACTACTCATTTCTTCACAAACCTCTCTGATAACAAAAAGCAGAAGAAAAGCAAGAGGAAGCAGAAGATAGTATATTCAGCTCCTTCATTTCGCTTCCTTCTTAAGCCATTTTGATTACTCTCCTTTTTGTCTCTCTCACTTCTCTTCGAAGATAACTTTTTTATATTTCTTTAATTTCTCTCCTTTTTAGCTCATTTGCGATCACTAGTGTCAAAATCCGCCATTAAAACTCTCACTGAAGCTCCCACAAGATCTCTCAGTTTCAAATCACACCATCATCTCATTCTAACCCATTTTTCAAGTTTAAAGCTTGTCTGGTTTGTGTTTATAAAGTCTTCTGTTTTTATTTTATTTTTATTAACAGAAGCTGTAACGGCTACTATGAGATTTGCTACTCTGTTTTTGGTTTTGCTTCTTCTTCTTCGATTCGTGAACGCCATCATCGTCCCTATTGATTTCTTGGCTCTCCAAGCTATTCGTAAATCGCTTGATGATTTGCCAGGTTCCAATTTCTTCGATTCTTGGGATTTCACCTCTGATCCTTGCAGCTTCGCCGGAGTTTACTGTGACGGTGATAAAGTCATCGCGCTTAACCTTGGCGATCCAAGAGCCGGTTCACCCGGTTTATCTGGTCGGATTGACCCGGCGATCGGAAAACTCTCTGCTTTAACGGAGCTCTCAATCGTTCCGGGTCGGATCATGGGTTCGTTACCCCACACAATCTCCCAGTCAAAGAATCTCCGGTTTCTCGCAATCAGTCGGAATTTCCTCTCAGGCGAGATTCCGGCGAGTCTCGGCGAGCTTCGGGGACTCAAAACACTCGATCTGAGCTATAACCAGCTAACCGGGTCTATTCCTCCGTCAGTCGGATCCTTACCGGAGCTCTCCAATTTGATTCTGTGTCACAATCACTTGAACGGATCACTTCCTCAGTTCCTCTCTCAAACCTTAACCCGAATCGACCTCAAACGCAACAACCTCACCGGTGTCATTTCTCCGACGTCTCTTCCGCCGTCTCTACAATACCTCTCACTTGCCTGGAACCAACTAACCGGACCAGTAAACCGGGTTTTACCCAGGCTAAACCAGCTCAGCTACCTCGATCTCAGCTTAAACCGGTTCACCGGCGCAATCCCCGGCGAGATCTTCACCTTCCCGATCACGAACCTCCAGTTACAACGCAATTTCTTCTACGGCGTGATTCAACCGGCGAATCAGGTAACAATTTCAACCGTCGATTTGAGCTACAACCGATTCTCCGGCGCGATTTCTCCGCTTCTCTGCAATGTTCAGAATCTCTATCTAAACAATAACCGGTTCACTGGTCAAGTCCCGGTTAGCTTCGTGGATCGGTTATTGACAGCGAGTATACAAACACTATACCTCCAACATAACTTCTTGACGGGAATAGAAATTAGTCCGGCGGCGAATATTCCAGTGAGTAGCTCACTGTGTCTGCAATACAACTGTATGGTGCTGCCGGTACAGACGCCGTGTCCGGTTAAGGCCGGTTCACAAAAAACAAGACCAACAACGCAATGTAACGAGTGGCGAGGGTAAATACATCATTTCAGGCTGTTATGGATTTTCGGGTCTTTCCCCGGTTATTTTGTTATAACACTTGCATGAGTTTCGAGGGTAGAAAACCAATTATTTGTTTATTCGTTGGTGACTTTGTGAATGAGAATCAATAATGACGATGTATGGTTTTTTTGATAATGTATGTTAAATGTTAAATTTAAGTTTATCTTATTATGTGGCTTCCAATAAAAACGAGCAATGCCTATATAGGCTATCTCGTTCTTAGTTATATATTCATTTTCTTTTCCAAATATATTTTAGTTGTTACAATTCTTGTTTTTTCTATGTTTCAAATTCAGCATATCAATGTAAGTTGTAACTGACTAATCGTAGTTTTAATAAATTATGTAAATATGTCAATGTACTAAACAAAACAAAATATATGTCAATGTATTGGCCAGTGCCAAGAAAATGGTAAGGAAGAAGCAGAGAGAAGAGATGGTTGGTGATGCTTATAACAACAAATACATGTTGGTAAGAGGAAGATTTACCCAAATGATTTTTGGATGAGGAGAAGCGCAGCACACAGACAGCTGATGAAACCCATCACAAAAGAAGAAGTGAATGTAATAGGAGCTGAGTTGAGAGAAATCAACGCTCGTCCTGCCAAGAAAGTGGCTGATGAGGCCAAGGCACGAAAGAAGCGAGCTGCTATGAAAAGATTGGAGAAAGTAAGGTGGAAGGCAGACACAATATCTGATATATCAGAGCGTTCAAAGGAAAAGATTATAGACAAGCAGCAGAGAACAAGGAAGCCTAAGAAACACGTTGGAGTTAAGGTTAGGAAAGGTTAGAAGAGAGTGGATAAGAGGATGACGAGTGATGCTAGGGGAAGCGTGGAGTCAAGCTCGGTGGTAGAAACGGTAATAAGAGTGCCTGCCACTGATAAATCAGGCTAGAAAGGTCCGTACTCGAGTTTGATACAAGTTTGAGAAGCTTGATCCGAAATGTCTTTTTGTAAATTTGCATTGAATATTGTTGTTTTTTGGTAGTTTTGAAGAACATGAAAATATATAGTTGAGGATCATTATAACCCCCAAAAAATATCATGGTATAGTGAGATGATGACAGTGTTTTGCAAAATACTACTTTATTCTCACTCTGTAAAAGTAATGTCTGAAACCAAACCATGTATATATTATTACTGCATTGCATGCCACTAGAACATACATATAACCTTTAAAAAATGGTTGGCCAAGAGAATGGTTTCATTACAACAAGACACTTTTCACACACACACCATAGTCTTTAAATACCTTATTTGATGATTCTCACTTGTCTTATATTATTATTTATCATCATCTTCTTTTTCTTCTTCTCTACTTTTTTTTTTTTATATATATAACTTACAGAGACAGTATGTATGTGTAGATAGATGCATCAGTAGTAGAAATGTCTCCTTCGAACCCTCTTCTTGCTCATGATCGGCGCCTCACCACTCCCCGGGAATTCCCATTTCACAAGATCTCCGTCCCACGAAGAGCTTATAAGCGTTGGGTAATACGGATGCCAATTACAGTCTCTTACAGGTGAGCTATGGTGCTTTAGCACTGCCACTTTGTCTCCACTTACCTAAAAACAGTTTATGATTTCAAGATCGGTCAAAGAACAGAAATAATAGAGATTCCCCTATCCAACCACAACACCAATTGGTATGAAACATAGACCATCAAGTGCTATACTTTTCATGTAACTGTATATTTTGTATGTGTTTATGAGGATTTAGGGTATACCAAGTCATATATGTAGACGGAACTGTCGTTGGATCCTGTGTAGATGTACTTTTGGCCAGTACTGTAAATATAAAGAACAAAAGAAGCCGACACAAGACTTAGAGAAATACGTTCAGAGAGTTTCTTCATCAAGCTTGGAACATTATGGAACTTCAAAAGAGACTGACCTATGCGCAGGAGAAAAGTAGCAACGTATGAGAGTACGCAACACTGAGTGACCTTTATATGTCGACACTGACTGATCAAACGGGTGCTTTAGATCTCTTGCCTCAGGAGGATAATCCATCCATCTGTAATCCCATTCATAGTTTCTCTGCACCTCATGCCTATAAAGTAGAACAATCAGCTTCGTCAACATATTCCTTGTGAGACACTAACAAACAAGATGCAACAACGCAGCTACACGCCAAATACAGTTTAATGTAGACAATAGTTACCTTGCAGGTGCGCTTGAGGACATTTTTCTGATATCCCAAAGTTTGATGGTTTGGTCTTTGCCATTCGATATGAAGTAGCGACCATCTCCACGGCTATCGATAAAGGTAACACCTTCAAGGTGTCCCACTAAAACACCAGCTGGCTTATCTTTTTCAATGAAACAACGCCTATCCCACACCTATTCGTGTAATGAATTTTAACAAGATTCTGTTACAAATTTTCTAATAAAGCAAGAAATTTATTGTACTATTTGCAAGCAACAAAAACAATTACCTTGCAGAGATTATCATCACTTCCTGATAAAATCAGGTGTCCACTTTCATCAGCAAAGCACACAGTATTCACATCAGACTGCAGAAAGGGAGAAAATGCTATCAGTGCTACAACGATAAGATCACCACTAATTTGCAGGTACCAATCTTAGGAGAAATTTCCCCCAACCAATAAAAATGATTTTACCTTGTGTGCAACAGTCCGAAGTGAGACTCGATTTGCTTCGAGATCATAAACATAGATGGACTCATTACTGCTCCCAGCAACAAGTTCTCGTCCATCAGTTGAAAATTTCACAGAGAATATTCCAAAGGAATACCCTCCATCTTCATCAGAAGAGAAATCTAATCCATCATGAATCTCCTACGAAAGACATGGACCTCAAATTAATTTAACCACATTAATAAGATGTTGAAACAGAAAGTTAATAACGTGAATAAAGAAAAAATTATCAAGCAGAGATTCCATCCCAATATCATATTTTGCTCTTACTAACACAAACTGTGGGTGCATACCGTAACATTTGCATGAGACTCGGTTGTACCGGATCCAACATCGACAATGTGAACAATAGGTGACATGCTTGCGTAAACCTGCAATATCAAAATAATTCATTATTCCTTTCTTTGGAAAATAAGCACAAATTTTTGCTCTACCAAGAGACCATAAAGACCAAACAAAACCACTTACTCTGTCTCACTACAAAAGATATGATTTGACTCAAGGTGAAAATTTGCGTTTCTAATCATATGAGAAATTTTCATCAAACATGAGTTAAGTAGTTGAAGATACAAAAAAAATTACCAGATTTCGCTGATCAGGGGATAGAGAAGTATCAGTAACAGTCCAACGCAAGCTTTTTGCATGGATATCCTTTTGAACCTTCCAGCCTTTCTCTACATTGTAAATCCGAATATGGCTTCCCTGGAAAAGATGATTTGATTAAGAAAGCAAGGTATGCAGATTAACTAATCCAGAAAAATGAAAAATCCAGGACAAGCCTAGAGATGTATTATCTGTTTCCTAAACTGATAAACACTAATTACCAGGATGAATCATTTACCTGAAACCCCGCGATAAAGAGAGAGCCATCAGTTGAAAACTGAGAGACATATGCTCGGCTATTCATTTGATCTACAAGCCAAGGACCCTTTACAGGCAAATATCTGCTAAGCATATGGCAACAATCAGCGGCGGAAAACCTTCCTCTCCCAGAGAAATTACTTTCTCGACCAGCCAACATCCTCACAGTAGACACAGGTAACTGATGTCTCCCAGGGACTTCACGGCTAAACCGTTGATGAGGACTAGATTTTAATTTAGTGATCTGGCTGATTTCATGGTCTAACTCTGCCAAATGTTCATTTGGTCTTTGACTACCACTACTACTACCAACTCCACAAAAGTCTTTTTCAGCATCACAAAGATCGGATTCAATATCAAGTCTACTCAGTGTATAACCCATTTCATCAGCAGCAAACTCACTTGGTCCAAAAAACATTATAGCAGATAACCACCATTGATATATATCTTATACCACAGTTTCATTCACAGTTCTCTTGAACTGTAGCGTACCTACGAAAGTCAAAATGTTCAAGTTTCATCAATAACACATTCACCACACTAAAACCCTCTTTGCCATTTAAACCCAATGATGAAGAACTAAATCAAAGAAAATAATCAAAGATTACGATGATAAAAGCTTCATCAATCCTCAATTTAATAACCAACCTACGAGGAGATTAAAGAGGAACTTAAAAAAAAAAAACCTAATTCCAAATAAATCAAAGTCGTCGTCTTTATCTGCGTAATGAAGAATGAAGAGAAACAGTATCAACCCTAATTATTTCCAGCATCGAATTAAAAATGCACAAAAGTTGAAATCACCAAAGACATAGGAAGAACCCAGAAACAAGATCACTCCAAAATTGAGAACTTGAGAAGAGCCGTGACCCTTAAATCGGATCGCGAAGTTTTGAAGAAACAAAAGGACAGGTTTTTAGCTGATTTACCCGTACGAAGGAGACAATTCGTAACAGTACGCAAAAGCTCCCTTCTTTCTTTTTTTTTTTTTTGGTCCTTTCAATTACTCTTAAAAATTTCGCCTTTTTCGATAAAGTTTATGAGCGGATATGGTTTTTCCCGATGACGTGTGTGTCGATGAAGCGTACAAAACTGTGTTGCCACGTTTGACTTTGTACATAGACAAGTGTGGTGGTCACTCGAAATCATTGCCACTACATTAATTAAGGGTTTGTATTTTGTATACTTTCTTTGATCAAAAGTCTCATGACCTTTTATATTAATGTACTGTATAATAATACACTTATATCAAACTTAAATCTGTGGAGAATGAGATTGCATTAGATTTGGAATGTCAAGCTACAATAACACACAATATAACAGAACAAAAAAATAACACAAATACTACTTCTAGATTCACATATGGTACGTAGCGCAAACAAACACATCATGCTACAATAATCAAATGGTAAGAGACTGTCTTGTCTTGTTCCATGACCACTCTTACTTATGTTAGGAAACTGTCTTCTTTGACAAAACCTTTTCCAAGAAAGTGAAGTTATTGCAGAGTCTGTTGTTATGATTAAGAGTCGAACAGAGATTCACAAAACTCTTGGATTATTTTAACTTGAAATGAGAGTAGAAGAAAGTTTACCTACGTTCATACATCATCTTCCATTATATGTTCTAAAACATTTCTCTGTGAAGTGGAAGACAATGGCCAACAAATGCCACATTGTTGCGAGAGCATATACAAAGCCACCATAGTATAATCTTTTTTTACAATATAATAGAGTAGCCAAAGTTCTTTTTTTTGGGTCTTCAACCTGTACAGACAATATAATAGAATATGCATATGGCAAAAGAAACGACACAATACTAAGTTACTAACATTCATCAACTCTCTAAGATGATGTGATGAGAGTTTTTTTTACGCCTACTACAATCGGATGGTGCACATAACCGTGGTCCTGAAATCGAGCTGGTGATTGAACGGTGGCTTTGTGACAATCGATCTCCAAGTTTTCTTCTTTGGATCATACATATGAATCATCAAAGATCCAGCATTGCTCCGTTGTCTAGTATGCCTTGTGTCCATCAGATTATATCCATCCAAAAGAATCATAACATGTAATTCACCATTCATTGCAACGAAACCAACTGGTTTATCATAAGGAGCTTTCTTTGGCACACTTGATTCCTTTTTCCAACGATTCAAACCAATCTCATACCTAAGAATCCAATCCCTATCCAACATGAAAAACACCGGCTTCCCACAATCAATAGCAACAATCTTCCCTAGCTTAGGTCTCTCTTCTTCTCCCCACATATCTCCAACCAATCTCCATTTCTCACCACCACCATTTCTCCTCAGCTCCATCACTGCAGCGTCTTTATAGTACTCATCAACAGGAAGAATCCCAGACACAGTTCTTGATCCGCCATATCCACCCATTACCCAAAACTCTTTCTCTTCTTCCTCCTCATTCTCATTCCCAACCAAGAAACCAACACATCCTGCTCTAAACCTAGGCAATTCATCCATTTCTCTCCACTCATCTTTCTCAACATCATACATCTCCACTGAACTCATCCTACTTCCAGCAGCACCAAACAACGTGTGCCGTGATCCTCCTCCGGCCACAATAATCCGATCAGATGAACCAGGCATCGCAGCGCAAGCAAAGCTGCCACGTGGAGACAACATCGGAGAGAGCCGTTCCCAAACCGATTTCACGAAATTGTAACGGAATACAGTAGAAGTAGGCAAAGGAACGTCAAGAGGATAAGACCTAGTGTCGAAAGCAGATCCACCGAGTACATAAACATGCGGACCAAGAGCCACGGCGACGAAATTGCAGAGACCGTAAACGTGAAGGTTACAAGGCATGAGTGGGAGCGATCTCCAGGATAAAGTCACGGGATCGAAGAGGAAAGGAGGCGAAATCGAAGGATCCTGAGGGAAGATGCAAAGGAGATCGGAGAGACAGTTTCTGTAGTTGTTAACGCCGTCTCGTCTATGGCGGAGTGAAATTAGGGTTTTGGAAGAGAGGAAAGCGTACCATGATTTACATGTCGATTTGAGGCGAGAGATGTGAGGGTAAGGGACGAAGGAGAGGATCAGCCTCGCTACATCGTTGGATAAGCCTGGGATTAAGGTCAAACTAGGATCGATTCGAGGCTTAGGTCGAGGAAATGATGATCGAGACGATGACGATGATGAAGACGAAGACGAATACGACGATTGCAACCGCGAAGAGAAGATAGGCAGAGGCATGATTAATCCCGGCGGTGAAGAAACTCCGGCGGGATTTGGATCTGAAATAATTCGATCAATGAAACAGAATCATCATCATCGCGAAGATTGAAATGATAAGTGAAGACTGATTCTGATTTTGATTCCTCTTGTTTGAAATTTGAAGGATATATTTTTTATTTTTTGTTTTGGAGGTGTAACCAGTTAAATCACCACGTGTACCCTTATGACTGGATTAAACTTTTTTTTTGTTTTTACTGGTTTAAACATTAATAAGATCAAGACTTGGTAAAAAACATGAACACCATCATTTGCACTAATATATTTACTGCGTCTGATAACACCATCATTCTATAAGGTTTAGAGACGGCTGCGTTTTACGCTTTAAAAAATAACAAAGATATTTTGATTAAAAGTTGTATTTTTAAAACATTTGTATTTGAAAAAATTGGACTTCAAAACACTCAAAATCAGTGCTTTGATTTTTCAAATTCAAATGTATTTTTGCGTTATATACATAAATTGTGAAAACGGATGTGATCTCTTTTTAGGAAGAGTTTCACATCTTTTAAGATTAGACTTATTCCGCGTAGTGAGAACGTCCGTGCAGATAATCTTGTGAAATGTACAAGAGCACAAGGCTTCTATTTTTTTCATATTAGTACATCGATCCCTGACTGGATCTCCTCAAATGAGATCTTTCAACCGAGAACTTAAATGATGGGGTTCGGCGACAGAAAAAAAAAAAAAAAAAAAAAAAAAAAAAAAAAAAAAAACATCAGGATCAGATGTACGATCTTGGGTAAAAATCTAGTTGAGGTGTTATGAGATGATTGGATCTCATTGGGCTTCTCTTTTTTTTGTTTTTCTTGTTCGAAGTAGGTTGGGCTTTTCTATGAAGTAAGTTTAAGCCCATTTGTCTGCATTCTTTTTTTTTTTTTCTTAATTTAATCCTTTTCTTCACGTCTTCTCTCTAATGATCGATCGATGAAACAATATCATCATCACAAGTAAATAATATTTCATCAACTTTCTAGTTTCTTTGTATATGGAATATGAAAAAAATGGGAAAGCGAAAAGAATCAGTTCGCTTATCGACTACTTCTAGAATCCAAGCTAGCTAGTTCAGCCAAATCGATAGGTAAGATGTCTACCTCTCCATTGTGTTCAAAAATAGTAATGATCTTTTTTTGGATAAAATGTGCATTATAAAACTACAGCATCAAATTACTAAAGTTAGTTATTAAAATGGGTCCGTCAATGTCAACGTCAATAAACGCATTTATTAATTACATTATTCTACATCATGCGCATGCACATCTACTTTTTATTTTCACGTACTAAAGGTAAAGGCTTTTTTTTTTAAGCCATCTCTCCATAACATGTGTCATGTGATTAGGCAATTATGACAATGTGTTTTTATCCCCCAAAAAAAAAACAAATGTGAAAGTTATAACACCATTACAATTTTTTAATAAGCAATTATAAATATTTTTTTAGTGTTCCAAAATTTAATTGAGATCACTTTCAATCAAAAATTATCTAGTGTATTGTATTATCTTTCATGTTCGAACCATGCATTGGGAAAAGCTTATTTAGGTCCCAACAGAAAACGTATGAACTTTGACTATGAACTTTCCAATTAACCACTACGCATAACAAATAAATAAATAAAAATGGAAAACAAAAGTTAACTGACTTGTCGTAGTCCAGCCTATTTGATTTCGTAAATTCGATCTACTTCTGGAATCTGTTCTAGAAACAGTATTATTAATTGGCGTCGAAAACGTCACTACAATAATTTATTAGTACATTATTGTACATGTGCATGCACACATACTATATTGATTTTCATACAATACAAAGAGGACCTCCAAGAAAACATAAAAATACTTTTCACACAAACACAAGTCAACAAATCATCAAAAACCTTTATTTAGTAGTACAGAGGTTTTTGATATTAGTTGAAACTTGAAAACACTAAACATCGTTGAAACTCGTCGGAACTAATTATGCGGACGCATTTATGATCCAGAGACGGCACAAAAAGCTTGAAGAGTAGATGGAGCTTTCCTACCAGCTTCTGTGTGATAGAAATGAAAGAAGTCGAGGTAAACAAAAGGTTTGAAGACACGTGGATGCTTCTCGTCCACAAGTTCTTTTGGTGAATCAATGATAAAACCTGGTTTTGGACACGCGAAAATTGCTGATGTGTATCTTGTCCTCTTCTTTTCCGTTACTCTTACTCGGTGTAACGGAGCAGTGAGTCTACCATTCATAAGTGCCTGCAACAACAACAACAAATAACATTACTAACTATATTTGTTTTGAACTTAAAAGCATTTAAGTGATTAATTATTGAGTATGTGGTTGGTCTCGATCGAGTGAGAGTGATATAGTGGATTCAAAATCAATTGTTTTTCCACAAACTGTTTTGGCCTTTCTGTTTTTAGTTTGCTTTTGTCGTCCTCTAATTCTAAAGTAGTTAAACGGCGGTTTACTTTCTAGTTCTACTATTATTACACTTTCTATGTTTCAGCTCATAGTAAGTAAGAGCACCTCGAAGAGAGGTTTTTAATGGGATTCTTAGCCTATTAATGAATAAAATTTAAATAAAAATGAATTAGTTGGGAAGAACCGATCCTTTAGTGAAAAATTTTAAGAAGCGGTTCTAAAGAGGACGTGGCAGCATGGTATTGATGTGAACTGTATATGAGAATTTTTTTTTTTTCGCGACCAAACAAAACTCTTTCTTCTAGTCTCGTCTCTCTCGCCTCTTCACCACCGTTGCCGGAGAAACTCTTCGTCACCGTCGCCGAAGTCGGTCGTCGCCATCTCTTTGTAAAGGTAAGAAGATTTCTGATTTCATTTGTAGATCTTGCTTAGTGATTCGAAATTAGGGCTTGTTAAGGATAGTAGCCAGTCACTTAGAGAACATCTCTTTCAAATTGACCTGGTAACACTTGTGTTGTGTCATCAACTTGTTTGATATTTGTGTTATGTTCAATGTCAAAGCACAGGGAATCTTATGCGTTGAGTAATTTAATGTGCATAGGTATGTTGCGTTGATAGTATAGTAGCTAGTTCCTCTGACTCCGGTTATTTTGTATATTTGATTACTGGTTTTGTGATTTGAAGTGAGAATCTTCCATGTTTTGTGGTTGGAACATGTATACTTGTCTTGCTTTTTTTGAATTTTCTGAGGCTTGAGCATATAGCTAAAACTAATTTTAAAGGTTTAGATCTAGCAATGAGAACCATAAGGTCGTCAAGTCGGATTCAAAATATTGACAGAGTGTTTCCAGATACTGATAGAGTTAATACTGGTTTTATCTCAAGAACGCAGTAGATCAGTAAGATCACTTGCAAACTTGGTGTTTGTGTTTGTTAGGCAGGAACAATGATAGGTGCAAACGAAATTTTCTTGGGTTTTATATCTAGCTATAGAAATACATTTAGAAGAAAAAGAAATGGAACCATGTTTTCTTGGTGAACTTATACAACTTCATTTTCAAAAAGGGATTAGTGAGAAGTAAGGGTGAAGCGTAATTATTACCTTGTTGGCCATTATAAGAAGTAACAATTTATCAGAAGTTGACCTTGTTGTTTGCTAGGCCTCTAGCTCAGTTTAAAGGTGTCCCATTTTTGAGTGGAACTCCTGTGAATGTTCAGGTTTGTTCATGTGCTTTGACTTCTTTTTCCTTTGTTTATATCGATAGATGTGTATGTGTTTAGCTTAAGATTAGTTGTGTTTGCCATCATATGGTGCATTGATATTGGTATTCTTTTTCCTGTTTCCTTTGGCATTTCTGTACTTAACTATCTCTGTTTCGGAAGCCCATGTCAAGGTCAAACAGTTAATGATGTCTGTCTTCTTTGAATGTTGATCTGATTAAAAAAACCTCATAGAAATTTGTATAAATGTACATAATTTTTTTTTTACTTTTCTTGGATAGCTTAATGATGCCTGCCTAAACACTTTGAAGTTTTCATCTTTGAGCTTTGTTGTTTTCTGTTACTTGTCACTTTTTCTAGGAATATATAAGCTTTAGCTACTTTTCCAGGTTCTACATACTAAAAAACTTATTTACAATTGTCATTGAAGGTTTTAGATACTAAAAAAACATGTTTGTTCTGTATCTGATATTTGCAGCTATATGCATGGCGTGCTCAAACAACTGCATCCCTAACTTCAATCTCTCACAAGGAAGACAGGTTTGGAGTAGCACAATTGTATATGATCGTATGTATACATAGTTTCACTTCTCTTCTTGGCTATATATATACTTGTGAGGAATTGTTTATGATCGTAAATGTGTTTTTTTTTTTTAGTTATGATAAAGTAATTTTATGATTTTAAAAATAATTCTTATTTATTCTTAAGAACCCCACTTGGGGTTCTACCATTGGAAGAGTCGAAATTTAACATCTCTTAAAGAGGTTCTTAATTTTAAATTTATCAAAATTTATATTAAAACTAATGGTAAGAACTAAAAACCCATGAAGAATTCTTACCATTGGAGATGGTCTAACTAATCATTATAAAATCATTAAAACTTTTGAAAGATATAATAGTTAGAACTGAATGACATCATAAGATTTTAAAATACAGGGTAGATTATTATTTTTAGAATATTCGCCTCAATTATGTATAGGCTACCTGTTTTGTTGACAAAAGTCATATAATAATTTAGAAACTAAGTTTTATATTTCAAATACAATGAGAAAACAATTTTCTGTTTGATTTTAGTATTTTTTTTAAAAAAATTATCAATTGGAATACAAATTTATAGAATATATATGTCATAAATCATGACTATATTATATTCTAAATTTATTTAACCAATATTTAATATTATAAAAGCCAAAGAATGAATAATGATTAATATTTTTATGCGCATGTGGAAAATAAAAGTATCCCTTACACATAGAGAATCCCCGGCTATAACAACGAAAGTATTAGGAGATGGTTTCAGTCTGATCCATTTATCATCTTTGGTCTTTTTCAATTTGATGTTGAAAAAGTACTGTCAGAATATTTTTGTCTGTATGACAAGGGAAGCTCAACTTAATTTGCGTCCTCAACTTCAGCGACGTCATTAGCCTCATTGCCATCGTCACCAGTAGTACCATTTTTAGCATCAACACCAACATTAACATCAACATTAAGGTTAACATCAACATCAGTATTAACATTAACATCACCATTAACACCACCATCAGCATTATCATTTTTAGCACCAACGTCACGATTAACATCATGATCACCAACATTAGACTCACCATTAACATCAACACTAACAGTAGCATCAGCACTAACATTATCACTAACATCGACATTGACTTCAACACCAGCATCAGCACCAACATCAGCATTGTCTTCAGCAGTAGTATCAGCATTGTCTTCAGCAGTTGTATCAGCATTGTCATCAAGTGGTGCAACATACTTCATCAATCGGATACGATAATCTGTTGAATTCAATTGTTCGTCAATGTATTTTTCTATCCCATAGCTCTCCATTACCATTTTTCTCACCATTACGTCTATTTCCACTAATTTCTCCGAAAACAACTGGATCGTTTTACTGTTTTTAACACACAAACAAAAAAAACTTATCAGAATTCAGATAAAATTGGTGAACACAATATAAGTAAGCATGAATGTGTATAATTATTATTTTTAGCTCATTGGTTTCGTAATTTATGTTTTTCTATAACAATAAATATATTAATAAACGTAAGTTGTTTTCTTAATGTAGTAAAAGATGCTCACTTGTAATTAACATTAAAACCAAAAAAAAAAAAAAAAAAAAAAAAATGCTCACTTGTGCAAGTAGTAAAAAAAGGCGAACCAAGGCTAAAAAATACGCATGAACCAAGGCTGAAATAAAGTTGATGGAAATAAGAAAATACGCATGAACGTGTATAATATATTTTTTTAGTTCACTGGTTTTATACGATTTTGAGCGAATTAGCATTTCTACATACCAAAGAAATGAATAAATGTAAATTTGTTTTAAATGTGAGAGAGAAAACGCTCACTTGTGCAAGATGCACTACAAAAAATCATAGCTGTTTTTGACGGATAAATACCCGTCTATAATTTTTGATGGTATTTAAAATCTGTCTAAAATGGTCGAAAATGTTAGATGGATTTTCCACACTTAAAAACGGTGAACTTTGGCCTAAAAAAAAATAACATGGTTATAACTAAACAACACTCAAATTGTTTACTAAATAACAATGTATTTTTATAAATTAATAAGCATTTTCGAATAACGTATTTGTAAAAGTACAAGAATTTTCACCTGATACGCTGGTTGCCTTCACCTGGCCATAGCTGTTGAGTAAAGTCATTGGCGTTCTCCAAAATATTAGGATTTTGTATCCCCAAACTCTCGGAGAGATCATTATGGTTCAAATATCCTACATAAGGTTTCGGGCACACGTTTCTTTTTTTGGTCTCAAGTGGCTACGAGAATAGCGCGCTCTTCCATGGTTTTCGTAATCGACTCCTGAAGCTCCAATGACACTTTATCATATGAGGCTTCGAATCAACCATAGTCTTCGAGAGCTTTACGGACATCGCTCCTCACTTCAACCCACTTTAAGCTTCCTGGTTTTAGGGTTTCGTCCGCAAGATCGATGAGTGGAAGCTTCGGACTGTACGAAGCCATTCTTCTTTCCTTTTTGGTGCAATCGAAACACGTTTTCAGATTGAAACTAATTAGCAATAAATAATAATAAAAGAAAGCATTTCAAACTCATAAGACCTTTGGATTTTCTCTTGGTTATAGTTCTTTGCTTCTAGGTATGTTTCTTGCTTCCGTGTCAAGAAAGAGATGATGAAGGGTCCGATTTATAGAGAATTTTATTCACACGTCCACATGCATGTATTTTTTCCTTTTTCGCTTTTGATCACTTTTTCACTTTAAATTTTTTGGCTTTTTCCTTTGGGAAAAGCACATGTAGATTAGGAAGATAAAAGAGGGAGGAAAGTTGGTGATTAACAACTCAACGAAAAACTCAACCTTCCTCATATGTAAAAAACAAAACAAAATGTAAACTTCTACGTACCTAACTAACTAGACCCTTAACCTCAATTACGTTCTAACCATTGTAAAAGATTCTTAAGTGATTCTGTGGTATCGTTAGTTACCATTTGATTATTAGAATTATGAGGCCAATTTGTTCTTTGGGAAGCAAAGTAATAAATTACTAATGAGGAGAAAGTGGAGAGATAGTTTTAAAAAAAAATAAGTAACATCTTTTTGATTGAATATATAGTGGTTGATATTTTTAAAGGTATCGTTACCATTTGAAGGCCAATATTGTTTTTACTGAAGAACAGTAATAAATTAAAAATGACGAGAACCATTTTGAAGAGAACATATTTTTGATTGAATATTACTATAATGGTTGATATTTTTAAAGTGATTCTGTGGTATATATCGTTACCATTTGAATTTCTGAGGCCAATATGGTTCTTTGTAAAGCAAAAGTAATAATGACGAGAAAAAGGAGAGATGCCTATTTAAAAGAATACATCTTTTTGATTGATTAATTTTAGTTGGATTCAACTATATACATATGTCTCCTTTTGGATCAGAGCTATTGGTTTACCCGCATTTTGTAACGTTTCCGGCAACGTGCTTTAACTTTTCCGATCACTCTCTTTGAGAGTTGTTTAAAAAAAAAAAAAAAAAAAAAAAAAAAAAAAAAAAAAATTGGATGTGGAACATGATAATGATTAGATAATTATCACAAAATATGATAATGATTAGATAATTAAATAGTTGTTTTTTAAAACATGTTAAATGATCATGTCTTTTTTTTCAAGCAGAGAAAATACACAAACTTTTGGTGCATTTTTTTTGTTTTCAAACACATTGAAGACTGTAAACGCAATCGCAAACAGGAAAAATAAAAAAATGTTCGACAAAAAATATGCATGTCTTTCTTAAAGAAAAATTGCAAACGTAATATTTTGAATAATAAGCGGGAGAACAAATATTTGCGTTTGAAACATTCAGATCCTTGATTTTAAAAAAAGAAATAAAATTGATGCCTTCACTCAGTTTTATCATTTTGTTGAAACACCAAAACGGTTCAACAATTTTCAAAGAAATCAATCAAATCATCGGAAGAGGGTCGTCTGATAGTAAAAACTAAAAAGATTAAAAGAAATTCCCTCAAATAGCACCAAATGATGTTTTTGTTCCAAAATTAGCACACATTTTTTTAGGACAAAAATAGCATTTTATAAAGTTTATAATTTGATTTTTTTGTTTGGGTTAACTATATTAGTATTTAGGGTTTAGTTTTTAGGGAGGTAGGGGTAAGATTTAAGGTTTAGGATTAAGGGTTTAGGGTTTTCTAAACCCTAAACCCTTAATCCTAAACCCTAAAACATTAACAAAAATGTTATTTGTGTCTAAAATGAGATTGTGTGCTAAATATGTCACAAAAACTATATTTTGTGCTATTTTTGAGAATTGCCCAAGGATTAATGATAATATATTGATGGGGTGTAGCCCAATGTTTTGTATTGCTTATAAGATGTTTTGCTGTTTAAAGCAAAAAGAATTCGTTAGCCCATTATAAAAAAAAAGTCACAAAATAATGTTAAGGTTCAAATTCATAGAACGTCAATAAGTCATTTGATACTTTTTATCTGCATCAAATTGAAGGTTCGGAAGTCAAGACGAGAGAAATGAAGTGGATCAAAAGCAAAACCATCCCAAGATTATTTCATCGTTTTGATTGGGGATTCTCTAACGGTAAGCCCAATTTCATTTTACTTGACTTAACACTTCCTAGACACAAACAAACATATGAGTATTGCAATGAACGTAACTGGTCCGGACCAGACAAAAACTGACCCATGGGACCGATCTTCGGTTAACCAGCACAACAAATTAAAAGCCTAAATGAACATATATGATTGGTTTCAATATATCATTTCGCTTGAGCTCTCGGATATTATGTTATTTATGTGTTGTACCTACATAGTTCATCGATATTTCATATACGTTTGATCATTTCAGTTTAGAAATAGTACATATAATAATAATACTCGAATATATTATATATATATATGTTATGTTCGCCGTAAATTAGCTCATTTTAGAAAATGTCTAAAACAATTTATTGATCATCTTTAATTTTGGTGTTCCCCAAAGTCGAGTTTCGGTCTAATAATTACCATAAGTTGAGTTTATGGATTTTCTTTTAACCAATAAGGAACGTACATTAAATTAGTCAAAAAATCAACGGAACCAGAAACGTGCCAATTAAAAATTATATATCATGGGACTGATTGGTTGCATATTTTCAGGATTTTAGACAATTTAAAAGTTTTAAAAGTCATTTTCCAACCAATCACACTTAAAAAAAGTTTCTTTGCTTTAAAGTCTTAAAAGTCTAACTGCTCTTTTTAAAAGTCTAACTGCTTTTTCTAGTTTAATTTTTTAAAGTCTCAAAAATGAGACTTTTTAGGCTGTAAAAAATCTAAGAGTTACGTAACAATTATTTTAAATGAAGTTTTTGTTTTGTTAATTAATTGTAATCTAAAATAAACTTTACTATTTAAAAATAAATAATTCAACTAATTAAATTAAATAAATAATTAGTGGTGATAAAATTTGTTAAATAATTCAAAATAAATAATAAATTAAAGCCAATTAATAAATTTATGTTGAAAAATATCGATAAATCTTACATATAAAGAATAAACGGAAAATTACACTGAAAATGTATAAAATTTATTCAAAAAAATTATTATTTATTATTCAAAAAAATAATAAAATTATGTCTAACTATTAAGTAATTTTCAATGAATTAATACTATTAGCATGTAATAATCGATCAATAATCATTCTAAAACAATATAATTTTTTTTTACAGTTTCTATAGCTTTTGTTACCAATCAGACTATTATACATCAATAGGTTTTAAAGTTAAAGTCTTTACGGCCAAAGTCTCTACAGCCAAAAGCTTAAAGCGAAAGGCTAAAGTCACAGTCCTAACCAATCGGCCCCGACAACGGAAAACTAATATTTATGAGTGTTATTCATTTTAATTGTCATTTTCGTTTATAAGTTCTAAATTGAAGAATCTAGATCCATAATCCCAAATTCTCTTAACTTCAAAATCTGGACTTCACCGCAGCGCATGACTTCCCTACACGAAAGCCATTTTTTCCCATGACTCATCAATGACATCCACATCTAAATAGATAAGAGGCACGTAACTTAATAATACAAACAAAAATTTAGAGAAAAAAGAAAGAAACTCGCGTGTTGATCAAACGGTCAAAAAATAATTAAAAGTTTATTTGTTAAAAAGAAAATGGAAATATGTTATTTAGACCCCACACTAAAAGGGTTATCTAATATCTACCTTAATTCCTGTAAATTAATCCCGACTTCCGGATTTTAAGGATTGGGGAAAAAAATAAATAAATTAGAATTACTACTTTTTCTCTGGCGTATTCAAAAAACAAGTTTTTATTTTTATTTTTTTGACGTCAAAAAAATAATCAAGTAGATATTCTTATTTAAATACTATCATTAACAATTAATAATAACACATACTGACACACATTACTGTACATGTTATTGTTGTTACCTGCAAGCAGCAGCGTAACGGTAGTTATTAAATGGTGGCCATAAATGTCAACAAATGCAATTATTACGTAATTTAATTATGTCTTAAACAACAATGCATCACAGCTACTTATCTGTAAACGGCACACTAACTACTAGTTTTGTTAACGCATACTAACTACTAGTTTTAGTATTTGATTCCAGCAAAGCAAATTCTATAATTAAACCCAAAATCAAAGATAAAAAAAAAAACACCCTCAAAATTTCTCAGAATCAAGAAATGGATTCAGACTCTGTTCTTCCTCTTTCTGAATCTTTTCAGATCCCAGTAATCGATTTATCGGACCAAACCCTGAAACCAGGAAGCTCAAAGTGGGATGAAGTGAAGACTCATGTCCGTAAAGCTCTGGAAGACTATGGTTGTTTCGAAGCCTCGTATAATAAAGTGTCAACAGAGCTTAAGATTTCTGTTTTTGAAGCCATGGAAGAGATTTTCGAGTTGCCAATTCAGACCAAACAGAGAAACGTGTCTTCGAAACCCTTCCATGGATATCTTTGTCATAATCTTTACCAGAGTTTAGGGATCGATAATGCTACTGTTCTGGAGAAAGTCAACGACTTCACTCAACAATTATGGCCTGATCAAGGGAACAAGAGTATTAGGTATGAAACTAAACAAAACTAATTTTTCCTTCATTTTAATTTTTTTGTAAATTTACGCATAACATTTTGATTAATAAACGCAAATATTTTTCTTTTTAAAATTTTTATCACAAACCCTTAAATACAAGATACAATTCAATAATTAGGTTCATCAACTCGAGTATTATTGTGTGTTTGAAATAGTGAGACTATTCATCGGTTCTCGGAGCATTTAAGGGAATTGGATATGATGGTGAGAAGAATGATAATGGAGAGTTTTGGATTAGAGAAGTACATTGATGAACATCTGAACTCTACAAATTATCTTCTTCGATTGATGAAGTATACATCACCTCCTGATGATGGTGTAGAGGAGACCAAGTTTGGTCTACGTGCTCATACTGATAAGAACATCCTCACAGTACTTCATCAACATCAAGTTGATGGTTTGGAAGTGAAGACCAAAGACGAAAAATGGATCAAAGTGAAGCCATCCCAAGATTCTTTCCTCGTTATGGTTGGAGATTCTCTCGGTGTAAGTCCCTAATTAACTTTCTCTAATTAAGATCTACGTACACACACTTCTTAATCATATCGGTGTTGATGTTTGTAGGCATTTTTGAATGGTCGATTGTCTTCTCCATATCACCGAGTGGTGATGATGGGAAAGAAAACAAGGTATTCGACAGGGTTGTTCTCGGTTCCAAAAACAGGAGTTATCGTAGATTCACCACAAGAACTTATAGATGAAGAACATCCACGTATATTCAAACCTTATCAGTATGATGATTTCCTTCAATTCTTTCACTCGGAAGCTGGACGTAAAGCTCAATCTCCTTTCCATGCTTTTGCTGCCCTCTGCAACACTTAATTATGTTTAATTTTTATGTTTGATGAGGCTTTGTAGTTGGTACCAATCCACAACTAATTTTATGTTTTAAATCTCTTTGGTTTTCCTTTTTTTTTTTGGGGATTTTATCTTTTGGTTATTCAATATGTTTTCACATGAATTTGCATGCATACACACAAGAGAAAGGCAAAAAGAAAGTACTAAGCCATTCTTATTCTCTCGTGGTATATTGTAGGTTACAGTACATATGTGCGGCAATCGATTCCAAACGGAGGAGCTGTATCTATAATTTGGTCACATTATTGTTTTTTTTTTTTTTTACCATCTATTACATCATTATTATTAAAGATATCTGATATAAACCTAATCTGACGACTATTTGCGGTAGCTGCGATTACGATAAATAATTTTTAAAAATAATAATTTCATGACGCAACTTCTTCTTTTACTTTTTGTAAAATACTTTTGCATTTCAATAAAAACAAAACTTATACAAACTACCCAAACCCCAAAAAAAAGTTCCGAGGTCCAAAACCCTAGCCGCAAGGGGTGATTTTTTAAGTGATTTTCGAGTTGCCTCTTCGGCAGCCTGACTTCTCTCGGGAGCTGTGGGAGGATGTTTAGAAGGTTATTGTCAGGTTTGTTCTCCGCCGTCTGGTTTGTTTAAGCCGGTTTTTAGTCTGACATCCATCGGTTTCTTATGTGGTGGTTGGTCGGCTTCTTTTCTGACAATCACTGTTTACGTTTTATAGCGTTTTATCGGTTTGCTTCCAGCATGTGTCGGCTTTTTCACCGATGTTATGCCTGGCTTTGATCTAGAGTTTCACCTTTTGTCTTTTGGTGTCTCGTCTGGTTTTAGATCCGGAGTTTGTCCAGCTTTTATATATATATTTTTTCAATCGATTTCGTTTGTTTTGGTTTGATTGGTTTTGATTGTGTTTCTCTCGATAGATCGGATTGCATAATTTTCTGATCCTCCTTTGTTTAAGGGTTTGTTTCGTTTTTCAAGCTTATCGTTTTACTTCTTAAAAACATATCGAAGTTGTGGATTGGAGTCGCCGTCGGTGCTCTTGGTTGTATTAATGCAATTGAGGCTGTTTGGTCATATCAGAACTTTTGTAATCGATTGTTTTTCTCGTTTACGGTGTTCATGGTAGTTATGTCAACTCAATCTTTTTCGTCGATATACAAGGACCGTTTTGGAGATGATTATTCAGGAGGTTCCTTGATTTGCAAATTGGAAGATGAAGTTTGGTTGAGGTTTTCTAACATTAGTTGCAGCTTGATGAATTGTATTGCCAATAGTGTTATAAAAGATTGAAGATTTGAAGTCTTTTTCGGCTTTGAGAGGTCTCGCATAGTGACAGTCAATCATTGAAGATGAGAGTCATTCTTTGATGCTTTTGTTATGTTTGTCTATTTTAGGCCATGTATGACAATGGTTTTTGGATTTAGATTTTCCCAAAATCTATTTTATAACCATTCATGATTTTGAAAAAAAATAGGGAATTTAGATTTTGATGTTTTTGCATATTTGTGAAGAAAATCTAAAATCCACATTTTACTAGTTTTTAAGAGATTTTGTTGTGTAAAAATAAAAAACCAAAAATCTCAAAAACCAAAAATTAAAAACCACTCAAAAACTCACAAACATTCATGGCCTTAATGTTGAGCGGTTATGCTCTATTTTCTTTTTTAGATTTTGGTGAGCTGTTTTTTCGCTTCTTAGTGAGGTTTTTTAAGAAAGACGGAGGAAAAAAAAAAAAAAACTACCCAAACTTAGTCAAAAAGAACAAAAATTATACAAGCCCGTTAGATATAGGCATGATAAGCCCAGCCCAAAACAATTAGTGGAAGGAGGAAGAAAACAAGTCGGTTTTGGTGGTTTCAAATAGAACCAAACTGGTTTAAAAATAATGAAATCGAATATGATTTAATTCGACCAAACCAAAGAACCCTAGTAGTAAAACCTAAAGAGTAAAGCTTCTTCTTCTGGATCCATTTGTTTCTCAACCTCTCCATAGTCTCCTCCTTCCTCTGTGTCTTCGACAAATCATTCTCCTCCTTGTTTGTGGTTTTGACTCTAATTCACTTCCCAGGTAATTATTGTTCGAACTCGAATTCGAATTCTTCTTCTCTTTCAAGTTTCCACTTTCAATTTGAGTTCTGAATTCGGTTGAAAAGCTTTAACCTTTAAGGCTTTGGATTTGAATAGCTTTTTTGATTATTTCAATTCTATCTGATCCACTGCTTCTACGGATATTAACAGATGACGGAGGAAGAGGTTGTTACTATTCCTGTGCCTCAAGTCGATCTCAAGCGCAAGCTCGACCAGGTTGAGCCTCAGCAACATGCCAGCTCCGATAATAACTCCAACGAAGATATTGTAGATGATAATGCCAACGCATCTTCTGATTCTTCTCAGGCGAAGCGAACCAAGCTCAACGATGCTTTAGGTATTTCTGTTTCTCTAGCTTCTTATAAACTAGATTCGTAAAAAAATTAAGTCTTTTTTTATGAAACTGATTTTCTTATTTATGGTGTAGATAATGGGATAACACAAGAGAATGGTTCTTCAATGGAGGTTAAAGAGGAAGAAGAACACCAGAAAGAAGAAACTGAGATTCAAGATTCTGTACCTTTGGTTGAGCAAGTTCAAGATCCCGTTCCTGCTGATGTTGTAGATCAGCCAGCAGATGAGCATGTTATTCCTGAGGAGGATAACCAACAAACTTGTATTGAAGATAATAATGTAGAAGAATGTAAAGATGTCAATGGTGAAGAACCTCTTAAGGAATTGAATGATGCTAGTTCTCTGAAAGAGATTGGTGATGAAAATAAGGAAGTTGATGATACACAGTCGACCTCTCGCACTATAAATGTCCCAAGTTCTAAGGTGATATGATTTGGTTTCTGTATTTTTTACTGTTCTGTAAGTATTTCCTACTGTTATTTTTGTCACTGACATTGCTTTTATCATGATTTTCAGGTTGGTGTGTTGATTGGTAAAGGTGGGGAGACTGTACGGTATCTTCAGTCCAACTCTGGTGCCAAAATCCAAATTTTGAAGGATTCTGAAGCTGATCCAAACTCTGCATTAAGACCAGTTGAGATAATTGGAAACGTTTCGTGTATTGAAAATGCTGAGAAGCTTATTAATGCATTCATAGCAGAGGTTAAAATTTTTTTCTTTTTTTCACTTTACATCTTTGTATCTTTAAGATATTTGGTTACAATATTATCTTCTGCTACTACCTCAGGCCGAAGCAGGAGGTTTACCCGCCCTTGTTGCGAGGGGCCATCCTTCCACTCATTTGATAGGGACTCCAGAACAGATAGAGATTAAAGTTCCAAATGATAAGGTATTTACTTATTTTATTCTATCTGACATCAGTTTAACCATACCTAATCCAGCTTCAACTGACAGGTTGGTGTGATTATTGGCCGAGGTGGGGAGACAATCAAGAACATGCAGACAAGGTCGGGAGCACGCATTCAGGTGGTGACTTATATATGATGTTAAGTATATAAACGAGCTGAGAGAGTCTTCAAATTTGAGGACATGTTTTTACCATATGTCTCATTCCATGTGAAAACTGATTTAATAAGTTGCTGTGTACTTGTGTAGTTAATACCACAACATCCAGAAGGTGATGATGGCTTGAAGGAGAGGACTGTCCGTATTTCTGGAGATAAGAGACAGATTGACATAGCAACTGACATGATAAAAGATGTTATGAACCAGGTTTGTTTCTGATACTATTGCTCTCAACAAATGCATGTGTTTGTGTTCATTCTTGAGTTTGGTTTGTTGCTATATTGTGCCTGAAAACTCGTTCATTTTCTCATTGCTAATTATGTTTCATTTCGTTGGGATGTTATATTATGATATGGTGGTGCCTGTTGCTCTCTTCAATTTTACTATGCAAACACTTTGAGCTGATAAATATGTGTGCTTGCTTAAAGTTTTGGCCAGCATCTGTTTTAGTATTTGTATGCACTTTTTGTTTGTGATTGATCCTTGAATAATTTTTCACGTTGTGCTGTTTTAAGATGGTGATTCCTTCTCAGATTTATATTGCTTTCCTGGGAATAATGCTAAGCATGAAATTTATATTACTCCCCATCTTCTAGTATATATGGAAAGCATATGATGTAGTCTATAGTACTCTCAGTGACATCATCTGCTGGGTCATTGAGTAGCTGCATGTTCTGTGAACACACCTTTATAGAATAGTTGACCTACTGCTGCCATAAGAAGGTTAGCGTGCAAAAAAAAAAAAACATGTACTGAGTGTCACAAAAATGCTCGTTTAAACCTGTTAAGAACACCATATGTTCCATCCTCGATGTCAGGTTGCCATTATTTTTTAATGTTGAAGGTGCCGATCTCGAATTGGTGTTGGTTTTAAAAATGCAGATTTCGCCATTACCGTTCACATGGGGTCAACATTGCCTCGTTGGTGTTCAGTAGACTGATGTTTACAGAGGAAGGTATCTGGCATTGTTATTCAGCCTTGCTGGTGCTAGTTGTCGGTAAGGCTGCTTTGAGACTTTAACAACTCCAGGAACATTACTTTAGCGTAAATCTGGCAGGCAGATCTTTATCTTCTAAGACGTATGCTCTTCCTTAATTAACGTCCTTGAAGAAAGGTTTATCTGGAATATTGTGGATCGATGCACACCTTATGTTTACTATTGATATTGGGAGAGTTCTGTAACTCCATTTGCAACCTAGCGTAACAAATTGCATAATGCCTGAACTTACATGGTATGGCTTAGGAGAGAGTGTAATTGAGAAGTTGCTTCAAATAACGTGAAGATCTCATTTTAATTTTTTCAAGCATGCACTGCCGTTTCAATTATTCTATGGTGCGAAGCTGATGCAAGAAGTTTCTATTCACTTGAAATAGTTTGGCATGTTATTTGTGGGATTTTAGCTGTCACTGCATTTAAGCGTCTTAAATGTCATGTATACCTGATTGTTTAATATATATACTGTTTTTGCTGTCTTGCTATGTTCTTTGCTAATACATGCAATTTATGCTGTGCCTTAGAGAATCATCATGTGCTTTGTCCTTAAAGATCCATGTTCTGATAATAGCATTACTTGCTGTGTGGGATGTTATGCCATCTTTATTGTCTCTGATGGGAAGTTTCATTGTTGTATTTGTTTGTAGAATGCAAGGCCATCACCCTATTCTGGTGGTTATAATCAGCCTGCATACCGACCCCGAGGGCCAGGTGCTCCGCCTCAATGGGGTTCACGTGGTCCTCATACTCCTCACTCAATGCCCTATGATTATCACTACCGTGGACCGTATTCATCTCAAGGTTCACATTTCAATTCTCCTGGTTACGGTAGTTATCCTCCGCATCATATGCCTCCTAGAGGTAGATATGGTGCTGGGTGGGACCAAAGACCTCCACAATCTGGTCCATATGATTATTATGGTAGACAAGGAGCTCAAACCTCTGGTCCAGTTCTACCCCCTTCTGGCCATGCTCCCTCCCCTGCCTTGGGTGGTCCTCCTTCCCAAGTAAGTTATGGTTATGGTCAAAGTCATGGCCCAGAGTATGGACATGCTGCTCCTTACTCCCAGACCGGTCATCAGCAGAGTTATGGGCAAATGTATGAACAGCCCAAGTATGACAATAATCCTCCGATGCAGCCAGCTTATGGAGGTTCATACCCAGCCCAAATGCAGCAACCTGGTGGTAGGCCTTATGGGGTGCAACAAGGTCCAGTCCAGCAAGGATATGGGCCTCCACGGCCTGTAGCAGCAGCAGCACCGTCGTATGGCAATACTAGCATGGCTCCACAACAACAGCAATATGGATACACGTCAACCGGTGCGCCAGTGCAGCAGCAAACATACCCTTCCTACAGCTCCGCTCCACAATATGATGGTTACAACAATGGTACACAAACTCCTGCAACTGGTCCAACTTACCAGCAGCAAAGTGTTCAGCCAGCTTCTACCACTCATGATCAGCCTGGTGCACAGCAGGCTGCAGGAACATATGGTGGGCAAGTAGCTCCAACCGGGGGATACAGTTCATATCCATCCTCACAGCCTTCTTATGGTACTGCTCAAACCCAAAACATTGGAAACTACGGATATAACACAAGCTCTCAAGATCCTAACTATGGATATGGTGCAGCACCCGGTAGCCAACCCGCATATTCACAAGCAGCGCCAGGTAGCCAACCCGCATATTCACAAGCAGCGCCTACTCAAGCAGGATATGAGCAGCAGACCGCAACTCAACCAGCAGGCTATGCGGCTGCTCCAGGGAGTGCACAAGTGAAAACCCAATCTCCACAGTCTGTGTATGCTCAGTATGATGCAAGCCAGGTTTATGCAGCTCCCCGTTAAGAGAATCAACAATGTTGCAAAGTTTCCTATGGAGTCTAAAGACAGTTTCTTATTAACGTTTTAATCTCTGTTGAAATTGTTGTTGATGGTTAAGCTGTTATATTTAATTTCGTTAGTCCATGCTTCAAAAGATTTTTATCTTCCGAAAAACACAATGTTACGAGATTAGTAGTTAAGCTCGTGAGCCTTGCTAGTATCAGAATTCTCGATTTTGTTTTTCACTAAACTAGAAACGTCGATGCTGCACGAGACGATAACATTCGATGTAAAAATATTGATGTCTATAGAGGGTAGAGTCGATGTGTCTTGAGGACGGCCTTGTAGCTCGTACAGTCGTACGTATCTTGGAGGCGGCTTCTGGATCTACAACTCGACCCACATCTTTGAACCCTTTGTCTTGTCTTAACAACAAATCACTTTTTAAAAAAATCTCTCTCCTGCAATTAATTTCTGCTTATCTTCTCCAAAAGATTGTGTTTGTGTCAATGCCCATTGTATAGCAAGAGGTCTCATATAGCTCATCATTCATGTTCCACCCTTCTGGTGTCTGAAACTATTTATCGGTCCTCGGAGCAATTAAGAGAATGATAATGGAGAGTTTAGGGATAGAGAAATACATTGATGAACATCTGAATTCTACAAATTATATATTCTTCGATTGATGAAGTATACATCACCTCCTGATGATGATGCTGATGATGGTATAGAGGAGACCAAGTTTTGACGTGCTCGTACTGATAAGAACATCCTCACGATACTTCATCAACATCAAGTTGATGGTTTGGAAGTGAAGACCACAGACGAAAAATGGATCAAAGTGAAGCCATCTCAAGATTCTTTCCTCGTTATGGTTGGAGTCTTGGAGATTCTCTCGGTGTAAGTCCCTTAATTTACTTTTCTTTAATAACATTTTCTAAACACATTTCTTAATTAGAGAATAATCAATCATATCGTTGTTTGTTGATGTTGCAGGCATTTTTGTGCTTTATGAATATGCATGCATATATACAAGAGATGCACAGAAGAAATATATCTCATTTCACTAAAGAGTTTTTTTTTTTTTCGAGAAAAGCAAAAAAAGAAAAAAGAAAGAAACTACTAAGCCATTCTCATTCTCTGGTGGTATATTGTAGGTTATATTACACATGTGCGGCAGAGTATATGAACACTAGAAACTTTTGAATAATAAATCTTGCTATGCTTGTATATAGTTTGTACCCAAAATCCAATGTCTTTTGCTTCCAATTTGACATCATGAATTGGAAGCAGAAACCAGGAATGCAATCAGATTCATATGTATGCAAGAGAGCTTCTGTCAAAATCTGGTTGTGGCCTGCCTCTTGTTGGAGTCGGCGGTCTCTGAATATTCAGCTCCTGCAACAGATAAATTGTGTACTTGCAGGTTCAGTGTTTGGTTTGTAGCTTAAAGAAAACATATCCACTATATGAAATCTCCTAGCCAACGTGAAGATTTTTGAAGAGTTTATTTGGTGTGCACGCACATAACTACTAACTAAGATCGAGTTGCTCGCTTTTGTAGCTGAAACAAAGTCGTTATGCTACTACATCTGTAGATGCTAGGAAAATGACTTGTTCCTAGTTCCACAACTATACGTGTGTTTTGGGTTTAGGCGAAATGTTTCTTGGAACAGGACAATAACTAGTCTCTTACAATAAGGTCCAAGTTACCCAGTTTGTGGCTGAAACAAGTTTCAAGTTTTTTATTTTTATTTTGGAAAATGTGTTCTTATGATGCCCAGTAAAAGAAAGAGTTCATGTATGGATTTGACTCAACTTGGAATAGAAGTAGTAGTTAAAGTGTTGTTACCTGCATCCAAGCGTCGTCTCCAGAATGCTCTGGGGAATTCTCTGGAGATAAGATGGGAGGTGGAAGAGGATGAATTAACTTAGGAACAACCACCAATCCTCTGCCAACCACCAATATAGCTCCCGCATTGTTAGCAGTTCCTGTTTAGAAAAGCATCGCAACGTTTTTTCTTTCTTTAATTCAAGCCTATCCAAGAATACAAACATTCATACAAAATGAAATTTTTGGAAGGTTTTGTTTCTCCTCACCGCAGTAATTTGTGGCGGAGAAAAGCGTAATCAACTGTCCTTGAGCAAATCTTTCGAATCCGTCCATCACACATTCATGGGCCCTAATAATTAGCTGTAGTTTATTCCTCTTACAGAATTCTGTGACTCGATCAGGCTGCAATATCAAGACTACACCCTCAGCGATTCGCCCCCAAAAGTATAATTAATGAAAAACGACAATAAGAGGGTACAAAAGGTGTTTTACCCCAAATGTAACCAGACCAGGTCCTCTAGCGTTTGGTCTTAAACCCTCAATACTATCATTCTCTGTAGGATCAGACCTGTACTTGGAATAATGATATTATGACTCGGGGATATAAGAAATAGTGATCAATATGAAAGCAGGAGCAGAGGATGGATACCATAACAAGTCCATTAGAACAAGGGATCCAGCATCCATTGTTATGGGCCTTTCAATCTTCTCGATCTGTTCCACTGAACTGATTGACCTCCCAATTCCACCATGCATACATATAATTTTATTCTCGATGAGTGCAGCAAGGGGAAGATAATTGAAAAGTTGATTAAATCTTGTCCATGCCCAGATGCCATCATTCTCTCCCTGGTAAAAGTACAGAGACAGGTTTAGTCTAAGCAGAAAAGCTAGCGACAAAGAAAATTAAAATTTCTTTACAGAGGCATGTACCATTCTTTCTATGCATTCAAGACGGAAACCAAATAATGCATTAATGTCAGCAGCCTCGTGATTACCACGAATCAAGTGAACATTCTCCGGATATTCAATCTGCACATAGAATATCTCAGAACCAATAAAACCAAGCACAATTTGAATGAAATTAGTAATATGGGTGATGTGAAATTAGGCACCGTCTTGCCTTCAATGCAAGTAGCAAAGTTATAGTCTCCAGGCTGTGTTGTCCCCGGTCAACATAATCTCCCAAAAATAAATAGTCAATATACCTGAGGCAAATAAGTTTACAGGTTTAGTGACTATTTTTTAGCAAAATTACAGACTATTCAATCGTTTGCTTATACTTACGTGATGTCTCCAGCCGTTGAGGGAAATCCATATTCATCAAACAGCCGCATTAAATCGCCAAATTGCCCATGGAGATCACCGAAGACTTTAATAGGAGCTTTTAGCTGAAGAACCGTTTGCTCATGCATAAATATTTGTTCAGCAGCATAACAGAGTTCCCCAACTTCGTAAGAATCCAGGAAAAACTTCCTATTGCCAGGAGGTTTCCAGTTTCGAGGTCTCAACAAAGCAGAAATGACCTGAAAGAAACAGCATTTTAGTAGATATCAACTGTGAGTAATGTCCAGTAGGATGAGAAGATTGCAGAAGAATGATACCTTTTTATGAAGGCCTTGAGGTGACTTCTGTCTCGTGAACTTCTTGGTGGGTTGTGGCACATCGCTATTATTCATGGGAACCATCCGCCGGCTCTCATTCTGAAACTGATCCAAGCTTAGCTGTCTTACCATGCCGCCCAGGCTGCCAACCGTCTCCTTTGCTACCACGACCTATAAAATGTGATAACTTGGTAATCAAATAGGTGAAAGATAAGATATAACAGTTATTAAAGCATACACTATGTTGGAAGTATTTCGAACTAAGCAACCAAATATATCTTAGGCATGAAAGAAACATTCTATATAAAAAAATCAAATAAAAGAGATAAATGCAATATAAGTGGTTAACATACAGCTCTCGGATGTAGCCTGACATCTCCTTCAGTTTCAGTATTATCGGTAGTAGATTCTACAGTTGGCGAGCTGGCATCAGAGGCAGAGGGTTCTTCATCCAGACTAGCAGATCCTAATTGTGCAGCTCGCCAAACAGAACTAGCAACCTCTGCTTCAGCTGCAGAAGCCTCCGTCAATTTCTCCATTGAATCTTCGTCCAAGCTGATAGTGTTTGGGAGAAAAGAAAGATAAGTAATGCTAA
This sequence comes from Barbarea vulgaris, assembly GCA_963667165.1. Lineage (NCBI taxonomy): Eukaryota > Viridiplantae > Streptophyta > Magnoliopsida > Brassicales > Brassicaceae > Barbarea > Barbarea vulgaris. The sequence goes on along the minus strand of OY763894.1, from coordinate 21,828,416 downwards.
AACAACCAAAAACACAAACCAAAAGAATGTAAGAAATGTGATAGACCTCAGTCCCTCAGACTCGGGGCCCGAAGGAGGACGTGCGGCATAAGAAAACCTGGGAGTGGAGCTTTGTTGGGATCCATCCGATGCTGGCAAAGGTGAACTGATGTCTGACTGGAATGTTGAATTTTCAGCGACTAGAAAATCGTCAAGCAACACATCTGTGCGGAATAAAATTACCGTAATCATCATACTCCAAGAAAAAAGATATACATAGATGACTTGAGACATTAACTTAAAGTATGAGAAATGTAAGTGTGCCACATAAGAATATGTACTTTTTGTTTATCAAAAAAAAAAAAAAAAGAATATGTACTGCAATACACTATGGAACTTAAGTATATGTACCACAATAAACTTCGTCATTTTGTAGTATAAGAAGCAAAATATCAGGCTTACCTCCTCTAAGACCACCATGCACATAGATCCGGATTCCAACTGATGCGGCGCCATGGCGACAACGTCGCATAAGTTCAGAAGATGGATCTTGATCAATTTGTCCCTTACTGCCGCGTGCAGAAGTGACTAGCCCATTTCTATCCAACCATGCACCGGCAGCAGTATCAAGCACTGCAAGAAGAAAGATTCCATAACAATTAGCAAGATAAAAAAAATGCTTGTGAAACAAAAGCAAGACAAAACAGCCATTAAGCATTACCTGCAACAGCTGCTTCGGCATCTATCAAGCGGCCTCCTCTCAAAACACCTCCACTGACATGTAATCTTGCACCTACAAAAACCTGATAAGAAAAGCTATCAAGGAACTCATTGCAATGGCTAGGATAATAGCATGGTAAAGTAAACGAAATCTAATCCCTCATCAATCATTTCATACAGAAGGAAAACAATATCAACTCAATTTCTAAAGCTAAAATTTGCAGTCCTCCGTTATACTAGTATTAGTCAATGCTACAGAAGTTTGTTTTTTTCAAAACTAGAGGAAGAGTTGGTTTACCGCGGCGTGTTGATATCTTGGAGAAGGAGCTACACCTGGAGCCAGAGTCCATTCCCACTGACCATTTCTATGCATTAGTAGTCCATAAGCATCTGCCAATGGCTGCCGACACACGGACACAAAAGTGAATATGCCAGAATTCATAAAGAAGAATGAACAAATAACATCTAAAATTTCAAATCTCACTAGCAAAATAAGCAAAGCTCCGGGATTCGAGATTTTGTAAGTTATCTAGCCCTATCGTGGGAAAAAGGAGTCTACTAACTTCTGCACAAGAATATAATAGAGAAAAAAAAAAGTATACCACTCCTAAAGTGTCTCTTCCACCGCAGAGCAAAAACATGCCATCAGAACGAGCACTGCCAGTAGCATACCTATGCAGAAATATCAAAACATGAAGTTTCAGTTGAAGAAACAAAGGTTATACAACAGCCATTCAAATAAACTTAATCACTAACATTCTAGCACTGGGTCGGTCACCGTCTGGGTTCAATCTCTGCCATACATATGGTTTCTGAGCTGTATCCAATGCCCAAGCATCAGAAAGAGCTCGTTTCCCTGTATCCATACACACAATGACAAATCTTTGTTAGGATATCTGGATTTTGTAAGAAAATAAATAGAATAGTGAAAACAAAAAGTTTCCATTAAAAAAAACAGACATATTCTTACCATCATTTCCAGTGACTGTAACAAGATACCTCTGAGAAACTAAATCCATAACATGGCCATAGCGAGGGCCTGGACCTTCTCCTTGAACCACGACCCTGAACACACATTAAAGGAAACAATATTAACATCAAGAAGATAGATAGTAAAGAGAAAAGTAGTAAATGATCTCTGACCTGTGCCACTTGTACTTATCATTAGTCATATCAAGAACGTAGAGATCATCAGTAGAATGCCCGGCTGGACCAATGCCACCCTGTTAATTAGAAAAAACATAAGAATATGTCATACATGAACAGTTGTAACTGATAATTGATCACATTTGCGCATTGCAAGAAACAACAAATGGCTTGACTAAATGATCAATAAATAAATAACCTGAAAGACGACCATGGTGCCAACTGCAGCTGCGGCGTGAGCAGCCCTAGGAGACGGAGGCTCACCAGCCGGTTTAAGCCTGCACAATACCAAATCACCAATTGTGGATTATCAAGAAAACAGTAAACCAAAACAAGAAAGATCTTTAACACATGTCTCAATTACCTCGTCCACTTCCTAGTGAGAACATCATAAGAATGCACCGAATTAGTAACTCCAGCTAACCCTAGAAAACAACCCCAAGTAGCATCAGATCAAACCAAAAAAAATATTCGAAATCCGGAAATGAAAATTCAATTGAAATCAGGGATACTTACTGATCCCAGGTAGAGAAGAACTTCCACCCTCAATAGCGGTGGCGCCGCCGAAAAGTATGAGTCGAGGGCCATGAGTCTTAGTAGCTGCAACAGCCGTAAGTGTATGTGCGCATCTAGGACCAGGAGCATCATCTTCATCATCCCAAAAGGTTTCTAGGGTTTTATACTGAGGAGCTGGATGTAGCCACTGTTTCGACCCCATTGAAAACCGTATAAAAAAAAAAAGCGAATCAAAGAAGAAAGACTAGGGCAATGATGAAAAAGCTTCGTAGAAACTTCAGATCGGATGAGTAAGAATTCACGGCGGATGACGGTGGCGAGTCACGGCGGACTCTGTCTCCTACCTCGACAATTTTTCAAAAAAAGGTTAAAAGAGCAAAAAATAGAAAAAATGTTGCTCCGGCGATTTCTCGAGGACACAGTTTTCTGCGGATAGAAAAGGCGTTAGCGCTGAGCTGTCTACTTTAGTCTTTTTTCTCTAGTCAACGGCTTTATATGTGTGTTAAATGTCGATAAAACCCTTCACCTTCTCAGATGATATGTTATTTTTTGCCCTTTTTAACGGCTGATTTATTGGATTTAGAGTGATTGAGTGATTATGTAATTTAAAAATTGTACCTATACATCGTAAATATTTGCTAATTGGAAATTTGTTTTAGTAAAAGTACAAAACAACTCGTAATTCTTTTATTATATAATCGATTATTCAAATAATTTCCCGCGCGTTTTGTTTTTTATCTAGAGAGGAACGCTAAATATTAATATGATAGTTGTTTAACGTCTATTAATAAATTTGAATATCTCGGATTTTAATTTAAGATTTTTTAAATTATATTGGAGTGTTTGATTATATAACAATAGGAAAATAAGATATTTGAATTTTAGCATTATAAATAATTACAATAAAACAAATTTAATAACATTATATCTCTTATATATATATATATAGCATTTTAAATAATAACATTATATCTTTTATCACGTCATGTAGTACTGTTACAAGACAGATAATGTGGACCAAACTCAAGATCGATTCAGAGGTCAACTCCTGTAACTGGGATCCGTTCGCCACAGTGATGCAGGCGCTCAACGAAGCTCTAGAGCACCGATTCACAAACATTTCAATCGCCTCAGATTCGCAGAAGCTTATCAAAGCTATCATATTAAAGTCTTTTTCAAAGTAACTTCACATGATTCTCCACGATATCCTCAGTCAAGCTGCAAAATTTTCTTCGATCTCTTTTACCTATGTCCCGAAGAATGCCAAATAGACATGCATATATGTTAGCAAAAGAGGCTTTAAGAAATCTTGTATGCCAACCGAGCCTAGACTCATTATCTTCTAATCAATTTAGAGCATGGATCTTCATTGGAGATCTCTTATTGAAAGACTCTCATTAAAATCATACATATAAAACTTGAGTGAGCTCTCCTTTGGATGCCACCTCAGCACTCCAGAGTGTGACACATGTCCTTTTTTTTTAAATAAGCTTTCTAATATTAATTTAATTTAAAACTTCAACCTTATTAATGTCTACCTCTTCCTCTTCCTCAATCAGAAGGTTACAAACATATTTAAACATATATTTAGATTAAAACCAACTTATAATTATATGATGATTGGGTTACATCAAATCTATATATTATTAATATTAATATTTTTGGGTATATAGTTGTATTTCGAGTATTTCAGATATAGGAGTTTAGGACTCATTCGGCTTTTTATCGTTTTAGATTTAGGTTTGGTATCCCTTTTCGGATCGGATTCGGTTTGTTTATTAGGTTCTTGGTAGTTTCTCAAGATCTATTTTACACGTGATCGAAAAAATAAACAATAGGATGGAACCAAAAGCTACTTAACGGGGTATAGATTTTTGATATGTCAATAATAAAATAATAATATAGAAAAATAAATTAATTTATTCATGTAAAAATATAAACTTATGTAATTATTTCTTCTTTTTTGGTAAGGAATTATCTTTTTTTTTCTAAGTAAACATGTTTTCTACTTATTTCTAAAAAAATTAAGATATATCATAAACAATAAATATTTAATTTATTAATTTTATCTAAGCTTAATTTAGTTTTAAAATTTAGAAATCCGTCCATCGGACGGGTCCTAATCTAGTAATAATAAAACTTAAAAAAATAAGAAAGAGAATGAGAGATTCATGGCAATAGTCTCTTATTTGAGAAACCCATGAGAAACTCATTTTACATTTGGCTCCATGTAATTGGTTCAATTATTTTTCTAACATTAATTTAAATGACATAATTAAATTCTACAAAAATAGCAATATTAGAGGGGTGTATTGAATTAAATATTTGGTGTGATTTGAGTTTTAATGAGTTTTTAGATGATTTGGTTAAATTTTGGTGAATTTGGAATTTTGTTATTAAATTCTCTGAAATCTCACCTAAAACAATGGGATTTTGGTCTTTGTATTTTTAAGTAAGAAATCCCCTCAAATCTCACCTGAAACTTTTAAATAAAATCATAGTACTGTTTTCAATAACAGTGGATTTGATTGTATATTTTAAAATCATTAATCCAATAACACAGGATTTTATAAGATATTTTGAAATCCAAGTTTCAATAACACATGATTTGTCCATTTAACTCAAATCTCTCCAAATGTCCGATTGAATATACCCCCCTTAAATTCGAAAAAAATGCTTAAGAGTATCTCCATTGATGAAAGTGCCGTAAGTATTTTGCGCAAAAAAAAAAAAAGACACATAATGTGGACAATTCTAAGAAAAGCATTTCTAATTTAACACTTGATCAAAACTTTAAAGTTTGAATTTTCTTAAGAAAATATACCTTTTCAACGACTTTATTAGACTATTCTAAGAAAAAGCATTTCTTAAACTATGGCCTTATGTACTACTACTATTTCCAAATATTCGTCATTAGTAGGTCATTATGGAATTCATTAATGGTCTATAAAGCTTATAAATTAAAATATATTTACAAGGATGAAGAGTAAACATTGTTATTTCAAAATTCATATGTCTAATTATAAATCACTGAATTTTTTGAGAATTTCATATGAATTTATATAAATTAGTTAAATTTTATGAACCAATAAAAAAGATGAAGTCGAACCATAGACGAAAAGAGAATCTCTAAACAGTTTAAAAAAAAGACAAATCCTAATGATCAAATGGCACGAGTCTGCAGACATCCCAAGCCAGCCTGGTAATTCCAAACCTCTCACAGGCCTCTCCAAAACTCCTCCCAACATCATCAGAACCATAAGGGATGAGCCTTTTGTTCCAATCATGACGCCCACGAAGCTCCGTCATTTCAACTACACAAACCTTTCTTGTCTCCAAGCTTATACCATACCATTCACCATCTGTTCTGATCACGATTCCCTTCCCGACCTCGTCTCCTCTCTCGTCCATAACCCTCACATATTGCCCACTCTTTATCCCTTCTTCTGATGATCTCATCGGATTCTCTCCTGTTTTCGGGTTTACTGTTGCAGTTTGATCGTTTGATGGTGTTGTTGGTTTCTGCTGCCAAGTGTTTTCATCTCCAGGACTCTCCGCTAAATCCCCTGAGCCGCTATTGTTATCACGAACTGGCCCCGTTTGCTTGTTTGCTCGCGCTAGTTTCGCTTTTCGGTTATTCAGCCTGTGGAATAAACAATCAATGTCAGATCAAGAAATACTTATAAAGAGAAACACAAATTAAAAGAAGCAAGTACCAGTTTTTCAGCTGCGAAGATGTGATAACCTCCGAACCCTGCAAAAATCATGTAATCAACAATAAGGGGCAGAGTTTGTAATAACGGATGAGAATTTAAAATGTGTAGAATTCTTGAACTCACAGTTTGACTTAATCTATCAGCCCATAACTGAATCGAAGCTGAATTCCGCTGCATATCAGGTTCCTCAGCAAGCGCCTTCTCGATCATCCCCATTTGATCATCATTCATAATACTACGCTTCCGTCTCTTCCTCTGCTTCTCAAACACAAGGAAGGCTTCAGCTTTCTCATCCTCCTTCACCTCTTCTGAACTACCCCCTTTAAACAGATTGCTCATAGTCTGAACCAACTCAGCATCTTCAACCCGATCAACCAGACTCTTCTCTCTGTTAGAGCTAGTATCTGAACCACTGGTTTCAAGATTGCTCGCATCTGCGTCGCTCTCTTTTAACTCGTTCACGCCTTGCTTTGTCATGGTACCTTCAATTCGGACATCTGAACTCTCTGAAGCTTCTCCATTGTTAAGATTCAGAGGCTCTTTTCTCTGCTGCTTACCAGATAAATTGCCTCCCGTACCTTGATTATCCTACAACAAACATAACATTATACAGTTAGAAAAAGACCACCTGTTGTAGAGATTCAACATATGATCCACATGAGTAGAACCTTATTACAGTTCAGTGTAACTAAACAGATAATCATAAACAAAACCAGAAAATTGTAAAAGCAATGTAGAAGAGAGCAATAAGCTTTGTCACATTCACCTGTACTTGACTTTCCTCAAACTCAGAAAGAATTAGCGGTTGCAACTGGTCACAGAACACCCTGCATGAGACAATATCCCGAAGATATATATATATGTCAATAGCTATATTAAACAGCACAGCTCGAAAGTTATAAAATCTTTATCATAGTCATAGGTGACTTTGCCGAAAAAAAAAAAAAAAGTCATAAGTGACATGTAGAATGATTGAAGAGGGTTTCTGTCACCTAAAAATCAGGAAATCTTCCTCACAGAGGAAATTGGGGATCAAGGATTCTGCATGACGCAACAGAGAACCTACAAATACAAATATCCATCATAATGAATTCACCATAACATGTGTATATAAGATATAATATGCGTCTTCGGATAAAGATACACACATAGGTTTCTGCAAGCACCAGTGCCTCTCTGTGCCACCGGTGTATATGTAGAGCATGGCAACATAGTAACCAATATGCTTGAAGGATCGTTTTGCAATCCACTCATAAATTTCCGAATGAAACGGTTCCTATCTTGTTCTGCAGATATTAACAGCAAATACACATAGTAACAAACGAAGACAAACCAACTATATAATACAGCAAAATGAAGAAGGTAGTGGCGGAAAAAAAAATCACCTTGGCAGATGCTGGGAACAAAGCAGTGAAGATTCGAGATCACTTTAACAACTAAGGATGTTCTTTGATGTGCGTATTGAGCCATGCTGAGGTTATTTTGTAAACTGAGCTTGAACTGAGGTGTGGCCGGTTGCCCGATAGATGAAAATACACTTAAAACCCATCCGGCTGATGTAAACAGATCGTAATCCACATTCGCATCATCCTCCCTTGAAGAAAGATCCGAGGAGCACAACATTGACAAGAATTCTCCATGAGAGAGACAAAATACCGCGGTGAGAACCTTGGTCTGGAGAAGATATAAACATCAGTCACGCATCAAATTACAGAATTTGGGTAGCGCAATTAGATTATAATCAGAGCAATGACAGTTCATAGAATGTATCCTGGATAAAGAATCAATATGTGCCAAAAAAAAAAACAAGAGACTTTTGCAGAAACAGGAGTTAATTAATTTGAAACTTACAAAATGATCCGTGAAAAAATGTCGAAAATTTGAGTCATCTGTCAGCACGTCAGCCAAGCGCAAAGCGTTAAGTAGCACAAAACCCATTGGGTACTCAGGAGAAGCAGTAGCCTTGGAAGCTTTAGAAAGGCCAAGCGTCAATATTTTAAGAACCTAGATTACAGATACAGCATTACTAAATAGGTCAATACTAACTTCAGCTAGATAACTTTCCTGGAGAGAATTTAGGAACAGAAAAGTACAAAATGTAAATTAAATTTAACAACATGTGCCATTTAGGAAACTGTAGGTTTAGACACTAGAGTAGAACTGATTGTCACTAAGCCAACATGAGCCTTTTGCAGTGAGGCTTGATCTATGACTAGTTACAATGTATCATAACCCGCAAAATTGTCAATTTGTATTGAATATAGTTGTAAACGTTTCAAATCAAGAAGGAAAACATCCTATTGATTTTAGAGCAGAGCCGCTTATTAGGACTAACCTCTGAAACATTAGCTTCGGCTAAATGCAAGTTTCCTGCATCTGCAACCTTGTCAAGGAATGAGAGACTTTCTGCCTCAAACACATGCTGCAACTGCAAGAACATGAACTTTGGTAAGAATAGCAGGAAAGTAAATAAAGTAATACTAAGCAAAGTTTCAACAGACTTACAATCGAAAGGGCTTTTGCTTTCATTCTTGAAATGGATGCAATCGTTACAGTTGCTCCAACAAATGTCGGTGTAATATCCAATGAGAGTATGGATTGAGCTAGTATAAGAACACCACCATTTCCACATAGCTCCTGAAAGAAGAGTATCAGAAAACCTATCTGAGATTCGTTTTCCACAACATTACCAATTTAGCAAAATGGATTAGTGAAAACTCGTGATAAATGTACAAGAGGCTAGTTAATCTAAGATTGATGCATGACATGATTTAAACACCAAGCATTAGAGAAACCTTGTTTCTAGCGAGACGATCTCTAAACAGTTTTTGTTGGCATAGAGATTGAAGGAACTGCAAAGCAGCTTCAGCTTGTTGACAGTGGAAGTTAACCTCCCCTACAGAACTCGACCCTGACCTTTCCGGGACATCAATTTGTCGATACATCAACTTCTTTGTCAAAGATCTCACAACATTGTGAACAGCTCCAAAAGCACTTTCCATAAACATATCAACCTAGATAAGAAGAACAAGAATCAGATAAAACTAATCCAAAGGCAGCAGAAAACAAGATCTCAAAGCATAAGCATAAATTTATTAATCTCTGATCATATATTATCTCCTCATTCTGGCATTTCAAGCATATCATGATAAGGTCACAGTTTCATACCCTGCGTTCGGCAAGCAAGACCTGAACAACATCTTGGGCGGATGGAGAGAGAAACCCGTGAAACAGGTGGAAACAAGAAGCCACCAATGTGGCCTCAGTCAATGATTCTTTATCTGAATTGCAGCTTTCCTGGGAGAAAAAAAAAAGCAACAGACATGAATCACATCTTGAGAGTTGTACACGAAGAGACACAAAGAGAATTTTTTGGAAAAGAACCTTTCTATCATGGCTAAGAATTAGGATCACAAAGAACACCAGATGAATAATCTCTCCTGATAATTTCACATCATCAAACAAGACCTATCACAATATGCAAGGAAACAAAAACAAAAAAAAGAATAAGACATTTTCCTAAATAGTTATCCATAGAGATAGATACATAAAGTCCAATTCTTTTTTTTTTTTTAAGTTCATAAACACATATAATAAAGATGGAACCTGATCGAGTTTAGCGTGACGAGATGTTAGATCGCACAACGTCTGCAATAGTCTGATCCCACACAATACATATTGAAATTTTCCTTCTTTATCAGGACCCATAAGCACCGCAATGAGGTGCTTAGGTAACATTTTCACCATTTTTTCTACATCAATCTGAAAAAGAGCTAAAAAAAATCAGTAATTTACGAAAAAAATTGAAAAAGCAAAAATCAAGTTATTGCACCTTCTGTGGTTGTCCTTGTCCAGAATTATTATAGCAAACAGAGAAATCTTCATTATCTTTAAGCAGCTTGAGAAGCTCCACAGAGTTTCTCCAATGCAAACCCTTCACAGCTTCTGTCAACAGTTTAGGCTGCAACAAGCCATTCGCCATTGTTATAGTGACTGAAGCTAATTTAATACGGCCACAGAGCAATCAAAGACTAGAATTTTGTGTTCTCTACTTGACTGTGATTTCAAGCGTTATCTTAAGGCAGAGAAAGAGATAAGAAGAAATCAGAATGATTGAGTAAGAAGAGGTGAGAATCATTGATAAGGTTTTTTTTCAAAATATAGTGGCAGAACAGTAAATTTGTATAGATATTATGATACTGTGTCTATCTCCTTGCCATAGATGATGACACAGCTAGCTTATTAGATTATTTGATTCCCAGCGACAATTTCAAACCCTAACATTTTTTTTTTTTTTTTTGCCAAACGTCGAAACGATGAAGACAATCACGTGAGAGAACACGTGACATTTTTTTCTAATATAATCCAAAGTCCTTTTAATCAAAGCCCAAACAAATTTCTAGTTTTTAGCCCAACAGAAAATCCAATTGTTGTTTTAGTCAAAAACATTTGCAAAGCTAATAGGTCTATTAGATATTCGTTTTGCTATCTCAGAATTTATGAACTCTAAACAAATAACCATCAAATCATTTTACCAATTGATCATTTTCACCATTTCCTGAATAGTAAATCATTAAACAATAAGAAACAAATACTTACCGTAACATCAGAATCAGATGATGATGACGCTGTTGTAATAATTGTTACTCTTGTTTCACTCCTTTCATTTGTTACTCTTGTTTCATTTGTTACTCTACTTTCACTTGTTTCGTTTGGTACTCTCCTTTCACTTCTTTCATTTGTTGCAGTTGATGGCTCTTCTATTTCACAATAATTCTTTTGAGATCGAGGCTACAAAAGTTAGCATAAAAATATCAAAACTCGTTAGTGAAACTAAGCAAATTTAATATCAAATCTTGACTGCAACATTCAAATCTTGATGCCAACTTCAAACAAAATAGCTCTGATAAATAAACCCAAAACAAAATCTATTTTAAATATGGCTTACCGACCAACATCTATTCCATAAAAGATCGATTTCATCTTAAGATAAAAAGAAAAATCGACTCACCCGAAGCGAATATTTCTGAGATAACTTCATCGCTTGCAACTTCCAAGCAAAATCCTAGTGGCGGAGGATTCTAACCTCTTCTATTTTTTTTATGTGATAACTACGAGGTTTCAGACCAGCTTTTAATATTTAACGCGTACCAGCTGTCAATCGATATGTGGCTTTTTGGATTATCCCATTGTACGTTTCTAATTGAATAATCGACCTCTGGTCTCTACTACTTTTTGTGAATTAAATTGTAACTATAACAAATATTGTTAAAGCAAATTTGCTAATTAATATTTGTTATCATTTTCGTTAAAAAAAAAAAAAGAAAAAAATTGCAAAAATTACACACATCGTAATATGATTGGTCATTCATATTTATTATTAGCTTATCATAGAAACTTATCTCAACCATATGTTTTAAAAAAAATTAGTTTATTTTATATATTTTTTTTTTTTTTGAGTATTGAGATTCAAAGTTTATTATAAGAAAAGTGAATAATATGCAAAAGCTTTAAGAAAAAAAGATCTTACTATTTATTATTTAATACGGACTTGCATTTTTAGTTTCTTTTTGTTTTGAAGTAAAATAAAACTATGTCGGAAAAACCAATTAGAGTTTGGGTTAGTAGTAAGTGAGACCTCTTCTTAAAAAAAAAAAGAGAAAAGTCTGATGTTTTGAGTTAGAGACTATAAAAGAGAAAAGAGTAGTAACAAAATATTGATTCTGAATCTATTAAACCAGGGCTTGAGCTTCGAATTTTGCAGTTAAAAAAAAAAAAAAAAGTTATGCGGAATATTCAAGTGAAAAAATTATTAGTAGATGTCAATTTGACATAGAAAAAAAAAAAAAAAACAAGTAGATCCCATCAGTGAAGCGCCACGTCAACAAGAAAGAACCAAGTAGAGATAGAATGGCATTATTGTAGATGTAGAGAAGTGATAAGGGTAAAACGTGACTCCATTAAAAGCCACACATAGTCCTCTAGAGGGAGAGAAATTTGAAATGAATGGACCGTTAGTTTGAAATCCAACAAAAAAGACAAAATTTCAAAACCAACAAAAAAATATAATAATAATAATATTATTAAATCAAATAAATAAAGAAAGATAAAATAAGAAAGAAGAAACCTTTTCGAGAATTTCAAAATCAAATTCACCCACTCATCCTCTTCCCAAAGAGAGAGAAGAAGAAGAAGAAGAAGAAGAAGCACAGACTCCAGAGAGAAACCTGCGAAACATCTTCATTGTTCGAGACGGCAATTCTACTGATCTTTGTCTCTTCTTCTGTGAGTAGATTTTTTCCAGAGCAATGACGGGGCTTGTGATGATGACTAAAGGCGGAGGTTGTGGTGGCGGAGGAAAAGGAGGAAGAGGAAAATCTACGGTGGAGGAGGAAGAAGAAGATGAGCAGAATCAGCAGCAACTATCTCTTGTGGAGTTTCTTTTAACGGCGCTACGTAAATCGGTTGTATCTTGCCGTGTAGATAACCGTCAAGACGACGGCGGCGGTGGAGTCGGTGGTGGAATTTCCTCCGCCGTTCATCACATGGAGATCGGATGGCCAACAAATGTTCGACACATCACTCATGTGACCTTTGATCGATTCCATGGCTTTCTTGGTTTACCACACGAGCTTCAAGTTGAGATCCCATGTCGAGTCCCCAGTGCTAGGTAACTGTTCGATTGGAGTATTTCAAATCCCTAGCCTAGGGTTCAATCAAAGATCTCTCAGTTTCAATTCTTCATTAAAAAAGCTTTATAATCTGAAACTGGATCTGCAATTAGCTTTAATATTGATTCTTAATTGGATCTTAGCATTAATTATGATTTTGGAAGTTTCAAATGTTCTAAAAGCTTAGATTTTTTTGTGTGATAAATAAATGCAGTGTGAGCGTGTTTGGTGTATCGGCGGAATCAATGCAATGTTCTTATGACGAGAAAGGAAACAGTGTCCCAACTATTCTATTACTTATGCAGCAAAGGCTTTATTCTCAACAAGGTCTTAAGGTAATTGAAATTAGAAATTGAAAATTAAGATTTTTTTTTTGGATTTTGATTGGTATATTCACCTTTTTTATTTGATTTTGTTGTTGTGTGGATGAATAGGCTGAAGGAATATTCAGGATAAACCCTGAGAACAGTCAAGAGGAACATGTAAGAGACCAATTAAACAGAGGTATTGTTCCTGAGAACATTGATGTGCATTGCTTGGCTGGTCTTATTAAAGCTTGGTTTAGAGAGTTGCCTTGTGGAGTGCTCGATGGTCTTTCTCCTGAGGAAGTTCTCAACTGCAACACTGAAGATGAATCTGTTCAACTCATTAAGCAGCTTAAGCCAACTGAGTCTGCTTTGCTTAATTGGGCTGTTGATCTTATGGCTGATGTTGTTGAAGAAGAAGACTCCAACAAAATGAATGCGAGGAATATTGCCATGGTTTTTGCTCCTAATATGACTCAGGTAAAAAACAAACATAAACAACCTTGTTCTATATTTGTCTAATGTTTTAAGAATCGCTAAAAATTTACTAACATTTTGATTCTTTCATGCTAAAATTTATAGATGACAGATCCATTAACAGCTCTAATGCATGCTGTTCAAGTGATGAACTTGCTTAAGACTCTCATCACAAGAACACTAGCTGAACGCGAAGAAACTGCTTCCGGATCAGAAGGATATTCCCCATCCCACTCATCCAATTCCCAAACTGACTCTGATTCTGACAATGCACAAGACATGGAAGTCAGCTGTGAATCACAAGGCTCAGATTCAGAATGCGGAGAAGAAGAAGAAGAAGAAGAGGAATTGAAAGAAGAAGAACAGCAACAAGAACATCTCAGCCGCCGCTCTACCAACGAAGATGAAATCGATATTGGATCATTAAGCTCGATAGAGAAATGCTTCTTAAGTCAGCTCAACAACAATGCTAGAGTTTCAACCACCAGTATCCCTGAAGACTGGAGCCCTAAAGCATCTCCACTAGTATCATTCACAGACAACAAAAACAACACTATGAGCACAACTACAAGCGACTAAGAGGAAGCTATGATTGTCTAATTCAAGCCTGATCTTCATTTTCCACGTTTTCACCGATGACAACCTCATTTCTCCATTTCCTCTTCAATCTTCTGCACAAGAAAGGAAGGAAACTGGTTGTGTCTGTAAATCAATACAGAGATTTGTTGTCCAATTTGTTAGAGTCTTTAGAGATTGTTGGTGAGAAGTCTGATTTTAGGGTTCAACAAGGGCTGAACCTTTCTGTTGACTGTTGTTGTAATCCCTCTCCATGTCTGTGTTTGTCTGTTTGTGTGTGTTGTTTGATTTTGTAGCAAAGATACTTTGACTTTTTCTTTCTCTTTGATTTTGAAACGATGAATCTTTCTTCTAAAGACAACATCAGGAAGTATCATCAAAATTAGGAAGGAGAAAAATTCAATGAATTTAATGTTAATAAATCATAAAATGTCTACATGAGTTTCAATGATACAAATAAATTACAAACTGTTATTTGCAGAATTTTTTTTAAAAAAAAAAAAAAAAAAAAAGGAAAGATCCATTTTGAGTTGATTGGAAATTTTGACCCACAATGAGATTTGGATTTATACACAGATGGATCCATTCAAGATCGGTCCAAATCTTGAACCGGGTCGACCCATTAGCCTGATTTTTTTTCTTTCTTTTTTTGTTTTGTTGTTGTTTGTCATGAACTTTGAAGTTGAAGAGAGAAAGATTGGTTGAGCCTTTTTAGGAGTTTAAGGAAGGATTACTACTCTGTTGGCCATTGTTGTTGTCTCTCTTAAGCTGTACTTTCAATTTCTTACCGCCTAAATGGCGACCATTCATCATGCTAATAGCTTGCTGAGCGGCTGCTTGTGAGTCATAACTAACAAAACCTGCAACAACAAAAAAAATGCATTCTTAAATATCTTAATCAACAACCACTGTTGAAGAGCAACAACAAAAAACACCATTCGAAAAAAGAGAGAGCTTACCGAAACATTTGCTTACACCAGTGGCTTTGTCTACAAAAACCTTGGCACTCAGAACAATACCGTAAGGTTGAAACGCAGCCGCGAGTTCTTGATCCCCAAATTCCCGAGGTATGTTATAGATAAACAGATTTGCACCTTCCGGACCTGAAGAGCCAGTATAATGTTTCAGGGCTAAAGGAATGGGAGAGAAGGAAAAGAGTAAAGTATCTAACACTAACCTTCGGTTTGAACCACGGAACTCAAACCTATGCCTAAAGGTGTTGACATGCCACTGTTGCCAATGCCAGGTGATAAAGTTCCAGGAGAGCTGCTTAAAGGGCGAGGACTCACAAGTCCTCTAGGATAAGCCAATGGATAAGGAAGACCTCGTACAGCGGGATAACCAGAGCCCATGTAATTTGCAGGAGGCATAGGGAAGTTTCTACGGGCCAAACGAGGTGGCACGGAGTCAGGCGAGGTTCCTTGCAACGCGTTGTTATTACCTTGGTTTAGTTGTCCAATCATGTTTGGAAATGCAGCTTGGTTCTGAATTGGTGGTAGCATGTAACCATAAGTTCCAGGAGCCTGCTACAGATATGGAAAAGGACAATTTTTTTATTTAATTTACAAATACAAATCTTATAAAGTCTGAACTAACGCAGCATTAGACTTGCTTACATGGTAACCATATCCATTATATGGTGGAGCATAACCCATAGGTAATGCTCCAAACAATGAGGGATTTGTTGGATCAGCGTTAGCTAGTCGAGCGATGTGAGATTGAGCCTTTTGAAGTCTTCTTGTGTGTCTCTCTCTTTCTGTGTCAGCCCATTTGACAACTAAAGGAACAGTCGAACCCTAAAAAGAAAAACAATGAAATTGTCACACTACACACAAGTCTGTGATATAAAAAAGGTTACTTTTCAAACTAGCAAAAGCAATGTTGTACCTCCATTTTATGTTTGCCGTTGATGGATTCCATGGCAGCAACTGCTTGTTCTTTTGTCTCATACTTAAGAAAAGCACATCCTAACAACAACAACAACAACAACAACAAAAATGTCAAAACTTGGTAAAGCCTAGTAGGGAAACCAAAGATGACAATAGCGAAAAAAAAAAAAAAAAAAACAGAACACAGAGATAAAGATTAAACCTTTGCTTGTTTGTTGGGCACCTCTAAGAATCTGTAGATCCTTAATGGTCCCAAACTTGGAGAATAAAGATTGAACTTCAGTTTCAGAAACATTCTTTGGAAGCATGCCAACGAAAAGCTTATGCTCTGGATTGCAGAATACACAGTACACAAATACATCCATCAAACAATGAAAGAGGAGGCTATAGCAGAGAACGAAATCACAAACAGAAGCAGTTGAGAATCACGTTACCTAGCCTTTCCAATTCACCATCTGCATACTTTACTTGCAATAGACTTGATGCCTTAGCAAACATATAAAAAAAAACATAAGTTAGAGACACCAACAAGGATCTAAAGCTTGATAAGCATCCCAAAGGTTTTACCCACACAAGGCCACAGAAAAAAATCCCAATAAATCATACTCTCAATGTTACTTTTTTTGACAAAAATTCTCAATTTTCATTAAAACCAAGGATCAGAGACTTAACACTTTTAGTTCGATTTAAGAGTGAAAGAAAAGTGTTTTGTCTTGTGTTAGACACAAATGATCACATTCTAGCAATTTGTTAGTTTTACCATTGATTGAAGTTTCTTGGGATTGAAGAAATCATTTGAAAACAATGTCAAAACCGAAAGATTCGATTCTGATTCGGGCAAAGAAAATTGATGGTTGTTCATACCTAAATAGAAAAAAAATAACGCTTCGTGCGAATTATGTATAGAAATCACAATTTTGCTTATTCAGGAATTAAACAGAAACCAGAATAAGTACAATGCAGTTCCAAAAATATAATAATAAATGAAAATCTCGAGAAAATAAACTGTGCGATAGGGAAATTCAATCATCAAAAGAACTACAGAACATCAATCAAATTCAAGCAATCTAAAACAAAAAAAAATAAAAAAAAAATCCCAGAAAAGAAACAAAAAAAAAAAGGTGAGGAACAA
Organism: Barbarea vulgaris; assembly: GCA_963667165.1. Taxonomy (NCBI): domain Eukaryota; kingdom Viridiplantae; phylum Streptophyta; class Magnoliopsida; order Brassicales; family Brassicaceae; genus Barbarea; species Barbarea vulgaris. The sequence goes on along the minus strand of OY763894.1, from coordinate 21,811,289 downwards.
ACCCCAGGCAATGTCTTCTTGTTATGACAAGCATTGACCAACTTATCTGCTTCTTCTCTCGAGGGACAAAGCACAAAACAACATCCTAAATCACGACAAGAATTAAAACAAATTAGGGTTTCGAAATTCAAATAAATCTCAACGAATCACGCTAATCAAACACCACATTTTCCAAAAATCGAAGACTAAAGAAAGAGGAAAAAGAGGGGAGGATGATGAGAGGCGTGAAGAAGAAGGAAAAAAAGAAAAAGAAAAATAAAAAAAGAAACCTCTGGAGGCGCGTGTAATCTTGTCCTTGATGATATTGACCTCGTCTACGACAGCGAACTCTTGAAACAATGTAAGGAGTTGAGATTCCGACATATGTTTCGGAATTTGTCCGACGAAAAGCTTTACGCTTTCTTCTTCTTCATTCTTCTCCATTTTCTCCTCCTTCGTTTCCGCCATTGTTGTCTCCGTCTCTCTCTCTCTCTCTCTCTCTATCTCTCTCTCTATTGACAATATGGTCTTCTTCTCTCTCCCCTGTCTTCGTCGTCTTCTCCTTCTCTCCTCTGAGTTTTTCTCTTTCTGCAATTTTTTTGTTTCTTTTTGTTTTTCTTAAATTTATTTATTTGGTTGAAACAAAGAAAAGAAAATCAATTATGGAGGAGAGGAAGAAAATGGTGGAATTTGAGAAGTTGGGAATTAAATTAAATGTTGACAATAATTGCCCTTTCTGTTACTATCAATTTACGATTTTGCCATTACAGCTGTACAAGAGAGGAAGGTGAAGCTTTACGATGCGAGGGAACACCTCGGATTGTTTTGTCTCGTTATGGAAATACGTGCTAAAATACTAAATTACCCTCCCTTTTTACCCGCGTTTTTTATTGTATTTTTTTTTGTTCTCTCTCTATTTTTTAATTCGAAAATGTGTATTGTAGTCAAATGTGTATTGTTTTGTTAAAAAAGGAAAGCTGTGAGTTTTATAAATAATTTATAAAAAAATTATTCAGAAAAACCTCTTATTAGATGATTAAAGTCTAAAAATAAGCGAACATTTTGAACAATATGAGGTGTTGTGACTAAAAATATAGATCTACTTATAGAATAAAAATAATTTCGATAATATTTCGTACATCGTGTAATAAAATATAGTTTTGTATATTGTGTAATATTTTTTTTGTTTATCAATAATTAAATGATAGACTTCAAAATAAATGTATATAAATCAAATCAAATAAATTTTTGCAAAATTTTTAATATACAAAAAATGCATAAAATCTAATAAAAATGTTAGTGAAATCGTAGTCAAATTCAAAATTTTCATTTAAGAAAACTAATTTATTTTCTTACTAAAATTAATCGGAATACTTTATATATCGGTCGGTCATTATATATGACTACATATTGATCTTTTAATAAATATTGATTTATTTTTCATTTTAACATATTTTAATATAATATAAATATGGAAGATACATAAAATTATAATATAAATTTTTAACAATGTTTTATTGAACATTGACTTTTATATTGATTTAAAAAAGTCTTTTTCTCTAAAACTAGTCAAATATTATATTTATCAATCGTCGAATTTGTCGGTCAATAAATTCGATAAGATAACCGTTATAATTTTTTTTTTTAAAGAGTCAAAATCCGTTACAAAATATTTCGTTCACGTGAAAAATTTATGAAAGTCTAACATAGTTTTCATCGATGTCTTATTTTTTTAATATTTATTTAAATCATTCATTTATTTTGTAATATTCGTAATAAAGCCTTCAAATTTGTAAGAACGGAAAACATTGTCAAAAAAAATTATCTTTTGAAAATAAGTTTGAGTAATCGAATGGAAAAATTAGATGAGATAACCAATAAAACACTAAAAATGAGGGATCCACAACATCTACCCAACATACATATACATAAAATCTATGGAAGCTCATAATCCATTCAGTTTCTATCATCCTCTAAATCCGAGAATATTTTTAACTTAGTATTCGTTCACAATTTTCATGTATATACTTTAAGAAAGACATCATAACTTAAATAGTATGAAGCTCGAAGTAAAACTAAAAAAAATGGTTTTATCGTAAGAGTTTTTGTAGAAATAACCACACATGACTAAGAATTAATCTCCAACAAATTGTATGTTCTCCAAACTAAAAACATAATCCAAAATGTTGCATGAACAATATTTATAGGTAACATATATTAAAATAATATAATATGGTTGAATATTTCGTAGAAATTATAAACACCATCTACAAATGTTATTAATTTTAATTTCAAATACTAGCATATCTACCTGTCTGCAATTGTCTTCCAAACTACTGCTAAAGTGCTAATAACCATAACTTCCACAAATTACAGCAATTGCCTAATGTAGACCGTAAACGAATCAAACTAAACTTCTTTAGCAAAAAAAAAAACTAATCAAACTAAATATTTGGCCAGCTAACTCTTGTAGGAGAGCATATATCATTATTATAGTTAAGAAAACCCTTTTTAAAAGGGACAGGAATTAAAAACATTAATAATTAAAAAACATTCAAAGATTTTGTAAATGGATAGAGACGAAAAGAGTTTGACCCCGACCATAGATCTCAAAAATAATTAAAGAGGAGGCCAACCGAATAGTCACTGTCTAAGGGCAAAATGGTCAGAAAAATTAGAATGGCAAAATCCGTAAATAAATGCGAAAACCGAGGACCAAACATAACCCTGACAGACTGTCCCGCCAACGCGACCAAAAAACAAAGACTCGAGCAGCTCCAACTTGCTCCTTTCTCCAACGCCACAAAATTAATTTCTTCTATTTTCAACAATAGACCCCTGAATTTATTCATCTTTTACGTTTTCGCTCTACAAGTTTTTTACGTGAGTGTTTGTATAATTTACTTCTTACCCACACAAATAAAATCTCAAAAGGTTGAGCTTATTCTTGTCTCCAACCAACTTCCACCATAACTAATCTAATAAGAAATATTTTTTTGTTTTGGATAATTGGTTAGTATTGAATTAACATACAATTTGTATTCTTCGTGATGGAGACTAGTATAATTATTATAAGAGTGACACACTTTGTAATATATAAGTGATTCGACATAACCACTACGAATATATTTTTAGTTGGATAAATATAATTTTAATTCAATGTCTATCCAATAAAATCAAGAAAAGGACTCAATTTCTTCCATCACGCTTGGATCAAGACGGACAATAAGAACATACCAACTAAGAGTACTTTTCTCTTTATAATAAAAGTTGATGAATCTAATTCCAATTAATACCATACGTACCAAGCCATAATTTAATTGAAAAAATTCTAGAAATATATTATGTTTTATATGTTTGTCATGAAAATGAGTGAAATGATGGAATCATAGGGAATAAATTCCGATTCCGCATAATTGTACGATTGATAAATGTCTAATATTGTATCCAATTTAGATAAACACACATTTAAGCACTGCCAAATAAATAAAAAATAAACATTTTATTATGGAAAGAAAAAAAATCTCACCTAGTGTGAATTTTTTTATATAAAAAGAATGGAGTAGACCTTGGCACAGACCGGTCAGTGGCTACATTGTGTGAAGTCCAGCGAGTGATCTTAGCTTCTCGCATAGTATGAACGTGATCATCGTTTGTGGCCCGAGCCGTGCGAAAATTGCAAAGCCTCTGTTTAAAAAAAAAACAAGAAACGTTTTTTATTTATTTATGTCTTACGAATTTTATGAATATATATCCTCAAAAAACAAGAAAAAGGTTACTCTTTCTCACCCTTTGTAAAGTGCCATAGGTCCTTCTTTGAGAACAACCTGAAGGATCATACGCATTAACGTTCAACGCAAGCAATGCTTCATGAAAATATACGAAATGCATAAAAAAGAAGAGCTCGATTACATTACCTTGTAACCGCAATGAAACCCATTTCTGTAGATTCTGGTGCTTTCGGGACCTTGCTGCAACATCAAGCGGGTTTTAATCATGTCCATAGGCGCGGTTATCAGTGTGCTTACTACACCTGCAATCACACTTGAGCTTCATTCATCAAGTGCTAGAGTAAGTTAGTTTTTTTGGCGCATCAACTGATTTTGTCTGACAAAGATATTGTAACAGTGGCTGTTAAAGTTTTACCACAAATGAAGATGAAACCCTTCTTTTAAAGAAGTCCGATTAACCAGAATCTGCAATTACAAGAAACTTTAGAAGCTGAAATGTTAGAAGGCAGCAAATGTTTTATATGGTTGAGAAGCAAGATAATTTGACAACTTCAAAAAACATATGGAAATTACTTCACGGTGCTCAAAAAGCGGAATATAGAGGTCTTAGAATATGACCCGTTTGGTTTCATCGTATGTTGCAAGCTGTGAGGCAGTTAGTGCTGCAGCTCTAACCATGGCAGGACCAACTCCTTTCCATAAAGCTCCAATGCCTTCTTTAGATACTATTTCCCGCACTTCTGCAATAGGAACTGCGTTTGGATTCATCTGCAGCCTTACCTAACAAAAGGCAAGATTGATATCTGTCTTAAAAACCAAGAGAGAGATATAATGAACAGAATCGAACCAATACTTAAGGTTTCATCTACCTTAACAACTTCAACCGGGTTAGTTAATGCCGTGGAAAACGCCCCAGCAAATGCGCCTGATGCTATCTTGACCAAGACATTGGTAGACCCAAATGCCCAGTCGAAAGAAACCTTGGTGGGTTCATATAAACCCAATCTGAGACCTCCATAAAGCACTGATCTAGTGAGAGCAGGAGTCAACCCCAAGTATAAAGACCTTGGCCCTTCATTTTTCAATAGTTGAAGAAAGATTCCATTCTGAAAGCATTTCAAAAGATGCAAATCTAGTTATGTTAACATCCCCATTTCCCAGTAACATCAAGATGGGAACGTTCATTAGACATTATTACCATTCCAATTAAAGGACCTCTTTGGCCGACATGCTGCATCTGCAATCTTACTTTCAGTACATCTGGAAACGTAAAAGGCGAGAATAACACATTTAATAAAGAGTATGAAGGAAAAAGAAAAACCATTTTCCTCTCAGTTCTAACATTATAATCCCATACTAGTTGAGCAAAGACTTATGTAGTGTAACCAACTCCAAGAGCAAGACTTATGCCATATTGCTACATAATACCAAAATAACTATTGTTCCTCAGAGAAAACTTGAAAATACATCACAAGTAATACAAAACCTCCACAGAAATAAAACCTATCTGCAGCAAATTGCATCTCTAAGAACTCTCCTATGCAAGTGTTTTTTTGCTCTTCAGAAATGGAATTACAAACAACATTTCCATAATTGGAGTGAAGCAGGCATTAGGATCTAACCGAGAGGATGAGTCACGCCGGTGGCTAACGCCACGGATAAACCGCTGGTGCCAAAATGAGACACCACCTTTGAAAACGGCGGAAGCTGATTCTGAGGCTTCCTCAATTCTTCATTCCCTTCTACAACTACACAAATCACTCTAATTATAGGACGGAGAAATATATATATATATCTCGATTCAAGCGACAATTATCATGATTCGCGAAAAAAACTAAATTGGTGAATTCAATAGGTTCAAGCTTAGACTATACAAATGCAAAGCAAAATATTCAACGAGCCTGGAATTGGAATTATACAAATGCAAAAAGCAAAAGATCCGACGAACCTGGGATTGAAGCTACCGGCGGGGAGATATCTCCGATCATTATTAAAAAAAATTCTCCTTGGGAAATGGTCTCTGCTTTTATATTCGTCGTGCAAAACGACGTCGCTTCATTAGGAGATATTTCTCCGGTTATTAATACCCGTTAGATATCACAAATGAATCTGGACCGTCGGATTAAATCACCCTTGTTATTAAAATTAGGCCAAAGTAAATCAGACTCTCTGCACTTTCTTTCTTCTTCCTCTCGCTTCCGAAAGCTGCTTCTGTCTCTCTCTCTCTCGCAGGGTTCTTGGAAATTTTCTGAACGATGCCGAGGTATAGGGTTTTAGATCTTCAGAGTTCTATAATGATATACATAGATCATTATTAAGTTCGATATTAGGTTTTAATTACTTGTTTTTTTTGGCAGGTATTACTGTGATTATTGCGATACTTATCTCACTCACGATTCCGTAAGTCTGAATCTAACTTCTTCTTGTTTGTTTCTGTTCTTCCGTAGTACTCGAGAATTCTTAGTCGCTGATGAATTTAAGTTCAGTTGTATTGAAATCGATCTCCGGCGGCTGGGTTTCCGATTTAGATTCCAGTTTAAAACCAGTATGCTATTTACATATATACAAATACATGTAACTTTGGTTCGTTTCTTGGCTTGGCTCTATTGATTGAGAAACATTATTTTGTGCTTGGTTCCAATTTTGTAATCTATGGTTCTGATGTTTTTGGTTTGCTTAAGAAGAATCTTATAATCTTTCACTGTATTAATAAAGTTTTTTTTTTTTATATTTTCTCTTTTCAGCCATCAGTGAGGAAGCAGCACAATGCCGGGTACAAACACAAGGTACATATAAAGTTTTAGAATGTTTTATAATTTGTATTGTGTGGTGTAGACAAGACTTTTCTTAAATGTGTGTTAAGAGTTTGATGATCTTCAGGCGAATGTGAGAATATACTATCAGCAATTCGAGGAACAACAAACCCAAAATTTGATTGATCAGAGAATTAAAGAGCATCTTGGCCAAGCTGCAGCGTATAACCAGGTTGGTGCTGTGTTTAATCAGCATATGCTCGCCAGACCTCGCCCTCCTATGATGCTACCACCTGGAAGTATGCCTATGGGTATGCGACCTCCTGTTCTACCTAGACCCATGATGCCTGGTCAAGGTAAATATCCCTTACTAGAATCATACCTTGCTTACTGCGCCGATTTACATTAGAAAGTTTTTAGTAATTAACTTTCTTAGTAATCTTTAGAAAACACTTAAGATAAATTGTACAGATGATCAATATGAGATTTGATTGTCACTTGTTCCTTGCGAAATAGATTTCATTGGTTTAAATCATGTCGGCTAAGCATCAATTAATATGTTTCATACATAGATATTCTATCTTCTTTGTACAAAGTTATTTGAAGTGATGTGTAATATTGTACCTATGCAGGTTACATGCCTCCTCCAGGAGTACAACAGATGATGGCACCGCCTGGTGCTCCTCTACCTCCGCCTCCACAAAATGGTATTCTGAGGCCACCAGGAATGGCTCCCATACCAGGTCAAGGTGGCGCACCACCTCCTAATTATAATGGACTTCCTCCTCCGCCTCCTTATCATACAAATCCAGCTGCTCCACCAAGTGGTAGCTTCAACAATCCAAACCCCGGTGCTGAATCTCCTGAAAGCAATGAGTAAATTTAGGTCTGATGAGTCATTTTTCTCCTGCCAAGAATTCTAAGAGCTCTTGTTTAACAGAGTATCTTACCTTTTATAGTCCAATTTATGCGAAGAGGTTTAGAACTAATGTATGTGAAACGAGTCACTTTTATGTGGTAGATTATGTATCCATTAGATTGATGAAAGAGAGAAAATATGAGGGTATTGTTAATCTCTTAAAACAAACAGGTGTATGAAAGATTGATTAAAATGCTTCATTCAGTGCTTGCCCCAACCAGTAGATCAGTAAGTTGAAAGAAGTTTACACGCAGATCTTTGGTTCCTTTTGTCTGCAATTGAGAAGAGACAATGCCTGCAACAAAGAGAACCAAAGAATTGTTAGAAGAATTGCGTTTGACCAATCTCTATTTATATCCATTAAGAAATGGTTGGTTCCTAGTTACACAAACTAGGATTATAATTTTTGAATTTGGTGCTGATCTGTAGTTGCAAACCTGGCATATTCCAGTTTCTGAATCACGATTCCATTCAGTAAAAGCTCAGAGGTGTAAACTACAGCTCCTACATTACGAGTTTTTAGTCAAAAATTACATCATCTATTAACTTAAAATTGTTCTTACATAGTAATTATCATAGTGTTCATAGAGGTTACCTTGATTAGTGAAAGGAAGACAGAGATCTCGATCGTCTTCGCAAGAAAGGATCAATAGATCATCGGCAAACTTTCTATTCTCTGCAGCAATTATCTCACTGGTCTCCAATACCTGACAAGCAGCTCATTACCATCCTGAAGAAATGCTGAGATGTCTATAAAACAAAATCTCTCAATGGAAGTGAGTTGTTGTTACCTGCCCTTGAGTCATCTTCACTAAGTCAGCAATCATGCCTCTGTTTGGTTTAATGTTGGGAGTGATGTAGACTTTTAATCCCTGTGAATAAATTTGACTAATATGATCTCGGATATATGTGAGCAAATTTTTTATGAAGCTCTGAGGAAATGTCAAATGAGGTAGACTGTGACCTTAAGAAGGGGATGCTGCTTCGCACGGGCCAACGATGTAAGCAAGCAGAACCCGTCTTTTTCCTTTTTGCTATCCCTTAGGATGTAACTCTTCTCATCCATCAAGCATCTTGTTTGTCCACAGCTCTCCAGCCATAGAGGTGTAACAACAGGTTTACCAAGGGCTATGGCTTCCAACATATTCCTTGTCCGAGAAAATCTATCTGCTATGAAATGCGTTGAATCCGCTGAGGAAGATGCAGGAGAAATTCCCAGTCGAACCATAATCTATGGAAGAAAAGAGAAAATTCTTGATAACCATTGTCCATTATGGTGTATGTACTAAGAGTGTCAATATACATAAAAAGGAGGAATAGGAATTAAACCTTCTTCTGCTGCTTGATTGTTTCATCATCCAGATTTTGGCTGAATAAGACTCGAACATGAGCCAAGTTTCTTCGTCTCCTTATGTCTTTCCACATGAAGTCGCCTACTTTTCCTGATTCTCCAAGTCTTATGAGCTCCTTCACAAGGAATGGCCTGGGTAAATCTTTATTGCAAGGGCTTTCACGAGTTCCTCGATATATTTTCCTTGGAGATGCATGCTTTGCAACATCCGAATCATTGACACCTGATTGGCAAGAAGAGGCTTGTCTTGTCCCACTTAATGATACTTGTAACATGCTTGACAAAGTGTTGGTTCTGCTTCTGTCTTTAACTGAACTAGCACCCCAAGATGGTGGAACGTGATGCCTTTGCATAAGACGCGATCTTTTGGCCCTGGGATGCCTCCATTCACATACGTTGAGAAGACATGTTACAGCAGTGACATTTGTACCTGTTCTCTCTTCCATGGTGAATTTTCTTTTCTTCTTAGAGTTTCTTTCCTTGTGTGGAGCACTAAGCGGACCACTGCAGCTGTCTTTTTCAGGTCTGTTTTCAATGGTACGATCACTGTTCCTTCTAGAAAGATTACTAACTTGATCCCTCATTTCTGAAATGCTCCCAGGAATTGGGTCTGATTCACAAGCTTCTTCTTTATTGCAGGAAGCAAACAGTAAATCGCTCATTGCTTCAGCAGCAATTTGAGTGTTAATACCAATGTCAATAAAGTCTTCCTCGGGTTCCAAGTGCTCCAATGATGCCTTATCCTGCAACTGATCATCGTGAGCATCAACCTGTGAGATAAACATATTGCCCTGGCTAAAGCCAGATCCTTGTTTCATCTTGTCATTTCTGGCATCATTATTTTGCATAAAACTTTTTGTGGGATGACTTGCGACTTTTCTATTCTCACACAGATCAATAATTCCTTTCTTCACTCCAGGATCATCATCTGCAACATGATCTTCTTTTTCCTTGAAGCATGTAATGCTTGTACGAGTGACTTGAGAGTTTTGAGGGTCCCTCACATCACACTGATCACTACCCCAATCAAAGACACTCATTTTCCTGGTTGGACTTCTGGTCTTGATTCTTTTGGCCAGAGATTGACATCCTTTTGCACTTGAGACAGGAGGTGACTTCATTCTCCAACTATTTTCCGGGAGATCCCCTGGGGACAAATTTAGATCTTTGCCCATCAAAAAGTGGTCCACAAAACCAAGGGCAGCTGCTTGTGTTGACTCTCCTGGTTCCTGAGAATCCAAAAAATCCAGCCCTGGACCATCACTATTAGCAGTAATCCGCGAAGAACCTTCAAAACCAGTCACCATATTGCAATTCGATTCTTGCTTTCCTTAAGGAAAAAACACAGTAAGATTGATCTGAGTTAATACAACATCTTTTTTTTCACAAAAGAAGATAGATGCATCATAACAACACACAAAGATATGTATACCTGTTTGACATTCATGATCATTCGATCCATCAGACTCCAAAAGTACATCTACAGCTTTGGGGCTTAGTTCCCGCAAACATGTCGATTCAACAGGAGCGACACTTCCATTTCCTCCATCTTCATCCTCACTATCATCCACCACTTGGTCGAGACTTTCAAATCCCAGGTCCAGTGTTTCCTCATCAGCACAATTTCCGTTATCAACGAGCTCCGTATCTTCGTAGAGATTTTGAAATGGGGTTTCAAGTAACGAGCTATCAAGCAATATTGCTTCATCAATTGGCTCTGTATCTTGAATTTCTCCATATCCCAAATTCCCATTAACCTCAAACCCTAAGAGAAATTCAGAAAGGAAGATTTTGTTCATCCGTTCAACAAAATTCGAACAATGAAATATATCATCTCAAACTAAGATGAGCCGTAAAGGTAAGAAAATGATCCGTAATCTTAGAACTCACTGTGATCCGAAGAAGCTGAAGGAGACTCCGAATCGGAGGCGAAAACTTCAGTATCGATTTGATTGACCATCGGAACTCGAAATTGAAATCTGTCCACGAAGAAATCAAATCGCCCAATTCGTGTGGGACTTAGATTCCGAGAAGAAACCCTAGAGGTTCCATTGACGATAAACTGGCGTTTTAGTCGGGCATTGGCGGGAGAGAGACGAGTCGAAGAGCTATGTTGAATGGTTTTGAAAAGCGCAATTCTGAAACACGTAATATTAATTTATATATTAAAATGTTACAGATATTAACAACAAGGGCGTTTGGTCTAGTGGTATGATTCTCGCTTAGGGTGCGAGAGGTCCCGAGTTCAATTCTCGGAACGCCCCCTTATTTTTTTTTAATTTTTTTTTTTTTTTTTTTTTGAGTATTATCCGTTCTTCTGCTATATTCTTCTTCCTTTTTAATCTTCAACTTCACCTATATTTCAAAAAAAAAAAAAGGACCACTTTTTTATTTATGCTTTCTAGGAGGAAACGAACTTATTCGACACATCATACAACAGTAAATGGATGCTATATTGTTTAGTTTGAATTTTGAAATTTTTTTAGTTGTTTATTTGATAAATGAAGTCTTTATATTGTTTACATGTTTCATTTATATGTTTTAGTACATGTTTATGTTCACATGTTTTCGATTATTTGATCGGATATCAAGAAGTTTGGTTATTTTCGGGTAAAAAGTTATATATCCAAACAGTAATCAATTATTATTCGATAATTTTGGTTTTTCTGACAATATCTGAACCCAACCCAAACTAAACCCGATCCGGAAAATAAACAATACCCAAAAAGTATCTCTAACCTTAAACCTAAAAACCCGAAAACCCAAAAACCCGACCCGAATCCGAACTCGCAACCTACTTTACGACAAATTAAATTGAATTTCATAGTTAGATTCACATGACATTAGAAATTTAGAGACGTGTACCAGTTTTCTTAATATAAGTCATTTGTTCTCATAACACCTGCATGTCACTAATTCGGACTATAAAATCCTATGATAAATCCATTGCTTTCTTTTCTTAATTAGATTTTATGCGCATCAGACATAATCTAAACTAATTTTTCAAATATGTAGTAGTATGCTGTTAAGAAAAATTATATGTTATTCACACTTCAACTTTATATCTACCAGTACCAACAAAAACGATACATTCTTATCTAATTAGGTGGAAAACCATTAGGTAACAAATGAGAATTGGTCGTATGCTGCAATCCAACAAATGTTCTTGAATAATATTTGTCTACCGAATGTTATACATATATATATATGATAATGTTTAAATTATTAATTAGCTTTCTGTCGGCACATGAAGATGGTATTGGTAGGTACGTAATATAAGTGAATACGTAAATATTAATTCATTAGTAATTAGTAATAGACAGCTCATAATAAGCACCAACACATGCCACAGCATTAGACGTCCCCAACCATTTTAACAGGTTAAACTAAATTACTCATTTTAGTTTATCAAATAAACATACAACGTCTAATTTTAAATCAATTATGAGTTAAGATCTATATTGAAGATTAACTTTATAAGGTTTAGAATTTCATTTATGAAAATATATAAATTTTAAGATTTATATTAAAGATTAATACATGTAGTGCAAAGATACCCTCAGCCTATTAGGCTATAACAATCTTACTTTGGGAAGAAATCAACAGATTCTGCCAAAAAAAATAAAGAAATCAACACATGCTTAACTTAGATAACATGTTCCCTTTTTTTTGTTTCTTGTATTCATTCATTAAGAAAAAAAAAAAAAAAAAAAAAGATCGAACTTTTTACAAAATACTTACATGCTACTGGTTTAATCACAGCCCATTAGATTCTCTTTTCTTTGTTTCTCTCTCTCTCTCGGTCTATCTCTCTCCCTATGACTCTATATAATCTACTTTAGACACAAACACAGAGACCCATCTCTTTGAACTTTGAAGACTCGAAGTTAGAAGTTAGAAAACGACAAAGACCGATCTATCTCGAAGCAATACACAAGAATGTTTCAGATTGGGTTAAGCTCCTTATTTCCAATATCCATTCTTCTCCATTTCTGCAGATTTAACAAGGAACACTATTTGTTCTAATTTTTTCTTGTATATATCTGAAATAGGAAAAATGCATTAGTTAAGAGATTGTATGTGGGCAAGAACTTACTCATCAAGGGAATCTCCTCATCTGCATCATCTCATTCAAGCTCAAGGCAAGTCCCATCTTAATCCCAATTCAAAAGAGATTCAGAGTTGTGTAAATTACTATATGAGACTGATATTAAAAATTTATAAAAAAATTAAAAGAAAAACCTACGACCTTTTCATGTGTTGAAAAAAATGATTTAACATTTGGAAAGGTGAATTTTTCTCCCCTTGCTAAAACATTTAGCGTCTTGCAAAAACCTCTATTCAAGATTTATGAAAAACATGTTCATTACTTATTCTTTTTTGGGGTAATTGTGTCTACTACTTTGTCCCTGGAATAACATTTAATATTCCCATTTGAGAAATTCCCTCATATAGCACCAAATGATGTTTTTGTTCCATAATTAGCACACATTTTTATTTACGACAAAAATAGCATTTTATAAGGTTCATAATTTAATATTTTTTGTTTGGGTTAATTATATTAGTATTTAGGGTATAGATTTTAGGGGATATGGGGTAAGATTTAGGGTTTAGGGCTTAAGATTTAGAGTTTTCTAAACCCTAAATCATAAATCCTAAACCCTAAAAATGAGAAGTTATGATTATACTTTAATAAAAATGCTATTTATGTCCTAAATGAAAATATGTGCTAATTATGGAACAAAAACTAGATTTTGTGCTATTTTTGAGAATTACCCCATTCCATTTTTATAACAAATGAATCTTATTTATTCATTGTAAGTTGGGATAAATGACTCAAACAAAGGCGATATTGTGAGTGAATATATATATATTTATGTCTTTTTGTGAATGTCATGCATAGAATAATTTGATTCTGCAAGTTGGTTTGCTTTCATCTGTCTTCTTCGACAAAACCTTATCTTGAAGTTAGAAAGCTTTTACTCTTTCCACCAGCTAAGAAATGTCAAAATGTGTTATAAGGAAAAACAGAAGAAAAAATAAACGTGTGACAAAATAAGAGGAGTTTAAATTCAAAATTGAGGAGATATATACTTGAACATAATTGAAAATCTAAACCCAAAAAAATAAATAAATCAAGTATCAAGCTTTATTTTGTTGTCAAATCAAGTATCAAGTTTTAAAATTAGCTTAACTAATGTTTTAAGAAAATTTACTTTTAAGTTATTGTTTTAGTTTATATGTATATTGCATTCTAGATTTAGAGAAATGAAATTGAGAAGTCTTACCTACCTAATGTATAGTTGTCACACTGTAAAAGGAATCTAGAAGGCAAAGTAGCGCTCATCACAGGAGGAGCAAGTGGGATTGGCAAAGCAACTGCCGGAAAATTCATTAGCCATGGAGCCAAAGTTGTCATTGCAGATATCCAACCTCAGATCGGGCAAGAAACAGCGCAAGAACTCGGTCCAAATGCTGCTTATATCCCGTGTGATGTGACCAAAGAATCAGACATTGCTAACGCGGTTGATTTTGCTGTCTCACTCCATACAAAGCTCGACATTATGTACAATAATGCCGGTATTCCTTGCAGAACGCCTCCTAGTATCGTCGATCTTGACCTCAATGTTTTCGACAAGGTACTGATTTATTAGAACATCTGAAAGAAACGGGTTTCGGTACATTTAGTTTTATATGATCTTCTCACTGTTATGCAGGTAATCAACACAAATGTACGTGGAGTCATCGCAGGAATCAAACAGGCTGCTCGTGTGATGATCCCGCGTAGATCCGGATCCATCATTTGCACAGGAAGTGTCACGGGGATTATGGGTGGTTTATCACAACATACTTACAGCGTCTCAAAATCCGCTGTTATCGGGATTGTAAGATCAACAGCTTCAGAACTATGCAAGCATAGGATCCGTGTCAACTGCATTTCACCCTTTGCAATCACAACATCATTAGTGATGGATGAAATGCGACAGATTTACCCGGGGGTGGATGACTCAAGGCTGGTCCAGATAGTGCAGAGCACGGGTGTATTAGATGGAGAAGTTTGTGAACCGATCGATGTAGCTAATGCAGCGGTTTACCTCGCATCGGATGATTCAAAGTATGTAAATGGGCATAATCTTGTGGTAGATGGAGGATTCACAACTGTAAAGACTTTAGATTTCCCTGCACCTGATCAAGTGAAATAACAAACTCAGATTCATAATTTACAAACAAAACGTTTCTTGAACCTTCAAAGGAACTAAACTAAACTAGACTAGACTAGACTGGTTTCAACTCTGTCAACAATCAAATTAATAGCTGCATTAGCGGATGTGAAAGCTCCATGGAAGCTTTCTTGGTATGAAATGAAGGTTAAATCTTGAGCCATCTTCAACAAAATCTCTCCCATGTCAGTTTGTTTCTCTAGCAATGAAGTGTAGTAAGACTTAGCAGCTACTTTACTGATCTCTACATTGGTTGGCTCAGGGCAATACTCATCATCTAACCATTTGTGCAGAGTTACTCTCAACCATTCCGATTCCTGATCAAAACATTCGAATGAATCATATCATCGAAGCAAACTCGAATCCAAAAGGTGTAAAATTTATGAATAAAGAGAGAACATTAGTATTAAAGCAAGCAACTTTTTAACCAGAAACAGAGGAATCCTAAATCAGCATTTGAGAAACCAGAAGCAGAGGAGATTGCAAAACACTAAAATTCAAATTGCTTGAAATTGAAAGTTTGATGGAAGCGAGAAAGCACCTCAATGGCCTTGGAAGGTAGCAACCACTCGTCTGGAATCTTGAGAGCTTGTACGACTGATTCTGGGTCTTCTTCTCCTTCATGGGTCGAAGATTGGAGAGAAGATTGAGACCTTTGGAGTTTCAAAAACGGAAATTTCGGCGGATATGTAATCGGAAAGCTAACGGATCTTCTCCGAATCGTCGCCGGAGTATCAAGGTGTTTGGTAAATGAGGAAGGATGTGAACAATCAGCGATTACGACGTTTTGTGTGACGTTAGAGCAAACCCATGAGCTCATTCTTCGTTTCGTGGTCTATCACTTCACTTCTCTGAGTAATTGAAATGGGTCTCGTTGGTGGCTGGCAATTGAATTGAGCGAGGAAGATAAGGTGACGTCATATTTTACACTAAAAGGGATGCTCGTGACGTGGCTTCTTTATACACGACATTCAATTGTTTTTTTTTTTCTTTTTTTTTGTAAAAAATGGAAATTCCGGATTTTTGGTCTATAATCTCTCCCCATATCAGAAGGCAGTTTTAGTTCATTTCTATTTGAAGAATTTGAAAAATGCTTCTTCGTGCCAATAAGAATATGAACTTCGGACAGAAGAGAACTAATCATTTTGTGTTATCATTAACACATGCCACCATCCCAATGCCAATAAGAGTTTGAACTCCGGACAGAAAGAGAACCAATCCTTTTGTATTATCGCTATACCACCATCTCATTAGTCGCCAAAAAAAACGAAAAGCCAAGATGCATTATAAGAACTGATATAATATGAAATCTCTAGTTCATGTTATAAATCATACAAAAAGCACCCAACCTCAAATAAAATTCTAAGAAAATAGTAAACAATAATGCTAAAGGAGAAAATAAAAGTATCAACTATATAATTCATTTATATGATCAATTATTGTATAGAGAGTTTAATACTGTATAGTCAACTGTATAGTCAACATATACTTGACTTGTATAAATACTGAGATGTAATTACTGAATGAATTAATGAAGAAATACTTTACATAAAACTTTCTGTTATGGTATCAGAGCTCTGAGCCAAGCTCAGCTTTCTTCATTCGCCATTGTTGATCTTCTAAGGTCTTCTTCGTTTTCTTCGATCTTTGACCTCGCTTCACCGGACTTAACTCCGATCAAGCTTTGTTTTCCGATCAATTGGATTATTTCACATTTCTCAAGTTCCGCTTCGTCTCTGTCTTCAAATTTGAAATCGCATCTTCAGATTTCTTCTTATTTCACTACATTTGATCGATTCGAGCTCAGATCTTCCTTAATCTCTACGAATTTGAGCTTCGATTGTGTATCAATGGTGAAACGAAAGTGTACGAACAAGTCTCGTGCTGAATCTCCGGAATCTCTTCATCTTGAATCTCCGATGATTCGCGATACTTCTGGATCTAAATCCGCTTCATCCAAATCATCATTCAAGCCTGCTCGTTGTCCATTTGAGGTATCAGATTCTCCCGATAATCTCCATAGTCCGTATCATCTATTAGGATCTGATGCGCCTGGCTTATCATTAGTCAATGAGCAGTTAGATGGAACAAATTATGGAACATGGATGATAGCAATGACTATGAGCTTAGAGGCTAAGAATAAAATAGGTTTTATTGATGGTTCTCTAATGCAACCTGAAGAAGATGATCCTTATCATAGAATTTGGAATAGATGTAATAGTATGGTGAAGGCTTGGATACTAAACAGTGTGACTAAGAAGATCTATCCAAGCATATTGTACTTCAAAGCTGCATCTGATATTTGGAAAGATTTGCACACTAGATTTCACAAATCTAACCTTCCTCGGCTATACAAACTTAGGCATCAACTTCATTCACTAAGGCAGGGGAGTATGGATTTGTCTTCTTATCATACTCAAACTCAAACCTATTGGGAAGAACTCTCTAGTCTTCAGGTCACCGCATGTACTGTTGAAGGATTATTGGCAGAAAGGGAGACTAACAGAGTCATTGATTTTCTCATGGGGTTGAATGAGAGTTATGATCACTTAAGGAGTCAGATTTTGATGAAAAAGACTTTGCCTACTCTCTCTGAAGTGTTTAATATCTTGGATCAAGAGGATTCACAAAGAGATGCAAGAATCTCTTCTTCACCATCAATAGAACCTACAGCTTTTCAAGTTGCTTCGAAGCCATATTATGGAGGTACAAAGTCTAAACCAGTATGTTCTCATTGTGGAAGAATTGGTCATACTGTGGACAGATGCTACAAGGTTCATGGATATCCTCCTGGTATGCAATCAAAAGGAAAGCCACAGTTTCAGAAACGTGAACCTCAATCTCCTGCAGTCTCCACTAATATGGTTCAGACTCTGTCACAATCTGAGTTGAGTAATGAGCAGCCTTCTAGTGGTTCTTCCTCACAGCAACAGAATGCTTCTGCTTCTTCAATTGTGGCAAATAATCAACCTCTCTCTCAAGAACAGATGCAACAAGTGATAGCTTTCTTCAGTTCTCAGCTTCATAACCAGAGTATCACATCACCATCTCAAGATGGACTTTTAGCCACACCTTCAGCCGTGCCATCCACTTCTAAAGTGTCTGGTACATTTCTTCCTCTTTATACTTTTTCCATTGTTGGCATGCCTTCTATTTTCTCTTCTGGAAATGCTTTAGTGCCTAAAGATTCATGGGTAATAGACTCAGGTGCAACTCATCATGTCTGCCATGACAGATCCCTTTTCACCTCTTTAAAACCCCTTTTCCAAACTTTTGTCACCTTACCAACTGGTAATTCAGAGAGCATTGTTGGTATAGGTCCAATTACACTAAGTGAAAAGATAGTTTTAAAGAATGTATTGTTTGTGCCTAGTTTTCGATTTAACTTGATGAGTGTGAGTTCTTTAACTCTAGATATAGGCAGTATGGTTAGTTTTACACCGACTACTTGTTTTATACAGGATCTTACACAGGCATTGATGATTGGGAAAGGTAGACGAGTCTCAAATCTTTATGTCTTGGATTCAGGTTCTTTGCTTCCTGCTACTTCTTTTATAGATAATAAAATAGTTTGTTCTAGCATTGTTGATTCTCATACTTGGCATGCTCGTTTAGGTCATCCATCAATGTCTAAGGTGGACTTGTTATCTGGTCTGTTGTCACTTGATAAACTTAGCAATAAGGAATCTTTCCATTGTAATGTGTGTCCTCAAGCAAAACAAAAGCGATTATCTTTTCCTTTTGATAATAAAATTAGTCTTGAACCTTTTGATTTGATTCACATTGATGTTTGGGGTCCCTTTTCTGTTATGACTCATGAAGGGTATAGATATTTTTTGACAATTGTTGATGATCATAGCCGAGCAACATGGATATATTTGCTTAAGTCTAAGTCTGATGTTCTTACTATTTTTCCTGAGTTTATTGCATTGATTGAGAATCAGTATAAGAAAACAATTAAGTCAGTTAGATCTGACAATGCTCCTGAATTATCCTTTACTAGCCTTTTTAAACTCAAAGGAATCATTTCATACCATTCATGTCCTGAAACACCTCAACAGAACTCAGTCGTAGAAAGAAAACATCAACACATCCTTAATGTTGCTCGAGCCTTACTTTTTCAATCAAATATCCCTCTTTCCTATTGGGGAGACTGTGTTCTTACAGCAGTCTTTCTTATTAATAGGTTACCTTCTCCTCTCCTTGATAATAAAACCCCTTACCAGATCCTAACTTCTAAAGCACCTGACTATCATGCACTAAAAACATTCGGTTGCCTTTGTTACCAAAGTACATCTGTAAAATCCAGAACCAAGTTTGATCCTAGAGCAAAGGCTTGTGTTTTTCTAGGATACCCTACTGGTTTTAAAGGATACAAAGTACTAGATCTTGAAACTAATAGTATTTCCATTTCCAGGCATGTCATTTTTCATGAACATATATTTCCTTTCACTGTTCCTTCTTTATCTGATACAGTGAAAGCTTTCTTTCCTAGTTCTGCAACTATTGATGATTGTCCACCTTCTGTGACAACATCTCCTGGTGATACATTGCCCTTTAAGGCGCCATCACCATCTGATGATAGTTTGCCTTTGGCTACTACATCTCATAGAACTCGCACAAAACCTTCCTATTTGCAGGACTATCTGTGCCAATCAGTTCATTCATTTTATCCTCTCACTGATTTTTTGTCTTATGATAGACTTTCTCCTATTCATCTTTCTTTTATAAATTCAATTCTCTTTTCTTCTGAACCACATTCCTATTTTGAGGCAAAGAAGTTCAAAGAGTGGTGTGATGCTATGGATATGGAATATGGTTCTTTGGAGAGTCTTGATACTTGGGATGTCTGTTCTTTGCCTGAGGGGAAAACAACAGTTGGATGTAAATGGGTTTTTAAACTCAAACTGTTTCAAGATGGTACTCTTGAAAGACACAAAGCAAGATTAGTGGCTAAGGGTTACACTCAGCAAGAAGGTATTGACTTTGTTGATACTTTCTCCCCAGTCGCTAAGATGGTTACTGTTAAGAGTATACTTGCTTTAGCTGCCAAGAAGAAATGGTTTTTGCATCAACTGGACATCTCAAATGCTTTTCTTAATGGAGAATTGACAGAGGAGATTTATATGGATCTACCACCTGGTTTTGCTGAAAGAAAAGGAGTTCCTCTTCCACCAAATGCAGCTTTGCGGTTGAAGAAATCCATTTATGGCTTAAAACAAGCTTCCAGGCAGTGGTTTCTTAAATTCTCCACAACTTTGGTCAGTCTTGGTTTTGAGAAAATACATGGTGATCACACTCTCTTTCTGTGTTCATCTGCTGACAACTTTATCATGGTTCTGGTGTATGTCGATGATATTATCATAGCAAGTACAGATGAACATGATGTATCCTCATTTGTCACCAAGTTGAAATCATGTTTCAAATTGAGAGATTTGGGTCAGCCAAAGTATTTCTTGGGTCTGGAAATTGCTCGTTCTGCATCTGGTATTTCTGTTTGTCAGCATAAGTATGTTTTGGAAATGCTTTCTGATTCTGGATTAATGGGTTGTAAACCATCTTCGATTCCCATGGATCCCAGCATTAAGCTTTCTGCAACAACTGGAGATTTGTTACCAAATGCAGAATCTTATAGGCGTTTAGTTGGCAAACTGATGTATCTCACTATTACGCGTCCAGACATTTGTTTTGCTGTGAATAAGCTCTGCCAATACTCTTCAGCTCCAAGGAAACCACACTTACAAGCTGCACACAAGGTTCTTCAGTATCTGAAAGGCTCGATTGGGAAAGGTTTATTTTATCCTGCGGATGATGATTTTCAGATCAAGGCCTTTTGTGATTCAGATTTGGGAAATTGTCCAGATACAAGGCGTTCTGTTTCTGGATCATGTATTTTCATAGGACAATCTCTGGTTTCCTGGAAAGCCAAGAAACAACAAGTGGTTTCTTTATCTTCAGCAGAAGCTGAATACCGAGCTATGTCTGACACTGCTAAGGAAGTTGTTTGGTTGTCTCGATTGTTGACTGATATACATGTGGCTTCTCCATTGAAACCTGTTCTTTATTGTGACAGTACTTCAGCTCTGCACATTGCCAAGAACCCGGTGTTCCATGAGAGAACAAAGCACATTGAATCTCAATGCCATTCGATTAGAGAAAAGGTTGATGCTGGTGAGTTAACTTTGCTTCATGTTCGAACAGAGAACCAGCTAGCTGATGCTTTTACTAAACCTCTCTATCCCACTCTGTTTCATTGCTTGATGTCCAAGATGGGTCTTCACAACATTCTGACGCCATCTTGAGAGGGGGTATCAACTATATAATTCATTTATATGATCAATTATTGTATAGAGAGTTTAATACTGTATAGTCAACTGTATAGTCAACATATACTTGACTTGTATAAATACTGAGATGTAATTACTGAATGAATTAATGAAGAAATACTTTACATAAAACTTTCTGTTAAAAAGAAATACCAATTGAAATGGAAGTAAAAAAACACCAAAGCAAATCCTAATTATTGAATTTGTAAATAACAAAGTCACTACTTCTCTCTTTTCTCCCATCACTACCTCCTTGTAAACTCTGCTTTCTTCTCTCAGTCTCTCTAACACTTCCTTCATCTTCTCCACCGCTTCACCATCATCGCCAACTTCAACAACTTTGTTTTCCTCACTCTTATAATCATCCACTTCAGACTCTGTTTCGTCACACAACTCCGACCAGGACTCGTCGCAGGTAGATGAGTTATTATTATGTCTGGTTTTAATCAAGAGATCATGCTTTTGCGCCAAAGAGCGATGCGAACGGTATAAATCTTCGACCATGGCTATGAGTTTTGGTCTTTTCTCGTAATACATCTCTGCTCGTTTCGCAAAAGAATCTGCTTCATCATCAACCTCATCAATCACTTTCAACATTTCTTTCGTCTTTGCATCAAGCTCTGTTGAGTTCATGTTATATATAACAACCAAATTAATCAATACTTAAATTACAAAAGCAAACTAGAAAGAGTGAGCCTTTTGTGATTGTGAACAAAGAGATGTTTTATAGTTTACCAGAGAGAGTAGAGTTAAGCCAAGGAGACGAATTTGAATTGTTTTGTTTTTCACTAATCCACCACCACTTTGATCTCTCCTTCATCTCGTCCTCTCCGCTCGTAATTTTTTCACCTACATATTTCGATTTGTGAAAACATGTAATGCACATAGAGTTTTAAACGATGCCGTGTCTAACCTTTTTTTTTCTCCCTTTCGACTTTTGTCTCGTTTTCTCTTGTGGTTTAATGTTGTGTTGTGTTGGCACTTAGGAGTTTACGTGGCCTCCTATTTATTCGAGTACGAACACGTACACATTTTCGTTTGAAAATTACGTATATACCCCCAGTGGTAATTTGACTGGCCGGCGTTAGAAAATTTCTGATTTTGTAAATTAGGTTTTTCAACTTTGAACAAAAAAATGAAATACTTTTGCGATAATTGCAAATGATTTAAATGGAACAAAATCTCGTAATCTAATAATATATTTTGTATACAGATTTAAATGGAATAAAATCACCCGATATTTCTTACTATTTCAAACCATTCTACTTTAAAAAAACCTATATTTTTTTTTAAAAATCAAAAGTCAAAACTATGAATTGGATTCATGAATTGGTATAATAACGAGAAGTATAATAAGGTAATCTTCAAATGTAGTCTCTTATATATTAGTTTTTAAATTCTATTTTTTGTTATTTTCTATTGCCCTCAACTCACTTATACATATTATCATATTTAAATCCGGATAATGGAGGGGCAATAACAGGTGGTAAAAGAAAATTAATAGTAAAAGACCTTGCTAATCTGTTAAAACCGTTAGTAAAATGAAGGGAAGCAAAAAAATAAATCCAAAAATTGTTTGGTAACATGGGCTTTGCCTTTGTCCAATGAACAAGCCCAATATAATGAATTCATTGATCATCTGCACTTCTGCAGTATCCATAAACTATTGTGGTGCTTTTCGTAATTATAAATATCTATTGGTGGTTATCTGAAAACAAAAAGATAAAACTATAAGGGTATAGTAGCAATTTTAATAAGGTCGGCGATTCTCACTTCAGACTTCAGAGTCGCCGCCAATTACACAATTAGGGTTCGTAATTTCTTCTTCCTCTTTCTGGTAACTCGATCAAATCCCCAGATACTGTAGTTTGGCTATTGGAGTTTGTAGTTTGAAGAAACTCGCGAAAATGAAGAAATTTAATCAAAGAGATGAACAAGAGACTGATACAACGAAGAGCTCCAAGTTGACGGAGATGAAGAAGAGGAAGAACATGAAGAGATTAGGAGGTGGTGGTCTTTCTCTCCAAGCTTTTGCTAACTTGAAATCTCAAAACAATCGCTATAACCCTTCTTTGATCAGTAAGTGATTCTTCTCTCTTCTATCCATTTTAAAAATATTTCCTTTTTTTTTGTTTATCATAAATTCTCATCCTTTTTGCATCCAATTTTAGCTTAAGAGGAATGTAGTAAAGGATTTAGGATTTATGATTTAGGATGATGTTATGAATGCTACAATGTGGTTTGTTTTGTTTTTCCAAAATTGGTGTCTCTGTGATGTGTATGAAATTAGAAGATTCCAATTTCATTGAATATGTTTCTTTGGTGTTGGAGTTGTGTTTCTTATTGTTCCATGATTTTGTTGGGTTCCTTATGAGACTTAGACTAGGCTTGATCTTAAGATTGAATGAGTTTTCTTTTGCGCTTTTGTCTTACCAGAAAAGCAAAAAGAATTCTACAAGAATGCCAAATATGTGAGCAAGTTTAGGAAGTCGATGAAGAAGCAGAACTTTCATGATAAGAATGAGACTGGAGAGAGTAGTAAGGTTAATGATGATGATGGCGATTATAAGCAGAAGGGTAAATCTAAAAAGAGAATCGGTGTAGAGGATTTGTACAAGAAGACTAAAGAAGAGATGGACAAAGTAAGGATGGAGCGAGAGGCAGCATTTCAGGCGAAGAAGGAAGCTAAAGAAGCGGCTGAGTCTCGGAGGAAAATAGCAAAGGACAAAATGATGAAAAGGACTCGACATGGTCAGCCTGTAATGAAATACAGAATAGAGAATCTTCTTGAGCAGATCAAGAAATCTGCTGGAATCGATTGAAGCTCAGTTAGATAAAGTGCAGATCAAGAACTCTTTTTGTTCGAGGTTCGAAGACGAAACCTTTCTTTTTTCACCTTAAATACTTAGTGAGATGCTTGGAGGTAGCATTTGTAGTTTTTTACAAGGCTTTTTACACTTTCCTTTACTGTTTAGCTCATGAGTTTTGCTGTTTATTTACAAACGTTATGACTATAAAATCTTATAAAGTGAGAACTTTTTATTCCAAACTTTAGTACAAACACAAGGTTTTGTTTAGCAGAGTACAAGCTATGAAAATACCTCTATCACTGATATTCTAACATCTTAGTGAAAACAATATGAAAGAGAAAAAATGGAAGGTAAATCTCTCCCACACTAATGCCTGCAATAACAACTCAAAGATGGAAAGGAAAAAAATTTACTGAAGCAGCAAGTTTACTTTATTGCTAGATGCGAAACTCCAATCTCGGGATTCTTGTGTATTGTCCACACAAACTCGGGCATATCCAATCTCGGTCCTGCGACTGTTCTGTATATGTATATCCTCTCAACCGGAGAGCTCTCAGGTCTTGTCTCTGGAGGATGTTCATCAATGACTTCGACATTGAGCCTTGGCATTTTCTGACTTAGAAGCTTGCAAGCACCAAAACTTACAAAGCAAGATGACAACCAAAGGGATCGCATGGTTTCTAGTTTTGAAGCGTTCTCAAGTAGTGCAGTGTCTCCAAAAGGGCAATCTCTTATCTCAAGCTTCTTCAAACTCTCACAGCCTGACAACAAGTGATGGAGCATCAAATCACTGTCTCCAGCAAATGCTACTGATAGCATTCTAACCTTCTTGGCATGTTTCGCAATGTATTTAAAGGCCTTGTCAGTGAGGAGACCAGAGACAGAGAGCCGTCGAAGATCCTTGCATCGCTCAGCTATGGCTTTGAATCCTTTATCAAGTGGCTCATGTGTTTTGTAATCAGGAGCAAATGGCTCTATCACACAGAGACGGAAGCACTTGATATTAGGACGGTTTCTTGCTATGGTAATCAAAGCTGCGTTTGTGAACTGGACACAGAAGTAGAGAACAGACTCAAGCTTTGGACAGCCTTGAGACACAAAGACCAAGCCTTGTTCTGTCAGAGCTACGTTTGATGCATCGAGATCTGGTACAGATGGAAACACCCTCAGTTCTCTCAGTTCCTTACAACACGAAGCAACAGCTTCAAGACCTTTGTCCTCTATCAAGTCCATTACCTGCAGAAAATGTCTCATTAGTAAGAACCAACATAATTGGGAGACTCAAAGAGTCTTGAAAGTGAAGATCAAATCCAAAATACTCACCCACAGCTTCTGCAACTTGGAGCATCGACGAAGAAGCTCGACAAGATCAGGCATTCGGACAGTAGCGTAGCTCAAATTCAAGGAGGTAAGACCAGGACAGACAGAATAAAGAGCTGGAAGATACTCAGGGAGGACATCCCAGAGACCAGATAAGCTCTTAAGTTGCTTACAGTTTGCAAAAGCTTCTGATAACTTTGAAAACGCTTCTGGTTTCAATTCAGCTGAGAAAGAACCTGTGCCGAGCTCAGTCAGTTGTGGAGCACGACGAAGTAAGCTCTCAAGTCCATCTACAGTCACAGCTGGATTCAACTTGAGAGACTTGAGGTTTGGATTTCTACTCACGAGACGCTCTAAGTCAGAGAGTTTAACCTCTGAATCTAAACAAGAGAAGTCAAGAGAGACCAGAGAAGTTGAAGTTTCTGGGAAATAGCTAAGCCAATCTCCTCCTAGATCTTCAACAATACACTCTCGTAGTTCCAACACTCTCAAGTTTCTGTTTTGAAAATCAGACAAACAGAAAAAAAAAACACCAAAGTTACTACTATGAGATTTAACTTACAAACAAAAAAAAAGTCTTTAATTTGTGTTCGAACCGAACCTGCAAGTAGCTGCAATAGCAGCGATACCATCAGTAGAGAAACCTTCACAAGAAGTCAACACAAGGACTTTAAAATCCTTAAAGGAAGCAGCTATCAACTCCAAGCACTCATCAGTCACCACCATTCTCTTCAATCTTATCTCTTCAAGGGAAGGACTTTTCTTAGCCATGGCTTCAATCCAAGGCCAAGCATAACCACCCCAACCATCGGGAACCAAATTATAGTCGGCGAAGTGTGGCTTCCCCTTCAAAGTCAAAGATCTCATCTCCGGGAACCGTCGTGCAACCGCAGCAGGACTGATGGCGTAACAGTTCCCAACAAAGACTCGCTTCCTAGTCTTCCTCTCTGTCTCGAACCATGACTTGCACACCAGAGAAACTGAGTTCCGGTCCTCGTTGGAATCAATGAAGGAGATGATGTGCTCCAGAACCTTAGATGGTAATCTGAGATTCATCGGAACAGAGAGAAAGAGAGAAAGAGAAAGTTGGAAAAAAGGTTTGCGATTTGAGTGAGTATGAGTGATCTAAATCTAACGAATGAAGCTTTTGATATATATAAAGCGTGCAAGTGGAGAGAGACAAGAGTATGACAAGACAAGAGAATCGAAGGAGACAATGTCCATGTGAGACCATTAATAAAGTTGAGCTTGCATCCATGTGCGCCTACGTAGGTCTCTCACTTATATAGTTAGTTGCCTTAATCATAATTAGACTACTGATCATCCACATGTAGTCTGTGTCATATGATTCGTGGATCTAATCATTTTTATTTTATAGAATTACCCAATGCACTCATGATTTCAGATTTGGCTAATTAGTTATTTACTTAGGATTAGTCTTAAAGTAAGGCTTTTTATAAAACTTTTGCTCTAGAATTTAAATGTATCAACACTTCCTACAGCAAGCTATTTATAATAGGTTAAAAAATAAAATGAAAACAATATTTTCAAATGATGTAACAGGTGATATATCATACCCCTACTATTGACCAATCAAATTTTATAATTGATCTACTATCTCTTAACGTATCACTAGTTTTTGGACCTTCAAAACATTTTATTATTGAATCTTAGAAGATGTGCCAAGCCACATTAGTGTCAGTGTGTCACACCAATATTACCAGGCCATCTTGTTTTATATGGACAACTATATTTACATGGATTATATCCAATTCTTTTATTTAATCGAAATCGTTATAAATTTGTTTCTATAGTTTTGTATCATCAAATCAAAATTAAGAGATCAAGACGGGTTGGTGAAGTATGGTGCTCGTACCATTTAAAAGAAAAATTAAGAATAGTGTTGGAAATCAAAGCAAGATCATTGAGGATGATCTGACTTAACAGGTTTGTAGGAACAACGGGTTTGGCCTCAATCGGTTTGGACATTAAGGGAATCCTCATCACATGTGAAAGAAGTTTAATATTGATAGAGTAACAAAGAAGTTTATGATCCCAATTGGTGTGTGTCCTCAAAGCTTTATTTTTTTGGTGTCGGATTGGTTAGATTCTTATGTAGAGGCTGAAAACTGAAAAGCCATAACTGTTAAGAATATTTGGGTTAATGAAATGTTTCAAGTGGAGAGAAAAAAAAAAAAAAAAAAATTTTAGATACCAATCTTCTTGTCTTATATGCACGTGTCACATATTGAACAGATCCAACAAGAGAAGGATGTGTCTGAAGCTCCCTCGCTCGCATGGCGAATCGTCTAGGCCATGAGTTTGGTTTAGCCAATCTCACTAAACCCTGAAAAACGCTGTCGTTTTTATTGATCGTTATTGTATGATCGATCAATCAGCAATGCTGATGAAAAGTCTTCACTTGTTGTCTTCCTCAATCATCCACCGCTTCGCTTCTCGCAGCATCGCGTCTTTGTCTTCTTTACCCAGAAGGAGAATTCGAGCCCGTACACATAATCCTTCGTTTTCTCTCCCTTTCCCGTCGATTTACTCTAAACCCATTTTCTCAGGCAAGGTCTTAGCCATGGCGGAAGAGACTTCTTCTTCTTCGACCTCTTCAACATCTCAGAAACATACCAACCGTTTAGCTGCCGAACACAGTCCTTATCTTCTTCAACACGCGCATAATCCGGTAATCAGTTTGCCCTCGTTATCTCTTTTCTATAAAAGTATTCACCTTTTATAATATTCAAACAGGTCTTATAGATAAAAAGATCATCTTTGTTTTCAATTAGGGAGCTTTGTTGCAATTAGTTTAGTCATAAATGGTTTAGATTGTAGATAGCTTTCATTATAAGCTCAAAAGCATCGAGCTTTTTTTTTTTTTTTTTTTCTGGATTGATTCCATAATTTGGCTTCATGGTTTATGTGAAAAAGGTTGATTGGTATCCATGGGGAGAAGAAGCTTTTGAAGAAGCAAGGAAGAGAGACGTGCCCATCTTCTTATCAAGTTGTTTTCTTGTATCCTCTATTGGTCGTTTTAATTGCTGTTGGATTATGACTTTAGTTTATGACACTAATGTGGTTCCCTTTTGTTTTCAAAATTCTCTTTTTATATGGAATCTTGAAGTTGGATATAGTACCTGTCACTGGTGAGACTTCAATTTTTTTTTTTGGATTTTGAGTTTGACTTCCTCGTTTACTGAATTGAATGAGTCATAGAATGATTGACATATTAAAGATTCTGGATTTATTAGTGGGTACACTGTTCTTTCCTCATAGGAGTAAGCCTGATAAAACGTTTAAGAATTATGTAAAATAAAAGCTGGGGAAATTTGCAGTCTAAGAGTTTGTGTTCTTGTTTGAGATGTCAGGAGTAGAGGCAGAGCAAGAATGATCTTATTTTCTATTTTGAAATGTATTTTTGAGTACATGTTCATCCTTTTGTCAGGTGCCATGTGATGGAAGTCGAGTCATTTGAAGATGAAGAAGTGGCAAAACTCTTGAATGATTCATTCGTTAGTATCAAGGTTAGAGTTTAAGGTGGATATTTTTCTTCAGGCTGTGGATTATAAAATTACATTTTTATGCACTATATCTAAGCTGGTTGCTGTTGAAACATTTTGTTTACATGTCTGTGCAACAGGTGGATCGAGAAGAGCGGCCTGATGTCGATAAGGTAAACCACTCTCTTTAACAGAAGAGCACTTTTATCCGATAGCAGCTGTCTTGAATAAATTCACCAAAATTTAAAGCCTCATATATTTCTGTGAATCTTAGTTTCAGAAATATCTTTTCCATTTGGCGCAATCATGTCATGTCACGACTCGTGGGTCAGATGAATAGATTTTGTTACTTTCTTGGAGAATATTGCGTGTTGGGTAACTCCAGTTTGAGATGTAAAAACATAGAAACTATAGTAGACTAGTTCTAGCTGGATCAGTGTCTATTAAAGAAAGTACTCTTGACTGTGTTCATGGACTTACAATTATTTTTAATGGCACTTTTAGGTTCATATGTCGTTCGTTCAGGCTCTTTATGGTGGAGGTGGGTGGCCATTGTCGGTCTTCCTTTCTCCTGATTTGAAGCCGTTAATGGGTGGAACCTACTTTCCTCCAAATGACAATTATGGAAGACCAGGATTCAAGACTCTCCTTAAGTAAGCATAACCCATTCTCTCTTGTTATCATCTACATTAGCAGTCTTGGCTCAAAAATGGTGAAATTGGTTTTGTTTTCAGTAAAGAAAAGAGTATGCATTTAGAAAATTTGGCTCCTGGTGAAAACAGTAGTGATTTAACCATATTCTCCATGTTTTCTTTGGCTTTGGTTCAGGAAGGTGAAAAATGCTTGGGACAGTAAGAGGGATACACTTTTGAAGAGTGGTACATATGCTATTGAGGAACTGTCAAAAGCTTTATCTGCAAATGCTGGAACCGATAAATTGCCAGATGGGCTTTCTCGGTCGGCTGTGAGTATATGTGCAGAACAAGTATGATTCTTTTCTAGTGTACTCTTAGAAAAAAATGTGTGATTGATACATCAACATGAAAAGACCTTCTAACATTGAGTGTATGTTGTTCAAGCTTTCTCGGAGTTATGATTCAAAATTCGGCGGGTTTGGATCTGAACCAAAGTTCCCAAGGCCTGTTGAGATCCAGCTGATGCTTTATCATTCCAAAAAGTTGAAGGAATCTGGGAAAACTAGTGAAGCTGATGAAGTCCAAAGTATGGTTTTATTTAGCTTGCAAGGCATGGCAAATGGAGGGATGCATGATCACATTGGAGGCGGGTTTCATAGATACAGTGTCGATGAATGTTGGCACGGTGAGTCTTCAAATAGTATCCTACACTATCCAACAGATGAAAAATATTTGAAATTGATCCATTTTGCTATTTTTTTCTCTGGTGCAGTTCCGCATTTTGAGAAAATGCTATATGATCAAGGACAACTAGCTAACGTCTACCTCGATGGTTTTATCATTACCAAGGATGTTATGTATTCGTATGTGGCAAGAGATGTCCTTGATTATCTCAGGAGAGACATGATTGCACCTGAAGGTGGAATATTTTCAGCTGAAGATGCCGATAGCTTTGAATTCGAGGGGGCAAAGAGAAAGAAAGAAGGAGCTTTCTATATATGGTCCAGCGATGAGGTTCTTTTCTCTGATATTTTCATCAGCTGATGGGGTTGCCCCCTGTATACTGACATTTCTTTTGTTTTTTGTGTGTTTGATTTCAAGATTGATGAAGTCCTTGGGGAGAATGCAGATCTTTTCAAGGAGCATTATTATGTTAAGAAATCAGGTAACTGCGATCTTTCAAGCAGGAGTGACCCGCACAATGAATTCGATGGGAAGAACGTGTTGATCGAAAGAAATGAGCTGTCTGCCATGGCATCAAAGTTTAGCCTCTCCACTGAGAAGTATCAGGAGATTTTGGGTGAATGCCGAAGAAAGCTTTTCGATGTCAGATTGAAGCGACCTAAGCCGCATCTAGATGATAAGGTTAGAATCTTCTTGGAAATGTTTTGCTGTCTCCTTCTACTGTTTCTTCATCTTTGTTAACTGTTTTAAGACTTCTTTTCTTAGATAATTGTGTCGTGGAACGGTCTTGTTATCTCGTCTTTCGCAAGGGCTTCCAAGATTCTTAAGGCTGAGCCTGAAAACACCAAATACTGCTTCCCTGTGGTGAATAGTCAGGTAATGAATTCTACAACCCTCCCTTCTAATTCATCTTCTATGGTTGATTCTTCTTATTCAAACTCTCATTTACAGCCAGAGGATTACATAGAAGTTGCAGAGAAAGCATCTCTGTTTATAAGAGAGAATCTATATGATAAACAGTCTCGCAGATTACAACACAGTTACAGGAAAGGACCATCCAAAGCTCCTGCCTTTTTAGACGATTATGCTTTCTTGATATCTGGTTTGCTCGATCTCTACGAGAATGGAGGTGGGATCGAATGGCTTAAATGGGCGATTGAACTTCAAGAAACCCAGGCAAGTGACATCTCATTACTAGATTGATTTGTTAAAGTTTTTGATTTTTGGCTATAAAAGTTAAAATCATTTTTAGGATGAGTTATATCTGGACCGAGAAGGAGGAGCCTACTTCAATACTCAAGGACAAGACCCATCGGTTCTTCTCCGTGTAAAAGAAGATCATGATGGTGCAGAACCTTCAGGGAACTCTGTTTCTGCTATTAACCTTGTGAGATTAGCTTCCATAGTCGCCGGAGAAAAAGCTAAATCCTACCTAAACACAGCACATCGTCTCCTGGTAAACCAACAAACAACTAACTCCATTTGCTATTCATCTTTGCACATCGAGTCTCTTTAACTATAAAGATTACTGAGTCTGTTTAACTATAAAGATTACTGAGTCTCTTTGTTGTTGTTTTTTGCAGGCTGTCTTTGAATTGAGGTTAAGAGAAATGGCGGTGGCAGTGCCATTAATGTGCTGCGCCGCGGATATGATCTCTGTACCATGGAGGAAACAAGTTGTATTGGTTGGTTCCAAGTCTTCTACAGAGCTTAGCAACATGCTTTCTGCAGCACACTCAGTCTATGATCCTAATAAAACGGTAAGGGCTTAAAAAATAATCCGAATTCCTCTGATCTAAGATTTGTGATTTTGGGCGGTTTCACTGGGCAGGTGATTCACATAGATACTTCGAGTTCTGATGAAATGGAGTTTTGGGAAGAGCATAACAGTAATGTAGCTGAGATGGCGAAGAAGAACAGAAACTCAGAGAAAGTGGTGGCTCTTGTTTGTCAACACTTCACTTGTAGTCCTCCTCTCTTTGACTCTTCTTCTCTCATTCGCTTACTCTCCAAGTAAAAAGATAAAAAAATGATTCCATGTTTCAATGGTTGCTTGTGCTGTAAGGAAACACAATCAACGTTTTCCTAGTTTGATAAATAAAGAAAGGACAAAGAAGGGTTAATGGAGAAAACTAAACCGGGTTTGTTATGAGGTTTGTTTTGGTTAAACTAAACCGGATATACGATTGCTTAATCATCATCTTCTATCTTCAGCAACGGATTCGATCAATCGCCGAAAATGGCATCTCTTTCTACAACTCTCTTCACTTCTTCTTCAATCAATCTCTTCTCTTCTCATCGTCTGAATCCATTTCCGAATGTCTCCACTCTTCACTTTCCTCTTCCCGTAAAAAGATGTGATTTTAACTTAAAATGTTCAGTCTCAATCGAGAAAGAAGTTCCTGAAACTGAAAGACCTTTCACATTCCTCAGAGACTCTGATGGTGATACTCAATCTTCTTCTTCTTCTTCTTCGGTTAGGGCTCGTTTCGAGACAATGATAAGAGCAGCTCAGGATAAAGTCTGTGAAGCCATTGAAGCAGTTGAAGAAGGTCCCAAATTCAAAGAAGATGTTTGGTCTCGACCTGGTGGAGGTGGCGGAATCAGCCGTGTTTTGCAAGACGGAAATATCTGGGAGAAAGCTGGAGTTAATGTCTCTGTGGTTTATGGTGTTATGCCTCCTGAAGCTTATAGAGCTGCTAAAGCCATCTCGTCTGAGCAAAAACCTGGTCCGATTCCGTTCTTCGCCGCCGGAATCAGCTCGGTATCTTCTCTTTCTATCTCATATTTGTCGACATTGCTGTTGAATTGGTCTTTTAAGGTTTGATCGTACATTCATGTGGTATTCCAGGTTTTGCATCCTAAAAACCCTTTTGCTCCGACTCTGCATTTCAATTATCGATATTTCGAGACTGATGCTCCAAAGGGTAAAAATTTTAGTTCTCTTTGAGAGTTGTAAAGTTCAAGTTTTTTTGTTGGTTTGAAGCATTTGATTGCTGAATTTTCACGTGTAGATGTTCCTGGAGCTCCAAGGCAATGGTGGTTCGGTGGTGGGACTGATTTCACACCTGCTTACATCTTTGAAGATGACGTCAAGCACTTTCATTCGGTCTTTAAACCTTATCCCTTGTTCTGAAAGTTTTTATTGAGGGTTGTGATTATGGAGTTGCTCATTCACAAAACTTTCATTTAGTAGGTTCAAAAGCAAGCCTGTGACAAATTTGATCCGTCCTTCTATCCTCGGTTCAAGAAATGGTGTGATGACTACTTTTACATCAAGGTACAATCTGATTGTCCTTGTGAGATCTTAGCATATTGTGGAACTAAAGACCTTAGGTTTAAGAGTCGTGTATGTGTATAGAATGATAAATTTAGAGCTCAATGTTTTGGTTAGGTTGATGCAGTGATAAGTTGTTGATTATGGTTTGGATACACTAAAAACTTAACGGTCTTGCCTGCAGCACCGAGATGAGAGGCGAGGGCTTGGAGGGATATTTTTTGATGATTTGAATGATTATGATCAGGAGATGCTTCTATCATTTGCCACTGGTAGTGACCAATAGAAAACTTACAACATTTTTTGCTTTAAGAAACTTCATAGTTGGCTGATTTGAATAGTGAGGTGATTTTTGCAGAATGTGCAAGCTCAGTGATACCAGCTTATATACCCATAATAGAGAAACGTAAAGACACACCATTTAACGAGCAACACAAGGCATGGCAACAATTGCGAAGGGGAAGATATGTTGAATTCAACTTGGTAATCAGATACTCTAACTTTTTTTCTTTTGTTTATATATCTCTTCGATCCTTTATGAAACATTGTCTTATGGTTTTGTTACTGATGGTAAAAAATAAAGGTGTATGACCGCGGAACAACATTTGGTCTGAAGACAGGAGGGAGAATAGAGAGTATTCTTGTCTCTCTTCCACTATCCGCAAGATGGGAATACGACCATGTAAAAGATTCTTATCATGATCAAGAATCTAAATCTTGATTCATTTTAGCTGAGTACTGATGGTGTGTTTCTTTCTTGTGTTTGTGGATGCAGAAACCGGAAGAAGGAACTGGGGAATGGAAGCTATTAGACGCTTGTATAAATCCAAAAGAGTGGATTTAGTTAATTTTGTGGTTATTCTCATTAATTCTTCTGTTAATTTGGTGTTTAAAGCCTTAAAAAGGTTAAAGCCTTAAAAGAGTAAGTCTAATAAAGAAAGTGTAATGAAGTAATGGACATGCGTCTTACACTGTAATTTAGAGTCATCTCATCATGAGTTACTGACAAAAGAAAGGTCATGATGATGACGATGGAGTGAGTATAGTACCATTAGTGATGATGATGTTAAAAAGTATTTTTACTGACAGAGTAAAAGCATGAGTCTGACTGAGATAAGAGCCGTTGGCTGGCTCAAAAGAGCCGAGCCTCTCGATGCACACACACGCACGCACGCGCGTGATTATAAAGTAAAAAAAAAAGCCCACTTGCTAGTTACTCGGTAAATGTTCACGAGACAGAACAAAACAACACAACACCCACTCTTTGGTTTTGATTTGTTTCAAGTTTCAACCTAATCAGTCTTGTGTAATGTAATAAAAACATTTCGGATTAAGCATACGTCAATGTCTCAATTTGTCTTGATTCAACAAAACGTCCCCGTGATTTTTCATTTAAATCTCCAACCAAAAAACGCCGTCGTTTTCATCTGTCTCTAATTGCGACAAAGAAACAAGTTAGTCCCCGGATATACATACACACACATACATAAATGGTCTACTGCATATATATACACAACTTGACAATGTTTCAAAGATATTTTATTTGAACAATTGACGTCACATCTGCCATATCTAATCCATGTCTGCAACATAAAAACAAAAACAAAAAATTGAATTCCCCCAAAAAGTAAGGGAGAGAGAGATAAAAAAGAGTGTGTACCAATCAATTTCTTTTTTAGCAGGTAAAAGATTTTAAATTTCGAGCCAAAAGAGCCAAATGTACAGCTGGATTCAATCCAATGAAATGCAATGAACACATCTTAGCTGTAAAAATGGTCCATCTCTTTATTTTTTTTTTCCTTCAATTATTACACTCAGAAGAATCATTTATATTCACTTACTCCATCATCTCTCTTTCTCTCTAAAAAGCAATTAAAGTCTCTGTTTTTATAGACAGATAAGCATAAATTCTTGTCCTCTGTGTAGTACTAAGTGGAGCCCCCACTTAGTGATGCCCTCACAGTAACGGCTACATTTCCCAACTCTCTCCTCTCTTGTTTTGAGTGAATATTATTATTTTCATCTTTAAGAAGATGGGGTTTTTTGTCCATTTATAAATGTCCTAAATCACACGTCGAATCCAACGTGGCATCTCTCTCCATTGTATGCCAGCTCACACTCACTCTCCCTCCCGCCTTTATAAAGCCCCTCCTCTTTCTTTTGTCTCCTTCATTGAGTCAAGTGTGTGAGACTGTAGAGTGAAAGTTTTTAGTCACAGAGAGAGAAAAAAAAAAAAAAAAATTAAGAAAAAGAAAATGGTGGGTATGGATTGGTTCAAGTTTGTGGTGATGATAATGGTGTGTGTTATTTCTTGTGGTGGTGGGCCTGTTTTAGGAGCTAAGTTCGAGGAGCTTTACCGCTCTAGCTGGGCTATGGATCATTGTGTCAACGAAGGAGAAGTCACAAAACTCAAGCTTGACAATTACTCTGGTACATATATATATATATATATATATATACAAAAAACTCTTCTCTCTGTTTTTCTTTGCTCTGTGTTTTCATTGATTCTTAAGGTTGTTTATGAATCTTTTCAGGAGCTGGGTTTGAATCAAGAAGCAAATACTTATTCGGTAAAGTCTCAATCCAGATTAAGCTCGTTGAGGGTGACTCAGCTGGAACCGTCACTGCTTTCTACGTATGGAACAAACAAACCCTTCTCTTGCTCTGTTTTTGAACTCAGATTGATTTTATGATGTCTCTAATCTTGAAATATTTTCTCTTACAGATGTCTTCCGATGGTCCGAACCACAACGAATTCGATTTCGAGTTCTTAGGGAACACTACCGGTGAGCCTTATCTAGTCCAGACAAATGTCTATGTGAACGGAGTTGGAAACAGAGAGCAAAGACTGAGTCTTTGGTTCGATCCCACCACTGAGTTCCACACTTACTCAATCCTCTGGAGTAAACGCAGTGTTGTGTAAGTTCTCTTAAACAAAGTCTCTACCTTTTATTTCTTATTAAACCCATTTTAATGATATTGACAAAATTGCAAAAACAGATTCATGGTAGATGAGACACCAATCCGAGTCCACAAGAATCTAGAAGATAAAGGTATCCCATTTGCTAAAGATCAAGCAATGGGAGTTTACAGTTCGATTTGGAATGCAGATGATTGGGCTACACAAGGAGGTCTTGTTAAAACTGATTGGAGTCACGCTCCTTTCGTTGCTTCTTACAAAGAATTCCAAATCGATGCTTGTGAGGTTCCAACAACAACTGATCTAAGCAAATGTAGTAATGGAGATCAGAAGTTTTGGTGGGATGAACCAACTGTGTCTGAGCTAAGCCTTCATCAGAATCATCAGCTTATTTGGGTTCGAGCTAATCATATGATTTATGATTATTGTTTTGATGCTACTAGGTTTCCTGTTACTCCTCTTGAGTGCCAACATCATCGTCATTTGTAGTTAAAAAAAAAAAAGTTCAATCTTCTCTCTTTTGTAACTTAGTCAAGATCAAGAAAATTGGGATCAAGAGATCAATCATGTGGCTCTTTGATGATGATTCTGTTTAATGTATAAATAATCAATTTTCTAATTTGATTTTGGTGATATTTTTTTTAATTTGTTTACCTTAACAGAAAATCCGAAATTTATGGAAACAAACTCAACGCACTTATCGTTAATGACTTATTAGGGTTTGTTTTGAATGTTTCAATCCAAAGGAAACAAAAAGCAAAAAAAGCTTCGATTAAGGACACTCTAGCTTTTAAGTTTTAACAATGGAGACAAGATCTGTGAAACGGAGGAAGAAGAAGAAAGAAGAAGAAGCTAATACGTTTTTTGTAGAAGAGATGATCAAAGTAGATAGAATCAGTGACCTCTCTGATCCTCTTCTTCATCAGATTCTTCTCCTGCTTCCTCTAAAATCCGCAGCGAAAACGAGCTCACTTTCGAAAAGATGGAGATCTCTCTTTCACTCATTGCCTGATCTTGATTTCACCTCCATTAACAAATCCAAATCATTCTCTTCTAACTCCATTTACCAAGTGCTTTCTCTTCGTCATCACCGTGACTCCAACAATCTCAGATCACTTCGTTTTCGTGTTCCCATCACCTTCACAAGTCTCAATTCATTGATTCGTTTAGCTGTTACTCATCAGGTTCAAGATCTTGACATTGAAGTCACTACCAAAGACTACTTTAACTTCCCTCGTTGGATTGTCACCTCTCAGAATTTAAGAGCTTTGAAGCTTAAATCATCTTACCCTGGTTTTAGATTACCTCCTTCATCATCACTCCTTGGAGGTTTTCAAAAACTTACTTCACTCTCTTTATCTCTTGTGATTCTTAAAAACCAACCTTGTCTCTCTGATTTCTTCACTGATCCAAGCTTTCCACTATTAGAGAACCTAACCCTAGAAAATTGCTTTGGACTCAAGGAACTTAAGGTCAGTTGCCGTCTTCTCCAAGAGTTTTCTCTTAAGAACTCTTTAGAGCTTGAGGGGTTAGATGTTTCTGGTAATAAGCTTCAGAAACTTAAGATTGTGAGTTGTTTCCATTACTCAGAAAAAATGAGCTTTATGAAGATCAACACACCCAACCTCAAAAGTTTCCTGTGGAATTCAAACGTTGTCACTACTAGATTCCTTTTCTTGGACAAGTTAGTTTGTCTGAGAAAAGCTTCCATTGGAGTGTTTTTCTTTCATCATGACCGCAATTCTCAGACACAGAGCTTATTCACTCTCTTGTCAGGTCTCTGTAATTCCTATAAACTACAGCTTGGAAATCAATCTGTAGAGGTATATATCATTTACACTTATTTACACTTTCTTCTTCTGCAGTTGGTTGGCTCTTTGATTCACAGTTTTACTAATGTTGTGACAGATTTTGTCAAGCAACAAGGGACTTTTGAAGAGTCATCTTCTACCGTTTCAGAACATGAGAACCTTGGAACTGCAAACACGTTTCAACACACACAATATTCAAACATTGTCATGTCTGTTCAAGAGCTGTCCAATGCTAAACACACTTATCCTCAAAATTATTAATGATCAAACAAGTGAAAGAAGGGTAAGTACTAAAAGGAAAAAAAAGATGCTTTTTACCCCTTTCTTGGTTTAACTGAATTTTCTTTGTATTTGCTTATGTTTTTCAGCAATGGAATAAGGATTTGTGGGATATGTCTAACTCAGAGATTCAGTACTGGGAATCTCAAGCCTATGAATTGGAATCTTTCTTGAATCACTTGGAATTTGTGGAGATTCATGGATTCTTAGAGTGCGAGAACGAAATGAGCCTCGCAATCTTTCTGCTGAAACATGGAAAGGCTTTGATCAAGATGACTCTTCGATCTAGTTTCCTATGTAGAGACTCTCTCCGAAGACAAATGATAAGGTCACAGCTAATGGGATTCTCCATGGCTTCTTCCAAAGCCAAGATCTCATTCCATTGAAAGTTTCTGCATCAACTCTGTTTCAGGACTCAGGTTTCTTAGCTATTACAGTTTTTTTTTTTTTCCTGTTGAAGTCTTATGTTTATTGAGAATAAATACAGAAAAGCTAGCTAACTGACTCAAGTGAATGTTGAGAGCTATTATTATCTTCCATCTTCAAGAGTTATGGTAAGCTCATTTTGGGAGTAAGTTTCTGGTTTGGTAGATGAAGAAGCTTTGCTTGAAGAAGGACAACGTCTAAGGACATAAGCAGGCTGTTTTGGATTTGGAAGAGTAGCACTTTCGCTGCTTCCAAACATGAAAACAACATTTGACATTGTTGGACGATCATTAGGATCTTCTTGTATACAAAGCAGTCCTACTTTCAAGCACTTTAAGAATTCCTCGGTTTTGCACGTTTCCTGTAAAGCCTGATCAAGTAACTCAATTCCTCTTTCCGCTTTCCAGAGATCCCACGCCTGCACATTTATATACGTGTTTCTCAGTCAAGTTTTAAAAAAAAGTAATGTGCATAAAAAAGTTTTTAAGTCTCAGATCCCTCACATAGCCTAGAAGGCTTAAAGATTTCTCAGGTTCATAAAACCCGGTGTTCCTCTTCCCGCTTATTGTTTCAATCACAACCACACCGAAACTAAAAACATCTGATTTGAATGAGAAAAGACCTTCTAAAGCATACTCTGGAGACATGTATCCACTGTAATGAAACGACACCAAAATGTTTTAATTTACCATAAATGCTATAGGGAATGGAATGCTAAGGCAAATTGAAGAACTTACTAGGTTCCAACAACTCGATTAGTATTGGCTGAAGTTTCACTGCCTCCAAATATTCTAGCCAAGCCAAAGTCAGAAATCTTGGGATTCATCTCCTCATCTAAGAGAATGTTGCTCGTTTTCAGATCCCTGTGGATGATTCTCAGTCTAGAGTCTTGATGCAGATAAAGAAGTCCCCGAGCGATTCCTAGAATGATATTGTAACGCATCTTCCAATCTAATTGCAGGCACAGCTTCCGGTCTGAGCAAGAACCAGGTCTTTTGTGTTAAGAACTGAACTGAAGAAAGACTTTCTAGAGAAGAGACAAGGCTATCTGCTTACCAAAAATGAAGAAGTCTAAGCTTTTGTGTGGCATGTATTCATACAGTAAGAGTTTTTCTTCTCCAGCAACACAGTAACCAAGAAGTCGAACAAGATTCCGGTGTTGGAGCTTGGCAATCAAAACAACTTCATTCTTGAATTCCTCCAGTCCTTGACCCGAGCAGCGAGATAGCCTCTTTACAGCAATCTCTTGGTCTCCAGGAAACATGCCCTGAGTCCCACAAGCCAAAAAATATTTTAAGTCTCTATTAACAAAGAGTCTAAAACCAAAATCAATTCGAAAGATGAGAAAAACATTCAAACCTTATAAACTGGTCCAAACCCTCCTTGACCTAGCTTGTTTGCAGTAGAGAAGTTAGATGTTGCAAATAGGATGGTCTCAAGTTCAAAAGAAGGAACATCTATGCCTTGAGTATCATCTTGTTTAAACCTTCCTGATTCAATCAAATCTTTGATATGTCTCTCACTGTCACATATTTGAAGCCCTCTTGGTATGCTTCCTGGTTCCTTGTTTACTTTTCTTCTTTGCAAATATACATAAGAAGCAGTGCTTGACAGAACAACCAGAATGGCTGCACTTGTAAAAGTCACCACAATGATCAAAACCACCGGTGTTTTAGCTTCCCCATATCTTCCTCGAGCTCGTTCTACATGAGAGCCATCACTAAACAAAATGATACATCTTTGCACTAAGAGATTGAAATGAGTTTTGTTGTCATAGCTTTACCTTGTGTGCAGTTAAGATTGAATCCATCCCACTTAAAATCATGTTTGCAGAAGCAACGCTGCTTCCCATCTCGAGATTTTCTGCAAGATGAATTAGGCCAGTCTTTACAGTCTGCAGATAAAGAGCAAGTTGGCTCAAGCGGAGGATCCCAACGAATCTCCACTTCAGTTCCACCAGTAACCATGTCTGCATTGCATTTCCCCGTGAAGTGAAAAGGCGAAGAAAGCTTTAACTCTGAAATTCTACTCAGCAGGTTTTCAGTTGTGCAGTTTGCTACCACATCTTTTATTTTGACTAAGAATCTGTGAGTAGCCGGATTGATACTTGTAACATTGTATGAGCTGTTAGATACTTTGAAAATGACTTGACCAGTCGACATATTGCAGTTGAAACTAAGGTAGTCACTGTCGCCACATCCAGGAGCCGTGCTCAAGGGATAAGGAATAATATTCGTGCCGCATGTCATACAATCTCTACTGGTCATCTCTGCAGAATTTAACATCAATTAAGCCATCAACAGTTATATATCCTTATGCATTTTAAAAGCATTTTATATATTTCAAAATCAATATGTAGATAGTTTACCTATATCAGGAACTGCTACGCGAATGAATATGTTGCGGCTACCTAAATAGCCTTCCTTGAGATTGTTGAGATCCTCCAGCCAAATCCAGCACTTAGCATTGCTTTGAAGTGTATCAACTTCTTCATATGAGTAAGCTTGGCACTGGCAATTGTTCAAACACTCTGCTCTGCATTCTTTTTCATTATGTGCATAGAATTGCGAATCTGGACTTCCTACTTCAACCACATTCAGATTCAAGAACATGTCTCCCACCACAACACCGTCTTTACCACAGATCTTTGACTCTCTGGAACATCCACCAGAAAAATCTTCTTTGGCCCATTTCTCCAGGAAATTAGGCCTAAAACCTGGCAAACACTTACACATCTTTTCATTCTTGCTGTTACAGCTACCGAAATTTCCACAAGCATTGTAGACACTACATTCATCTTTAGGTTCAGCCCAAATCTGTGCCCAAAACTTTTCTCCGTCTAACCTGAAGTACTGAGCTTGACCAGAA
Organism: Barbarea vulgaris; assembly: GCA_963667165.1. Taxonomy (NCBI): domain Eukaryota; kingdom Viridiplantae; phylum Streptophyta; class Magnoliopsida; order Brassicales; family Brassicaceae; genus Barbarea; species Barbarea vulgaris. Next base: position 21,769,473 of record OY763894.1, on the reverse strand, counting down.
GAACTCATGATAAACCTTGTATTGGTATACAAAGATGTGAAGAGAGGAGGCACAGAGGCATTGTGAACAGTTACAGTCTCTGTGAAATTGGAAAGAAAATAAGAAATTGCATATGGCATATCGTCGGATCCGATGAATTTACCCGAAATTCCAGATTTCCAGTATCTCATTGATCTTTTCCAAATGATGAACTGTTTGTGTTCTTCTTGATCCATCTCAAAGGTGAAATTTCCAGGTGATGGATCGTTGAAGCTTCTCCATGATGATAAAGTCATATTCTCATCCATCCTCATCCCTGGGAGAAACGTATCTGTAGGATTCTGAAAACTCTGCCAAACCACATTTGCTTCATCTCCATCTCTCATCAACACAAGATTACCATTATCCATCAGCTTTACCGTTCTCTGTGCAGAGTCTGAGGAATGTTCAACATCAGTGTCCCAATACACTCTTCCCTTTGAATCGATGACTTCAAGATTGCCATCTTTAGAGATAGTGAGAGTGCTGGAACGATCAAGAACCGGAGCTTCACGGTTTGCTACCCAGACAACAGTAAGTGGATTTAAATGGTAAAACCAAATCCCCAAGTACCTTCTTCCATCGGAGCTTCCATTAGGAGTGAAGAAGCCGAGCTCAAATCTCTGACCAGCTGAAACAAGACTGTCCCCATGGCTATCATTGATCAATATTGAACCCTTGAGCAATGTCATGGAGTCTTGAACTGCAACAAAGCAATCTAATCGACAAACATTCAGCAAAAACATATAGAAGAAGACAGACAGTATCATTTCTCTGACCAGGACTGACCATGTCTTACTCCTCTGGTATCTCCATTTTGTCTTCTTAAAAACTCAAAGCGTGTCCGAAGAAAAAAAGGAAAAAAAAGTTTGCCTCAACGTCAACGAGAGGCCCACCTCGAAAAGTATATATGTGGAACGCAGCTAATGATGTGTTTTAACTTTTAAGATGTTTCCAAGAAAAAGCAGAACAAGTCTCACTAGAGCATCTGAAGCAAGCCATGAAAGTAGTAGATACTACTTTACACTCTCTTAGCTACTGTATGTACATACACAAGTGATCAATTCACGCACTTTGTAGTTTGTATCTAACTTTTTTGGCGATGGATCTATATATAGTTAAAAAGGATTCGAAAATACGTATTTTATGTATTTGTTTTGTAAGGTGACAGAGACAAAAAGGGTACCTAAACATGAATTATTGGGAAAAGGGAACAATGGTGTTGAAGAAGTCAATCTTTTGTCCTTATTGGTTCTTTTGAAAGAGTGGAGATTGACCCTGCAAAGAGTGGAGTACCTTTATTCCGGAATTTTTGTGAGTTTTGACAAACGCAGAACTCTTGTCTTTGAAAAAATGTTTCGATTTTAAAAGCGTAAAAGGCAGCTTCAGCTCTGATTAAACAAAGAGAGTTGTAACAATGTCACTATGAAACATTACTGTTAAAAGTAGATTCACAAACATCAATAGGGTTTAACACTAATCAACTTATGTCTCGTGCCTTGTTTGTTTATTCCTCTGGATCTTTCATTGATATACCTTTAAAGAGTATAGTAAAGTAATTTCAAGTTCCTAGATGGAAATCCTTTGCTCACAGGTATTGTTTATAGCCTTCTTCTTTATGACAGTTGGATTGGTTCACCACACAGACTCTTTAACTCCTCTTCCAACACTTTATGCAAATTTGCTTCGGTTCGTCGGTAGATCCATGCATTAGCATCACGGTCCCAGTCGAACCTAGAAGGGCCACTGCACCAAAACAAAATGAAAAGAAAAAAAGGAAGAATGAAGATGACATCAATGTAAATCTAAAATGTGGAAGCACAAAGTCAAAAAGCTTTCATTTCTCCATATATTAAGATACAAAAACCAGAAGATACAGCAGAACATGATGATTAAGATGCGAAATTCATTCGATTTAGATGCCTAAAGTTAGAAACTTTCAAAAGGAAAGAACGAATCTTTACCTCACAGGCGAAGACATCCAGATTTGTCGATTTGGAGTTTGCTTATTCAATACATATGTGCCTAAAGCTCCAAGCTTAAGGGTAAGAACTTCATTCTGTTGGAAACAGCAAAAGAACTGACTTTATGAGATTTCGAAAGATAAGAACAAGATCGTAAATGCATAAAAAGTTTAGTCTTTACCCCATAATCTATGTCGAAACCATCAATCTGGACAGTATCACCATAATCCTGAACATGAATCATATTGTTCCAAGTAAGAACAAAGTATGTAAGAACCCTAGAAATTAAAAAAGGCTATAGCTTTAAATACCTCAATTTTCTCAAGAAGGTCATCTATTGTGAAGTTGGCTAATCTGTGAAACTCATCCTCCTGCAAAACCGAACTGTTTTTTCTTTCCGTTGGTTCATAATTTTTCATGAAATTAACAAACTTTAGATACAATAAAGGAGATCAAATGAGGATTAAAGTACCTATAATCTATAGGAGCAGGACCTTGAGAAGAGAAGCTTCTGCTAGCAAAAGAATCATGGCGGATGCGAGATTCTGTTCGCCAGAAGAAATCCAACGGCTCGGTGGTTTTATGAATTAAATTGCTTGAAGATCTTACGCCATTGCTATGGAGAAGGGTTGGAGAAAGCTTGAGAGACCTCGGCAATTTCCGTAAAAACCTTGACGCTGTAGCCATGGCGGTTCTGTCACAACGAAAACATTCGACTCCTCTCTTCTTATTATTCGTTGTCCAATTTAGGCCCACAATTAGGCCCAAACTTAGGTCTACCCGGTTCAAATCTTCCCGATGTTCCGGTATAGTAAAACCGGTCCGGTTCTCAAGAGATTTATGTGCAAAGAGAAGTGTTCTTTTCCTCTCGATGGACCATCTCACGAGTCTTGAAGCAAAAGCTTCCCCTTCGATTGTCTCATTTTCATCGAATTTGCAAATGCATAATGCTAAGGGTGCAAATGATTGACTTGGCTTGTTAATAAGTTAAAAAAAAATTGAATGAAGAAAAAGTTAAGTTGCATCCTTGAAAATAGTAGATGAATGAGTTGAATAAATTTTTTTTTTGTAATTTATTCATTTTTTAGATATTTTTAGGTGAATGATTTTCAAATTCTTTTTATCTCGAATATTTAACCATTTTCATTCATCTAAATGTACTACAGTTTTTTTTTTTTTTTTTTTTTTTGTTATCTAGAATTTGTTTTGATAGTTTTTAACTTAAGTATACAAAGTTGGCAAGGATCAAAATCCTTCCAGAGACAAAGCTGGAGAGTAAATAGATACTCCCATAGACAAAAGCTCAAAACAGAGAGCCACCTTAAAACAAAATAAGAAGGCTAAACATCTAAAACTATAAATCTAAAACTGATAATACTGAACTCAGAGCAAACTGCACGTGATTCCAAAGAACAAGGGTGAGCGGAGATGCGCTACAAACTGAGACCTGGAGAAGAACCATTATTAGACTGCTTCCAAAAACAACTGAAAGCCCGAGAGGAGAACTAAACCGAGTCTTCACAGCTACAACAACCGCATAAACGATAACAGCTTGGCAAAACGGACAGAGCACAAAAACCACCCATCACCAGCATTTCAAAGAACCAATGTAACCAATAAGACAAAAGATCAAGGAGAAACCTTGAGATCCAATTAAAGAAAAAATTAAAGAAGTCCCCCAAATCTTACACGCGGACCTTCGCAGACCCAGCCAAAGCCATCTACAGACCAAAAACTGGTTACGCCACGCAAGAGAAGAAATGGAGATCAAAACCATCACAACGTCTTGAACCCAAATCCGAACCCCAAACTGGGGCCAAATTGGAGCTAGTAGATGCCATTGAAGTGAGATACTATCCGAGTAATGAACCCACAAACTGAAACCTATGCCAACTCAAACACACCAACACTTCAAGACGAGATAACAAGGGGAAGATCTAAGAGACAAGAACGCTAGCCCACAATCTGAAACAAAGGCTAATACCTCAACTAAACAAAACCGAAAAGCAGAACCTAAGGGAAAGAAAGGAGAGATTGTGTCTCAGGAGTCTCCACCGCTTGACGAAAACGACGGCCCCAGCAGAGAAACGACTCACTACTTCCATCGATAAGCATAAACCAGATCCGGCGAAAGAGAAAGCAAGGCATGTAAACAGCAGTGTTAGCGTCACTGACGTTCCGTCGCTCACCAAAGCCGGCACCACCATAGCACCGCCTACCTTAACCACCGCCGAGATTTGAAATTGAAACGACGAAACTTTCCTGAAGAACCCACATCCGACCACAACAACTACAACATAAAAGATAAACTAGATGGACATGACCGACGCCGGCGCTGGCTAAGCCGCCGGACGCCGGTCAGAGAGTAAAAAACGAAAAGAACGGTGGCTGCTATGGTTTTCGAGAGAGAGATGGGTGACGGCAAGTGTCTGTCAATTAATACATGAAAATGTACAACCTAGGCCTGGACATATGGGTAACGGGTCCGGGTCTGGGTAGGACCTGATCAGGTTCGGGTCTATTGGGTTCGGTTTCGGTTCGGGTCTTGTCGGGTTTAGGTCGGTTCAGGTTTTAAATTTAAGAACCTATAAATACACGAAAAATATGGGTATTCTATTGGTTCGGGTATTTTCGGATATAAAATGCCCGAATATATTCGATATCTACCCAAAAAAATTAAAATATAACCCAATTACCCGAGAAAAATACAAAATAACATATACAAACATATACAAAATTCACAAAACAGACGATATAATTCCAAATTTAACATTCAAAAACAAAATAGGATAGAATAGTAACTAGTAAAAACAAATCAACCAACTTATCAGAGTTTGATTTGAAACATAAAGCTAAAAGTAGGAAACTTTCATCTAAATAAAACTAAAAATCCTAAGTACTCTTCATCATAAGTGGTTAGTCTCAGGTTTATGGGTACTCATATGAGTATCGGATTCGGTCCAGGTTTTATCCGATACCCACGGATAAGGCAATACGGAACCCAATAGAGTAATTTGCTAATATCCATAACCGATCCGAACCGGTTTTTTCGATTCGGTTCCAGTTCGAGTTTTCGGGTTCGGTTTTTATGCCCATGGCTAGTACTACCGTTTACACTCTCAACTTTTGTATTCAACATATTTATTATATCATTCATGCATAACTCTATACTTACTCTTTCATCAGAAGAGTATCTTAATATATATTGAATCTAATCTCGCGAACGATATTTCACATGTACTACAACCATAAGAAAATAACAAGTATTGAATTAAAATTTGAGGTCAAATTTGGATAAATCAAATGAAGTTGGATATTTTTTTAGATAATTAGCTGAGAAACAATAAAATTAGATATATGTAGTAACAATAAAACTCAAAGCTCATTTCAAAGCCTCCACAAGAAATATATTTTTACAGACCATTTAACTAAACAAAGCGACTCCAATTCACATTGATACCCTAATTCGCATCACTTCTACCTTTCTTCGCAATTGCATATTTTTCATTAATCAATCTTGATTTTTTTTCTCCCTCGTCTTAATCCTATCTCTCCTCGTCGTTCTCTTTTTTTCTTCTTTTCATTATTTATCCATTTTTATCTTCGTATTCGTCACTGGATCGACGAACTAGAGGTTAGTGAAGATAGTTCTTTCAAATTATTGTTTTACTTTATACGAATCCTAGGACCGAGGTTTCAATTTTTTCTCAAAATCCACTTTATCTGCACTAAGCTTCCCAATTTGAAACATACTCCGTCTTTGTTTGTCTTGTTGTACTTGTACCGATTTACATATAGAACTAGATCTTCGTTTATATTTATGTACTGTTGGAACCCATTTTATGACAAATGGAACCAAAGAATTTTCCGATAACTTTTCCGGTGACAAACGGTCGCCGAATTGATCAGAAAATAAATAAGTTGGATTCCATGAAATAAACACTATAACTTAGTGTATTCATTTGTCAAAATTGGACTAAAAATTGAATAAGAAATGAGGATTTAAAGTGGGTAGCTTGAAAGCTTAAAAAGTCAACTCGGATTGACCAAATGACATTTATATGCATTTGTCCCACAAAAAATGTGCGTTAGAGATAATGGACCACACACTCATTTAACTTTTTATTTGGGCTGAATTCATATAAATATTTTGAATTAAATTCATATATTTATTAGTGTTTAAATCTGATCAAATATTTTAACATTATTAAGTTAATTATTATTAGCAGATTTTGTGGCCATTTTGAACGTAAATCAGCTTTTAACATTTGACGTTAACAGGTCAATTATTATCAATGCTCGAATCGTTCAAATTTGATTCTCCATTTAGTGTGGCAATTATTTCTTAATTGACCAATAAAACACTAGCTACATTTGTGGAAACTGATTCACGCTTAGGTTAATATATAAAGCATTCGTCCTCCTCATTTGATGATCAGGTTTTGTGAAATCTTTTTGATAGCAAAAGAAAAAATCCAGCACTCTCTCCTCCACTTTCTCTCTTTAAATTAGTAAGTGTCTCGAGAGTATAGCGTTTTATTTTGTTCGCATATTCCGTTATTCTAGTGTAGAGAAAACGGTCTCCTAGTGGTTGTATTCTGGGATTCTGAGTTGCATCAAAACCGTCACACTACGGGCGATTTTAAGAATTAAGGAAAGAGATCAAATCTCGACTCCACTTCTTACGGTTTTCAAAAGATCGTTTTTTATCTCGTTTATTTCGTAATTCTGTTCTTTATTCGCAGTTTTTTCATATTCGGATTTTTGCGGTCCTAACATGTACAATATGACTGAACTTAAAAAATATCCGTCTATTATTTTGTTGGGGTATAACTTCTCCACTTTTCGATTTTATGAGTAAAACATATATCTATTTTTGGTTAAAATAGAGATTTAAACTTGGTTTTCTGCATAATGCTGTGTTTGGCGTTTGATTTAAGTAGATGTTTATATATTTTTTTTTTAGTTATCTATTATAAATATATTTTTTAATGTGTAACTATCTTATGTAATACACAATTATTTTTTTATTAGGTTCTTGTGGCAACAATGACCATGTATTTAGTGCCATTCATATATGCATATCAATTATATGTACGATCGCATCTACAAGAAGAAAACGAAGAAGAAATTGAAAAAAGAAAAATAAAGGAGAAGGATAAGATGAAAGAGAAAAGAGAGAGGAAGAAGAGAAAAATGAAAAAAAACAATAATGAAAAGAAAAAAAACAGTGCTAGAAGAAAAAATGAAAATAGAGAAGAAAAATATGCATTTGATCCATAAATTCTCCATGAACTTCATGACATGAATATTCTTTTGGGAAGTACGTAAGTAGAACAAATCGCTATTTTTTATATCATTTTTCCAATTACCTAAAACTTTTTTTATTATTATTAATATTTTACCTTATTATAGTAGATATTGTCCAAAATTTACCAGGGTCTTTTCTGCTTTTCATTTATTCTTTGTTATCTAACTAGGCCTGCCATGAGACCCAAGCTTAGGTGTACCCGGTTCAAGTCTTTCCGATGTTCCGGTTTAAACAAAACCGATCTGGTTCTCAAGAGATTTGTGTGCAAGAGTAGTTTTTCTTACAATCAGAATTTTGAAGAAGAAAAACAAAAACTGGTTTTTGGGGCTGATTAGGTTTTGTCCTGAGAATCTCAATTTGGCTATGCACTCAGGTGAAAATCCGTTTCTTCCTATTTTAAAATTCTCTGTGTTTCCATTGTTGGGATATATATCTACGTTTCTTCTTGTTTCCTGCGAGTTTACGTGAGAGCATAGTTTTCAATGATCCTGAGTTCGTGTTCTCTGTCGAATTTTATTTAGTGAAATTCATCCATGGCATTTGAAATTTTGAGCTTTTTTGTTTGTTAAAGGAAATCAAGCTAAAGAAATTATAAAGTTTTTGTTCCTTTTGATTGGGTTCAGATGGTGTTTGGCTGATGAGAGAAAGGTCATCATTTACTGAAAATTTATGTGAAACTTTTGTAGATTTGGGATCTGAGTTTTGGAATTACAAGCAGCATTTCTGAAACACACAAAGATATGTAGACATTTAGGATTTGGTTGATAGAGCAGATAGGGTTTCCAGGTTTCACCATTATGTGCTGTTTAATTTTTATAAGTGCTGTTCTTGATAGATTCAGGTGAGGCGCCCGCTGATGGCGATAAAGCTTCCACAGAAAACAGCAAAAAACGGAAGCTTAAGACTCCTACCCAAGTTATGGCGCTTGAGAATTTCTACAATGGTAATTTATGACTTTGTTGTTTGCATATGTTCCTCTATGCCAAGTCGTATATGCTTTACAGGTGTGGTTTGTTTTTTCTACAGAACATAAGTATCCAACCGAAGTAATGAAGGCTAAGTTAGCAGAGGAAATTGGATTAACCGAGAAGCAAGTTTCAGGTTGGTTCTGTCATAGAAGGTTGAAAGACAAACGTTCTGTAAAAGAAGATGGGAACACTATCGGGAGCCAAGATCGGTCTAGCATTGTTCTTCAGGATCGTGGAAGCGGACTTCGACAGGATTCATGTGGTAGCACTAAGCAAACAGATTATTGGAACCCGAAGCCTAGGGAAGTTGAAAGTCAAAGGGTTTTTGGGGGCTCTTACATGGGAAATGCTGATGGTGAAGATAGTACATCTTCTGAACGTAGCTCATCATTACATAAGAATCCTGTCTCTAGCAAAGATGGAATCCGTGATGTCGAAAGTTCTAGATATGTTGCCCATAATGACGTTATCCAGCAACCTCAGGTCATGAGAAACTATGGGTATCATAAGCCTTCTGGATACTTGAAACTGAAGGGAGAGAGTGAGAATGTTGCTATCACTGCCGTTAAGAGACAATTAGGAAGACAATACCAACCGGATGGTCCACCTCTAGGGGTTGAGTTTGATCCCCTTCCTCCTGGTGCATTTGAGCCTCAGACTCATGCTATAGTTCAAGGTGAGTCATGATCAAATGTTTCAACTTTACCTTAAATCTTCTGGTTAATGATGTTATGTGTATTGAGTTAGTGGTTCATAAAAGCTAAAATCATCTTCTTCGTGTGTCAGATTGTGAATGCCTTTACCCATGTCCAGTCGGATTTGATTGCTTTTTCTATCAACTGTTTTGTCAGAGCCAATCTATGTTGGGAATCAAAGACGGTCTCACCCTCCATATTTTACTGGAACCAGAAAGACCTTTAATGCTCCTGTAAGTGTCATCACATTCCTTGGCTAGACTATCTTTAATTTGTTTTCGCTAAGGTATTAATATTATACTCTAATCCTTTTCCTTCTTACTCTCGTTATAGAGCTATGAATTAGCTCGTAAATCGAAGATGCATTCGCAAGATCCAGATTCGGAGGATGATGCTGATGATGATGACAACATTATGGTTGGAATGGAGCCTGGTATAAGAGCTAAAAAGAGTTTTGGAGAACCAAGAGTGAAATCCCCTTCTCTCAGTTTCTCTAATTCATTCCCTAACCACAAACCCTTTAAAGAGACATTCAAAGGTTTACAACAAGAGATCCCTATAACTAACAGCAAGAAGAGTCGGATAAGCTCCAAAACTTGGGATGAAGGTTCGAGCAACAACTTGATTGCCAACTACCATAATCTTTCTGGAAGCAATACTGAAACCAATCAAACTCATGATTATGAAAAGAAAATATTCAATGGTGGACGCAAGACTGGATATCTCACTAAATCTTCAAAGCTGTTACCTCCAAGCAGAAGCCGATCCCCTGGCTCAATGGATAGAGTTCCATCTTCTGGGATGGTAAAGATTTGTCCATGTCTATAGGTTCCTTTCTTGCTCTTTAATGGAAATGTGAGCTGTGTTTTGTTGTATATCTTCTTTTGAAGGCAGGAAAGTATCATGGGGAGCTGAATCAAATGAAAACCTATAGAGAGAAATTGCAGTCGACTGATGAACCACCGGTGAGTTTGATGGTTAAACTATCTTAAAGATTTAGATATTGACTTTGTGGTTACAAAGTTTTTGGAGGCTCTACCAGGTTCTTGTTTTTGACCTGTAACACTTGTTAATAGGTTGCCAAACGAGTAAAACATGGGTATCTTCAGCAAGTTTATGCGCCAAAATCATCATACAGCGAGATTCATGAACAAAAAGGCCAGATAAATCGGTTAGTAACCAATGTAATGAATAAGTTGTATCAAAGAGAGATCAAAATGGCTAATTGGATCAAACTAATATGCTAATAGGTCTGGTGTGGAATTAAACTCTAGTTTCAGCGGGGACGAGACAGCAGAATCTAGCTCTTCTATGGATTAAAGTAAAGGTACAAAGGAAGATTAGGAAAATTCCGGTTTGTATATGTATATGGTGAAACCGGATTAGGATGTGAAAAGGTACATGGTGTAATTGGTAAATGGTAGAGGCTCTCTTCATTTTGGTAAAATCTATAATATACTAGTAATTTGCACACGCTAAGCGCGTGAGTGTTATTCACATATGATTAAGTTTTGTTATTTTTTTTTATTTTTTTTTAGTTTTTCATCCATCTTTTTTTGATTTGTTGCATTCGTTTAATTTAGTTCATTATTGGTTTTATCATTATTGTGTATGATGGGTTAGTTGTAGTTAATATTACAATTGTTTATGAATGTTTTAAAAAAAAAATTAATATTATTTGTGGTGTTGTTCTCATAGTTTCTTTTTAAATTATTTATTTGTTGATTTTATAATTTTATATGTTTGATGAATTAGTTGTAATTAATATTATGATTTTATTAGTGTTTAGGTGGCTAGTAATTTTTCATATATAATTAAGTGTTGTGCTTTTTTCCATTTTTTATCTTTTTTTATTTTGTTATTCATTCGGTTTCTTTCAATTTATTTTTTGTTGATATTGTCTTATTTATGTTTGATGAATTATTTTTAATTAATATAATGATTTTTCTGAGTACTTAGGTCATTGACGAAGATTTATATATAATTAAAATTATTATTTTATTTTTATTTGTAGTTTATCTTTTATTTTTATTTGCGTTTATGTTCCAATAGTTAATTTTAATTAGTTTATTTGTTGGTTTTATGAATTTTTGTAATTAATATATAGGTTTAATTTTTTTTTTTATGTTTGGTGAATTAGTTATAACTAATATTATTTTTATGAGTCTTTAGGTGATTAGTGAAGACTTATATATGATTAAGTTTTTTCAGATGTTTTGTTTTTCATTTTTTTACTTTGTTGTTTCCATGTTTTTTTTTTGTTTTTTTTTAATTTGTTGGTTTTGTTATTTTTTGTGTTTAATGAATTAATTGTAATTAATATTATGATTTTATGAGTGGTTAGAGAAAATAAAACATTTAATTTAGTAGATGAAATGCCTGATGATGTCGACGCTGATGTGGCATCATGAGAAGAGAGAAAAAGTTAACTTTATATATATAGATGGTAACCAAAGAGGACCAAGTATGAGCAGATTGTAATGGCCGCCTTTTGTTTTTGATTTTGATTAGCTCCTAAAAACCGTCACCGGTTATTGAATTTGTTGACTTAAGTTGGTTCGTGAAGCTCAGTGATTAACATAACAAAATAGCAAGGCCCATACAAATTGGGCCCAAAATCAAAATATCTCGATGAACCGGTTCAAATACGTAAAAGGCGGTCCGGTTAAGAATGAGTGACTAGGAGTTATCGTCACAAAAGAAAAAATCAGAGCCGTTGACTAGTTTTCGTAAAAGTATGTGGTACAATTTTGATTCAGCCAAAAAAGGTTTCTTTTAGGGTTAGCGTGGCTTTGCTTCAAAGTCTCTCCATTTCAAGATAAAAGAATTTTGGTTTTCCTGCAACTGATTTTTGAAATTTCCTTTTTTTTGGTTTAATCCTCTAGATTTCAAATCTGGATTCTGCTCTCTGGTGAGAATCCTATTCCTCTGTTTGGTGAGTATCTCTTTATTCTTCTTCTTCTCTCCCTCTCCCGATTCTGTGTTTCGTCTCAGTTTCTGCAAGTTTTAATGGCTATTTTAATTTAATCACTCTATCATGCTTCGTTATTACGCGTTTTTTTTTTGTTTTTTTTTGAAAATTTTGTTGACCTTTCTTTCCTTTTGTCGAATGGTTTTTGTTATCTTGTCGTCGTATTGATTCTGATTCGATTTTGATGGTAGGTTTTGAAATAAACGATTTCCATGAATAACTTTGATTCTGTTTGCTCTATAACACTTTGTTCTTTCCTTTTTTTTTTTTTTTTAATCTGAATTGCAAGTTGTTAGCTTTTTATATTTTTTAGTGTTAAAAATTGTTCTTTTTTAAAATCAGGTGAGCAATATAATTGGGAATTAAAAGGGACAGGGCTTTCTTAAGCACAAAACAATTGTTCTTCACTCTGGCCGCTTCTGCAAAGACGTGTGCTTCTCGCACCTCTGCGCAGGTGTGGGGTGGCCTTGAAGTGGTGACTTCACTCTGTATTCCAAGGATTTCTCTTGCTTCAGTCATTTGGAGGCTCCGTCGTGTTTCAGAGGGTCTTACCCTTGATTACGGCTAATGTTGCTACGCCACATGAACCTTCTAAGCTTGTAGAAACTTTCCTTTCTATTCGTGCCAAAATAAAAAAAAATAAAAAAACGTAATTTGATCTTTATTGTTTCTACTTGTGGTTGTAATTAGAAGAATAGGTTTGTAGTTTGGTTTTAGTTGTTTAGTTTCCTTGGTTGTATTAGTTGGTGATGTAGTCGATGTTATTAAGTTTGACACAATGGTCAGGTTTTCATGCTTCAACGCTCACATCCACCGCCATAAACCTAAGGTAAGCTCTAACATTATTGCCTCTTTGTCTTTAGAACGGTTGTTTAAGAGACTCTTGTTATGTTCTGGTGATGCAGAAATCTGGTGAAGGATTTTCAGAACGACTGATTAGAGAAGATGGTTCTAAATCAAAAGGATTGAGCTCAATCATATTTGGAAGAAACATTGCTTCTGTTAGTGGAAACAGCAAGCCAGCTAGCTCTACCGCTGTTGAGCGTGTCTGGAAATCTGAGGAAATTAAGCCCAGTGGCATTCTTGAGCATGATATTGGGACGCATCAGGTACCGCATCTCAAGAAAAGTCAGTCTCTTGGAAATGAACTATACTTGGATGGGAGGGATGCCACAGAGAATGGAACAGACGATGAAACAGAAAGGGTTACTTCTCCGAATTCTCTTGAACAGGGTGGTCCTCTCGCGGCAGGCAGCAGCAATCTTGTAGAAGGAAGTCCTAATCTGTATCAGAAAGCTCCTCGAGCTTCAGTTTCTGCTTACCAGGGTTCAGATCAAGCACTCTATGGGTCTGTTTTTTCTCTTGGAGATCTTCATCATACTGATAGAGACAGCCGTCAGCTCGATGATACCTCGTTATATGGTGAACAGATGGACAACTCAAACTGCCAAACACCTCATGATTCACCTTTGATGGTGAGGTCGAACTCAATGCCTAATATTGCTGACTCGGCATCTGGGAAATCTTCACCTTTGAAATACTCCTCTCACCACTCTAGATCCTCTGATGACCTTCGTGCTCTAGATATGCGCCAAACAGATAAATTTGTCCATGAGAATGATGAAGAGGTGAAGCAAGAGCAAGATCAAGATCAAGATCAAGATCAAGATTGGGACTATGATATGCATAAATCTGGAGATAACAACAACAAGGAAAATCTCTTGGAGGACGGATATGATGATGCATATGAATATTCTTCCTTGGCAAAAGAGTGGATAGTACCACCTACAGATGAGCTAAAATTAACAAATTTCCTTGAAGGAGAAACATCAAACCAGCAAGCAGAACTTCCGGGAAAGGATTTCAAATTCAAACGAATCGAGGATTGGGTCAATGACCTTCAGCATGTAAACTTATCTGAGGAAACCGATGAAATAACAGGGTACGACGATGAGTTGCCAAAAGAACCTGCCGTCTTGAATGAGCCAACGACAGCTTCTGCTAAAGTAGATGTCATCAAGCTAACTCCTGGAATGGAAGCTGCCAAAAAGTATATATCCTCTCTAAATGCTTCTGCAACCACAGCCCAGCTGGTTAGTCATGGTCTGGTTGTGATACCATTCCTCAGTGCATTTGTTGGTCTGAGAGTTCTCAATCTCTCAGGAAATGCAATAGGTAGAGCTATATTGCCCTTCTTACTAACCTTCTGCATACACTGATCGCTTTTGTTTCGTCTATTTTTACTGGTCTTAATACATTTTCCAGTTAGGATAACCGCTGGTGCTCTTCCTCGAGGACTACATGCGTTGAATTTGTCAAAGAACAGCATCTCGGTGATTGAGGGCCTACGTGAACTCACTCGGCTTCGAGTATTAGATTTGAGTTACAACCGAATACTGAGACTTGGTCATGGTATAGCTTGACCTTTGTTCATCTACATTCTTTAGTTATCTGCTTTTAGATGAAAACCATGTCTCATTTATTTCTCTTTTCTTTTCTCTTGTTGACTTAGGTCTGGCTTCGTGCTCCTCTCTGAAAGAACTATACCTAGCTGGGAACAAAATCAGCGAAATAGAGGGTCTTCATCGTCTCTTGAAATTGACAGTCTTGGATCTACGCTTCAATAAGTTTTCAACCACCAAATCTCTCGGCCAGCTCGCTGCAAATTACAATTCTCTTCAGGCTATAAGCTTGGAAGGTAACCCTGCACAGAAGAATGTTGGTGATGAACAACTGAGAAAGTACCTTTTGGGACTCCTGCCAAATTTGGTATACTATAACAGGCAAGGCACTAAAGATGCTCGGCTGGGGACAAGCACACATCAGTTGGACCGAGGTCTCAGATCAGAGATAAAAAACAGTAGCCGGAAGAGTAGCCATGGTGCATCCAGTTCTCACAAACCTGGATCATCCACAGCTCGTAAATCACCGGGTTTGCAGAAACGGTCTAAAGAGAGAAGCAGCCGTCTTCCACCAGTGGGACACAAACTATCTCCAGCTGCTTATGAGAATTATTACGTTGCTACTGGTGATAGATTGTCTAGTCTGAGATCCGAGCTCTCTATGCGAAGAAGCCGAAGTGAAGGAACTCTTGGACCTATCTGATCTCTCTTTCTCTCTGAGTGGCTGCGATTTCCTTTGCGAGGTAACGATGAAGATGGCTATATAAATATACTCTTACCTTTGTTCATGTTGATCTTTGTGTTTTGTTGTTGTGCATTACAATTTACATCAGAAGAAGCTTTGATTCTTGCTTCTCAATAATGTCTGAAATTGGAAACCATGTTGTTATACATTCTTTTCAGCACAGTCTGAGGATATATTGCAAACAGACTTTGAATCTCTTCTTGTCACTTGGAGAAATCTTTAAAGTTTTTATCTGATTTTACAGAAGTTGATGTGGAATGTGTTTCCATTAATGGGCCTGACTGGTTTTCTTGGGCCATTATAATGGTAATGGGCCTAAAGTGGGTTAGTACAAGGGATTGATGACAGTAAGAACAAAAGAAATTGAATGATTCAAAACGGTAAAGTGGTCCAAAGAGTATGATATTGCCTGCCTGCAACAGAGATTGTGGCAACTGGATCCATATAACTCGGATAACGAAGTCTCATAAGACAAAATCTTATTCCTGTTTTTTCTCGTGACCACATTTGTTCAATAGTAACCATAAGGTTTACATACATAAGAGCAATATTTATTGATTATTCCCCCTCAAGTGAAACAACTTAACTACTCCACAAACCAAAACTGTAAATACAGAACATGACAGATAGATAAAATATACCACATATTGGTAAACATATATATTTTTTGAATTTTGAGATTTGTGTTGGTGGTCCAAAGGAACAAGAAAGAAACGGAACCCGAGATTTCGTCTTTGATCATTCATCACTCTCTTGTCTTCCATGGCTTATTTTGAAGCAGAAGATGGAATGGAGAAAAAAAAGGAGAAGCAAGCAAGTGTCCTTTTTCAAAAGGGGACCAGAGATGGTTTTTTAAGTAGCTAAGTGATTGCATCAGTTGGGATTTATGTCTTGCCTTTTCAGCTTAACATCGACGAGCACTAGTTTTTCTCCTCTTTGGTGAAGAAGCTGTGATTGTGATGCTCTTATCGCTTTCGCAGCTCGAGAATTGCTGATCAAGCACATTTACT